>JACYFF010010365.1:77125761-77185890 GCA_017589665.1 Selenicereus undatus | reverse complement strand
AAAAAAAGGATGAAATATAAGTACTACAATCTAGAAGAGTTACAAATTATGCTTGACAAAGAGCAAAACCAGAGGAGTTGGACAAGACTATGGAAGCCATAGGAGAAAACTAGATAAAAATATGAAAAAATGGTGGTTGAAAATGAAATTAGTGAAATTGAAGAAGAACTCAACATAGACAAGTTTGAATCCAATTTAGTTAATAACGTGGTTCCAAAACATGAAGAGTTTAGCAAATGTTTAGAAGAAATACTCATTTTATGAGGCCTAGATATGTTCCAACAGAACAAACGACCAACTTTTCATTTGGGTTCATCTTCAAGAAAACCATTTTCTTTGAAGAAATTAGCTTTACTCGATTAGTCAAACGAGTTACATCCTAAATATCGTTGGAGCTTGTAATAAAGAAGAAATATTTGAACATTGAAAAAGGAGTATGTATAGTATCCTGAATGTAAATAACACATGGAGTGCTAGAAATTTCTTAAATTATATTGGACATAGCTTTTCTAACACTGTAGCTAATAGATATAACTCACTAGACAAGGAAGGTAAGAATGCACAAAGAATGATGGAAGCATCAACTGCTATATTTAAAAAATTATATACATGAATCGCAATTGAATTTATAGAAGCTTAAGTTGATTCTGAGGAAAAACAATTAGAGAATGACAAAGAAAGATTAATAATATAAATCTCTGGGACATGAGGTGTCTAAGAAACTATAGTGCTGAATTCAATCAGTATTATTACAAAATTGGCTATATTATGAAACCAACCTAGGCATGTGTTATGACAAATTACTGTATCCCATAAATTTCATAATCCATGAAAAATACATTACATGGCTGTAAAAAAACCGAAGTAATTGATATCCTCAAAAAAAGAATTTCCTATTTAAAAAAAATGGTTAATGATCAATCCTTGGTCTCAAAAAACAAAAGAAAATGAATAAAAAACTTTGATCTTGTTTGGATGCTACTCATTAATGAGGAAGTGAACTTGAAAAGAAAAGAAGGATAAAGTTTTAGAAGAAAAATAGCTCTACCAAGGAAATAAATGCAAGAGAAAGTACTATAACGAGCCTAGCCCCAAAAAGAGAAGTTTTTTTTTATTTTTTTATTTTTTAAGAAAGTTGCTTATTGTTCTGTAGGAAAAAATAATTATAAATGTTGGACATGTGGAGAAGTAGAGCATTGTGCAAATGAAAGCGAAAATAGGAAGAACAATAAACTCATTGAAACTTTAGGTAGTTTAGACTATTTTAAGCTTAGCGAAGAAGAAGCCCCAGACCTTACTTTAAAAATAACAAAGGAATTGTTGAGATGGTAATAGAAGATGAATATAAAGACATTGATTATGAAAAAACTAGCAATATGATGGAAAGTTACTCAATAAGTCTTGGAGACCTATAAGAGAAAAATTTACGGTAGATAATGAAAATGAAGAAGTTAAAAGTGATTGAATCCATCAATAATACAAATAGATATGACCTATAAAAAAAATTATTTTTCAATTAAAGAGTAATTATAAGTATGTATGTGAGGAGTAAGTTATAAGTACGTATGTGACAAGATGGAAAGAGATATAGACATAAAACAGTGTGAACTTGATGTGGGAAAAGTTAATCTCATTAATTGAAAAAATATCTTTAAGCATAATAAAGACAACAAGTACAAATATATCTATGTTGAAAGGGCCCAAGTCCAAATTATACCATCACAGTATTACAGCAAAGATATCGACCAATTTATGTAATGGCTTAGTAGGATTCATTTGTCGATCTAGATACTATATAAGTTTAAAAGATGAATTTTTCAAAAATTTTCTATCCCTTAAGAGAAAAACATTTGGGATGGATATGAAGAGAGGAGGCTACTCACAAAGGATGTTTAGAAAATAATCTATAAATCAAACAACACTATAGATCCAATTACTAAGGTAACAATGCTAGAGGTAGAAAAATTTAAAAGTCCTACTCCAATGCAAAAAATTCAATGGATACAATATGAACTACAAGAGATAAAAGTTCATAGTTTTTAGATATCTAGCTTTTCCAATCCTACAAAACTCAATAATAAAATGTAATAAAAATCGATGAGAATAGAAAAATTACCATTCAAGCCCAACTGTTAAGAATTAAGTGAGTACAAGATCAGATAAGGACCTTCATCAATTAAAGAACAAGTTAAAGAAGATAATACAATTGATATGACCAATAAAATGAGTAGAATGTGTTTTGAACCTGCAAGACTTAGTATAAATTGAACTATGAGTTTGGATAAAAAAATCGTTAGGTGTAAGACAAGAACTATTAGTAAACCCATTTATGAGGATGAATTTATCAAAAATATGACTATAAAGATATGTTATGAAGTCACAAACACTAATCTTAATCCTAATAGAATCTATATCCTAATAAATATACGCTTAGAAGAATGAGGTAAATATGAATTATGTACTTACATAGAAGGGTCTGCATTTAGATACAAGGAGTTCAAGGCATTATACCATTCCTATGGGCTACTAATAATCCATCTATATTCAACCCAAATATTTCATCTTTTATACCCTGATTTATCTAGTTTTTCTTGTGAAATTATACAAGTCTCAGATTTTGATTTGTTTTATTTACTTTTATAAGTAATAGGTTTAGATGACCAGGAGTCAAGAAATTGGGTATAATTTGGAAAGTAAGAAGCAATAATTTGGAAAGTAAGAAGCAATGGCTTGGGAAAGAAAAAATCAAGAAACTTGGAAAATAAGGTGGTGGATTGCAATTTGGAAACTAAGTGGAATTTGAAAGGTGAGTTGGCTTGGAAAATAAGATTTGTATAATTTGGAAAGTCAAGGAAGATTAGCTCTAATACCAATAGATGTCTTAGGCATCTTCTCCAAATCGTCAATTCTTTCCCTCTTTTTCTAGGTTAGCCTCTTTAAAGCCCCATTAGGGGAGAATTTAACTAGGTTAGATTTATGTATATGGTGTACAAAATTGAAGATTTCAAGTCTATTTGAATAAGTTTTCTCTTCCTTTTCTTCTTTTATCTTATGTTTTTTAAAAATTTTCTTATTAGATTGCTCTTTATTTAATTGCACTTTTATGTTGATTAGTAGTTAAATTTGGTTGCTTTGGTTGTGCTTAATCTCTTAGAAGGCTAATTAATTTTATTTAGACCTTAACCATACTGAGTTATGCTTGTCATTTGGGATTTGCTCATGCTCACCAAGTGTTTCATGAAAAGCTTGAACGAGTTTCCATCCATATTTTTGGACGATTGAATTATGCTAAAGGGTGAGGTCAATTTATTAGTGCGGATAGAGAGAATAGCTAGGACTTTGTACATGAAAATAGTCTAAATTCAAGTTAGGTCTAGGATTGCTACTCTTGTAGTTTAATTAGACTAATCCCATAAAAATATTTGGTTAGAATAACTAAGCTAGCCTATGACCCTTGAAAAAGGGCTTGGGTGGTCTTAGATGGTGCAACCGACCATTTGTGAATACTTGCATACGGTTGGGTGGGTTAAGGCTTGTCTAGATTTATTTATTCATCATGTAGTAAAATCACAACTCAAGCCTCCTTCTATTGCGCTCTTAGTTTAGTTTGCATTATTATATCACCTTTAGATTTGCCTGGCTTGAATACTTGAGATAATTAAGGTACTTAAAAAACACAATTCCCTGTGAATATGCCTGGTATTAACCAGTAGCTAGCTATAGCTACACCGATGTTGAGCGAGCACAAATTTAATAAAAATAAATAATATGCACAACATAACTTTCTAACGTACAAAAATGTATATCGATTTATTTTTGAGTATGACCTTATTCAAGAGAGAAGACCTCCTTAATTACACCCCCATCTCAAGAAACCACCTTTTGATTCCAACTTGTCCTATTTTATTTTTCTTTCTATGTTTTATTTTATATTAATAGCACTTTATATAATTTGGATCGACATGTATCATTTTTTTAATGTCAAATTACAACATATCCAAAACTTAATTGCATCAGATAGTGGTCGTATAGGCACCTTCTGGGAAAGGTACTACATGCACACATTCTTCATGTGCAGGTTATGAAAATAGATAGTTTTATTTTATTTGAAATTTGAGTTGCACTCACTTTTTTGACGTGAGCTGCGTTCGTATCTCTTTTATAGAGGATCAAACCAATCATAATTCTTTTTAATTTAATTTGCTTGAATTTGTATTTTATTTTGATTATGTTAATAACCATAATTTAATTTGATTTTAGTTTTGGATTTTATTTATATGGACTAAATTAATAGCCGCAAATGTGATTTGATTTTGTCGTTTGATTTTTTTTTTGACTTTTGATAGCTAGGTTATGCATTCTTTAGCCATTTTGAGACCCTTTTTTTTATTTGCCGACTTAGTCATTCCGAATCGGTCCATACATATACATATATATATTTTTTGACTTCCGATCGCACCCAAAATTTATTTAAGGGCTTCCTACATGCTTTTAGTGAGATCAAATAGGAATAGTTCTTGGCCCAAATTTTATTTAGGCTTAGGTCATGGAAGGGGGAAGTTCAGTAAGCTTCATTGTATGTTTGGCTTGGGTCTGGTTATTTTGTCATATTTATTATTTGAAAAAGACTTCTACTTTTTGAAAAACTCATTTTTTTTTAAAAAAATTGTTTTGGTTATGCAACGTGTAACAAAAAGTTACGCAACTGTAACTTTAGCCTTTTATTAAAGAGGGGGGAATAAATAAGGTTTTTTTTTGGTCCATTTCGTAGACTTGGAAATTTGAGGGGAGATTGATTTACCTACTTTTGAAGCTTGACCTTATCGTTATGGGAAAAATGAGATGTAAATGACTTGGAATGTCTTTGCATTGGATTTTAACCTAAATTTGGCCCTTGTAACACCTAGGTGACACGTTAATAGGCTCAAGTGTTTTGAACAAAAAAAAAAAAAGAGGCATCGATAAGATTAAATTCTATCATAATAAAGCTCCTATTTTTTTTTCCTGGATTTGAACTTAATACACGTACAATCCTCCGTTTGCTTTACCCCTAATACCTCATACATCCAGGATTCCTTTTTCTTTTTTTGTCTTTGTTTTTAACAAGCAATTGGTGCATAAATGTTTATTCTGTTTGTTTGGATTTTTATCCAAACTCCCCCCTTTGAAGTTAATGGATAAATCATATCTTTTTACAATAATGAAATCTCCAAAACGGAATCCTATTCTGCATCATTAACCTTTTATTGTTAGGTTTCGACTTCACAATTTATAAATATCGCCCCTCCCCTTCGTCATCTCGTTTCCATCTTGCCTTTTAACCATACTACTACTCTCATTCTTGGTTTAGCTCTCTAGCAAAAAGGTATGACGATAGTAAAAAATTATCATTCAAATTAGCCCTTTTCCCTCTCCCCCCTTCAACATAATGCAAATCAATTCTTCAGGAGATTGAGAAAGTTTTTTAGAAGCCTATTAATGAACCCTTTTCTTTTCTCCAGTAGAAAAGTATAGTTTCCCACTTGAAGGTTTGTTACAGAAACTATGAGAACTTGATGTTCTCTGGTCTTCATTGCCAAGGCTAGATAATTAGATGATATGAAAATCCAACTTTAAGCCTTTGGGTGGCAAGTCTATGATTTTACTCCCCATTGTATTTGACTCAAGCAAGCGAGTGCTATTGTATTATCCAGAACAAATGGGGGCTTTCTTGTTTTAATGCATTCATCCCCTAAATTTTTTTTTTTTTGTTTGGCTTGAACGTGGCAAGGTTCCCATATTCTCACTTATTTCATTCAAAGGATTTTCTTTTATAACATCTCCATGGCAATGACAGAGGACTATGAAAGCTACACGAAATAGAGAACTATGAAACTTATAGTCTTCATACTCTATTTCCTTTCCCTTTTTAAAAGGTTCAATAGGACATGGGATCTGTTGGGTTCCGAGTTTATGAATCCGATAGGACTCGAAATTCGGCAGAATTCATGGGCTTTATGAGTCCGGCAAGTCTTTGGATTTGACAGAATCCTTTAGATCATGGGTTCAGCAAAACCCGGGATTCAATAGGAACTAATTTTCCATTGAGAGTTCGATAAGGCAAGGACTTTGCCCAGTATGCTCAATACTTTCGTGACTTGGTTTGATCTTTCGATTGCCTGATAGTTAATTTCCTTGCATTTAGCCTTAAAAAAAAATTAACAGAGATGGAAGTGGATGAGATGCAAGGATGAGCTTCTGGTCATGGTTTTCTTACCCCATAATAAGAAAAGATTATCCTGTTGATGTTGAATATCTTCTCTCTCTTTCCCAATCTAGAGCTTGGATCCTTGATTCTTTTTCCTCTCTCTTTTCTTTCCCGGTTGTGCTCTGTTCTACTGCTCTGTTTTTTATGTCTACGTCTTCTTCCTTATTTCGTGCTCCCCTCCCCCAACAAAAAAGTCCCTTTCTTTTCTTATCTCTGAGCATTTGCAGTGTTGAGATGATAGGCATTGTAAAAGAAACGTGGGTAACTTCCCACTTCACCACCTAGCAATCATGGAGAAAGTGGGCTAATGCATTGCCTTGGTCAGCTTCTTCTTTCCATTTTGAATGTAGGGCACAAGGAGTAATTAAACATCTATTAAGATTTTGTTTGTTCAAAGAACTAATAATAGTGTTGCTTAATGGATTGACCATATTTATTTCCTTAGCCATGACGATAAATGTAATCGACAGAGTTTTCATTTTTTAAAAAATTTCCTTTCCCTTTGGTTTGCAATTTTCCTGTAACGGCCAAGTGCAATGCTTGATTCTTATATGTGCATATTTTACTGGGTGGGACTGTCCATTGAATGACCCCCCTGAAATTATTGTCTTCCTTTTTTTTTGGTTCGGAAATAGCATAATATTAAGGTATATTTAAGGTAATTAGAAATAGGCAAATAGGGAGTGAGGTCATCTATTCATCTTTTTTTTTTAACTTTAGTTATTAGGATACTTAATAACGTATAAAGAGTCTGAATTCAAAAGTCTGAATTTTATTTTACATGCATACACTTTTGGAGCCATCTTTGTAATAGGCCCTCATTAATTTTATGAGTGTTAATTTTGGCAAATTCGTATGCATAAAAGATTTACGTTCAACAGTTGCCTCTCATGCATTATTCGTGTTAGAACCTCTTATAACACGATGACTGCATGCATTTTATGTGCTCCTTTGTCATTTATTAATTAGACCTCCCTTTTTTTGTGTAGAGGATAATCAATGATCATAGACGACACTCTTGGCAATGAAAGATCTTCACTACAAGATGGGCAAGAATGTGGCTACGGGCCTTATTATCGGCGTTCAAGCTCTTTGTGAAGTCTCAATGCGATTTCTTCCTCCACCTTAACATCTATCTTGGTCAGGAAGGTTACAGTTAAGCAAGGGACACTTTGTTATCGTTAGAATGACGAGAACAAATGCGTCGATGTAAGCAAGGATTATGAGAACTGTTTTAATGCCACTGTTTTGAGAAAGTTAATACTGAATGTCGTGGCTCCGAAATATACCCTGCTGAGGAGGAATTTTACCTAGCCCTACACAGGGTTCTTATTGGAAGAAGGAATTGGGGATTAACCTTCTAATTTCGAGGTCACTCAACCTTTATGATAGGAGTGATTGAATGGGCCAAACGAATACTAAGCTGTTTTGAAGAACTTTTGAAACAGGTTGGCATATTTGGTGCCGTTGCTGTATCCCAATTTCCATATCACTTTGACGTAAATGTATGGCGGGCTTTCTGTGAACATCCATTATGCCCCCGTATCTTGCCTTTGAAGTTGGCATTTCACTTTATGACTTGGAGCGGATTAGAGGTTTCCCATTCTTGGAGCTATATATGAGGAATTCTTGCCGTCAAATAAATATTTGACAGGGCATAATAAATATCCTGCCACCGTGCATTCACGCTGAACTGTGTGAGTTTCACAAAGTTAAGCATATTTATTATTACCTTTGGTTGGACCATTTTTATGGAGAATACTTGGTCTACATTGCATATGGGGAACAAATAAACTCTAAGAAAGAGAAAGTTGAAACTAAGAAAAGGAGCCCCCTTCGTATCTCGCTTCAAGAACGAATGGCAGACTTGAATGTTACAGCTGAAGGTGAACTTACTACTTTCTTAGCCTTTTGGTTGAGTCGCTTTGTATTACATCTTGGTAAGGAAGTCATAAGGCTAGAAACATTTGTAATGGTTGATTTGATGGCTTCTGGGCAACGAATTTCTTTAGCCCCAATAGTGATTGGGTATATCTATCACGGCTTAGGAGAGGCAGTAAGTGATCTAGACCATCCTGGTAAAGCTAACAGAATTTTTCCCAACCATTATTAATAGGTTAGTTAGTGGAGTTATTTCCCTGTTTATACAGTCATCGCCCAGATAGCGACTGTCCTGGTGACTTTCCCGCTCGTGTTTGTTATGCTGGATTGCTTGGCAGCAAACTTTCCTTACACCAAGCTAGACACATTTTTAGGGTTGGGAGATATCTTTGTCTCAGAGCTAGCTCTTGTTGTGAGGACTCTCGTAATGGGCGAGATGTGATTGACATGGGGCTACTAGAGGAGGATTCTAAATTTCTCTTGTCTATTTGGTCCACTGTGCTTCTTGTACGTGTTGGAACTGAATTACTTTTGGAACCCTATTATCCCAACTGATTTCCTCACCAATTTGGATTTGATCAAGGGGTTCCATCTAATCGCTTAAGCTTTATCACAGCCCTTCAACAGCAAATGAGCATAATGGATGTTGCACAAGCCCATGCTGATCTTCAAAGGCGAGATACGGGGGCTAAATTCTGTGTTCCTCCTTCCTATTATGAAGGAGTTTGTTCTTGGGATTACTGTAGTTGGTAGACCAAAATCAGCACTCTTTATTTAAGCCAGTCAATTGAACAGGTTAACCAGACTACAACAGATAAAAACGAGCTTTTGAGGGAAACTGTTTACATTATTGATCACCTACGCCCTCTCTGTGAGTTTGTTCCTGGGGCTGTTGAAATTTTGGGAGTTAAAAGCGATAGTTGTACCAAGGATAAACCTTCGGTATCATCCTTTGAAAAAGGAAAAACCAAGGTTTCTGAAGGCAACAAAAGGCCATAAAGGAAGAAGAATCAAAGGACCCCCAACAATCAATCGCTTGCCATGGCAAATTCTTGTGATCAATCACCCATAGAAGTAAACTTCAACAGGGCTCATTATGATCGCCCCACTCAATCTGATGATTCTGATATGGGAGATGGTACAAGATTTGAAGATTTTCCTATTGCGGACTTAGACACTTTTATTGAACAAGGAACTTTGAATCAACAAGATGCCCCTATAGAAAAAGTAGGAGTACCTCTACATGAAGCAACTCTTGTTGCAGTAGAGCACCATGATGCAATAATAACTGCTATAATCCCTGTGCCAAACATTTCTGATGGCTTGTTTGAAGCCGTGCCTATTTAAAACATCTCTACTTCCTTAGCGAGTCTTTTTTGCAATTTGAAAGAAGATTGGGTCCGAGAGAGCATTCTCAAAGGAGTAGAGGTGATCATTGGTATTATTTCTAATCCGGGCTCTACCAGGGACTTCTTAGCTAGCAAAGTACGAGTTTCTTAATCCTTGAGTGCACTTTGTTCCGTGATTGACATTTATACGCTTAGTACAATAGAGATTTATCGGCTTTCCTCTAAGATAGAGGAGATATTTAGCATAGTTGAGACTGCTATAAAGATCGAAGAATTAGGAATGTTGATAGTGTAAAAGCTTAGGCAGACCAAGATCTCACTTGTTCTTCTGAAATTGCTCACATTGAGAATTAGCTGAATAACTTGTCTTGTAAAGCTTCAAAGCTTAAACTTAAGTAGTAGGAGGTCTTGAGGGAAGAGGAGTGGATTCGCAAAATGCAAGAGGATTTAACCATCCAGCAGTAAGGTTTAATTGAAGCAGAGAGCAATTTGAAATCCTCTCTTGATTTGAAGAATAGGGAAACAGAATAGGTGAAAGCGGACTTGGCCGAAGTTGGATTCTCTAAGCCGCAGGATTTGGAGAAGGAGAAGAACCATCTCAAACGTTTGATTGGCTCTATAATCTCCTTTAATAATGTTTAGACTTGTGTTTTGTTTTGTTTAATTCTTTTACATTTATATTTTCGACCTTCAGTCCATTTTGTATTGTATTATTTATGCTATTGCAATAAACCCTAAATGTTTCTTCCCTTTTTTTCTTGTTTCTTTTGTTTTTTTAGTTCCTTCCCCCCCTCAATGAAAATTCAAATAATTACACAATAAAGAGTAATTAATAAATAATCCTCACTATAAGCATCACATGACCATTCGATACATAATATGAGGGCGAAAAGGGGATTTATTTATTTTTGTGGCTGGATCCAGTTTGAAGTTGGACTGCCTATGTACCTCCCTTTTGAGGGATCAAACCTTTCGTAGTTCAATGCAATTCAACTATCCAGAAACCTCAACTAAAGAATTTCTTTACAAATTTTTCATTGATGCAAGCATATACTATATTTGTCCATCATGATTTGAGAGCTTATATGTCCCCTTAGGAAAGACCTTGGTGATTTGGACTCAAATTTTCCTTGTGTCTTTCGATTGATGACAATAGGTCTCCTTATTGTTAAGAACAAATCACCAACGCCAAATGAACGAAACTTAACTCGCCTGTTGAATACACCAACCATTTGAGCTTGGTAAATTTCAAGCCTTTGTTGGGCCATTAACCAACGCTCATCTAATGCTTCCAGTTTGGCTAATTTAACTTAAGTATTTTCATCTGGATTAGTGAATTGCATGGCCACTCTTAGGGAGGGTAGTTGCCTCAAGGGGTAGCATGACTTCTAAACTGAACACTAAGTTGTAGGGCGTATAACCAGTTGCAGTTCAAATTGTGGTTCGATAGGCCCATAAAGCTTCTGGTAATCATTCATGCCAATCCCTTCTCGACCTTGAAACTATTTTCTTTAGAATCTTGCAAAGTACTTTATTGAATGCTTCAGCTTAACCATTTGATTATGGATTGGAACTTGATGAGAAGCTGTGCTTGAACTTGTATTTCTCTGCAAGCCTTATCATCACTTGATTTTTAAAGTAGAGGGCATTATTTGAAATGATTTTATATAGGACTCCATATCTGTAAATGAGATAGGTCCTGATGAACTTGCTTTGCCCTTACTTTTCTCAACGGAATGGCTTGAGCCCACTCTGAAAAGTAATATGTGGCTGCTAAAATAAATACATGGCCACGGGATGAGGAAGGCTTGAAAGGTCCTATGACATCTAGTCTCCATGTATGGAAGGGCCAAGACAATATGCTTGGATGAAGTAACTGTGGTGGTTTATGAATGAAATCATCATGTATTTGACAAGCTTGGCATGCTTTGGCAAATTTTATTGCATCTTGGACCTTAGTTAGCCAATAATAGCCCAATCGTTTATTTTGGTCAGCAAGTTTTGGACCTGCCTAATGAGCACCACGTACCCCAGTATGAATTTCATTTATAACATAGGTAGTCTCCTCCCTTGACAAGCAGCTAAGTAACACCCCATCGAAAGCCTTTTGATATAAAGTGTCATTTTTAAACATAAATCTTAATACTCATCGTTTTACATCTACCCTTTTCTTTGTGTCGGTGGGCAAGATGCCCTCCTCAATGTACTCAATGAGAGGTTATCTCCAATATGCTTCTTCTTTGACCTCAAAAACTGAGACCACATTTATTTCTTTTGTTTCATTAAAATGGTCTAAGGTCGAGGCCAACGAATGACGTTCTCTGATTGTTATTTGAATTTCCCTTTCATCAGGGAATGTCAGTGAACCCACCAACTTTGCTAAGGCATCTCCTTTATCATTTTCAGACCTTAGCACATGCCTAACCTCTATCTATAGGAACTGGTTCATGGTACACCTTGCCCTTTGGTAAAGAGGGACCAATTTGGCATTTCTTACTTCGTTCTGACCATTTGATTGTCGGATGATTAATTGAGAATCACCGAATACTTCAAGCTGGTCAATACGCATTTCAAGGGCTAATAATGAGTGTCTCATATTCACCGCATTATTTGAACAGATCTCGAGGAGAGAGAATGAATAAGGGATAAGTCCTCCTGATGGTGTGACGAACGCAATCCTTAATGGCTCCCCGACTCCTTGCTGCCCCATCAAAATATAATTGGAAAGCTTTAATTTCAGCAAGCATAACTTTATTATCTGGTAGATCGTCGAGTAGTTCCTCGTTGTCTGGACACGGGTCTGCTGTTAGGAAATTGGCTGTGACTTGTCCCTTTACTGCCTTTTGAGGCATGAACTTGATGTCAGAAGGGGCCAAGAGCATAGCCCATTTGGCCAATCTCCCTAATAGCATGTGCTTAGATAATATATATCTCAACGATGTGCCTTCGAGATTAAAATGATCTGATGGGACATGAGGTAGTGTTGTAAATTTTGAACGGCAAAGACCAAGACAAGGTAAATTTTTTCCATAGAAGAGTAATTCACTTCTGCACCCACAATTGTCCGGCTGACATAGTACAAGTCATTTTCTTTCCCTTCATCATTACATTAAGCCAACATAGCCCCTAAAGACCATTCGAGGGCTGCTGTGTATAATATTAAAGGTCTTCCTTGTACTGCAACCATCAGGACAGGTGGCTTTGTTAGGTACTATTTGATGCTTTTAAAAGCATTTTGATAAGTTTGATTGCAAATGAAGGGTGTGTCCTTTCTCAGCAGTCTTGTGAAAGGTCGACACCTTCCTGACAAATTTGACATGAAGCGCCTTATGTAAGGCAACCTTCCTTGTAATCCTCGCAATTCACTTAAGTTTCTCGGAGGGGGCATTTGAATTATGGCTTTGACTTTGTCAGGATCAATTTTTATTTCTTTTTTTTGAACGACAAAGCTGAGGTACTTCCTTGAGGTGACCCCAAATGCACATTTGAAGGGGTTCATCTTGAGTTGTTATTGACGAAGCTGTTTGAGGTCATGTGGGTGATTTTCTCTGTATTTTGTTTTTACAACCAAGTCATCGACATATTACTTAACGAGATTGTGGAGAAAATCACGAAAAATGATCATCATGGCTCTGTGGTAGGTGGCTCTGGCATTTTCCAAACCAAATGGCATTACTGTATAGTAATATATGCCTTGGGGTGTCCGAAAGGCCGTTAAGTCCTCATCTCCGGGGTCCATTTTGATTTGATTGTACCCTGAGAAACCATCCATGAAAGACAGAGCCCCAAATCCTATAATGGCATCCACTAGGAGTTCGGTGATTGGTAGTGGGAAATCATCCTTGGGACATGCGTTGTTTAAATCCCTAAAATCCACACATATACGAAGTTGACCATTCTTTTTCCGAACAGGGACAATGTTAGCCAACCAATTTGGGTATTAAACTTTACGAATGAAGTTAACCTTTATTAGCTTGTCCACCTCAACATTTATTTAGACTGTCAACTCAGGTTGAAAGAGCTGCTGAGGTTGCTTTATTGGCTTTACACCTTCAGAAACAACCAACTTATCAATAGCGACATTTGGAACCAAGCCCGGCATGTCTTGATATCTCCAAGCAAATACATCTTTGTATTCTTAGAGGAGTTGTTCATATTGTGATACTTCTTCATCATTTAGCATGGCACTCACAAAAATTGGCTTGGGATCGTCAGTTGTTCACAAATTTATCTCCTGAAGCTGGTCAATTGTTGCTTGACCACCATCTTCCATTTCTAGAGGTGCAGGTCGAACAACTTCAACAAACTCTTGCAATAGCTCTTGTTTAGGAGTTAAGCCATCATCTAAGCTTTTAGGTGAACTAACTTGAACTTCACCACACATTTCATGCCTTGTTATGGCAATCTGATGATGTTTGAAAGCTTCTTGACAGGGAAATTCAAAATTTTGACCATCATTTTCCTCACCTGTAAGGGAGATGACATTAACTAGTTCTTCTTGCTCGACTTGGTTAACGTCATTTTGTTCACCAACCCAAACTAGGCTCCTAGGTTATTGCTTTTTCTTCTTTAGCTTCCATTTTTTCTGCTTTCTGACTCGAAAATTCTTTTGCTTGGGTTCATTGACTTTCCCAAGTCTCTAAAAAATCGAGATTCGAGATTGGACTTGCTCATTTTGAAAGAACATCTCTTGCTCTTAGGACGTGAAAACCACATCATTTGCAGCATGAGCCTTGAGAACTCCCCCATCATGTGACACTTAGAGTGCTTCAAAGGCATCCCCCTGAAATGATGCTTTTAAGACTCCACCTTCATGAGAGATGTTCATTTGTTTGTTGGCTTTATTAGGGCCTCTCTTATTATTGTCCTTCTTCCTCCCTTGAGATTGTGATGATGCTCTTGGAGGAGGACCTCTAGAAGATGATGCTTCTTGGAGAGTTTGATGAGTTTCCGCTTAAAACTACTCTCTTGTTGTCGAGTGATATTCTTATGACCAAGTTTTCTATAGGCACTGACTGGTCAATTCGTCAGAGGGGAAAAGTGTAACTCGTGACAAGAGAGTTCACAATTTTCCTTACCGGAGTCAAGGCCTTTTGTCCAGCCTTTGTTTTCTCCTTGTGTGTGTATTTGAACAACACCTTTGATAATAGGGATTGATATTCCTTGGCTTCATTAGCATAACTGTTGACAACTCGAATGACCTTCTGAGGCAAAGTAAGAGCCATAGGCTTTTCTTTTTGGTTGCCCCCTTTTAGGTCTAAAAACGCCTGAGAGGTTCCAAGATCTGTTAATTTATAAAACTTGGCATAAGCATAATTAATGTCTTCCCCATGAGAGGGATTTGCATCCTCATGAATTGTTTTCTCATTGCCATGTTCGTCAGTGTATTTCAAACATTGGTTAAGAGTGGAGGCAATAACCTTACTAGTATGAAGCCATGGCCACTCGAGCAAGGCATTGTAAGAAGTATCAGCATCTATTACATGAAAGAAAACATCTGTGTAAAGGTCATCTAGCTCAACTTTCAAAGCAATAGTACCTAAGGCTTTCTGCCCTACTTGATTAAATCCCTATATTGTGAGTAACGTTGGGGACAACTGATCTGGTGTTATCCTTATCGCTTTAATACCCTTAAAGGAAGAAGGTTGACTGCAGAACCACAGTCAAGCAGAATACGATTTATCTTTCTATCCACGATCATACCGGTGACATACAAGGGCCTATTGTGATTTGCAGATCCCAACTGAAGGTCCTCCTTAGAGAATATTATGCAAGCCATGCACGTAGCACATTGGTTTAAATGAGAGGATAACACCTCATCTACCTCAATAGGGTCAACTTGATCTTTGTAGTCGTTAGGATCCATTAGCGCCTGAATAAGTGCCCTTCTTAGCTTTTTGGACATTCGTAAAGCATCGTAGACACTTAAGCATGCTGGGATTTGCTTGAGATGAGAAAGGAAATCATAACAAACTTTTTCCTTATGAGACCCTTGACGAACTTGAAAAGGGAATGGCACAGCAAGATCCTTCTTAGACTCCTTAGTTGACCGACTGTTCTCAGCAGTGCTTTTACTATTTAAGCTTGAGGGAATTACTTCCTCTTCACCCTTTTCTTTAGCATTTGCCGATATTAGTGGTATATCTGGTGTCATTTCTTTCTTCTTCTCTTTCCTTATAGATTCTGGTGGCTGGAGTTGGCGATTGGACAGTAGAGTTATCTAGTCCACTTCTTGAGTGGTACTTGTGGGCTTCACGTTTATCTCTTCACATTTATCAGCCCATGAAGCCATACAACATTGGGCTACTTCCCCTTTTTCGAGGTCATCTTCCGAGGAGTCACTGTCGAAAAAACCTTTAGGGATATAATCACCTAAAGTGAACGGGGTCTTAACGGGTGGCACGTACTTCTCTTCGGAAGTTGGGTTTGGCTTCTTTTTGGCCTTTGATTTCTTCCTCTTGTTTTTCTTTTGTGGTGGATTTTGTCCTCTTATTTTAACTCTTGGGGACGGAAAAGCTCGAGCCACTGCTTGCCGAAATGATCTTCTGCTGAAGTAGGTTTGCCACCCAATGCCAGCGTCATCATCATTTTCTGATGTTGCCCATGCCTCTAAATTGGGGTCTAGGTAGAAATCATATAAGGTTGGTGCTCCTGGTGAGGAAGGAGGCATATTTGGATATGCCCACATTATTGCTACATCGTCATCAACAATGAACTTGATGGGGACCGCATGAGGTGATAATGATACCGTTGGGATCTCTTCGTTAGTTTTTGAGGATGATGGATAAGATTCATGCCTCTATTCTACCGTTGAGGTTGCATTTGAAGATGTAGTGGGTCCTTTGGCTGGAGCTCCTTCTATCTCAATTTCTCCCCTTCTGATTATGTCTTTGATTATGTCTTTAAAGACATAACAATATTTTATGGGGTGGCTAATGATCCTATGGTATGAGCAATACTTAGGATCATTTGTCATATTGACCTTGGCAGGTCGTTTTGGCTCTGGAAGAGAAATGACTTTTACAACCATCAACTTATCAAATATCCCTTGAACATCATCATCATCGAAGGGATACTTATTTTCTTTTCTTTCCTGGAGAGTGAGTCGTCAGCTTTCCTCTTTTTGCTTGCCTTTGCTATTTTTGTTGAAATTTACATTATTGGTTGGTTTTGGACTTATTCTGACAAAGGTAGCCATCGATTCTCCCTTCTTGGCTGGCAGTTTGATTTCTTCCCTCATTGGTTGTATAGTTTTTTGATGGACAAGTTGTCTTTCTATATTGCTTGCCTTAGACACGAGGGCATCAAAGTTTTGAGGCTCAGTAGTGCCCACGTATGTATCAATTGGAGTGTCTAAATTGTTAGCACACATTTGAACTGTTGATTGCTCGCTTAGCTTTTCTGGGCATTGCAAGCTTAAACTCCTCCACCTTGTAATGAAATCATTCACACTCTCACTTGGCCTTTGGCGTGTGTCAGCAATGTCTATTATGGACACCTTGCTATTTGAACTCACGAATTGAGCTAGGAATGCACTCTAGAGGTTATCCTAAGTGTGCAATGATCCAGGCTAAAGGTGAGTATACCATGTAAAGGTTGCCTCTTTAAGGGACTATACAAACTGCCTAATTAGCAATGCATCATTCAAGGCAGTTTCACCACACTCTGAAGTAAAAATGGGCCAAATGTTCATGCGGTGACCCATTTATCCCATCAAACTTTTCAAAGTTTGGCTTTTGATAACCTTTCAGGAATGGAATTAAATTGTAATGACTTGGGTATCGGTTCATGTACCCCAACACTGGGGGATTCATGGCTGCTTGGTGGTCTTCGATCCCTTGGGCTATCAACTCCTTAATATTTTGCGAAGTGATAATTTTGTTACTACTGTTAGCCTCATTTTTTTTTCTCGCTCTCTGATTACAAGACAAGTAGCGAGATTAGCAATTTTAGCTTCTTTTTCTGGAAGCCTCCTTTGTAGCTCTTGCATTTATTCTTGAAGGCTTTGAGTGCTGGTCACTAGGACCGGCATGTTGTCGGCTTGATAATCCTGGCTAATTTGGCCTTGCGGGATAAAAGCTGATAATTCCTCTTCATGGAAGAGAGTTCTGAGATCATAAAAGGCAAGACTTGTAACCTCATCTTTTCTTCGGGTTAGTCCCTACCTTGGCTGAGGGTGGTGACGGAAGATTGCAAAGTCACCTCAGCATGTGTTAATGCTTTAGCCCTTGACCTTGTGATCGGGCCACTATAGACTTGTGATTCAATCCCTTCTGAGATCAAGTCACTTTGACTGTGTAATTTAGGAGACAACACCCTCCTACCTTTTGTAGGAACTCGAGGAAGGGTAGCCTCACCAACCTGCAAAGGTCATCGTACCATGGTGGGGGTACTTGAGGTTGAAGGCTTGACAAATTTAACCTTTGAAGTTTAGGTATTGTTCCCTCTTCTGAATAGGAGGTCATCATTACCTCAGCTACAGGAATATCAATGGGGATAGTCCCGATGAAAATTCCCCTTGTATGGAGAACTTGAGGAGCCTTTTTAACCCCTGAGGTTCCTTCCCCTAATGGCTTATTGGGGTTCTTCAAGGTTGGGGGTTTTTGGTTGGTTTTGCCCCCTTCCTAATGGATATAGGAGGCTAGGTCCGCATCGGGCCTGAGGAAGGGATTCTATCTTACCTTAGGGGCAAATTTGAGGACCCGAGCTTGCACTGGTTGGATTATCCCTTGGGGTTACTTGTGTCTCTCTTGTTTGGGTTCCCCTCCAAGATAGAACTTGGCTGGGGCGTGGATTCAGCACCGGGTTGAATGGCTTAGCCATTAAGGGGCAAGTTGCGGAGGATGACCTTTGTTGAGAAGCCCTCCACAACAACGTTCTGGCTAACTCCAGGGATGGTGATGGAGCTAGCTTGGGTGCACCAGACTTAGCGCGACACTTGTCGCTTCTACGCTTGCTGCGCTTTAGGTTCTTGATCACCTTCTTGGTAAGAGGTTTGTTAGTCTTAGGGGCGAGCTTGCTTGCCCTTTTGAGGCCCCGCAGTGGCTCCATTGAAGTTGACAATGGAAACTCAGCAAGGATGAATCGTGGCCCAACAGTGAAGACCACTTGCACATGCTTCCTTGCCTGGAACATTCACCATTTGATCACGAAGGTGATGGGAAGCTCATTGAAGTTGATGGTGACATGAGGTGCCATTGTTCCTTCATGAAAACAAACAAAAACGAAAGAAAAAAAAATAACAACATTAGGTAACATAAACAAATCGGAGATGAAAAGGAAAATAGGGTCCCACAAAGCGTGCCAAAAATTATGTTGAGCAAAAATTTAATAAAAATAAATAATATGCACAACATAACTTTCTAACGCATAAAAATGTACATCGATTTATTTTTGAGTACGACCCTATTCAAGAGGACATACATCCTTAATTACGTCCCCCTCTCGGGAAACCACCTTGATTTCGACTCGTCCTATTTTTTTTTCTTTCTATGTTTTATTTTATATTAACAAGACTTTATATAATTTGGATTGATAGTTATCACTTTTTTAATGTCAAATTACAACATATTCAAAACTTGATTGCATCAGATAGTGGCTGTACAGGCACCTTCTAAGAAGGGTACTATATGCACACATTCTTCATGTGCAGGTTATGAAAAAGGGTAATTTTATTTGATTTGGAATTTGGGTTGTACTCACTTTTTTGACGTGGGCTGCCTACACACCTTTTTTGATAGAGGATCAAACCAACCATAGTTCTTTTTAACTTAATTTGGTTGAATATAATTTGTATTTTATTTCGGTTATGTTAATAACAATGATTTAATTTGATTTTAGTTTTGGATTTTATTTATATGGACTAAATTAATAGCCGCAAATATGATTTGATTTTGTCATTTGATTTTTTTTTTTTGACTTTGATAGCTAAGTTATGCATTTTTTAGCCATTTCGTCACTCTTTTTTTTATTTACCGATTTAGCCCTTCCTAGAATCGGTCCATATATATACATATGTATATATACATTTTGACTTCCGATTGCACCCAAAATTTATTTAAGGGGTTCCTATGTACTTTTAGAGAGATCAAATCGACGAAGTTCTTGGCCCAAATTTTATTTAGGCTTAGGTCATGGAAGGGGGGAAATTTAGTAAGTTTCGTTGTATGTTTGGCTTGAGTCTGGTCTATTTTGCCATATTTATTATTTTAACAGGCTTCGACTTTTTGAAAAGCTCATTTTTAAAAAAAAATTTGTTTTGTTACGCAACGTGTAACAAAAAGTCACACAACTGTAACTTTAGCCTTTTATTAAAGAGGGGGGAATAAATAAGGTTTTTTTGTTTTGGTCCATTTCATAGACTTGGAAATTTGAGGGGGGATTGATTTTACCTACTTTCGAAGCTTGGCCTCATCGTTATTGGAAAAATGAGATGTAAATGACTTGGAATATCTTTGCATTGGATAACCTAAATTTGGCCCTCGTAATGCTTAGCTGATATGTTAATAGGCTCATGTACTTTGAACCCAAAAAAAAAGGGCATTGATAAGAATAAATTCTATCATAATAAAGCTCCTTTTTTTTGGATTTGAACTTAATACACTTACAACCCTTAGTTTGCTTTACCCCTAATACCTCATACATCCAAGACTCCTTTTTCTTTTTTTGTCTTTGTTTTTAATGAGGCAATTGGGGCATAATTGTTTATTTTGTTTATTTGGATTTTAATCCAACCCCCCCTTTTTGAAGTTAATGGATAAATCATATCTTTTTAGGATAACGAAATCTCTAAAACAGAATCCTATTCTGAATCATTAACCTTTTATTGTTAGGTTTCGACTACATAATTAAGAAATATTGCCCCCCCTTCGTCGTCTCGTTTCCATCTTGCCTTTTAACCATACTACTGCTCTCTTTCTTGGTTTTACTCTCTAGCGAAAAGGTATGATGACAGTGAAAAAGTATCATGCAAGATATCCCTTTTCCCTCTCCCTCGTTCAACATAATGCAAATCAATTCTTCAGGAGATTGAGAAGGTTTCTTAGAAGCCTACTAATGACCCCCTTCTTTTTTTTTTCTCCAGTAGAAAAGTATAGTTTTCCACATGAAGGTTTGTTACAGAAACTATGAGAACTTGATGTTCTCTGGTCTTTGTTACCAAGGCTAGACAATTAGATGATATGAAAATCCAACTTTAAGCCTTTGGGTGGCAAGTCTATGATTTTACTCCCCATTGAATTTGACTCAAGCTCCAAGTGAGTGCTATTGTATTATCCAGAACAAATGGGGGCTTTCTTGTTTTAATGCATTCATTCCCTTAATTATTTTTTTATTTGTCTGGCTTGCACGTGGCAAGTTTCACACATTCTCACTTATGTCATTCAATGGATTTTCTTTTACAACATCTCCATGGCAATGTCAGAGGGCTATGAAAGCTACACGAAATAGAGAGCTATGAAACTTATAGTCTTCATACTCTATTTCCTTTCCCTTTTTAAAAGGTTGAATAGGACTTGGGATTCGTCGGGATCCGAGTTTATGAATCCGGCAGGATTCGAAATTCGACAGAATTCATGGGCTTTATGAGTCTAGCAAGTCTTAGAATTCGATAGAATCCTTTAAGTCATGTTCAGCAAAACAAGGGATCCAGTAGGATCTAATTTTTCATTGAGAGGTCGATCAGGCAAGCACTTTGCCTAGTACGCTCAATACTTTCTTGGCCTAGTTTGATCTTTTAATTGCCTGATAGTTAATTTCCTTGCACTTAGCCATAAAAAAAAAATTGATAGAGATGGAAGTGGATGAGAAGCAAGGATGAGCTTCCGTTCATGGTCTTCTTACCCCGTAATGAGAAAAGATTATCCCGTTGATGTTGAGTATCTTCTATCTCTTTCCCAATCTGGAGCTTGGATCCCTGATTCTTTTTCCTCTATTTTTTTTGGTTGTGCTCTGTTCTTCTCCTATGTTTTTATGTCTCTATCTTCGTATTTATTTCATGCTCCTCTTCCAAAACAAAAAAGTCCCTACTGTTGCTTGTCTATGAGCATTTATAGTGTTGAGATAATAGGCACTGTAAAGGAAACGTGGGTAACTTCCCACTTCTCCACCTAGCAATCATGGAGAAAATGGGCTGATGCATTGCCTTGGTCAACTTCTTCTTTTCATTTTGAATGTAGGGCACAAAGAGCAATTAAACGTCTATTAAGATTTTGTTTGTTCAGAGACTAATGACGGTGTTGCCTAATGGATTGACCATATTTATTTGCTTAGCCATGACGATAAATGTAACCGACGAAGTTTTCATTTTTTTTTAATTTCCTTTTCCTTTGGTTTGCAATTTTCTTGTAACCGCCAAGTGTAATGCATGATTCTTATCTCTGCATATTTTATTGGGTGGGATATATTTTATTGGGTGGGATTGTCTATTGAATGACCCCCCTAAAATTATTCTCTTCCTTTTTTTTAGTTCGACAATAGCATAATATTCATGTATATTTAAGGAAATCAAGAATAGAAAAATAGGTAGTGAGGTCATCTATTCGTCCTTTTTTTTTCCTTTAACTTATTAGGATACTTAATAACGCATAAAGAGTTCGAATTCAAAAGTCTCAATTTTATTTTACTTGCATACGCTTTGGGATCCTTCTTTGTAATAGGCTCTCATTAATTTTATGAGTGTTAATTTTGGCAAATTCGTATCCATAAAAGATTTACGTTCAACAACCATGAACTTGCGATTTTAACTCAACGCATTTTTGGTACTATTGTTGGGGAGTTGGCGCTTTTCAATATCGAAGCTTGCTTGAGCATTCAAGACTGAGTTTTTATTTTAAAAATCCAAAAAAAATTTTAAAAAAATTTTAAAAAATGTTAATTTTTCACTTTCCTCAGCATGAGCATGAAATGTTTTAGAGATGCTATTATAGATAACATAATTTTCTCACTCATTATGGTTATTACTTGGAGAAGAAGGCAATTTTGAATATAATCCATAAGGGTGTGAATTGTGAGATCCATGGTCTTTTGGAGCGTCGGGATTTTTTTTGCTAGAAACATTGATGAAGCTTGGGATTTGCTCGATTGATTGGCTTGGGATACCTATGAATCTAAGACTAGTTGTGCTAAGTCTTGCATCTCGTCTCCCTACATCCATGATAATGCACTTATGTGTGAGATTTGCCATTGTTCTGACCATGATAGTAATTTTTGTCCTTGTTATATTTTTGTTGATGTTTTTGCTAGACTTGTCAGCATGATAGAGATAATGAATGAGATCCAAATTAAATTCGCTAATGGTATGTGGGAGTATGAACTATCTCATGAGACGAACCCTAGGTTTAGTTCCTTTAGACTTGATGTTAGTTTGGGTGATGATGGTGTGTCTTTTCTTCCTTTAGAGTTTGGACTAGAGCAAGTGTTTGACCTTCCCTTGCTATCATCAGCTTTAGTTACTACATCCTTGTTTGTTGGTGAGGATGATAATATTTGGATTTTCAAAACTCTATGGACATGCAGAAGAGAAATGTTATTCCCACTCGGACCAAGACATAACTTTTACTTGTTCAAATAACAATTAAGGTAAAGGACGGTCATGAACAACGAATGAGATGATGTATTTGTTGAGGTATATGATCTTTCTGAGACTCCTTTAGGGGAGTCTGGTGGTGTATGTTGTGGTTGTGGTGTCATCTAGTCCTAATGTTGTTGCCTATGTATCCCTAGACCACCTTCATATATTGCATGCTTTCCTTTCATGTTTACTAGCCTCCTCTTCCCACAAGTGTCACAATATGTCACCTATTGATTATCATGTTATGCTTGATGGCAATGTGATTTATGTTTAGTCCTTAAGTACCTCTAGAGGGTATGACTAGGCCTGGAATTTCACCGGAACTATATATATATATATATATATATATATATATATATATATATATTAAAAACTTATGTTTGGTATCTTTATTATTTGTGGTAATTGTTATGTTTACGATTAGGGCATGTGGTTTCCATTGGTTATTATTTTGTATGGTTTAAATTGTCGAAACTTTTGAGCCTTATTTGAGCGATCAACGAATAAAATGAGATAGAACGTGTTTCATCCGTTTCACCCATTTACCACCCGCTTCGTCCGTGGGTGGTGGGTGGTGGGTGGATTGGATGCGGGTCAACGGATGAGCGGGTGACGCGTGGATCGGGTGGAGTGGATGTATGCGGGTGATGGATATGGGTGGGGCTTCACCCGCTCCAAATCTGACCCGTTGTCAGGCCTAGGTATGACCTCTCTCTTTACCCTCATTATGTATATCTAGAGGACTTTGCGTAGAAAAATGATGTTGTCTAATTTCTTCCATCACTCTTTTGATTTGTCCTAGGGTTTTAACATGTTGAGGAGAGCACTTGCTATTATTCCTGTATTCATGTTTGTGTGTTCTTACTTATACACATCTCAGTTGCATGATCAGGTGTTTGATAAGATCTTGAGAGTTTTGACAGCATCTAAATTGGTTGATTGGATCTTAAAATGTATAGGAGGTGTTGATGCTCTTGTAGCCCCCTCTAGTATCATCTTGAAGAGATGATAGTTTAAGTACAACCAACACCTAACCTAGTAAATTGATTCCCGGTTTTCTCTTTCTTTATTTTCATTTTGTGTATATCTTCTCCTTTTTCTATTTGTCCCTTATTGTTGTGTATTTATTATAGTGGGTTTGTTTTATGTATATTTGTGTTTCATTGGTGTGAAATGAGGGCATTATGACATAGGCGTGGGGAAGGAGAAGCCATGCTTCAGAATTTTGAAAAAAAGACAAAAATAGAAGAAATGTTTTTTTTTTGAAAAATTTGTAAGTTTTCTATTCTTGTATAATTTGGGAGTTTTGTACCATTTTAATTTGTCCCGATCCCCTTGTACCTTGGTTATTAGCTTGTATATAAGTAGAATGTGCGTGATAGATCTTTTTCCTAAGTGTGTCTTTCCATGCCCTAAATCTAACCT
The DNA here is from genome assembly GCA_017589665.1 of Selenicereus undatus. Taxonomy (NCBI): domain Eukaryota; kingdom Viridiplantae; phylum Streptophyta; class Magnoliopsida; order Caryophyllales; family Cactaceae; genus Selenicereus; species Selenicereus undatus. Next base: position 77,161,418 of record JACYFF010010365.1, on the reverse strand, counting down.
CGATGATGCATTATAGCTAGGGGTGTTCATCGGTTCAGGACCAGACCGGACCGGACCGGCTGGACCGAGGACCGAAAATTTGCCAGATGGTGGACCGAGGACCGGACCGTTAAGGAGTCGGCCCGAATCGGACCGGACCGGTCAGAACCCGGACTGGGCCGGATCCAAACCGAGAACAAAAGAGCATGACAGTCGGCAGAGAACAGAAGATGCAGTCACGGGGGCAGAAAGTAAAGAACCATGAGCTAGATGTCAACTATGAATGAATTCAAACCTAGAAATCACAAATTTCAACTCAAAGCTAATGAATTAAACCCAGAAACTCCAAGGATTCAAACCAAATTATATGAAATTCTAACCCAAAATTTGGTTGGGTAATTTTGTCAAACAGTTGGTGGATGTCAAATGATGGCTCATATTCTGCCCCAGGACCATACATGAATAACTGTTATCAGTATCCACAAGGACCATACATGAATCATGAGCCAACCCAATCAATGTATACAAATCGAAAAATCAGATAAACCCTAGAAAATTCAAATTACAAGCCAAAATAATAGAATGAACAAATCAAGCATACCTCCACCAAATGAAACGCCACATCGGAAGCCGCCGGGCGTCGGCCAGTAGAGAGGAGTGTAGATCAAACCAAACCCTAGCTAGCAAAGGAGTAGCAGTCGCCAGTCACAGAGACTGATATGTTAAGAAGTTCAGGCGAAGAAGTGCACAAAGTAGAGAGCGAGAGGCGAGAACCGAAAGCTGAGCGGGTGAGTGAGGCAGAGAATGGAGATGGAGAATAAGAAGGCGACTAGAGAATGGAGATGGAGAAGAAGAAGGTCGACTCGAGGGACTGAGGCAGGCAACAAGAAGCCAAGAAGAAGAAATGAAAATTGGAGGAGTGGACCAGGGGTCGAGTAACCGGGGAAAATTTAGAAAAAAAAAAAACTTATCTCAACTCGGTCCGGTTCGGTCCATTGACTGGGCCGACCGGTCCAGGACTGGACTGGACCGAAGATCGAAAACAGAAAAGGATCGGACCGAAAGACCTCGGTCCGGTCCAGTCCGGTCCGGTCTATACCGGTCTTCGGTCCGGTCAGGTCCTGGACCATTTAATGAACACCCCTAATTATAGCTGTGTAATCTAGTCTTCATTTGTGTATCACCATTATCTTAGTGTCTTAGTCTTCCATGACTGACTCTACTGCTTATCTTTATGTATAGTTACTTTTATCTTTCTTTCATTTCGCATTTAGAACAGTACAAAATAAAAAAAAGGAAAAAATAAAAAAGAGACAAAGAAAAAAGGAATTAAAAAGAGTCTTAGAATCGGGAGTGACAAGTATCCCTTTGAGTCATGAGCTACTAGATGCAACCCTTTGAGGCAATATTGCTATTGAAAAGGCTTGCTTCTCAAATTAGTAAGCTAGTAATGTAGTTTGTATTAGTCAAATGAGTTTGAGTCTCACACTGGTAAGCCTAACTTGTAGGATGATAATACACCAACATTCCGAGCACTAGGAGGGATTCACAGTTTTGATATATTGTGGGGTGAAAAGTTGGTGTTTGGATACCATTAGTGGGGACTAAGAATCCTGTTATGTATATTATTCCCATATATAGACTGATACTTGGGTTACAAAGGTAATATGAGTGATTTAATTATGTGCAGTTTTTTTTTCTAGTTTGTATATATATTTATGTTTTGTTTGTAAACCCAATAAGATTTTATTTTCTTCTTCTTTTTCAAAATTTTGTGGGTATGTCTTTTGCAATCTCTCATGACATCTCACTCGCCAAACTTAGAGGAACCAAAGGGCTTAAAAGGCTTGTTGCATACACTACATGCAACGTGATGCCTATGAAAGTGAGTTAGGTCCTTATTTTAGTTTTTCTTTGTTTTGCTTGAGAATGAGCAAAAGATAGGTGTGGGGATATTTGTTCGGTCCAAATATTTCATCTTTTATGACCTCATTTAACGGGTTTTTGTCTCGTGAAATTATATAATTCGTGGATCTTTATTTGTTTAATTTACTTTCATACATAATAAGTTGAGTTGACCAGGAATTAGGACGTTAGGCACAATTTGGACAGTAAGAAGCATTAGCTTGGACAAGAAGAAGTCAAGAAACTTAAAAAATAAGGTGGTGGGTCCCAATTTGGAAACTAAGCGGAATTTGGAAAGTGGGGTGGCTTGGGAAACAAGATTTTGGTAATTTGGAAAGTTGAGGGAGGCTAACTCCAATATAAATAAAAGTCTTAGGCACCCTCTTCAAATCATCAATTCTTGCCCTTTTTTCTGGGGTAGGCTCTTTAAAACTCTATTAGCAGGGAATTCGATTGGATTAGATTTATGTATATGGTGTACTATATTGAAGATTTCAAGTCCCTTTGAATAAGTTTTCTCTTTGCTTTCTTCTTTTATCTCATGTTTATTTATTTGCTTCTTAGATTAGTTTTCTCTTTATTTATTTGTACTTTTATGTTGATTAGAAATTAAATTTAGTTGCTTTGATTGTGCTTAATCTCTTTGATAGCTAATTGGTCTTATTTAGACCTTAACCACGCCTAGTTTATGTTTGTAATTTGGGATTCTCTCATGCTCACCAAGTGTTCGATGAATACATAAAATAGTTTTTGTCCACACTTTTGGGTAATTAATGTGTGCTGAAGGAAGATGTCAATTGCCACCGTAGGTAGAGAGAATAGCAAGGATTTGCACTTGAAAATAGTCTAAATCCCAGTTAGGTCTACGATTGTTACTCTTGTAGTTTAATGGGCTAATCCCACTAAAATAGGTGGTTAGAACAATTAAACTAGTCTTTGGCCCTTGACAGAGAGCTTGGGTAGTCTTGAATGGTGCAACCTTCCATTCGTAAATAGTTGTATAGGCTTGAGTAGGTTAGAGCTTGTCTAGATTTATTTGTTCATTAAGTAGTAAAATCACAATCAAACCCTCCTTCTATTGCTTCTTAGTTAGTTTAGTTTTCATTATTATATCACCTTTAGAATTGTCTAGCTTGTGCACTTGAGATAATTTTTGCTACTTGAAAACACAACTTTTTGTTGATACGACTTGTACTTTTACTGGTTGCTAGCTATGACTACACCAGACAATTACAATTTTAACTCAACAATGTCATGATATGATTATTAAAAATAATTTTCAAAAACTATATTCTCCATCCACACAGACCATAAGCCAAATCCTATTCACTACAAAAGGTCACCATGTTATAAGTAAAAAAAATTGAGTTTACATACAACCAATGTGATGAGAAGGTAACCTCTGCACAACGTGAAGCAACATTAAAAATCTCACCACTTGAGTTAGCTATTAAAGAGAAAAGTGTTGAATAGGAAGAATTATATAAGGAACACTACTATGATAATCCCCTAAAATTTTGGGGCAAAGATAAACATTTGCGAAAATTGTTTTATTAAATCCCAACAGTATTATCTCAGTTAAACAAATGGTTTATACCCACTAAGATATCCAGAAATTTGATAAACAAGTCAAGCAACTTTTGGATAGAGGGTTAGTGGGGAGTAATAAGAGTTCTCACACTAGTTGGACATTCACAATAAGAAATCACGCTGAAGAAAAATAGGAAAAAGTTTGAATGGTAATCAATTATAAGAAAAAACTCAGTGATGATATCGTCTTTGATTGGCTATTATATTCTGAACAAAACAATTCTTTTCAATAGAATTCAATGAGTCTTTTGATTCTTAAAAATGGATTGCAAAAGCAGATAATGAAAGATAAACATGGATAAAGAAAGCATTCTGTTAACTACTTTTAGCCCCCATCTAGGACGTTATTAGTGGATAGTGGTGCCATTTGGTCTTAAAAATGCACCTCAACTATTTCAAAGATATATGAATAACATCCTTAAGATTTTAATCACTGTTGTCTAGTTTATATCGATGATATCCTTATCTTTTCAAAGACCATGGAACAACAAGATGATGTTCTAGTTGTTACCCAAAGATGCATTGATCATAGTATTGTCTTTAAGAAAAATAAGTGCATTTATGCTGAACAAGAAATAAAGTTTTAGGATTGTAAATAAAAGCTAGACAAATCATTATACAAAAGCATATTTTAGAAGAAATAGAAAACTTTTCTAAAACTATTGAAGATAGGAAATAACTAGAAAGGTACTGGAATGTCTTATCCATGCTTTAGATTTTACGAAAGATTTAAATAACTTGAGAAAACCATTGCATTAGCAACTTAACAAAATAAGTAAGTTGGACATAGACCTCTAATGATTCAAAGATAAAAAAAATATTACCCAAAACTTCAAAAAGATGTGCAATAATCTTCATGTTCTTAACTTACACAATGAAGAAGATGATTTGATTCTTGAGACAAATGGTAGCAATGACAACTGAGGTATAGTTCTCATAATTAAAGGAGAAAAACTCTACAAATATTACAATGAAAGTTTTAACATAGCAGAATGTAACTATCCTATGATGGAAAAAGAAATTCTTGTTGTGCTAATAAAAATTGAGACATTTTAATATTTAAGAACCAAAAAATTTTCTTATATTAACTAATTAATTGCAAATGAATGCTTCATTTTGTGAAAATGAATCTATCAAATATGCAAGCGCAAGGGCAACTTATGCGTTGGCCATTATGGCTTAACTGATTTTTATTCTATGTTAAACACATATAGGAATTACGAAATTCTTTGACAAGCAATTTAACTCATGAGCTTGCCGATGGTGATCATCAGAGCTGGATTCCTACTAAAAACGGAGAAAATCCAAATAGAATAGCCATTATTGCTAGAACGGGTTTCTCCTTCTAGTAGAGGTTTTTTTTTCCCGGGTGGGGGGGGGGGAATGTTTGTAAGTATCATGGAAAGACTAGATCACACTTTGTGTTGCTGGCATCTACCTATCTAATAATATAGAAATTTAGCTTGCTAGAATTACAAATAAATTACTTGAAGTATTCTTATGATGTTTAAGAAAAAATAAGTGTTTATGTGCAAGAAAAATGGTTTAGTGAGTGGTGTGAAGCTTGCAATGATTATTATAACTATTATTACTATGATATTTGGGAATCATAGAGTACTATGGTCTTCTTTCTAGTAGATCTAGCGTCAGTGTTGTTAGATTCCCAACAATTTTAATGCTTCCAAATGATCCAATCATGAAACCTTTGGAATATAGGATGATAATTTATCTAAAAAAAAATTCCTAATCTAGAGTGTCCATTCTTTTTAAGTTTAAGTTTTAAAATGGGTATATTTAAAAGAGTCTACTAGATTTGCACATTTTTCGATGGACCATTAAGAGCCCCTTAATATAGAAGTCTGCATATTGAGCCACACAGCACAATGATTGTGGTGCGTAATGGGGCCCCTTAATCACAAGAGTGATCAACTATCAATATCCATCAATAAAAACCAAAGTACAAGGCCTTGAACCAAGCTAATAAAAGAAAAATTAATAAAAATTTTATGGATTTTTGAATATGGAAGAAAAGCGAATAAAATGGACATGATTACGATAAAAGCTCAAGCCAGCACTTAGCCTAACAATCCAATAATTAATTCTCTAAAGCAAAGTACCAATAATTAATTTACAAGATTGACTCAATCACCATTCAAACATACTATGTATTTGAAATAAAGAGAGAAATTTTGTTTTTGGAAGAGAAAAGCATTGTAATTTTCATTCATGAATTCTCAATTCAAGTTTATATCTGATTGAATACAAGAAGACTACTTTCCCCAAACAACAAAAACAAGCCAATAGAAATGAAGCACCAATGGGGTTTGTGTAGAGGATTCAAGCATCCACTCTAGCCAGTAACATTTGAATAACAATTTAAGCATATGAAAATTAAAACTAGAAGCTTTTAGGCTAGTGATGAATTGTCTAAATGCAAGGAGGGCACTTTGCTGCACTTGTACTTGCTTGGTGACATCATCTACTAAAAGGAGGAATTTGGGAAAGATATTTGAAAAAAAATTGCTGGAGGTGCCCACTGAATTTTTATAAAATATTTACGTCTTAATTATTCATTTGATGACCCAATTAATATCATCGTTAAAGTCATACATATCTAGACCTACAGTGACCATTGCTCGATTTTTGCCTTATAACTCAAGACATACGTGGAATCTAGAGGTGTTACATAGCTTGTTGGAAATTAGACATCTGGAGTTGTCCAACCGTGGCTAAAACACTAAGTTTGGAGCTTATTTGGTCATCCAGATAGCAGCTAAAATTTAACCTGCAAAACTAAAAGTTTTGGATAGTTTGAGCTAAAAAATGTATTTGATATAATCCACCAACAATTGAACTAAGAACCTAATCAACTTAGGAGGGTGATTTGGGCTCTTGCTCTGCATCAGATTGGATATAAAAATGGAAAGACCAAACCAACTCATTATCTTGTTCAACTAGTTGATCTAGACCCTAATGATCAACCACTAAAAGATTTCTACACCAATAAGGAAGAGTTAGTGATCATGCTTAACCACAAGATATTGATTTTTGCAACATGTATAATCTAATGTGGGCATCGATGGAAAGAGGAAATACTAATGTATTGTAAAAACACTACTTTCATTAATCATAGCGAATTCAGCAAGTATATGAAGGTAGAGGGAGTATTTCAGAAGTTGTTTTTGATTATCTCTTTGATGTTGGGTCCAGAAAATTCTTATTGCAAAAAGAAAAAAGAAATCTACATGATTTATTTGAGAAAATGGAATTCAGAACATATTAAACTTGATGGAGATTTTTGATGTTTATTCGAATAATGATAGACTTGAAGACATAATTGGAGAAGAAGGTCTGATGAATGTCAATACGGATGACTAGTCATGTCAGTAGTTAATACTCTATAAAAGTTGTACCATCATGAATCATCTTGTCTGAGTATCAAGTTAGTATAATAATAATGTGTGAGGTGTCTAGTAATAGGGCGTGTACTATGGCCACTAGAGGATTATATGTATTCAATATCCTCTATAAAAGGAAAAGCCAAATATTGTAAAGTAGCATGATCATTTGAGCATATTTAAGAAAAGGAGAAGTTGGGTTTCTCCATTTCTTTATGAGCAAACATCTTTGATGATCTCAACCGTTTAAATCCATCTTCAAATCTTTTCACTATAAAACTACTTCTTTCAAGCTTTCAATAAAAGAAGCTTCTTTGTAGAGAATGCTATTCAATTGAACCCTATATCTTAAACATTGTGATTTTTCAATTAAAGTACTACTATAAAACTTATTTGGTGACCGCAGTCCAAGGTAGGAAATGAAAAGGATATGTGTTGTGCGTGATTTAAGGAATGTATGGTTAAGATTAGCAATCTCTATAATCTAGAAGTTAGAAAAACGCTAGAGGCTAATGCTATTAAGTTCAGGTAATGGTCAAAACTTTCTAATGAAACTTAATTATTTTGCTAAGTATGTGTTCAATCACAAATTCTAACATTTTATGCCCTTTATTATCTAATAATTGCTCGAAATAAATTGGTTAATTAGAATTTTAATAATATTTTTGTTCATTTTGTAGGAATTGGAAAAAAAACTTGCGAAAGATGATAAATCTGCTCAAGAGAAGCAATGGATCAGGGTGAGCAATAAAAGACAAAACAAAGTCGGCCCAACGGCCCAACAACAGCCTGGCCCAGCCGTGCTCTCTTCCTTCTTCCCAACCTGAAGCCCATCTCCCTCTTCTCTCTTTCCTTCTCCCACGGGCCTAACCAATGCTTGCTTCCCCTTCCCAGTCCATGGCCCAACTCCAACCTTTCCCCCTTCCTTTCCATATAATTAGTCACGCTGGTTGCACGTGACTCCCAGATCCCAGCCCCATCCCCTATCTTTCTTCTTTTTCGGTTCTTCCTCATCCCACGAAGCCCAGCAAGACCGAAATATAAGGCTGCAACCATTCATCTTCTTCTTCCTTCCTTTACCCGTTACTCTCTCTTTTCTTCACCATCAATGTCCCTCAATCATTACCATCATTAATGCAACGGTTGCTAAGGCTTTAATGGAGGGCAACCAACAGATTTTGGACGGGTTCTTCGGGGTCTTTAATGGGCGAAAGAAACAGAGCAGTCGAATAAGAGTTGGGGGGAAAATTTTAGGATTTTCGTTTTTTTTTTTTCCGATTTCAGTTTCAAGTAGTAGATTCATTTTAGTAGAATTCAAATTCAGTTGAATTCGTTTCTGGGTTGTTCAATTTACGTTGAAATTGCAGATTGGAGGTTGCAGTTTCTTGGGTTTTCAAATTTGTCTTTCTTCAATTTGTTCCCTTTTGTTTCATTCTGATCTTCAGTTCAGTTTTCCTCAAGCTTCAGAATCAAATTTAGGAAAGAAAAAGGCTTATTCGAATGTCCCAGGGCTCGATTGTTGATCGTTCGTTTGCTGTGTTTCATTCCTTCATTCTTTCTCCTCTGTTTCGTGTTTTCAATATCAGGAAATGCAATAATTTCGCTTAAGTGTTGCTGGCCTAGATTAATTACAGTTTGTTATTTTGCTTCCTTAGTTAGGCACCGACCTTTGCAAGTCATTACACATTACATGAATTAACTTAGTATCGATTTTTGGAATATCTTAACTTTGGTATTTGTTAATTTTAGTATCTAGTTTTAATTTATTTTCGGAATTTTGACAACCTAATTTTACAATCCGTCCCTGTGGATCGACCCTCAAGCGTTACAACGAGAACTGTGCGCTTGCGGATTTAACAAGTTTTTGGCGCCGTTGTCGGGGATGGCGTTGTTAAATTTCGTTACATCGAGTCGTTAGAGTTGTTTTCGTTTTAGTTTTAGTTGAGTCGTTATATAGTGTAGTTTATATTTTGATTTTTATTTTGAGTCGTTATATTTTGATTTTGATTTTTGTTTGTGTCAAGATTAGTTTAATTTCAATTTTTAGATGTTACTCATTACTTAAAAAAAAAGTACTAATCATTTTGGTTTATGTGCAGTAAAAAATTCAAGGTTGAACTGATCTGGAAATATTGACAGTGCAGATTTTTCACCAATTTTCGCATTCTGTTTGAATTTTCTGGACTTGTTCTGGTGTGATTTCTGCTATTCTAATATTTTTCATAGATTTAGCGTCATTTTTAGAGTGTGTGTGAATGTTTTTGGAATTTTTGGGACTATTTAGATTTTTCTGTGAGTTTTAGAATTAATATTCTATTTGCATTTTTCTGCACTATTCGAGGACGGAAAAAAATTTGGAAAAATTATATTTATGTCCTTTGTGATTGTGTGGACTTTTCTGTATATTTAGTTTTGATTTTAGGATTTTTATTTTCTATTTTAATTTTATTCTTAGAATTGGGGTGTTTAGGTGTAGTTTTATTTCTTATTTTCTTTTAGTTTCTTTGTGTTTGTGCTTTGGTTTTTAGTTTTGTTTATTTTCTGTTTTAATAGTGTTTTTAGTTTTATCATTCATTTTGCTGTTTTGTGATTAAAAAAAAAAAACCGAAATTAGAACCTTGGGTGAGGGTGTTGAATTTATATGACTGGTTGGGTTAGAAATCCTGAAAATCATAGACCTTTTAGGAGTGAATCCGACCCTAACTTAGAAACCGAACCTGAACCCAAGCTTGAATTAGAAGAAATGGCACAAGAAAGACCTTTGAGTGATATTTTTTATCCTCCTAGGACTGCTTTGTCATCTTGCTTCACTATACTGGACCTTGGACCCAATGTGACCTTCGAATTAAGACCTCACTACACTCAGATGCTCCCTAAATTCACTAGCTTAGAGGATGCTTATTTGTTTTTGAGGGAATTCAAAGAAGTCTGTTCTATGATGCATTTTGCTAATATTCCCATTGATGTTGTACGCATGAAATTAATTCCTTTTGCTTTGAAAGATTCTGCTAAACGTTGGATGTATGACTTGGCTGCTAATTCTGTAACTTCTTGGAATGATTTTGTGAAATTATTCTTAAGAAAATATTTTCCTAATGTCAAGACTGTTAAGCTAAGGAATGAAATCAATCAATTTGTGCAACTAGATAGGAATCATTTTGGAAATATTTTGATAGGTTCAAGAATTTGTTGTCTCAGTGTCCCCATCATGGTTTAGACCAGGCACATTTGTGCCAAATTATTTATGAAGGATTGGACCAACAAACTAGAACCATGGTAGAGTCTATGTGTCAGGGTGGCTTTGTTTCTAAGAGCGCCACAAATGCTTGGGAATTTTTAGAGAACTTAGCTGAGAAAACTATTCAGTGGGAAACTGCTCGGGATGACAGCTTAAGTTCTAGGATTGCTAGGGGTGGGTTACATTCTGTCTCTTATGTGAGTCACTTAGAGTCTAAGATTCCTACTCTAGAAAACATGTTAAAAGGATTGACTCCACAAATGACTCAGTTATCCCAGACTTCCTCAGTATCTTGCTCTCATTGTCAGGCCTTAGATCATTCATTGAGTGCTTGTCCATACTTTGCTCACCAGTTGGCAACTGGGCAAGAGCAAGCGAATATGGCCTTTCAGAGACCTAAGAATGACCTTTTCTCTCCTTTTTACAATCTAGGGTGGAGAAATCACCCTAACTTCTCTTGGAGTAATGGACCTAATGCTGCGGTTCCTGACTCCCAGCCCATCTCTCACCCTTCTAGTTCCTTTCAGAGACCGGCTTTTCAAGTTGTACCTAATGCACCTAGACCTCCACCTCCTGTGGCTCAAGTTCAACCTCCTGCTGGTTACAGTGATATTGATAAAATGGAGAGGATAATTAATAATAATGTGGAGAGAATGATTAATGCTAACGTGGAGAGAATGATGAGAATGATGACTGAACAATTTTCCCAGTTAGCATCATCTTCTAGGGAGCCAGGTACTTTCATAAGTCATCCTGGGGTGAACCCTAAGGGTCACGCTTCTTCTTCTTCTGGTAACTCTAATGAGCCTGTGAGGAAAGTAAATGCAGTGATAACTCTCTGTTCTGGTCGAGAGATTGATAACCAGGTTAGAAGTCCTAATGAGCCCTGTAGGTATCCTCACCAATTCTTCGAGAAATCTTCTTCTTCTTCTTCACCTCCAGAGACCGGCTCATCCAGTGAGTCAGGGGATGCTATTGATGGTGTCCCCAATGATTCTGATTCTCACCGTCTTCCCGAGTCACTGTCTAAGGAAGATGAGCTTAAAAAGAAAGATTCCTCTGAGTCAGTTGACCCTTCTCCTTCTAAGGATGCTTCTTCTTCTTCTTCTGAGAAAGTCCATATGCCTTTGCCTCCTTTTGCCCATAGGCTTAAGAAAAAAGACCAAGCTCATGTTGAGAAGATAAGAGAGACCTTCTCTCAAGTCGAGATCAACATTCCTTTGCTCGATGCTATTCAGGAGATGCCTCCATATGCTAGGTTTTTAAAGGATTTATGCACTACCAAGAGAGCAACTAATGTCCCTAGGAAGGCTTTCTTAGCCTCTAGTGCTAGTTCTATTCTATCTCATCAGATCCCAGTGAAGTATAAGGACCTCGGTTGCCCTACTATTTCTATAGTTATAGGGGACCAGCTCATTCATAGAGCCTTGCTTGATTTAGGGGCTAGTGTTAACTTGATTCCATTCATTGAGTATGAGAGGCTAGGGTTAGGTGAGCTTAAAACTACTAAGATGGTTATTCAGTTGGCTGATAGGTCAACCAGATTGCCTAGGGGTATTGTTAAGGATGTGCTAATTAGAGTGGGTGACTTCATTTACCCTGTGGACTTTGTTGTGATTCAGACCGAGACGGTGTCTAACTTAGTTAGTCAAGTCCCTATGATTCTAGGGCGTTCTTTCTTGGCCACTGCCAATGCCCTCATTAATTGCAGAAATGGTATGATGGGACTGTCTTTTGGTAACATGACCTTAGAGCTTAACATTTTTAATCTGCAAAGACAGCCTCTTGGTTTTGATGATATGAAGTTCTCTACTCTTCATTGGGTAGAGGACTCTATTCTTGATGATGCTTGTGATGATGTGTTTCCTGTTGAGTGTGAGTCTTTTCGTATGAATGATGAGCCTAAGTATGATGCTTTTGAGTTTGATGACTTGTGCTCTACTGCTGATTGTTTGCTGACTGCTGCTTCTGAAATTGCTTCTGAAACTGTTTCCCCTCCTGCTCTTGAACTGAAACTCCTTCTCGATTCTCTTAAGTATGAATTTCTAGGCCCCAAGGAATCTTTGCCTGTCATTATTGCTTCTGACCTAGACAGGGACCAAGAGACAAAGTTGATTGCCCTACTTAGAGAGAACAAAGAGGCTTTGGGTTGGACCTTAGGGGATATTAAGGGAATTAGTCATTCCATTGTGCAACATAGGATTCATCTAGAGGACAATGCTAAGCCCTACCATGACCGTCAAAGGCATTTGAACCCTACTCTTTAGGAAGTAGTCAGGAAAGAAGTGCTGAAGTGGTTAGAGCATGGGATTATCTATCCCATTTCTGATAGTGAGTGGGTTAGTCCTGTTCAAGTTGTTCCTAAGAAGACCGGGATTACCGTGATTAGGAATGACAGGAATGAGTTAGTCCCTACTCGAGTGCAATCTGGGTGGCGTGTTTGCATAGATTATAGAAAATTGAATGCTGCCACTAGGAAAGACCACTTTTCCCTTCCTTTCTTGGACCAAATGTTAGAGAGGTGAGCTGGACATTCCTTCTATTGCTTTTTAGATGGATACTCTGGCTATACCCAGATCTCTATTGCTCATGAGGATCAGGAGAAGACTACTTTCACCTGTCCTTTTGGAACCTATGCCTTTAAACGTATGCCTTTTGGACTGTGCAATGCCCTTGCTACCTTTCAGCGCTGCATGATTTCTATTTTCTCGGATCTAGTTGAGCATTACATGGAAATTTTCATGGATGACTTCTCTGTGTTTGGGTCTTCCTTTGATGTCTGTTTGTCTAATATGAGAAAAGCGTTGGAAAGGTGTAGGGAGAAAAATTTGACTTTGAATTGGGAGAAATGCCATTTTATGGTTAGGAAGGGAATAGTTTTAGGCCATGTTATTTCTGAAGATGGAATTGAGGTTGATAAGGCTAAGACTGATTTGATTATTAATCTTCCCCCTCCCACCTGTGTGGAAGAGGTAAGGTCTTTTTTAGGATATGCTGGTTTCTATTGTCGATTCATTAAGGACTTTAGCAAAATTGTAAAGCCCTTGTCCAACTTGCTAGCTAAAGATGTGCCTTTTCACTTTTCTGATGAATGTCTTGAGGCATTTTCTAAGCTTAAGAAGGCCTTAACTTCTGCTCCTGTTCTTCATCCTCCCATCTGGGGAGAGCCTTTTGAATTGATGTGTGACGCTTCTGATTATACTGTTGGGGTAGTTTTAGGGTAGCGTGTTGATAAGAAACCCCATGTGATTTACTATGCTAGTCACATTTTGAATGATGCTCAATTGAACTATACTGTGACTGAGAAAGAATTTTTAGTTGTGATTTTTGGGTTTGAGAAGTTTAGACCTTATCTGATTGGGTCTCATGTGATTATCTATACTGATCACTCTGCTCTTAAGCATCTTCTTTCTAAGAAGGATGCTAAGCCTAGACTTGTTAGATGGATATTGCTGTTGCAAGAGTTTGATTGTGAGATTAGGGATAAGAAAAGGTTCTGAAAACCTTGTAGCTGATCATTTGTCTAGGATTCTTTATGATAGAGAGCGTGAGTCCACTGTTTCTGAGTGCTGCCCTGATGAACAGTTGTGTGCTGTCCACTCCGATCCTTGGTATGCTGATATTGTGAACTTCCTAGTTGCTGGTAGGATCCCTGAGAGTTGGACCAAGAATGATAGGGATAGGTTCTTGCACCTTGTGAAGTTCTTTGTTTTGGATGATCCTTATTTGTTTAAGTACTGTTCTAAACAAATGTTTAGAAGGTGTATTCCTGACCATGAGGTAAAAAGTGTCATTTCTTTCTGTCATGATCAATCATGTGGGGGGCATTTTAGTGGTAGGAAGACTGCAACCAAAGTTCTTCAATGTGGTTTCTACTGGCCTACTCTATTTAAAGATGCTTTTGAGTAGTGTAAGAGTTGCCCTAGGTGCCAGCAGTTGGGTAAAATAAGAAGGTGGGATATGATGCCACTGAACCCCATCATTGTGGTGGAGATTTTTGATGTGTGGGGTATAGACTTTATGGGACCATTTCCATCATCTTTTGGGAATGAGTATATTTTGCTAGTTGTGGACTACGTGTCTAAATGGGTTGAAGCCATCCCTTCTAGCACTAATGATGCTAAAGTTGTTGTGAAGTTCTTGACGGAGAACATTTTTGCTAGATTTGGCATGCCTCATGCTATTATTAGTGATCAGGGCACCCATTTCAATAATAGGTCCTTTGATGCCTTACTGAAGAGGTATTCAATTGTCCATCGGCTTGCTACCCCCTATCACCCCCAAACCAGTGGTCAGGTTGAGGTGTCTAATCGACAGATTAAGCACATTCTTGAAAAGACAGTGAGTCGGAATAGAAAGGATTGGGCTGACAAACTCATAGATGCTCTTTGGGCCTATAGGACAACTTTCAAAACTCCCTTGGGTATGTCACCTTATAGGGTTGTTTATGGTAAGCCTTGTCATCTTCCTATGGAAATAGAGCATAGAGCTTGGTGGGCCATTAAGAAATTGAACTATGGCTTGACTGAGGCTGGTGAGGAGCGTAGACTGCAATTGAATGAGCTTGATGAGATTAGAGCCAAGGCTTATGAGAGTGCTCGTTCTTACAAAGAAAGGGCAAAGTTGTTTCACGATAGGCATATCCTTCGGAGAGAGTTTGCCCCAGGCATGAAAGTGCTCTTGTATGACTATAGGCTCCATTTGTTTCCAGGGAAGTTAAGGTCCCGATGGACTGGTTCTTACATTGTCTCACGTATTTTTCCCTATGGTGCAGTCGAGATTCATGACTCAATTGGAGTTGCCTAGCAAGAAAGATGTGGAGTGTCTGATACTCCGCGAGCCGAGTCCTGCTCAGTGATGTGTTGAGATGATAGCTCGGGTGTACTTAGCACCCGACCTGGTTTGCTAAGAACTTATTTTCATCCCTTCTCTCTTTTACTCTGTTCTCTTTTTCCCTTTTTCTTTCCTTTTGTATATATGTTGGTTCTTTTTGTCTTTATTTTGTATCCGTGTTGACTATTTGGTTTTGAGTCGTGTCTTTATGAGTCTTGTTTTCTTTTTCAGTTTTATTTTGTGGTTGTATGTTTCTTCCTACTCCCAATGAGGGCATTGCTCGGAATAGGTGTGGGGGTGGAAAAAAAAGAAAAAAAGAAAAAGCAAGACAAATCCAAAAAAAGATTTTTGTTTTATTTTGGGAAGCTTAGTACTTTTCTGATCAACTTAAATTCCCTGTACTTTGATTGATAGCCTGTATATACGCATGATGTGCTTGATAGGTCTTTGTCCTTAGTGTGGCATTTTTGGCTCTAATTCTAACCCCATTTGTTCATTATCGCTGTGTAATTCAATCCCTATGTATATCCTCCCCATTGTCTTAAGGTTTTAGTTTTCCATTATCGGCTCCCCCACTTGTTTTAGACACAATTACACTGATTTTTGTCTCAGTTAAAAAAAAAAAACAAATTCTCAAAAGTCTTTGTGATATACGTAATAGATAGTGATAGCTTGTATCGGTAAAATTATTATAAGGATTTGAATCATTTAATTACAATGGACATATTTTCTCAAAAGTCTTAAAAAATAGCTTTGTTGTGCATCTTACCCTAGGTTGGGTCTTTTCATAATTTTGAAAAGTTCTGGGTTGAAAGTATAAGAACTAAAACTTTAGAAGGTAGTGAAAATTCTACAACTCAAAACCTCAAGGTACTAAAAAAGTAAACCAAAAAAGTCAACTAAAAAATTAATGCACTAAAACCGAGAGTACTAAGCTCGTTAGTTATCCTATTTAGTTTTCAATATAGATGCTGACATATAACATCTTTAACTTATGACGAAGTGACCAAAAAATTCTCAGATTTTAAAATTTATTTTAAGCCCCTCGATGGATCTTATATAATCGATTTTTCGATACATTTTGAGGCAAGAGGTTGTCGGAAATTTGGATTGACAAACTGTGTCTATTATTAAAGCAAAGGTGCTATTTTTTCATTGTCACAAAGCGAGAGCCATCAGTATACGGTTGCAGAAGATCGAAGAACAGACCAACTATATAGCTCCACTAAACTAAAGACATTGCTTTATCGCTTCATTTCCATCGTCATTTGTCTAACATCATTAGCCATGCCTGCATAAGCTCCTTCAACTCAATGATCACATCATCTCCACGGCAGCTGCCTCCGATGTTCACGTCCCTTGCTTTGCTCTGATGATAGTAACTGGGGTCGAGATTTGTTTGTTTCGCATATTTTTTCATTGTTACAAAGCCAGCGGCATTAGTACACGATTGCAGAAGATTGAAAAATAGAACACCTATGTAACTCCGAAATTAAAGATATTGCTTTACCCCTTCATTTCCTTCTTCAATTGTCTAACATCATTAGCCGTGTTTGTCATATGCTTCTTCAACTCGATTATCACATCATCTCCATAGCAGCTTCCTTCGATCTTGATGTCACTTGCTTTGATGATAGTAACTGGGGTTGAGATTTGCTTGTTTGTAATATGTAACGGGTTTGAGCATTAAATCTACTAATTATATATGATAAGGGCTATTTCCATATTGTACTAGTATTTCGTGACTTCATGGCGACATCAGCACCTTCATTAGAAAAGAGACTTCAAATATCAAGGGTGTCTACAATTAGTATATACGCTAGTCAAAGGTGGTTAAGATAAATCTGAACATGTGAGGATTTTTAAAACTATTTTTCCATTGGTCGAGCATTTATATGTCAAATACCTTACGTTCATTAGTAACTGTGACATGTTGCTTTAAATTTAGTATTGTTTCCAGACATATACATCTTCTTCACCAACCTCAAAAAAAACAACGTGCTACTAGTTGTTAAAACAATTCCTATATGACATGACCAAAAACATATATTCTTACAAGTTATATAAGCATACACAAATTAAAATTTACCTATATGACAAATAAACATGATAAAAAGAGTGTCATGTAACCTATGAGAGGAAATACTCCTAAGAATACAATATAAGTTGCCTTACTAAAATTACTTAAGTTATTAGGTAGTTGCCTATACAAAAATATGCATAACATAATTAACCATACTTACTCCAAATAAAATTCAAACAAAATTATTTAACTAGTGTACTAGTGGCTTTTTCATCTTTTAAATACTTGTGCTAGCCTTAAGGAGTGTGGTCTGTCACGACAATTTTGGGCATTTGATCTTTCCATCTTTCCATTGCAAAATGATAAATGTCTTGCTACAAGACACTGTTTAAGTGTCTTATTTTCACTTAAAATATATATTATCACATATTAAATTGAAAAAAATGGTATGATTGAATAGTGGAAGGATGTTAAAACTTGTAAATTGTGTAAAATCATCATTTTATACATAATATTTCATATTTACAAAATGACACATATGGCATGCCTTCGCAGATGTGGCTGATCTGGCTAACGTGTCAGTGTTTATTTATTAACGTAACCGACTAATGCTAAAGCTTTATAACTCATAATAAGTTGTAATTATTCAAAACTTGGTGATTTTAAACCATAAAACATACTAATTTGAGTTGAAACAAGACATTTAAGAGTGTCTTACTGCAAGACACTTATCATTACCCCTTTCCATTTTCCATCTCAATAGCATGTTCACACCATATTTAAAAAAGGCTAAGAAAGCTAAGAAAAAGAAGGTTAAAAAAAATAATAAATCATTTGTGAAAATATTAATTATGCTTTAGATATTTAGGCGCTCAGTAGATCATGTGACCCCTCTATTGCGGCAAGTTATCTTGTCATCTTAGACTTCTTAGTAGCTGTAGCATTTGATTTTCTTCCGTGTACCCTGGGCACCGGCGCCGCGCACCGCTGTATCGCCCCCCCCCCCCCCCCCCCCGCCCCCCCCAAAAAAACCAAAAACAGGTGGAAAATTGGCTTTTAAATATATACATAAAGTGTCTTAAGAGGGGTTGTCTATTGGAGAAATTAGGAAAACTATTGGTCTAGATCACTTCGGGACTTCTAGATAGGTGATGTACTCTTTTCTTAAATACTCTAATCACCCCCAATTGTACAACAAGGTTTAGTGATTATATCTTTGGAATATAAGGAAGTTTCCATGTCTGTGTGTTGCACACACAAAAATAGGCCTTAAGAATCTTAGGACGTAACAGAAATTGAAGAGTAAGGTTGCTAGGAACAATTTTTGAACGTGTTTCGTCAACCAGACCATTCATCCTCCATTTATAGAGAGTACAATGTCTTTTCTATAAACATACATCTTTTCATGAGATAAAATCTCATCATTGATTTTGATCGCAATGGTGATAATTGAAGAGACACTTATCAAATTAGTTAGTTTATTAACTAATTGTATCTCTTCAGTAGTAAATAATATTAATTACTAATTATATTCTACAACAAATAATATTATTTATTAGATGCCTTTTGCCAAAAGACACGATCTTTCTTTCTTTTCTTCAAGGGCATATGGTATAGGGATACCACCTTGGTGACTCAAAAATGTGCCCAAATGGGGGTCAACGATGGGGCAAAAGGGCCTTAAACTTGTAAAATGCACCATAGAAACATACCCAAGCGTAAAGTACAAAAAGGGATGCAAATCATATACTTAAACACACAAATCCCCTAAAAATGATATCAAATGACCCTAAAATGATGCACGTTCTCAGCATTTATCAAACTTTCCCATACTTGAACAATTACTTGTGCTCAAGCAAACATAAAACTAAAAATTATTCACAACCTCCTTAGATAAGATTTGTAGCATCTTCAATGGTAAGTCCGACCCAAAGCTAGCCCAATAGTGCTCAAATATATTTAGCAATCAGATAGGAAGATGGAGTTTTCGAAAGTTCCTTAAAGCCCATAATGTCAAAGTATGAACTAATCTCCACAAATCATCGAATACAATCACATTAGCACAGAAAATAATTGGAGCTAGAAAAACCAGTAGAACCTCACTTTAGTCATGTGACACTTTTCACTCATGTGTTTTAAGATGTTGTAAAGTTCCATCAATTCTGATTCCAAAGGCTTAAATCTACCATAAGCTTGCTAAAAGTCTCTAATGCGGCATCACAAGTATGTAATGCACATATTAAACAATCATGATGACTTAATATGGGTTGTAACGGGGCTAAGGGTAAAGGTAAGAAGAAAACAAATATTTTTGGGAATATGAAGTTAAAAGACAAAGATTAAGAGCTAAACTCTCCCAACATCATTATGAAAAACTCTCCTCAAACAAATACTACTCAAATACACAAGCAAATCCCCTTATGCGATCAAATGAGAAGAAAAGTGTTGAAATTCAAAAGCAATTATATTCAATAAGGCCAACCTCTTTTATGTTCTTTTCTCTTTTGTTTTGTTTTATTCATTTTTTCCCCTTTTTTTTCTTTCAGCAAAGGGTGTGGCCATGGAAATAAATGTTAAACTTTTTCTTTTTAACTCGTGATCAATCATTCTACAATAAAACAAGGGATCTCTCATATGAACAAATCAAAATGTAACCCTTCACCTCCAAACCAAACTGAACCACCAAAAAGATCTCAATGTTCCAAACTAACTCTCAAACAAAATATTTAGAAGTAAAATCCACTCTAATCTTAGCTTAAAGGCAAGATATGTGTTTTTGCCAAAGGCTAACTATGGAGGTTCACATAATTAAACTTGGATATAAGGCTCAAAGGGACCAATAAGGGATATATTATGCATATAAGGGTGGTTATTTGGTCTGTGGAGTTCATCAAATCAAAGAATGCCTCAATTATTTTGCCTACATGCATATGCTCAATGTGATCTTGAACAAGAGTCAAGGCAAGTTCTAGAGAAATGATATATAGGTAGAGTCACTCAAGAAAAGGCAAGAGACTGAAATTGATAAATTGGTCTTTTAAAGCTCAAAGCCTCACGAGATATCTACCAAAGTCATAACTAGCTCACTTGGATCCATATGCCAACATTCATGCAAAGAGAGTCATAGGGCAAACATTTCGCACTCAACACAAGGCCAAAACATGAAGCACACATTTTCATAAACTCACTTCCCAAACTTTTATTCACAATTGGGCATAACACAGGAGCATTCTAAACTAAAGAAGACTACCTAGTCTACCAAGTTCATCATTGGAGGATCAGTTTTTGGTTGGTTTTTTTTTTTCTTTCTGGTTTTGTTGTTTTTGTTTTTTTTTTCCCTAAAATGCAAGCCTAAATGAAAGTAAACCTAAAATGCAGAACTACCGTAAATGTCATTCTGCTAATGGACAAGAAATGCAAAACTACCAGAATGAAACTAAATGCATTAACTACATGCTCTAGCTACATGGAGTAAATCCTAAAGTGCAAAACTACATGCAATTATATATAATAAATACACATGCTTGAACTAAGGAACTAGGCAGCAGACACCAAAGTAAAGTAATTAGAAAGCAAGAGGGAAGGAGGGTATGGTGGATGAGTTTGAGAGATATGCTAATCTCTCTATGTCTCAAGACAAACCCTAAAGTCATGCAAATACTGAATTTGACAGGCTATTATCCTACGGAACTCATCATATTGCTCTTGGACAATGTCGCAAAGAGTAGCATGTTCAGTTTGAACATAGGCTCGTAGGGAGGCTTGCTCTTCTTCAAGGGACCTAAGGGTGGCTTGAACTTCCTGATAGTAAGTGGAAGAAGGCTAGGAGGATTTACTAAGGCTGCCATGGAAAGTAGATGGGGGGCCTAGGTGGTATAGGAAGGACAATATTAGCATCACCAAGTAACTATAAAATGTTAGCCCGGTGAAGTAAGGTGGTCCGCACGACATTAGAAAGCGGCAAAGTCGGTTCCTAGGGTATATCCAACACAACCGCCCAGCCTCAAGCTTCTAGAATTTTATTTGTTCAAAAGTAGCTTTATCAAGCTGCTTGGACCCTGGAACGCGATCCTTAGGGTTTGGCTCAACACCTAAACATTTAGCAATAGAAGTTATGAGACTTCTAATAACTATCCTACCTGTAGTACTTGTAGTTGCAATATACAATTTATATGTCAATAAAGACCCAAGGTCAATTCGGTCACCATTCGTTAGACTAGATAAGAAATATAGCTTAGACCCTCTAGGGATACTCAGACTATCGTCCATAGAAAAGACACCATATGAAAGCATGCGTAGGGCCACCTGGATACAAGGATTCCTAATGAAGATTCCCTTGCGTGTACTTGTATTATACGTATGATCCAAGGAAATCTCATCCCAAAAGACATTTGGGTTAAATTCCGAGGGGACTTGACACTAAGGCAAGTCCAAGCTAGATGGAAAGCCAAACATGTTATTTAGGGTACTAAGTTCAATTCATATAATTCGCCTTGCAACTAGAATGAAATGTACCGTGCTAAGAACGTGGACCTTTAGTGACCCCAACATGCAATGTACTAAAAAACTTGAGGGTGAGGACCCTGCACGTGTGGTCCTTCATTATAATAAGTTGACGCATTCCACCCCCAGCAACCAACCATCTATTGTCTTCTAACAACCCTAACTAGGCTAACAAATCCTCATCATAGAAACGTGTTGCAGCAACTAATCTATTACTCAAATAAGTATAACGTGCAACATGATCAGGATGACTTAAACCAAGTGGATGAGGACCATTAACTCACGTCCTAGTGATGGTGGATGTCCTGAAGGTGTGCTGTGGTGCTTGGCTCAATGTACCATCTCCTTGTGTGCTCCTTGGCTTCTTTTTGGGTGCCATGGAAATTGTGAAGTGAATTTAGAGGAAAAATCCTCAACAATGGAAGAAATGGTGTAGGAAAGGAAGAAAAATGGAAGAACGGAGGAGTTTGATGGTAATGAAGTGTATGAAAGGTGAATGAGAGAAAAGTATAAATTTTGAAGGAGGAACAGGGATAATGGTGATAGAAGGTAGATGGAGTTCAAAGGATGGGTAGAGAGAAGAGGGAGTGCAAATTCGTGTTAGAAAAAGAGAAAAGAAGAGAAAATGCAGAAATTTTGGGAGAATCTGAGTGAAAAATGATGAACAAATTGAAGTTAAGAGGTTTGTTAATGATGAACAAATTTGTGGAAACTACCAACCCCTAGACCGTGATGGTGATTGATCTATGACTGCTAACCATGATTTTGCTATGTTTTTCTTCTTTTCTTTTCTTTTTTTTGCTTTCTACTCTTTTTTTCTTTATGTTGATAATGAAAACACCCTACAATATATATACATAAAAAAAAGATTTAAGAAAATGCTTGGATTGCTTCCCAAGAAGCACTCTTTTAGCGTCGGGAGCCCTACTCTCTTGTTTAGTCATCTTCCACTTGTGAAAAGGGAACAATCAATGAGGACATGGGTGTCACAGCTCCTGGCTTGCCCTTGTCACGAGCCTCAAAATTAAATTCTTGCAACAAAAGGTAACACCTCAAGTAAACGGGATGGAGGTCCTTCTTAAGCATCAAATAACGCCAAACAGCGCGGTCCGCATATAAATTTATCTTACAAGAGTTACCTCTAGACGAGCCACTAACTAACTCAATTCCTAAATCAAAGTCATACTCACCCCCGTCCAAAAGGGGAAAAGACAAAAACAACAATCTTGTAAACATGCAATAATCACTCATAGAACCCTCACTAATAGCATAGGACTCGTCCTTGGCTATGCTATGATGTAAAGCTCAAGGGAAATGAGTTTACAATCAAGTAGAAACAAGGGAACAACTTCGGGTTCTCTAGAACGCAAGAAACCCGTGACTGAAATTGAAGATTAGGATAGAGCTAAACTTGGATTTTGGACACATAATCACCACCAAAACCAAGGTTAGGGCCCCTAAGTTTGATTAAGATATAGATAATCACCACTTAATCAAAGCTAGGACTCACTTGAACACCACTTAGTTCGGCCTAAACTAAGATAAGCGAGCAAGGTTTGAACGAAAGCTTCGAAATGCTCTCTACAATTTTCTCCTTGAAAATGGAGTTGTGTTCATGTGAGGGGTCGTGTTCCCCTTTTGTTACAAGGCTAGTAAACAAGCAAGCAAGCTAGTACCTCCCTAAACCTTTCTTCCTAAGGGGAAAAGGTGTTAATTCGCTTAATGTACCCAGTTAGAACTAGCCGATTACTAACTTTGCTAATGCTAGCTTAAGTGCATCCAAAACAATAAGGAAAGCAAAACAAATGTTTATTACAACCTTAATCAGCTGTACTTAAGCCTAATCAACTAGAAATGCAGCAAAATTGCATGTGCTCAGCCGTAAAGTTGCTCCCTCTTTTCGGCTGTCCAATGGCATTTAAGGAACATCTTCATTTCGGCTGCCCAATGAGAAGCAAGGAACACCCCGACTTACAACCCTTCTTTCATTGGTTGCTCTTCTCTAGAGTACCTTGGGATGTGTGCCATGCCTTTGTTGGGGTGCCACTCTAGTTGATGAAGAGTAAACCCACAGATGGAGGAAAATTCAGCCGGCATCTGTAAACCGGGTTCATGGGCAGAATTGTACCCGATTTTCAGTCATGGTTTTCCCTTAGGAAAAGTGACCATGATTTGGATTTTAGGCCATGGACGGAAACCTTAGGGTGTGCACAAACCCTCCAAAAAAATAAATCAAGGTTATATCATGTTTAAGTAGGGTAATTAGGCTAAAACATTTAACCGTGTAGAATTGGAGCCAATATGACCGGTTTGGAAAAACACCTGTATCTCCCATTCTCTTGTGTGCATGATTTGAAATTAATGCTTGGACCTGAAATTTAACATCATTAGGGTTCCAAAAATACAAAAATATTAGACTTAAGCCACAATGTAGCTTAAGAAATCAAGTGCACAAAACTGGGCATTTTCTGGCCGGTTAACCCGTTTGGTGCTGTTTGGTCTTCTTGCAAAATGTGAGCCATCTTCTTCACTTGGGACCTTGTTCTTGGACGTGTTGGACTTGATTCTTCATCGTCAAGGTCTTGGCTAGGTAGGATTCCGTCATCCTCCCCTTGTTGAAAAGATTTGATCCTCAAATTTGGTGGGGAAGTATCTAGATAGAAGGGGCTCAAATCTGCCACATTAAAGGTGGCAAAAACTTCATAATCACTAGGTAGATCAACCTTATAAGCATTTTCATTGATCCTCTCTAAGACCTCAAATGGACCTTCGGCTCGTCGCATGAGTTTATTCTTTCTTTTAGAGGGAAACCGTTCCTTCCTTAATTGGATCCATACTAAGTCTCCTGGTTGAAAAACAATCTTTCTCCTATGCTTGTTGGCTTGTGCTTCATAGGCTGCGTTGGTCTTCTCAATTCTGGCCTTTACCAACTCATGGAGCTTCTGAATTTCTTTTACTCTTGTTGTTGCATCAACATGGGGCTTTTGGTCTTGAGGTCGTGGGGTAAGATCATTGGGACTTAAAGGATCAATCCCATACACCACCTTAAATGGTGAAAGACCAGTAGCTTTGCTAGGAGTCTTGTTGTATGCAAACTCAGCATGTGTTAAGAGTAAATCCCAAGCCTTAGCATGAGGTTTAATCAAAGCTCTTAGGAGAGTGCCTAAGGTCCGATTAGTTACCTCAGTTTGGCCATCAGTTTGGGGGTGACAAGTGGTACTGAATAACAATTTGGTACCAAGTTTCTTCCAAAGGGTAATCCAAAAATGACTTAAGAACTTTGTATCCCTATCAGAAACAATGGACTTAGGAATACCATGCAATCTTGTTAGCTCCTTGAAATATAACTCGGCAATGTGTGTAGCATCATTGGTTTTGTTGCAAGGAATGAATTGTGTCATCTTTGAAAATCTGTCTAGCACCACAAATATTGAGTCTTTTCCCCTTTGGGTCTTAGGTAGCCCCAAAATGAAGTCCATACTCATGTCCACCCATGGTAGAGTTGGTACGGGCAATAGGGTGTACAAGCCGTGAGGTAGGGTGTGACTTTTGGCAGCTTGGCATGTTCCACACCTTCTAAGGATGTCTTGAACATCCTTCTCCATTCCTGGCTAGTAATAATGCTCCCTTAACATGGTTAAGGTCTTGGACTGTCCAAAATGACCTGTCAAGGAACCTCCATGAACTTCTCTAACTAGGTCACGGGTGTTACACTTAGGAATACACAACCGTACTCCCTTGAATAGATAACCTTCTTGGATTAAGAAATCTCCCTTGGGGTGCTTTGAACATGCAGCATAAAGATTCCTAAGGTCTTCATCTTCAGCATGCAAACTCTTAAGATGCTCAAAACCAAGAATAAGAGCATCTAATTGAAACATAAGTAGATGTCTCCTTGATAATGCATCCACACCTTGATTTAACTTTCCTGATTTGTGCTTGATGGTGAAGTGGAATGACTAAAGGAACTCATCCCATTTAGCATGGCGTGAGTTAAGCTTGTGTTGGCCTTGAATGTACTTCAATGCTTCATGATCAGAATGAAGTATAAACTCACTAGCCACCAAGTAATGGCTTCAATGCTCTAGACACCGAATGATAGCATAGAATTCCTTATCATATGTGGAGTATGTCCTTCTTGAGTCACATAGTTTTTCACTAAAGAAGGCTAATGGTTTACCTTCTTGAGTTAAAACTCCACCAATTCCCACTCCAGATGCATCACGCTCAACTTCAAAAACTTTCTCAAAGCACGACAATGCAAGAACCGGTGCTTGAGTAAGCTTCTGCTTTAGTACTTCAAAGGCAGATTGTGCTTTAGGATTCCATTGGAATGATGCTCCCTTAAGCACTTTAGTCATGGGGGACATAATGGTGCTGAAACTCCTAATAAACCTCCTGTAAAAGGAAGCTAAGCCATGGAAGCTTCGAACATCATGTATGCTTTGTGGTTGAGGCCAAGTCCGAATAGCCTCTATCTTCCCTTCATCTACCTTGACACCTTCTTCAGAAACAATATAACCTAAGAATGTAACTTCATGAGTGAAAAAGGTACACTTCTTAAGATTACCATACAACTGTTCACATTCAAGGACATGCATAATCTGGTTGAGATGATCTTGATGTGTTTGCTCGTCCTTGGAATAGATTAGAATATCATCAAAGTAGACCACCACGAACTTGCCAATGTAAGGCTTGAATACTTGATTCATTAGCCTTATGAATGTACTAGGAGCATTAGAAAGACCAAACGGCATAACTAGCCATTTATATAACCATCCTTTAGTCTTGAATGCAGTCTTCCATTCATCTCCCTCTCTTATCCTGATTTGGTAGTAGCCACTTCGAAGATCAATATTTGAAAACACCTTAGAGCCATGTAGTTCATCTAGCATATCTTCAAGTCTAGATATGGGATACCTATACTTGATGGTGATTTTGTTTATGGCTCTACTGTCCACACACATTCGTTGACTACCGTCCTTCTTAGGAACCAACAAGGTAGGTACGACACAAGGGCTTAAGGACTCACGTACAAGCCCTTTAGACATCAATTCCTCCACTTGCCTTTGGATCTCCATGGTTTCCTTAAGGTTCATTCTATAAGCTAGTTTATTTGGAAGGATAGAACCAGGAATGAGATCAATTTGGTGTTGGATATCCCTTTTAGGGGGCAAACCCGAGGGTATCTCTTCTAGGAATAAGTGACAGAATGTTTGGATGAGTGATTTGGCAAAGGGGTAAGTTGGCATGGGGGATTCTGGTTCATCTTGTAGGGCCAAGATCCACTCTTTAAAAGCCTTAAATTCATGATTAGAAGCTTTTAATAGAGTTTCACTAAAGGTAAGTGAGCAACCAGAATGTTCATGGCCTTTTGTGGGTTTGTTTTTAAGGAATTCGGATGGTGAGAATGGCTTTAGGGTAATCTTCTTCCCTCCCTTAGACAAGGAGTATGTATTCAAGAAACCATCATGTGATACCCTTCGGTCATACATCCATGGTCTACCCAATAATACATGACATGCATCCATAGGTATAACATCTCACCAAAGCTGATCTTGATAATTCTTACCAATGGACAATGAAATGAGGCACCGTGAGTTGACTTGAAGTCCTTTGCTTTGATTCAACCATTGTATGTTGTATGGATGGGGATGGGCCGTAGCTTGCAAGCCTTGTTTCTCAATCATGCTAAGAGAAACTACATTAGCACAACTCTCACCATCAATAATCAAAGAACAAACCTTGCCTTGAACTGTGCATCTAGTATGAAAGATGTTCTCTCTTTGTTCATCCTTAGTGCTCTTTTGGCCATTCAAGACTCTTCTCAAAACTAGCATCTCACCTTCATCAGCTTCCTCTTCAACTTCCTCTTGACTATCCTCATGTTCTTCTTCAGTTTCACCTTCTAGGTCATCCTCCTTTTCTTACTCATCCACGGCGTTCTACTCGGCCAAAGTACTTACCTTTCGGTTTGGACACTCCGAGGCAATATGGCCTAATCCTTGGCACTTAAAACACCTTCTAGTGCTCATAGGATTGGGGCTAGGTCGATTAAGGGGTGTTGGGGCCTTTTATGGTGCTTGGGTTCTTTGTGGATTAAAAGGGAAATGAGTTTGTGCCTTAGGAACCGGTTGGGAGCTCCCCTTGTTAAAGGGTTGGTTTCGGTTTGGGGGTTTCGGATTTGAAGGTTTAAAGGTTTGTCTAGCTTTCTTTTGTGGTTCAACCTTGTGGGCTAGCACGCAAACCTCATCAAAAGTAGTATAAGCTTGTAATTCAACAACATTAGAATACCTAGGTTCGAGTCCTTCCGAGTATCTAACTATTGTTTACTCTTCGGGTTCTTGAAGATCACATTTAATCACAAGCTTTTCAAACTCTCTAGTATACTCCTCAACACTTAGATTGCCTTGATTCAGATTATGAAGTTGGGAATAGCAATCTTGAAAATACGTGTGGAAGAAATCTAGCCTTCAACTTGGTTTTCATCTTTTCCCAAGTTCTGATTTTAGCTTTACGTTCCCTTACTCTTTTAGCACACAAATTAGTCCACCATAATGAAGCATACTTACATAGTCTCAATGCCACTAACTTGACTTTCTTGTCTTCTGGAACGTCCTTGTATCCAAATACCCTCTCCACCGTGTGTAGTCATTCTAAGAATTCCTCTGGATCGAGTTTGCCTTCATATTCTGGAATTTCAACTCTAAAATCATTAGAGTTTGCTTGCACTCTAGGTTCTGTCCGTGGCCTCCTCTATGGTTCTTCATCACTAGAAGAATTAGGAGTGTGGCTAAAGACTTGCTTTTGTCCTCTTGGGTCAGAATAGACCGGTTCTTCATTCATCTTTTGCTTTTGTTTGAGAAACGTTCCCAACTGCTTCCGTAAATACTCATTCTGTGCTCTTAGTTCTTGATTTGAACTCTTCAACTCTTGATTAGAAGATGTAATTTCATGATTACTCTTCAAAATAGCATCAAGTTTCTCTTCTAGGCTTACAATAGCACTCATGGTGTAACCGGTTTAAGCAAAGAACATAATTTGGTTTTGTGTGTGTCAAATGGGAAAGAAATGAATCTGGATGTGTGGATTGAATACCAAGCCAAGGAAAAACTCAGCTCTGATACCAAATATGATGTAAAGCTCAAGGGAAATGAGTTTACAATCAAGTAGAAACAAGGGAACAACTTCGAGTTCTCTAGAACTCAAGAAACCCGTGACTGAAATTGAAGATTAGGATAGGGCTAAACTTTGATTTTGGATACAGAATCACCACCACAACCAAGGTTAGGGCCCCTAAGTTTGATTAAGATACAGATAATCACAACTTAATCAAAGCTAGGACTCACTTGAACACCACTTAGTTCGGCCTAAAATAAGATAAGCAAGCAAGGTTTGAACGAAAGCTTTGAAATGCTCTCTACGGTTTTGTCTTTGAAAATGGAGTCGTGTTCATGTGAGGGGTCGTGTTCCCCTTTTGTTACAAGCCTAGTAAACAAGCAAGCAAGCTAGCACCTCCCTAAACCTTTCCTTCCTAAGGGGGAAAGGTGGTAATTAGCTTAATGTACCCGGTTAGAACTAACCGGTTACTAACTTTGCTAATGCTAGCTTAAGTACATCCAAAACAATAAGGAAAGCAAAACAAATGTTCATTACAACCTTAATCAGCTTGTACTTAAGCCTAATCAACTAGAAATGCAACAAAATTGCATGTGCTTAGCTGTAAAGTTGCTCCCTCTTTTCGGCTGTCCAATGGCATTCAAGGAACATCTTCATTTTGGCTGCCCAATGAGAAGCAAGGAACACCCCGACTTGTAGCCCTTCTTTCATTGGTTGCTCTTCTCTAGAGTACCTTGGGATGTGTGTCATGCCTTGGTTGGGGTGCCACTCTAGTTGATGAAGAGTAAACCCACGGATGGAGAAAAAACCAACCGGCATCTCTAAACTGGGTTCATGGGCAGAATTGTACCCAGTTTTCAGTCATGGTTTTGCCTTAGTGAACGTGAGCATGATTTGGATTTTGGGCCATGGGGGGGAACCTTAGGGTGTGCACAAACCCTCCAAAAAAAGAAATCAAGGTTATAGCATGTTTAAGTAGGGTAATTAGGCTAAAACATTTAACTGTGCAGAATTGGAGCCAATCTGACCGGTTTAGAAAAACACCTGGATCTCCTATCCTCTTGTGTGCATGATTTGAAATCAATGCTTGGACCTGAAAGTTAACATCATGAGGGTTCCAAAATTCAAAAATATTAGACTTAAGCCACAATGTAGCTTAAGAAATCAAGTGCACAAAACCGGGCATTTTCTGGCCAGTTAACCTATTTCGTGCTGTTTGGTCTTCTTGCAAAATGTGAGCCATCTTCTTCACTTGGGACCTTGTTCTTGGGTGTGTTGGACTTGATTCTTCATGGTCAAGGTCTTGGCTAGGTAGGATTCCATCATGCTAGGTGGCAAATGGGCAACCAAACACACCTCAGCACAATCAACCCCTTAGCTCTTAGTAGACTCGCTGTCAAGCGAATGAGGATCATAGGGACAAACATCAAATGATTCCACAAACTCATTAGTGACAACCACATCACATCCACGATAAGCAAGTAAAGAGGGGGAAAAGTATTGGTCCTTAAACAAACCAAACCGAGCATGGTGTTCTTCCATATCAAATGTCAACTGCCCCCCCCTTTAACATCTATCTTGCAACCCGCAGTGGCCAAGAAAGGTCTACGAAGAATAATTTAGGTATATGCATTGTCAGCCATATCAAGGATTTCAAAGTCATCAAGAACACAGAAATCACCCTCCTTGATGGAAACATCCTTCAAAATACACAAAGGGTACTTAAAAGAACTGTTCACTAATTAGAGTGAAAAAGTGGTGGGTCGCAATACTCATAGATCAAGTTTCATGAAAATAAAATAGGGCATCGAACTCAAACTAGAATTAAGGCCACATAAAGCCCTATGGATGCTCATATTTCGAATCAAGCAATGTACACCGAAGCCACCGGGGTCCTTAACCTTAGCAGGAAGCTTATTTAGAACCATAGGATTACACTCCTTACCTAAAGTTATAGTCTCTTGCTCATCAATTTTCCTCTTGTCGGGGAAAGGTAAAGAAGGCAAGTAAGGTGTCAAGGAAGAGGGCTTAGACGTCTTGGACCTCCTACTCTCATCATGGTTCTCCTTAGTATCCTCCTCAAGCCTAGCACCCTCATAACCCTCTAATCCACTTCTCAAGATAGCATAATTGTAATGATCTCTAGGATTAGGCTCGGGCTTATTAAGAAGTCGACCGATAAGTGTACGTAAAGAGCTAGCTTGTTAGGAAATTTAGGCTTCCAACATGTTATTATGAGTAGGAAGCACAACAACCTTAGAAGCTAATTGCTTAATGTACTCATCTTGTTTTTGTTGCGCCATAAGTGTGCTCTCTATCATGCCCTATAAGTTAGATTTTTATGGAGCTTGTTAGGGAAAGGGAGGTCTTTGAAACCCGAGGGGTGGTCTACCATTCATTTGGGGCATGTTGGGAGGGTTAGACCTATATGAGAAATTTGGGTGATTCCTCCAACCCGGATTGTAGCTGTTGGAATAAGAGTTATTGGTCGGTCTCGGGTTATATTGACATGGTTGACTTGCTCACTAGTGTGTTGGGTAAATGGACTCCCAACTTGGTAATTAATAGTCACAGGTTCAACCAAATCACAAATTTCACATGGGGGAGGGGCTCTTGAATTCACAACATCAACATTTAATCGATCCAATCTATGAGTCATAGCATCTACCTTAGCAGAAAGCAAAGTAAGTGCATCAACTTCAAACTTACCTCCAACCCATTTGGGTTGGCCTCTTTCATTGGACCAACGGAAGTTGTTGAGTGACATCTTCTCAATCAAATTTTAGTCCTCATCCTCCATTTTCTTTATCAATGTGCCACCCGCGGCCCCATCTATGGTAGATCGCTCTGGTTAAGTAACTCCACTATGGAACGTTTGCATGATCATCCACTTTTGAAGCCCATAGTAAGGTCACAAACACAATAAGTCCTTGAATCACTCTCATCCTTCATAGAGCATCTCATCGTCCCTTTGAGAAAAGTAGTGATTTAGTTTCTCAAACTTGCCATCTTGCTAGGGGGGAAGAATTTAATACGAAAAGCCCTTGTGAGCTCATCCCAAGTTGTGATGGATCCCGGAGGTAATGACTAGAGCCATGCCCATGCCTTATCCTGTAATAAAGAGGGAAATAGGCGTAGGTGAATAGCATCGGTCGAGACTTCATTTAGCTTCAATGTGTCGCACACCTCCAAAAAGACCAA
This sequence comes from Selenicereus undatus, assembly GCA_017589665.1. NCBI lineage: Eukaryota > Viridiplantae > Streptophyta > Magnoliopsida > Caryophyllales > Cactaceae > Selenicereus > Selenicereus undatus. Next base: position 77,129,629 of record JACYFF010010365.1, on the reverse strand, counting down.
AAGGTGAAGATTAGGGTCCTCAATTGGTGCACCTTCAACTGCGATTGTTGAACCATGGAGATGAGTGTTGGTTTGAGCTCAAATTAGGAGCTTCCACATTTAGTCGAGTAGTACTAGATGTAATGCCTTCAACTCCCAATGTAAGAAAATCATGGAGTGTCCTTCTTTGATCTCCATCGGCCATAGTATGAATAGTGTTATAGGCCTTGTACCTTTGGTCTTCTAGCGTTTGCTTCTTTTTCCTTAAATAGAAGGTCCTTTCAATTTTGGGATCGGGATCGTATGGAAAAGGACGTCACATAAAAGGGAAAAAATTGTCAATAAACACCGACACGAACACTACCAAAGCAATCAAAAGACTAAAGGGTAAAAGAAAAGAAAAGAGCTTAGTCAATTCCCTATGATTAACTTAATAGTTGACAAATTTTTATCTCCGGTAACAGCGCCAAAAACTTGGCACAACCTGTAAGTGCACTGGTGTTGTAGTCTAGATAAAATATCATCATTTGGGACCCATCGTGATCTATTGAGTCTTGTCCTACCAAAAATGCTGAGCGAACGAATTTTAACAGATTGTATCAACTATGCTATTTAGTTATGTGGTAATTCAATCAAAGTAAAGCATCTAGGGATTTGTTTTCTCTAATTAAAGTGTTAAATCTTTGAGTTAAACATGCACTCTTCTCTAGTTTGGAAATAAATTGAATTACCTACAATAAACCAATTGTCGTTGTTTCAAATGCCGTCGTTTTGGTCTAGGTTAAAGATTTTTGATTGCTAAAGGTTTTCTCTAAACTTGCAATTATTTATCAAGGATTACTAAATTAAGTTCTATCTTGTTGGTCTAATAGTGAGTTTCCCCTCTTAGCTTCACTCAACTATTTGATATATGCAAGCAAATATGGCCAAAACTTACTCACTTCAATATAATCACAAGATGGAATAAAACATTCCAAAATAGATTAACCAGTAGAGCCAAAGATTAAAGATTTAGCATAAATACTTCAGCAAACCAATCCCTAGACTGAATTAAACTACTCCCTCATGATTAAACAAAACAGCATCTAAATCAAACAAACTAGAGTTCAAGAAGAGAGAAGAGAAAGCTTAACAACAATGGAGGTTCTTCAATGATCTTTCAACCTTCAGGATCCAATTGCCAATTCCTTCCTTCTACTCTTCTTTTTCTTCAAGAAAAACTAAAAAAATCCTAAAACTAATGAGAGAGATGAAATTTAGGGTTGAGTGTTCTCTCCTTACTCGCAGCCAAACATGCCTTGAGATACCCGAAATGAAGCTTCCTCAGGCACACATTCGAGGGAAAACAAAGAGGCTCCTAGTTGCCAACATACCACGGACCGTGGTAGGCACTACGATCAGATAGTGGTCACCTCTGGCTATGAGGTCGTCTTTGTTTCTTTGCTCCACGGGCATATAAGATCAAGGTACTATCGTAGTGACTCAAAAATGTGCCCAAATAAGGGAAAATGCTGGGTCAAAAGGGCCTAAAACCTGCAAAATACACCAAAGAAACATGCCTAAGCGTAATATAGGACAAGGAATGCAAATCATACACTTAAACATACAAATCCCCTAGAAAATGCTGTCAAATGACCCTAAAATGATGTATATTCTTAGCATTTATCAATGGTCTTTCCTCTTTTAATAGTTATTGAATTGACTCGACAAAAATTTCTTACTGGTAGCATCTTTCTTCATGTTTCTTGTCTCTAAAAGATTCCACAACTCCTTCGCATATGATACAGTTTGATATGTATGGAACAATAAGTCCATATGTTGTTGAGGATATGGCCACAACAAATGTGGTCATCGCTATACCACTTGTGATAACGCCGAATTTGTTCAACAGTCTTATCATGTTCTTGTGGTGGGTCAGATGTGAAAACATAGGCTACTTGAAAGGTGCTGAGTTGGAAATGCGTCTTCTTTTGTCATCGCCTAAATTCCCTCAATCGAATCTCTTGAACTTTCCAATGTTAGTGGCCAAAACTCTAAGAGAAGAAGCCATATTAGAATTTTTAGATTGTTGGAAAAATTTAGAAAAGTATTGGTCTAGGATCACTTCAAGACTTATAGGCAGATGGTGCACTCTTTTCCTAAAGACTGTAATTGCCCCCAATTGTGCAACACAACTTAGTGATTAGATCTTTGGGATGCAAATAAGTCTCCCTGTCCATGTGTTACACACCTAGACAAGCCTTATGAGTCTGATGATGTAACAGAAATTCAGAGGGAAGGTTACTGGGAATAATTTTCGGATGTGTTTCAAGCCACACTATTCATACTTTATTCATACTAAATATAGTTTCTTTTCAAGAGACATGCATCTTTTCACGAGATAAAATCTCTTCCGTTGATATTAATCTCAATGGTGATAATTGAAGAGACATTTATCAAATTAGTTAGTTTATTAACTAGTTATATCTCTTCAATAGCAAATAATATTAATTACCAATTACATTCAATAGCAAATAATATTATTTACTAGATGCCTTTTGCCAAAAGACACAGTTTGCACTGACACCCTTTGGAGCATTTATTAATGCCAAATAATAATAACAATAAAATCATGTCTCTTATACAATTTTCAATTTTCATGAAAATTTATCCAACATTATCGATCACTATTAACTCGGTTATATCAAAATCTAAGTTAATTTGTAGTTTATCGATAGTTTTTCTTCTACTAAAAGACGTCTTTCATCTATAAAATGATCTAGCTCTTGATAAAAATTTGTTCTTTATTATATATGAAAGTTTTGATTAATCACCATGGTCCAAAGTATTGTAGGAAACTTATTTTTTGAATTGATATGGTACGGATTGTGAAGTTTCCTATGGATGGTGAAGATGTAGAATCATCAAACATTTTGCATGGATGGATTTCATTATTCTAAAGGCAAATGTCAATAAGATATGCATGAACCATTTGATAGTTTAAATTTGCCTCTAGGGTTAACATTTACAATAATCATATGTGATTTCAGGAGAAGTGTTTATTTAGCTTTCCATTAATGTTATATATTTAGTTGAAATACCTACATTAGCCCTTGAACTTCCCTTTAAATAAGGGGAAAAAACACTTTTTGACCTAAAAACATTTAACAGGGTTTAAATGCTGCTGAAAGTACTACCTATGGGGCAAATCCCTCATAAACTTAGGGCATATTATTTTCGACTTATAAGAACTACTTAATGATGGTTATTGCTGAAACATGCCGAATCAATATAAAATCCGCCGAAAAGCATACTCAATCACATTGAAATATGCTGAAACAAGCTAAATTATGCTAAAACCTCATGAAACATGCTAAATGGTTGAAGAAAATATAACCAGGTATTTTTAATAGGTACCTAATAGAGGTTAATTGTGCTAAAAATTACTGACGGCTGATGATAAGTACTTATGAAAAGTCAAAAAAAAAACAAGTCCTTATTTTGCGCACACATATGCACACGTGCGCGCACACACAGACAAATAAGTTCAAATGCAAATTATAGATATGGGCGCAAACTAGTTCTCGTGCGAACTAAATCCTAATCGTGCAAATCAAGTATCTAATGACCCCTATTACGCCCAATAAGATAGAAAAGGTAGTGGCACATCTATAATTATAATGAAATCACAAAAGTGATGCGTTATACGAACACGAAAGGCAAGCGTAACATGGTAATCTCATTTTTGCACTCAACATTTCCACTGTTCCAATCATTTCGCGCATCTCCCTGCCATGGCCAGAGCAACTAAGGTGCAAGGGATGTCAGTTCACAAAAAAAACATCTTGGGAAAAAATAATAATAACATCAAATTTCTAGGGAAAAAATATATGCACATTTATTTTTTCCC
>JACYFF010010365.1:77092281-77116290 GCA_017589665.1 Selenicereus undatus | reverse complement strand
TTTTTTTTTTTTGGTTTTTCCAAATGTTTTTGGATTTTTGAGTGGTTTTCAAAAAGGGCTAAACTAATGAAAACGAAAATGACACCAGAAAGAAAAGTAACAATTGATTCAAAACTAAAGCCTAAACAGGAATGGACTAAGTAAATAACAACTAAGTAAGGTATCAACTAAACAAAACAAGTATGAAAGCAACTAAAAATATAAGAAAATGACCAAATCGTACCGTAATCCCCGACAACGGTGCCAAAATTTGTTGAGGATTTTTTAGGAAATGTGAACTAAACTGAATTTAAACCTCAAGCATACAATATCATTGTAATACTTAGAGGGTAGGTCCACAGGGAAAACGTTTGATTATGGTCATTAAAAGTGAATAAACTAAACTAAATGGAACCTAAACTAATTGTTTTTAATTAAACGATCTCAACCATCTAAACCTAAACTAAAATTGAATTAAGCTTGAATTTGTTGAACAGAATTGAAACAAAGCATACTCAGGGGTACAAACAACTCAACCCATTTCTAATAACCATCCACCATTAGTCAAGCAACCAAACAAACATTGCATTACCCCAGCAAAACAATTGAGCAACAGGGAAGGGGTATACAGAATCAAGCAGAGCATGAAAAAGAACAGCTTAGAATCCTAACTCTAAACAACGAAGCCAAATATTAACAAAAGAAACTGGAATGGAAAACAAAATTGAGACGTATTCTAAAATTAAACCTGCAGGCTAATGGAAAACTCAAAGCAGAACGAAAAGCAGCAGCAAGCAGCTATGGGAAAAGAGGTTACCCAGAAGCTTGAACATCAAAGTGGTGCCTTCTCACTTGCAACCAAACAGCAAGGAAAATGGGCAGAGTCGAAACAGGAGAAGCAATGGCAGTACCAGCTATACCGAAGCAGTGAACAAGGGAAAGGGAGAGGGGTTAACCTAATGCTAGCCTAGGCCTCAACGCTTTGCAGCTCAGCCTCAACTAACATCAATGGCTGAATCGCCATTAACACATCTTCAAACTCTCAAATAAACCGAAACAGGGAAAACCAGAGTACATAAACAAACGTGAGAATTCTGGGGCAAATTGAACCAAATTTCTTGTAATAATCGAATCAGAAGTTCGAATTACACCACTAATTCATGAAAATCAAACCAAATACATCAAATTGTAGCCGACTAACATAAACCCTAATTTGCGAAAAACTAGAAATTTAACTTTAGAACACGAAATTAAACCTCATCCTCTGCCCTCCTCAATGGATATCGCAACTCCATTTATACCCGATCTGCATCAATCTGGACCGTCGACTTGTGGTGTGCTGGCGAATGGTGAGGGGGACAACAAGGGTGTGTCTCTGGCGTTTGGGGCGTGAATTACGGGTGGTGGGATGGTTTTCGAAGGTGAAACCATGGGTTGGGGATTTCGGGGGTTGGTGGTTTTGTGGTTCTAGAGATTTCAGTGTTGTTGTGCTGGAGGAGAGAGAACGGGGTAGAGAGAGAAAGCGAAGCGAGATGGGGATGGCGAGGAAGATGAAGGTTCTGGGTTTCGGGAAACAGAACAGGCAAGGAGAGAGAGAGCGTGAAGGGGAGGGGGTTTACTTAAATGCTGAACCAGGTTTTCTGCTGAACCGGGTTTTCTACTGAACCAGCCGGTCCGGTTTTTTTTTGGACCGGTCTGGTTTCTTCTTTTTCCTTTGCCGGCTTTTATCAAAATTGGCCCGATTCTTCAACCTCCGATAATTCTTCTATTTTTCTCACTTTTTCCTCCATTTAAGCCCTTTTTCTGCATTTATTCAAAATCTGCAAAATAAAATAAAATCAATTAAAAACCTTAAAAATATTATTAAAACGAGCATAAAACCGGTGAAAAAGTACCTTAAAAATTGCAAATTTAGAAGAAAGATAGAACCTTATGGTTGAGTACTGTGTACAGAGAGTTGCACAAGATCACTATCAAAATAAGTGCCCTATACCTTGAACAAATGATTTATACGATTAACTGCCAACAACAGAAGTCTTTTCCAGGAATGATTTGAGGTTCGGATATCACACCTACCATGCAACCACTGTTTATCTTTTGCAAAAATGTCATTTTATAATTGTTTTCTTGTCTCATCTTCAAAAATTGATACTATCCAATATTATTTAATCTCCCTTGCGTTTCAACCCGATATTTCCTATTTGCGTGATCTTTCATGTCTTTGCAAACCCATTGTTAAATGTGCAATACATTTTTGTTCAACCTTATATGGTTGTCAACATTCCAGTGCTCTTGACCTTCACCATCTCTATTTTATGATCTTGAGTTGTAGTTCATTCCGCTGAGAGCCGATTCACACATCTACCTCACATCTCATTTATTCATAATGATAAGCTTTTATAACTTGTTCTGAACTCATAATGTAATTCAACTCTCATTGGTGTGGGTGATTGCGATTGTCATAATCCTCGTACTCTCCTTATTTTGAACTTCAACTCCCATAACTATATCTTACATTCCGATAAATAAACTTTTTCATTCTCTATTTAATCTTATTGTTGTAGTCAAATTGGCTTCATATGAGTAAAGGCATGTTCCTATTGTAGCTTGCTCAATCTATTTATCTATCCATTGGCATTTTGCTTTTCCAATCTATTTGTCTATCTATTGTACTTTGCTTATCTAATCTATTTATCTATTTATTGCACATTTCTTGTCCCACATATCTATTGCACTTATCTTGTTGCTTGTGGTTATAAAGCCACCTAGTTGGAGCTTAGTTACTTGTCATCTTGTTTTCAATTCATTAGTTAAACCCGAGCTTAATCATGCCATCTTTCTCCTTGGCTGATTATTTATTGGACCCTTTATGATTCACATTTATAAACCACAATTCTTGTGGCATTATATTTCACAATTCATGATACACTTATGGTTATCTTTATTCTGACCACCCTATGTTAATCCCTCCTTAATAAATCTTTTCTAATCTCATTGTTTATTTCTTTTGTTTGTAACGACTCACTTGACTACAAATCCCATCATTTTTATCTCTGACCATGTCTATTCTAGCGTCTAATTTGGACTTAGAGCAGATCTTAGACTAGTCTAATGAGGGAAGATCATGGGATGCATTAAGAACATTAGATGAGGACATTTTGATAATGGCACAATCTCAAACAATGTCTAGCAGTATTAGAGTAAGCCAGAAGAAGCATCAAGAATAATGAGACAGTTCAAGTACATGCTAAGGTGACAATAGGACTACACAAGAGTCATATGGTCATATAGACCAAAGAAGGCGACAATCAAAGTTTAGATGAGATATAAAGCATTCCAAAGGGCTTATCTAGTCAAGGGTGTCATGAGACTGGATATCAGAGATAGCTGAGTCCTCGTTACATTGGGATTTGTGAGTCAGTATCAGAGTACTTATTAGGAAATTTAATAGTTTACATACTCATTAGTGGTCAAGACAGAAAACCAGTAGAGTAGAGTACCTCCTTTGCAGTGACAAGTTTTTCCTTTTGAAGAGAATATCAATTTTGAACCAAAGTAATCGAGCCAGTGAAGTCACTAAGGATCTAGATACTCGATCACAGGATTAAGCACCTATGCACTTTGGGCTAATCATACCTCTTTGGAGGGAAGCAATGAAAACCAACTATTGATATTTGAGGCGGCTTTGCATATATGAATAAGCTTCATAAGTTTCGAGGATGAAACTCTTTAAGTGGGGAAGGCTGTAATAGCCCGACCCTAAACCATATTTATTTATTTAAATCATGCTTATTTGTTTAATTAATCATGGTTATTTATTTAATTGATCATTGTTATTTGTTTAACCAAATCATGTTTATTAATTCAATTACACCCAATTTATTTATCTAACGAATTCGATTATGTTGTTTAAATTTTCACCTTCATTTATCGTATTTAATCATCCCGGTTGGGAGATATTTCATTTTGGGTCCCACTTTGCAATTCAAGTTTCGTTGATTGATTAAATATCGGCTGAATTGATATTAGGTTTCAGTAAGCATGACTTAGTGATTATTTATTTTCTTAACGTTAGGAAAATTTAATCCTAAGCCCTATAAAATTTTTAGTGCAACTTTGAATTAATTTAAGCCCAAAACCATCCCCTAAACCAACCATTTAATGCCAAAACAACAAGGCCCAAGTTACTTATCAATTTATTTCCACCAAAAGCTATGCTTTGTGATTAATTTTAATTAGCAAAAAGGTACTTTATGACTCCACATTTTTAGCCATACTTAAGCTAACATCCAACCAAGTGACTCATCAAAATTTCACACAAACAAAATGAAGAGATAAGCTCTCCATTGCTCTCTCTCTCTCTCTCTCTCTCTCTCTCTCTCTCTCTCTCTCTCCTACACTAATGCTGCTAGAACAGGGGCAGCAGCTGCCCCATTTATTCCAGCCACCTTCGCCGCCCAGACAGCCTCTCTTCAGCCATCGGGTCCCCCAACTCCTAGCTGCCCCCCCAGCAGCGCCCCTTGCACAAAAACAGCTCTAAACCCCTCTTAATCGAGCATCCTAGAAGGTATATCCTAACTCCAACTTGTTGTATGTTGAGTTTTATGGTTGTTTCATTTTTAGGCTATGTTTGGATGATCAAAATGAAGGTAATTTAGAAATTTTTATTGAGTATGGAAGTGTTTAAATTTACGGGGAAAGAGTTGTTTTGGTTGGATGATCATGCTTCCTAATTCAAGTTTATTTAGTTGATTGTTATGATTCTTACTATGGAGTGTCCTTGAAAGACCTTAAGTGATCCTTTTAAGTTTAAATATGAAGATGTTTTGGTGAATTGGAATGATTTCAAGTGAGGATTTATGTGAAAAAAAGAGGAGAAAACAAAAACAGTGAGGGCTAGAAATGGCAGAAAACATGGGTGACTTTGAGATTAAACTAGTAATGATTACCCCACTGAAAAACTATGATTTTTAGTGGGTGGATATTTCATTGTCTTGCTTTTAAATGCATGTTGCATTGCCTTAATTTGAAGTATGTGGACAAAGTTATGGTCATTTTTAGGGGACTGCATAGGTTAGACCAAAATGGGCATACTTATGTTCTAGTCCCATTTTGGGAATTCTATGGTGGAAATCATACTTGGTGTTCTTGATGAAAGCTTTTCAAGACTTCTTAATCTTTCCATATTGGGGTTTTACATCTCCATTTGAGGTCAAGGGTGAAAGTTATGAATTTTTGAAGTGAACTGACCTGCTTTAGTGCAAATTGGACTGCTATTGCAATTTCTGTGTAGTGTATACTTGGAGGAAAATTATGAAACTTTTATAGTATATTTTTCATAGTATTTTCAAACTTCCTGTTAGATTTCATGAATTTTCGTTGAGTATTTTGAGTTTGGTGATTTTTGGATGCATTTTGAGTAATTGTGTAAACAACAATAATAAAGATTGAGTGCGATTGATCATGCGCTCATTTTGTGTATTTTGGGCCAAGCAAGGTCATTTAAGGTGGAGATGAATATTCATGGACTTTCATGGAGCCTTCAGCTTGACTAATGAGAATGAAGAAGACAAGTATACAATTTGGGAGCAAGTTTATGAGCTTTGAATCAATTATGAATTTTACAAAGAACATACCAAGTTTAGTGAGCTTAATAGCTTTTATTGATTTCAATGACTCATTCAGGATGGAATTCTGTATCTAATGGATTTATGAATGAAATATGAGAAGTGGAGAGAGTTGTGACTCAGAAACCACATTTATCAGACCAAGTTATTGCAGTTTATGCTATTTTAAACTAAGACATATCTCTCTTGGCCTCAAACCTTTATTACTTACTCAATTCAGAATATATCAAATGTATTTATGAAGCCAATCTAGTGTACTCGCTGTTATCTTAAACCAAGCTATACATCAGCGTGCCTTAAACCTGTATTAACAACCTATCTCAGAAAAAACCACAACCACTCTCTCATTTGTCACCATCAAGGCCTTTTCGTTTGTAATCACATTTATCTCATTGTGGTCTATTTTACTTTCATTTACTTTATATCGGATTTAATAACTTTTATTAATTCAGTTTTGAAGTTATATTGAAATACCTAAGTTATGTATACCATTTAATTACTCAATTTCTATTGCACATACTTACTCAATATACTTACTCAATTATGTGAATAAGGATCATTTACTGACTACACATACATGTTATGACAGTTATGAAACATAATCAAGGCCTATTTATCGTTTCTCATTTTGCATAAGTGTTATCAAGTCAGAACACATTTATCAAGTCCGATGACATTTTTTTTAAGGGCTCAAGGTACATCCATTGCCTGTATCTTCTGAAAGCAGAACATGTTTATCAAGTTACAACTCTTAATGAGTTTTTCAATGACTTAGTTTATACAGTGATTTAGCATTTAAGTTGTGACCTTGTCGGTTATCATCTATAGGGCATCAACCCATCATTTACCTGCGCAGCTTCAGGCCAACTTTTGATCGTATTGGCAGGTGTACACCTATGTATAGATTATATCATTGCAAGGGGTTCACATCCAGATAATAATGAGCAATTCAGTTTCATATTACTTTCATTTTCATTGTTATTGTGAACTAAATGAATTGCAAAGGCGGGTACCCATCAACAGTGTTTCTATGCTCATTTCACAAAACAAGAATGCATGTATTGAGTTTTTGCTCACATTTTCGAATTGTTTTCATGTTTTCCATTTTAGTTGATGAAGTGTCATATGTTTCTCCATTTAGTAAGGCCTTTTGGAAGTCATCAGATGCTCATAATAGATTTAGCATTGCATGAATGTTGGGATCGACAACAGGGTCGAGTTTGGTCTATATTCAATATACTTGTGTAGTGTGGAGTTTGAGTTAGCACACGGTATGATTAAGTCAATTGTATTAAAGTTGAACTAGGACTTTGGTCTTGGGGTGTTTCAGTTTAATTGATATTGTGATTTGAACATGAGTTGCAAGATTAAATGGTTTCAGTGAGCCTTGTGTTTATTAGGACGGCGGTAGTGCCTTCCATTATTAAGTCTTCCACTGCAGTTTTTTGTAAATCATGTCTTTAGTATTTTGGGGGCGTTACACCTTAGCTGAGCTAAGACCCTAAAATGTTGCTAAAATAGGGGAAATTCTTGCAGTTTTGCTTCAGAATGTCTATCTAAATGCTAATCCAACCTCAACTTCAAGAGCCTTAAGGATTTTCCTCTAGGAAGTCCTGGCGATGTGACCCCTCTTAGGGTTAGGGCTGTTACGTTAGGTGGTATTAGAGCCATAGGTTGCGTTATGCATTTAGATATCATAATAGGCGTGTGTTGTGTGAAATACATGACTTATGTGCTTATGTGATCGTGTCTTGCTTGGTATTACTTGTATTAACAAGTGTATGACTTATGATATGTATATATGCGCTGCTGGTTCTCCCCTTACTATTACAGTGGTAGTGTAGGATGGTTTTCCACATAATTGATTACGCATATCTACCATTTTGGTGGGCCGTGTGGAATGCGGTCATGTATTGGCAAGCTTTGGATTTACAACCGATGCACTTTAAGTTTTGAATAGTAGTAAGTTCATAAACGTTTTAAGGCTTTAGTTTATTTATGCATCCTTCTTTAAGTTTTAAAAAGGGAACCAAACGAGCTGAAAAATGGCAACTAAGGATTTTATTATGAACCTAGTTTGAATTAAACGTTAACTAGGCACGTTAAGTTTCAAATGAGTTTTGATTTACGAGTTAGCAAATTTATTACAATTATAAGAGGTTTTTAACTTGAAATGAGAGAACCATAAACCATTAGTAAGGTTATGGGTTATTTGTTAAATGAGTAAGACCTTAATAAAGTAAGCAATTGAAAAAGAGAAATGAAATTTGATTCATGAAGGTGAAACTTACTGTGTGTGACAGTGACATCTTTTATAACCTACGAGGATTTAATATGATTTTATAGGCTAAGATTAGGGGTGTTCATTATTCGGTCCAAACTCAGACCGGACCGAAGAACCGGCCTAGACCAGACTGGACCGGACCGAACCGAATGAATTCAGTCCGGTCTGCGGTCCACAAATTTTTTTTATTCGGTCCGGTCCACCGGTCCGGACCGAGGACTGAATAAAAAAAAATTGAAAACCGACTTTTTACTTATTCAATTTTAATTTTCTTTTGCAACTTATAATTTCTCAAACATTCAAGAATATTGATTTGTTTTTCATGGTGAAAATATGTTGAAATTATTCATATTAAAATAAATATAAGATGCTCATATTGTAAAAATTAGCTAGGTGGACAACTCGGTCCGGTCCGATTTTGTTCGGTCTGGTCCCAGTCTGGTCCTTGACTTATTCGGTCCGGTCCACGGTCCATAACTTTCCTCTTATTCAGTCCTCTGTCCAATCCGGTCCGGTCCGGGTTTGGACCGATGAACACCCCTAGCTAAGATAGTGCTAGGCAATTGGCCAAACCTTGAGTATCGGAACTGGACGCAAAGAGGGCGTGAGCTGTTCCCCCAAAGATAACGTCGGAAACTGGACGCAAGATAAGGCATGAGCTGTTTCCTAAACGTAATGTTCTATAATGACTGACACGTAACAAAACCTTGAGGGGGAACTGGATGCAAGATAAGGTGTGAGTTGTTGCCCCCACAGAGGATAATATCGAAGTAAGAGCTACTCTGTTGAGGCGCGTTTTGGCTAAATGTTATGACATGTATAGCCCGGGGATAACGTGAGTTGTGATTGATGATCTCACTTAAGGCGAATGTAGATCTCCCCAAGCCAGCACATTATGATGATCTTATGCCAAGAGTATTTTTCTAATAAATAAGAAAAGAAGTTAGCATTTTGCCATTTTAAGTATTTCAGAAAAGAAAGATTTTAAGGGCCATTACGAGGCCAGTTTGAATAAGATTCGAAAAGCTTATAAGGTTCATTAGAGGACCAATACGATAGAGATTTCTTTTTAAAGAATATGAGCCTCAAGAGGCTAAGTAAAGTGTTTTCAAGGAAAAGAAAGAAAGCTTCATGTGCATATCTTATGAATGAGATTTCAAGTATAGTTTAAATGAAATGTCAAATGAAGTATAGTTATATCCTAGTAATGCATCAAACATTTAAGTTTTCAAATGTGCATATCCTGCGAAAGAAAGCTTCTTGCCAAGTCTTCTTACCAATATGAGTATTTCAGATACTTTTAGAAAGAATTATGAGCCTGGAAGAAGTTAAAGTGATTTATAAACTATTATTGGAGCACATCATGAGTCATTGCGTTTTCAAAAGTGTGTTTGAAAGCATCTTACTCAATCCATGTTGCTTACTTGATTATGTGCCTAAATACATGTTAGTAGAGAAGTTTGGTCATTAAAGGCCTAGAAGTGAGTTCGAGTGGCTAGTATGAAGTTTATGGGTGGTAATCTTTCTTTGGGGACTATGACTGCCTAATATGATAGTAATGCATATATGCGTGATATGTGACTATTATTGGTATTACTGTCTGCAACTGTTTTGGTTTTAAGGAGTCAAGGAATTTTCACTGAGAGTGTGGTTGCTCATCCTTTTACTTACTCCCTTTTCCAGGTCCAATTGAGCAGGTATAAAGGATATTTTTAGAGTTATTTTGATGCCTACCCATCAAAAGTCTTTTGCCAGCCTTGCGAAATGTTCAATGCGTATCATGTTCCAAATATTTAAGCTCATTGTTGTATGTGTAGGCATGTAGTCAGCTCTGTACCTATATATGTATTACTCTAACCCTTGTGTTATTTGGTTGACTATTTGTAATTTCAGGTGGGTAGCCCGAGGCAATGAACCTAGTTCTTTTAGTACATGTTCTACATTATTACCAGTTTACAGGTATCCTTATGTAATAGCCCAACCATAAACCATATTTATTTATTTAAATCGTGTTTATTTGTTTAATTAATCATGGTTATTTGTTTAATTGGTCATGGTTATTTATTTAACCAAATCATGTTTATTAATTCAACTACACCCAATTTATTTATCTAACAAATTCCATTATGTTATTTAAATTTTCCACCTTCATCTATTGCATTTAATCATCCCGGTTGGGAGATATTTCATTTTTGACTCCCACTTTGCAATTCAAGTTTCATTGATTGTCAATTCAAGTTTCGTTGATTGATTAAATTTCGGGTGAATCGATATTAGGCCTTGCTAAGCATGATTTAGCGATTATTTATATTCTTAACGTTGGGAAAATTTAATCCCGAGCCCTATAAAATTTTTAATGCAACTTTGAATTCATTTGAGCCGAAAATCAAGCCCAAAACAACAAGGCCCAAGTTACTTGCCAATTTAATTCCACTAATAGCTATGCTTTGTGATTAATTTTAATTAGGAAAAAGGTATTTTATGACTCCAAATTTTCAGTCATACTTAAGCTAACATCAAACCAAGTGACTCATCAAAAATTCACACAAACAAAATGAAAAGATAAGTTCTCCATTGCTCTCTCTCTCTCCTACACTAGTGTTGCCAGAACAGGGGCAGTAGCTGCCCCATCTATTCCATCCACCTCCGCCGCCCAAATAGCTACCCTTAAGCCACCGGATCAACACCAGCTACACCCCCCAACTCCTAACCACCACCCAGCAGCCCCCTTGCACAAAAACAACTCTAAACCCCTGTTAAATCAAGCATCTAAGAAGGTATACCCTAACTCCAACTTGTTGTATCTTGAGTTTTATGGTTGTTTTATTTATGAGCTATGTTTGGATGATCAAAATGAAGGTTATTTAGCAATTTTTATTGAGTATGGAAGTGTTTATGGGGAAAGAGTTGTTTTAGTTGGATGATCATGCTTCCTAATTCAAGTTTATTTAGTTGATTGTTGTGATTCTTGCTATGGAGTGTCCATGAAATACCTTAAGTGATCCATTTAAGCTTAAATATGATTATGTTTTGGTGAATTGGAATGATTTCAAGTGAGAATTTCTATAAAAAAAAAAAGAGGAGAAAGTAAAAATAGTAAGGGCTGGAAATGGTAGAAAACATGGGTGACTTTGAGATTAAACTGGTAATGATCGACCTACTGATATTTCAGTGTGTTAGCTTTCAAATTCATTTTGAATCGCCTTTATCCGAGTTCTGTGGACAAAGTATGGTCGCTTTACGTGGACTACGCAGGTTAGACCAAAACTAGCATACTTATATTCTAGCCCCATTTTGGGAATCTTATGGTGGGAATCATGCTTGGTGTTCCAAATGAATGTTTTTTGAGACTTCTAAATCCTTCAATACTGGGGTTTTACGTCTCCATTTGTGGTCAAGGGTGAAAGTTCTAAAGTTTTAAAGTAAACTGACCTGCATTGGTGTAAATAGGGTTGTTATTGCAATTTCTGTGCAGCGTTTACCTGGAGGAAAATTTTGAAAATTTTAATGTAGATTTTCCATATTATTTTTGAATTTCCTATAAGATTTCATGAATTTTGGTTGAGTATTTTGAGTTTGGTGATTTTTGGAAGCATTTTGAGTAATTGTGTAAAGAGTAATAATAATGATTGAGGGAGATTGATCATGCACTTATTTTGTGTATTTTGGGCTAAGCAAGGCCATTTAAGGGGGGAAATGAATATTCATGGACGTTCATGGAGCTTTTAGCTCGATTAATGAGAAAGAAAAAGACAAGTACACAATTTGGGAGCTTGTTTATGAGCTTTGAATCAATTATGGATTTTACAAAGAAAATACCAAGTTTAGTGAGCTTAATAGCTTCTATTGAGTTCAATGACTCATTTGGGGTGGAATTCTATATCTAATGAATTTATGAATGAAATATGAGAAGTAGGGAGAGTTGTGACTCAAAAACCATATTTATCATTCCAAGCTATTGCAGTTTATGCTATTCTGAACCAAGATATATCTCTCTTGGCCTCAAACCTTTATTAGTTACTCAATTCAGAATGTATCAAATGTATTTATCAAGCCAATCTAGTGTACACGCTGTTATCATAAACCAAGCTATATATCAGCAAGCCTTAAACCCGTATTAGCAACCTATCTCAAAAAAGGCCACAACCACTCTCTCATTTGTCACCATCAATGTCTTTTCCATTGTAATCGCATGTATCTCATTATAGTCTATTTTACTTTCATTTAGTTTATATCGGATTTAATTACTTTTATTAATTCTGCTTTGAAGTTATATTGAAATACGCAAGTTATGTATACCATTTAATTACTCAATTTCTATTACACATACTTACTCAATATACTTACTCAATTATGTGAGTAAGGATCATTTACTGACTATACATGCCTACAATGACATTTATGAAACATAATCGAGGCCTAGTTATCGTTACCCCCTATGCATAAGTGTTATCAACTCAGAACATATTTATCAAGTCTGATGACATTTTTTTTAAGGGCTTAAGGTACATCCATTGCCTGTATCTTTAGAAATTAGAACATGTTTATCAAGTCACAACTCTTAATGAGTTTATCAATGAATCAGTTTATACAGTGATTTGTCATTTAACTTATGATCCCGTCAGTTATCATCTGTAGGGCGTCAGCCCATCTTACCCGCGTGGCTTTAGGCCAACTCTTGATTTGATTGGCCGGTGTACACCTTTGTACAGATCATATCACTTCAAGGGGTTTACATCCAAATAATAATGAGCAATTCAGCTTTATATTACTTTCATTTTCATTATTATTGCGAACTAAATAAATTGCAAGGGCGGGTACCCATCAACAGTGTTTCTATGCTCATTTTACAATACAAGAATGCATGTACTAAGTTTTTGCTCACATTTTTGAATTGTTTTCTTTTTTTTCATTTTAGGTGATGAAGTATCATATGTTTCTCCATTTAGTAAGCCCTTTTGGAAGTCATCAGATGCTCACAGTAGATTCAACACAGCATAAATGTTGGGATCAACCTTAGTGTCAAGTTGGGTCTATATTCAATACACTTGTGTAGTGTGGAGTGCGTGTTAGCATATGGTATGATTAAGTCAATTGTATTGAAGTTGAACTATTATGGACTTTGGTCTTGCAGTGTTTCGGTTTAGTAGATATTGTGATTGTGAACTTGAGTTGCAAGATTAAATGATTTCAGTGAGCCTTGTCCTTATCAGGACGACGGTAGCGCCTTCTATCATTAAGTCTTCCGCTGCAGTTTTTTGTAAATCATGTCATTAGCATTTTGGGGGCGTTATAGATTTGGTATCAGAGCCAAGGTTTTAAGGGCCACTGTAAGCTATCAAGTGTTTATGAGTTAGCTATCAAGGTGTGTATGAGTTATGTTAGACTAGTTAAATGAGCTATTGACTATAAGTTCATATGTATGGGCATGTATGGACGAACCATTTCCATTTGGGTGACACAATCATTTGGTAGTGTCCTGATATTCGAGCATTAGCAAAGTGGAGTGTGGAACTATTTAGGTCACCTGTTATTGTGGCATGCTCTCATTTGTCTGGAAGTTGTATTGTACGTTTCATTTCTCTCATTTGTTTAAATTTTTGCAATCGTGCACTTCAGGTGTGTGACCCATTAAGTTATGTACTCCGGTGTGTGACCGTTGAGCTATTGAAATGTTTCTCTCCATTTCAGGTATCCATTCTAAGGCTTGAAGCCTAGGTTGTGGCTATTTTTTAGGCGAAACTCTGTCCGTTTCACCCCAAAATTTGAGCGTTTTATTGAGGTGGATTAACATACATGATATAGAGTATAGTGATGTTTAGAACCTATTACGGGAATGCCATTTGCGACTTGGTATATATTTGGGTTGAATCAATATGAGATGGAATTGTTGTAGGGAATCCTGTGACGGTAGTTCAGTAGCTTGCGGTGTGCTACTTGGCACTATATGGGTGCTGCGAGTAGGATTAAGCTGTCATTGTTGACATTAGGACCTTACATCAGCAATGCTCCCATTACTTCCTGTCATTGACTTATTTATGCCCTAGTTACCTTGAATTGTTTGGAGGCATCATTTCTTTGCCACTCACATTCTCTTGATTTTTAATGGAGTGCTTATGAAAAATCTCATATGTGATCTGTGGCGAGTTCTTTAAACAAATCTGAGCAACCTTTCTTATAGCCGATTCAAACCTTGACAATCATAATCGTTTAATTCTCTGTTTTCATAATGGAGCCTATAATGAGCCCCGGTGTGCGTTACCGTGTGATTTGCTGTTCTTCCTAAGCATATTTGACCCATTCTACTTGCAGTTCAGTCATCGCTATATTCATATTTTTACCGTCACCTACTCTAACTCCTTACTTCTATTTGGGCACTATTCATTTATTACTCGCACAACCTTTGGTTTCTTTAGACCCAGTCATTGAGTGCCCTTTCAACAATTAAATGGATCCATATTGTTCGTGTTTCTATAGCACCATAACGTCATGTTGGCACACTATTCTATGGCTGTGACTACATGTCGTTACTCAACTTATTTTGGAAATCCTTTCTTTACTAGTACAGCCTATCTTATTAATGATAAGCAACAATTTGTGCTATTTCCAAATGCCACCAGTTTCGAAGTTTATATGCCTACCCAAAACTTTCATTTACTGCAAAATGTGTTATTGACGGATGTCATCATGTTCAGTCATAAGACTGAGTCCTTCACCTTGAAGTATTATCCATTCAAGCACCAGATGAATAAAATTTCCCTTCTAGTAGTGTTAACCCTTATCTTCGTCATTTTACTCACATATGGATACCGTATGACTTTTCAAAACCCGCTTTGGTAATATATTAGATTTCTTCACCTTCAGTACTTAATACTCCCTCTCAACTTCATAACATCGTTCATTTACTTTACTATAACGACCATCATGAATAAACTGCATGTCTTGTATATGCAGGTCATTTAGATGTCTTACCTCTTTTATTACGAATCATTGTCCCTCCATTCACTTATCTTACATGGCGGTCCTTTATAGCCAATAAGGAAGTATCATTACAAGAGTTCATTGTGTCATTACATATCTCCAAACTTTAGATCTTTCCCCGGTCATTTTAATGTACTGAGACTAGTAGGTAGTTGAATGTTTATCTTTTATAAACATGCCTCTAGTATTATTGCTGGAACCATATTCACTGGACATTCAATCCAGTTGGACTGATAGACCTTGTTATCATTATAGGCGTGAACTGACTGTGTACTTACAGGACTAAAATGAATGGTAAGGATCTTAAGGTTAGTTTGAGGGATGAGGATTGACTAAACGTGTCTTTCTACGGACCAAGGGAAGAAAAGCCCTATTTGTCCCCCCAAATATACTGTGCAAGCAAGTTACTGTGTTAGTGTTAGGTCAACCACACTCAGTATATCCATATCTATATTTATAGTTGGTGGATTTACAGATGTTCCATCTGAGGACTATCAAGACTATTCTCCCCAAGAAACATTGATTTTCAAATCGACCTAACTTTTAATGCTCAGCCCATTTTCAAAACCTCTATCATATGACCCCCAACAGAGTTCAAAGAATTAAAGATTCAGTGGATGAGTTGTAAGGTACTTATTTGATCAAGTGTGACCCTATGGTGAATGTTGAGGATTTTTTAGGAAATGTGAACTAAACTGAATTTAAACCTCAAGCATACAATATCATTGTAATACTTACAGGGTCGGTCCATAGGGAAAACGTTTGATTATGGTCATTAAAAGTGAATAAACTAAACTAAATGGAACCTAAACTAATTGCTTTTAATTAAACGACCTCAACCATCTAAACCTAAACTAAAATTGAATTAAGCTTGAATTTGTTGAACAGAATTGAAACAAAGCATACTCAGGGGTACAAACAACTCAACCTATTTCTAATAACCATCCACCATTAGTCAAGCAACCAAACAAACATTGCATTACCCCAGCAAAACAACTGAGCAACAGGGAAGGGGTATACAGAATCAAGCAGAGCACGAAAAAGAACAGCTTAGAATCCTAACTCTAAACAACGAAGCCAAATATTAACAAAAGAAACTGGAATGGAAAACAAAATTGAGACGTATTCTAAAATTAAACCTGCAGGCTAATGGAAAACTCAAAGCAGAACGAAAAGCAGCAGCAAGCAGCTACGGGAAAAGAGGTTACCCAGAAGCTTGAACATCAAAGTGGTGCCTCCTCACTTGCAACCAAACAGCAAGGAAAATGGGCAGAGTCGAAACAGGAGAAGCAATGGCAGTACCAGCTATACCAAAGCAGTGAACAAGGGAAAGGGAGAGGGGTTAACCTAATGCTAGCCTAGGCCTCAACGCTTTGCAGCTCAGCCTCAACTAACATCAATGGCTGAATCGCCATTAACACATCTTCAAACTCTCAAATAAACCGAAACAGGGAGAACCAGAGTACATAAACAAACGTGAGAATTCTGGGGCAAATTAAACCAAATTTCTTGTAATAATCGAATCAAAAGTTCGAATTACACCACTAATTCATGAAAATCAAACCAAAAACATCAAATTGTAGTCGACTAACATAAACCCTAATTTGCGAAAAACTAGAAATTTAACTTTAGAACACGAAATTAAACCTCATCCTCTGCCCTCCTCAATGGATATCGCCACTCCATTTATACCCGATCTGCATCAATCTGGACCGTCGACTTGTGGTGTGCTGGCGGTTGATGAGGGGGACAGCAAGGGTGCGTCTCTGGCGTTTGGGGCGTGAATTACGGGTAGTGGGATGGTTTTCGAAGGTGAAACCATGGGTTGGGGATTTCGGGGGTTGGTGGTTTTGTGGTTCTAGAGATTTCAGTGTTGTTGTGCTGGAGGAGAGAGAACGGGGTAGAGAGAGAAAGCGAAGCGAGATGGGGATGGCGAGGAAGATGAAGGTTCTGGGTTTCGGGAAACAGAACAGGCAAGGAGAGAGAGAGCGTGAAGGGGAAGGGGTTTACTTAAATGCTGAACTGGGTTTTCTGCTGAACCGGCCGGTCCGGTTTTTTTTTCTGGACCGGTCTGGTTTCTTCTTTTTCCGTTGTCGGTTTTTACCGAAATTGGCTCGATTCTTCAACCTCCGATAATTCTTCTATGTTTCTCACTTTTTCCTCCATTTAAGCCCTTTTTCTACATTTATTCAAAATCTGCAAAATAAAATAAAATCAATTAAAAACCTTAAAAATATTATTAAAACGAGCATAAAACCGGTGAAAAAGTACCTTAAAAATTGCACATTTTTAGCTCAAACAAATACTCTCACACCAAGATTTTGCTCGTCCTCGAGTAAAATAAACTAAGCTAACTAAAAGAAAATGAAAATAAAAGACGAAAATCCTAACTCACTGTCGTAGGAATCACGGTTGTATTTAGCGTATGCAACAAGCCCTTTAAGCCCCTTGGACTCCCAAGTGGACGAGTGAGGTCTTGTGAGGGTTTCAAAGTGAAAATACCCACAAAATTATTCAAAAATAAAAGAAAATATTTTTGGGTTTTCTCAAAACTGATATGTACAAAACTCGGGAAACATATGCACAAATCCTAATCAGCTAAATCACCCATGTACTTAATTATTAACCTGTATATACATAGAATGTACTTCAAAGCTTTCTACTTCTAAATGACATCTAAACATTGATTTTTCACCCCATTGAACATCAAGATTTTGAATCCATCCTAGTGTTTATGTGGAAGTGTATCATCATCTCCAGGACTCAGATTTACCAGAATAGACTCAATTCCACTTAGCCAACACAACTACATTATTCCCATCATGGCTTTGGAAGCAAGCTTTCCAAGTAGCAATATTGCCTCAAAGGGTAACACTAAGTAGCACGTGCCTCAAAGGGTCCCAGTGGCGCATGCCTCAAAGGGATACTTGTCATTCCAAAATTTATTCTTTTTTCTTTATTCATAATACAATTTTTTTTCATTTTTTTTTTCAAGTAATCATGCCATAGCTAGTGGGAGAATCATTCATGGAAACCTAAGACCTAAAGACAATGATGAAGGGATAACAAGGACTGGATTACACAACCCATAATGAACAACTGAAGATAGAATCAGGGTTTAGAATATCATATTCGAAGTTAGAGACTTATCATGCACATCCTACTTATATACAAACTAACAACTAAAGCACAGGGGATTCAAACTAATAAGAAAAAGTACACATGTTCCCCAAAACAACAAAATTTTCAAAATTTCAAAAAAAAGTGGCACCTCACTCCCACACCAAAACTTCACAATGTCTTCATTGGGAGAATTAAGGCGCTAAAAAGGCAAGCTCATAAACTATACAACCAAAAAACCTAAAATATATACAACTAAAACACGACCAAAAACAAAAACAAAAACAAAACTGAAAACAAAACAAAACAAAATGAAAATCAAAACTAAAATCAAAGAAGCATAAGGAAAATAGTAAACTATACAAGAATAAACTGAAAGAAAGAAGAAAAGAGAGAAGAAAAGAGAAAGAAGAAAAAGAGTTTCTAGCAAACCAGGTTGGGTGCAGGTTACACCCAAACTATCTCAGATCTCAGTCAGTCACGGAGTAGGGCCCGGGTCATGGAGCATCAGACACTCCACATCCTCTTGGGTCGGCAGCTCGAGAAATGGTTTCAACCGTTGGCCATTGACTTTGAACAGGGCACCAGTCTGCAAATCCTGAATCTGGACTGCACCATAAGGAAAAACATGAGAGACAACATAACAGCCCGTCCAGCGGGACCTTAATTTCCCTGGAAATAAGTGAAGCCGAGAGTCATACAAAAGTACTTTCATTCCCGGGGCAAATTCTTTTCTCAAAATATGTTGATCATGAAACAACTTTGCCCTCTCCTTGGAAGATCGAGCACTCTCATATGCTTCCACCCTGATTTCATCAAGTTCACTCAATTGCAGTCGTCTCATGTCTCCCGCCTCAGTCAAATCATAGTTGAGCTTCCTAATAGCCCACCAAGCTCGGTGCTCTAACTCTACAAGTAGATGGCAAGGCTTACCATAGACTACTCTGTAAGGGGACATGCCGAGAGGAGTTTTATAAGTTGTCCTATAGGCCCAGAGAGCATCTATCAACTTATCGGCCCAATCTTTCCTATGCCTACTCACAGTTTTCTCCAGGATCAGTTTTATCTGCCGATTGGAAACTTCAACTTGGCCGCTTGTTTGAGGGTGGTAAGGGGTAGCCAGCCTATGGACTATCGAATATCTTCTAAGCAAGGCATCAAAAGATCTATTATTAAAATGAGTACCCTGGTCACTAATGAGAGCCCGGGGCATGCCAAAGCGAGCAAAGATATTTTCCCTAAGAAATTTCACCACAACTCGAGTGTCATTAGTCCGAGAGGGAATGGCCTCAACCCACTTAGAAACATAATCCACAGCCAATAAAATGTACTCATTCCCAAAAGATATTAGAAATGGTCCCATGAAATCAATACCCCATACATCAAAAACTTCCAGTACAATAATGGGGTTTAAACTTTAATGGCATCATCTCTTTCCTGGTTATCTTGCCTAATTGCTGACATCTGGGACAACTCTTGCAGAATTCAATGGCATCCTTAAACAAAGTTGGCCAATAAAAGCCGGATTGAAGAATCTTGGTAGCTGTTTTCTTCCCACTAAAATGCCCCCCACAAGCTTGGTCATGACAAAAAGACAGTACATTCCTCACTTCATGGTCGGGTATGCATCTTCTAAAAACTTGGTCAGAACAGTATTTGAACAGATAAGGGTCATCCCAAACGAAAAACTTTACCAGGTGAAAGAATCTATCCTTGTCATGCTTGGTCCATCCCTCAGGAATCCTATTGGTAACCAAATAGTTGACAATATCAGCATACCATGGATCAGGATGCACAGCATACAATTGCTCATCAGGGAAACATTCAGCAACACTAGATTCACTCTCACAGGTAATCCTAGATAAGTCATCAGCTACAAGGTTTTCAGACCCTTTTCTATCCTTGATTTCACAATCAAATTCCTGTAAAAGCAAAATCCATCTTACAAGTCTAGGTTTAGCATCCTTTTTAGAGAGAAGGTGCTTAAGGGCAGAGTGGTCAGTGTAAACAATCACATAGGAACCAATCAGATATGGTCTGAACTTTTCAAAACCAAAGACAACAACCAAAAATTCCTTTTCAATAATAGTGTAATTCAATTGAGCATCATTCAATGTATGACTTGCATAATAAATCACATGGGGATTTCTGTGAATGCGTTGTCCAAGTACAACCCCAAGAGCAAAATCCGATGCATCACACATTAATTCGAAAGATTCTCCCCAAATAGGAGGATGAATGACAGGAGCAGAAGTAAGGACCTGTTTAAGCTTAGAAAATGCCTCATGACATGCTTCAGAAAAGTTAAATGGCACATCTTTAGCTAACAAATTGGACAAAGGCTTGGCAATTTTACTGAAATCTTTAATGAATCGTCGATAAAAGCCTACATGTCCAAGAAAGGACCTAACTTCTTTCACACTTTTGGGAGGGGGAAGATTGATGATCAGGTCAGTCTTAGCTTTGTCCACGTTAGTTCCATCTTTGGAAATAATATGACCTAAGACTATACCTTTCTTAACCATAAAGTGACATTTCTCCCAATTTAAAGTCAAATTTTTCTCCCTACACCTTTCTAAAACTTTTCTCAAATTACATAAGCAATGATCAAAAGAAGACCCAAACACAGAGAAATCATCCATAAAATTTACATGCATTGCTCAATCAAATCTGAGAAAATGGAAATCATGCATCTTTGAAAGGTAGCAGGGGCATTACACAGTTCGAAAGGCATTCTTCTAAAACCATATGTCCCAAATGGGCAAATGAAAGTGGTCTTCTCCTGATCCTCATGAGCAATTGAGATCTGAGTATAACCAGAATATCTATCCAGGAAGCAATAGAAGGAATGTCCAGCTAACCTTTCTAGCATCTGGTCTAAGAGGGGAAGGGGGAAATGGTCTTTCCTGGTGGCAACATTCAATTTTCTATAATCTATACACACTCACCACCCAGATTGAACTCTAGTAGGGATTAATTCATTCTTATCATTCCTAATTACAGTGATGCCAGTCTTTTTAGGAACGACTTGAACAGGACTAACCCATTCACTATCAGATATTGGGTAAATGATTCCATGATCTAACCATTTCAAAACCTCCCTCTTGACCACTTCCTGAAGAGTAGGATTCAAACGCCTTTGCCGATCTCGGTAAGGCTGAACATGGTCCTCTAGATGGATTCTATGTTGCACCACAGAAGGACTTATCCCCTTAATATCCCCTAAAGTCCATCCCAACGATTCCTTATTCTCCCTAAGCAAAGAGATGAGTTTGTCTTCTTGGTCCCGATCCAAGTCAGAAGCTATAATAACAGGTAAGGATTCATCGGGTCCTAAAAATGCATACTTAAGAGAATCGGGGAGGGGTTTCAATTCAAGAACATTGGGGACAACAGATTCAGACATAACAGTGAGTAAGTAATCAGCATCAGAGCATAAGTCATCAAATTCAAACATATCATACTCAGGATTATCATTTATCAGAAATGACTCATACTCAGTAACAATTGCATCATCCAAATCATCATCAAACACAGGGTTCTCTATCCAATTAAGGGTAGAAGAGTCCATATCATCAAATCCTGACGGCTGTCTTTGCATGTTAAAAACATTTACTTCCACAGTCATATTACCAAAAGACAGTCTCATCATACCATTTTGACAGTTAATAAGGGCATTAGTAGTAGCTAAAAATGGACGCCCTAGAATCACAGGGATCTGACTGGTAAGAGTAGGTATTCCCTTTTCAGTTTCAATCACCACGAAGTCCACCGGGTAGATGAAGTCACCCACTCTAATCAATACATCCTCAACTATCCCCCGAGGGATTCTAGTGGATCTATCAGCCAACTGAATGACCATCCTGGTAGGTTTCAATTCACCCAATTCTAACCTTTCATACTCAGCAAAGGGGATCAAGTTCACACTAGCCCCTAAATCAAGCAGTGCTCTATGAATGAGCTGGTCCCCTATGACTATGGACACAATAGGGCAACTGGGGTCCTTATACTTTGCTGGTCTCTGGGAAAGGATGGAGTTAGCTCCAGAAGTCAGAAATGCCTTCTTAGGTACACTAGTTGCCTTTTTTGTAGTACACAAATCCTTTAAAAATCTGGCATAAGGAGGCATATGCTCAATAGCATCAAGTAAGGGAATATTGATCTTGACTTGAGAGAAGGTTTCCCTTATGTTCTCAATATTGCCCTGATCTTTTTTCTTCAATCTATGAGGGAAAGGTGGTAAAGGCATCTGGATTTTCTGAGAAGAGGAGGAAGGAGGAAAGGAAGGACTCTTAGAAGGTGAATCTCTAGCCGAATCAGAAGAGTCTTTTTCTTGAAGTTCCTCTTCCTCGGAGGGTGGTGAAGAGGAAGGATTCTTAGATGCATTGGGAACACTATCAGGAGCATCCCCTGACCCATTAGAAGAACCAGTCTCTTGTGCAGATAATGGGGAAGAATTCTGAAAGAATTGATGAGGATACCTACAAGGTTCATCAGGGTTCCTCACTTGGTTATCAATCTCTCGACCAGAACGGAGAGAAATAACCGCATTCACCTTTCTTACCGACTCATTAATGCCACTAGAAGGGGAAGGGGTATGACTCTTAGGGTTTACTTCAGGTTGACTTGGAAAAGTACCTGGTTCCCTAGAAGATGATGCTAACTGGGAGAACTGTTCAGTCATTATTCTCATCATTTTTTCCATGTTAGCATTATTAGTATTAATCATTCTCTCCACATTATTAATTTTCCTGTCAAGTTCAGTATAACCAGGAGGGGGATGCATTTGAGCTACAGTTGGTGGAGGTATAGGGGCAGTGGGTCTTGGAAAAGACTGTGGAGACTGAGCCGAAGGCTGGAAATTGTTTCCATGAAACATCCCTGGTTTAGCATTATATACAACGGCATTTGGTCCACTAGCCCATGACATACTAGGGTGATTCCTCCACCCTGGGTTAAAATAAGGGGAGTACGGGTCATTCTTTGGTCTCTGTATCACCATACTTGCTTGTTCTTGTTCAGTTGTTAATTGATGAGCAAAATAAGGACAAGAACTCAGTGAATGGTCTAAAGCTTGACAATGTGAACAAGACACTGTAGAAGTCTGAGATAGTGAGGACAACTGGGGAGATAATCCCTTCAACATGTTTTCTAAGGCAACTATCTTAGACTCTAAGTGACTCACATCAGAGACTGTATGTAAACCTCCCCTTACTACCCTAGAATTTAGGCTGTCATCACGCGCGGTTTCCCACTGCATGGTTTTTTCAGCCATGTCCTCTAGGAACTCCCAAGCAGTTGCAGGGCTTTTAGAGAGAAAACCCCCCTGACACATGGACTCTACCATGGTCCTACTTTGTTGGTCAAGTCCCTCATATACAATTTGACATAAACGAGCTTGGTCTAGACCATGGTGAGGACATTGAGCCAATAAGGTCTTAAACCTATCCAAATATTTCCAAAATGATTCCCTATCAAGTTGCACAAACTGATTGATTTCGTTCCTTAGCTTGACAGTTTTGGCATTAGGAAAATACTTTCTTAGGAACAATTTCATAAAATCATCCCAAGAAGTCACAGAATTAGCAGTTACGCCATACATCCATCTTTTAGCAGAATCTCGCAAAGCAAAAGGAATTAATTTCATTCGTACAACATCAATGGGAACATTAGGAAACTGCATCATAGAACAAACTTCTTCGAATTCCCTTAAAAACAGATAAACATGCTCTAATCCTGCGAATTTAGAGAGCATCTGGGTGTAATGAGGTTTCAATTCGAAGGTGACATTAGGTGGAAGAACAGGCACAACAAAACACGATAGCAAAGCAGTTCTAGGAGGATAGAAAATATCGCTCAAAGTTCTTTCTTGTGCCATTTCTCCTAAGTCAAGTTAAGGCTCAATTTCAGGTACTAAGTCAGGCTCAGATTCACTCCTTCTTAATCGTCCACTTTCGGGGTCCATAATCCAACTAGTCATGCATATCCAACGTTCACAACCTTGGCTTTTTTTTTTTT
>JACYFF010010365.1:77033949-77077281 GCA_017589665.1 Selenicereus undatus | reverse complement strand
CGTCATGCCATATATATATACACATACATACATACAGACAGACATATGTTATTGGGATACATGAGTGTGATAAGTGTGTGTTATTGCCACGAATTTGGTGGTTTGGAGTCGGCATGCTTAAAATTGGGAACTCCAATGAGTTAAGTAAGCAAACTCGGGGGATAATGGTAGTGTGAGTTGAGTATTTGCAAGGCTTCAGTGATGTTCTTAAATTAGTCGGTAAGCCTAATTATAATGGATGAGCTCAATGCTAACCACCTGTTTGGAGCTAGCAAAAGGGAAACAAAGTGAATGTCTCCCGATTTGGACCTGAAACCAAGCACATGACGTCACTAGGTTATGAATGACTTATCTAAATCATGACCACAGCTAACAATGGCATGTCCTTAAAAAGCCAATAACGATCAACATAATACTATTCCTAATAAAAGTAACCACAATTGTAATAATACTAACACTAATAATAATAATTGCGACAACGATGATAATAATAATACTAACAATATTGACGATTGTGCTAACAAGTGATACAAAACATGATATTAACAAGCTTATAGTAATAATAATTGAAATGGCGATGGCAATAACGTCGATATTAATAAACCTGAGGTGGGTCACACCGTCATGCCTTCATGAATTGTATTAAACGAGCGTTATCAATATTAAAGAGAGGAACGAAAATAAGAATCAAATAGAATCAAATTAAGTTAACAACAATCATTATACGAATAATTAAAAGTGAGGTCAAGGGAATTTAAATTATTAAATCAGTTAAAAAATTTAATAAAACTTCTTAATCTCACACTAATCGCAAAAATTACATATTTGAAGTAGGAGTGAGGCCACCTCTATCGCTTCAAGCTGCCAGCAGGCAATTTTCACTAAAAAGGAGAGAGACTTTCAAAGACCAGGTACTTACATTGCATGTGCTCTTCGAAAATTCACATGTTTCTCAAATTATATAAATCAATATAATCTTCACACAATGAATCATTTGACGTAATGTTTCGTCACCTAAGCAAGTGGCCCCAGTAATTATCAATCATCAGGGCTTATGCCCTTAAATTTGCCCATGGGGCGGCAGCTTATGCTCTTCGATCAGCTTGGAAGGTGTGCACCTATCTCAAGAGCACTGCAAACGTCAACAGGGGTCTACTCCTAGATAATAACTGACAAATCAATTTTACATACACATTCTCTCTTTGCGTTTTTCAAAAGAAAAAGTTTTGAGACGCGGACGCGTAACTAGTTAAATACAGCATTGGGATGTATGTGTTGAGCTTCATCTCATTATTCGAATGTTTTTATGTTTTCTATTTTAGGTAAATGATCAATGAATAGTCCTCCCCCTGGTAAGCTAAAAGGTAGCAAAAAATGAGCGACAGTTGCAGTTTTTGTTGAACGTTGGTTAGTTGAGCGCTCACAGTGACTTATAGACTAGTGTGTTGGAGATTTGCTTATTGTTTATTCTTTTAAACTCTGGGTTGAAAATGCTTGGTATTGGTATGCTAAGTTATCACGTGTATTATGAACTGCACAAGTTGATAGATGTTTGTTTTGTTTCCAAAGTTTAGTAAATCAAGTATTACGAGGGTAACATAGTATTGCAGTCGTTTCAGGTAGCCTTGTTCCATCACGGAACGATGGTAATGCCTCCAGTCAATAGACTTTCGCTGCAATCCCTAAGTAAATAAGTGATTAAGTTAGATTAATCAGGCATTATAATTATTAAGCAATGTGAACCCTTACATTAGGACCAAGATAAAGTACTCTAGATTCACTTGTTTAGTCTAATCTTTTCATTCATAAATAATAAATTACTAAGGTGTGTGGGCATCACAAGCCAAAGAAATGCAAGGGAATAATGAGGAGGTGATACTTATGATGATAATTTTAATATTAGTGAACAAAAGAGGCAAACAAAATATTCTAGATCAAGCTAGTCATTCTAAAGTTTTATTACAATTATGACGAAGTAAAAATCAGAAGTATTGCAATTGGAGCATATATAAGCAAGGAGATAAAACATTGAATTTAATTTAAGAAGCCTCTTAACACTCGGTAATTGTCTGATGGGCAAATGAGTAGTATGAAAAGTATAACATGTTTGCATACTCTCTATGATTAAAATCATCGTGTTGCTAATTATTTGATGGCACTAATGATTAAAAACCCACTTGAAACAGAAGTTAGGCCATTTTCGTCGACTATTGAGCCATTAACTAAATCATTTCAAAATTAGTGGAGAGAGATTTCAAGCCAAGGTATTTTTACTACCTATACCCTTCAAAAACTCACATGTTTTTCATAAATAGCAAAGTCTCATAATATATGATTATTTAATGAATCAATTTCAAGTACTGTTTTGCCACATAATCAAGTGGACCCAATAGTTGTTAATCATCAGGGCTTACGCCCTTCAATTCACTGCGCGGCCTCAAGTCAGGTTATTTGATCGCCTGGCATGTATGCACCTATTTAATGATCGCAATAAATGAGCTCATCAGTTGGGGTTCCGCTTTTAGATAATAGTTGGTAACAATTTGGTTATGATTCTTTCTCTCCCTGATTTCGAACTAAAATGAATTAAAATGCGTGCACTCACTAAAAAACGAGTTTCTTTGTTCTTTATAGTATAGGGGTGAAGGTATTAGGCTTCAGCATACTATTCCAATATTTTTTTGTTTTATGTTTTAGGAAAATAAATTATGAAGTCCTTATTTGGTAACACTAAAGAGGCCGGAGATAGTTAATGAAGTCTGAACAAGTTCACAGTGACATCTTGTAAGGCTAGGTTCATTGGAATGTAAGCTTTGTGGATTTGTGAGTTTTCACTTGAGTTTGGGACTGTACCAATGGATTCCGGTTAGTTTTTCATGTAAGCAAAAGTGCGTTATATTATTTAGGAAATTAATTAAGCCTTGTCCTTCAAAGGATGGTGGTAACGTCCCAGTCACAACCCTTTTGTTGAGTAATCTCTAATGATAAATTAATTAAGGCTAATATGGAGATTAAGAGATGGGGTGTTATAGTGGTGATTCTATGAAATGAGTATTACATACTCTAGAAATACAAACTATGATTAGTAGCCAAATGCAAAGGTGCTAAAAGGACTCGTCTAGCTACCTACAATTTCTATGTAAGATAAACTAACTACTTATACTAAATTGTGGTGTAAAGGATAAGGATTTGTTTGCGTCCCTAACATTTGTTGCCTAAATGATCTAGTGTGGACTAACAATAGAGACTTTAAATCTATGGATCAAGAGTAAGGCTTCATCTGAGTGTCCCTTTATTGGAGAAACTTTCCTTTAACATTAAATCTCCGTAGTCCCTTTACAGGAGAAACTTTCAGGATCGCCTTGTTCGAACTCCAAAGGCCTTCGTCTCCGATCCGCATGTGCTTTCCGTCTCAGGATCACCATCATTTATACCTAATTTCAATTAGCAAAAAGACATTTTGGATGGATAAATATTAGCCAAGCATCAAGATAACATCAAACCATTACTTTCCACCAAGAAAAGTCTAGCCATCACCTTTTTACTCTCTCCCCCACGCACCCCCCCCCGACAGCTCCCTTTACAGCCGCCTCAGCTGGCCTCCGACCACCAATCCACCACCATTTTAGCTACTAGCTACCACCCCTCCTAACTCCTCTAGCACTAAACACTATCTACATCCTCTAGCATCCAAGCTCAAAGTGAGGAAAAACTCTAACTCTAACTTGATGTATTTTTAGTTATGGTGATTGTTTTAGTTATGATCTATATTTTCCTGATCAAAATCAATGTTATCATACAAATTTTATTGTTTTTGGGATATCGAAAATGGTGGAGTTGAGCTTGAACTTAATCAAGCACGCCTGAAACAAGAGAGTTTGGATTTGTGTTTGTTTGTTTAATTGTTGTTAACTAGCATGGAGAACAAGTTTAAAGATGGTTGGTGATCTTATTTTGCTCATTTAGGGTGATTTGGATGGAAATTTGTATGTGACATAATTTAGGTTTTTATGGCTATGCATGATTTAGTTTAATCTTTGGCATCAAGTGAGGTTATTTGAGTTCATTGAGATCAGGGGCGAAGCCAGAAAATTAGGAGAGGGGGTCGGAATTAATCCGACTTCTTTGAGACGACGGAATGGAATTGATATTTACATCACAAGGTGATGGTGGTGGTGGTTGTGGTTGAGTAACATCGTTTCCACCTTCTTCATTCAATGGCGAGTTTTCGAATTTCAAACTTGAACATAACGACGAGTATTCCTTACCTCTCTTTTTGAAATATCTATGAATTTTTTCTTACAATTAAAATTAAACATATAAATCAAACATTTATAAGACCCCTAAACTATAACCAATGATTAATTGGCATGCAAGTCACAAGATAAATGACCAAAACCACTACAATTGTATCCAACAATTGAAATCCAACAATTGCATCCAACAATTCAAATAAATGGCAAAAAGGTAGAATCAAACAAAGCAAACCCAAAACCCACCCACGGTGTCTTCTTCAAGCCTCAAACATGAGAATTAAAATCAAAGTATCAAACTAATCTACAAATTCAGATTTAACCTACAATTGAAATAAAACCTACAAATTGAGATTTGAGAACTCACAAATTTAGATAGAGATGTGAGGCCGTGAGGGCCTTGCTGCGCTGTGCAAACAGCAAATCCGTTGGCAGCGGGTGGTGGACGGTGAGTCGGCGACGCGGTGCAAGTGGCAGGTGGGCCGGTGGGCGGTGGGGTGAGTTAGGTCTGGGCAGTGGAGTGGCGAAAAATTGAAGGTCAAAGGAGACAGCTGGCCTCACGACCTCAAACGCGAAAGGGCACTGGTTTTAAAAACAAAAACAACAAAAGAAAGTTGGGAAAAAATAAGGAAATGAGGAGGTTTAAACCCGCGACCTTAAGCACACCAAGCCAAGACACTAACTACTGAGCCATTGCAGATTTCATGTTTATCTTCAACAAATATAATACATATACTTAACTTTAAATTTTTTTAATTTTCTTACATATATATAATTTTTTTTTTGAGGGGGGTTGGGGGACCCCACTGACCCCCCCTTGGCTATGCCCCTGATTGAGATAGAATTTGGGGTTGGATATATTATACACTTGATTAATGATGTTATTGAGTTTTTATGAAAATGGGTGAAATATAGAAATTCCAACAAATAATTAAAGGAGGTTATTTTATTTATTTATGAGAATAGGTGAGGTTATGGAATCATTTCAAGTGTTATTGTGGAAAGAATGATTGTAAAACATGTAACTATGACCATGTAGTGATTTTGAGTAATATACCCATTTAAGGTGATGAGAAGGACAAGGCTTTGCTAAATGATTCTAAGAAGTGTTTTTAGATGGAGAATTATGTGAAAGGAAGGGGAAAAACAAGAACAATAGGGTTGTGAATAGACCAGAAACAGGGGTCACTGTGCTATTAAAATAATATTGTTTGGCCCGTCGAAAAATTGTGATTTTGGTGGGTAGATAGATCCATGAGTTATCTTTCAAATTCCTTTTGAATCACGTTAATCCGAATACTGTGGAAAACATTATGGCTATTTTGCTAGGACTGTGCAGGATAGACCGAAGCTATGCACAGTTGTGTTCTAGCCCAATTTTAGGAACCTTACTGTGAGAATTATTTTTTGCACTATGAATGAAAGTTTTGAGAGACTTTTTAATCTTTTCATATTGGGGCTTTATATCTCAATTGGAGGTTGGAGGTGAAAGATATGGATTTTCTAAGGTAGGCCTTCAAATGGTAATATGAAGGAAGAAAGAAATCGTGACATTTGGAAATATTATCATGAGTTTCTATATAATTATGGATATTGCACAGAAATTACAAAGTTTAGTAAGTTCAACAGTTTTGATTATGTATAGAAGCTCACATGGATTGGAAAACCTAGTTACATGGGCAAGAGAATGAAATTTGAGAAGTGGAGAGAGTAATGACTCAAGATCGGTGTCTATTGGGCCAAACTAAAGTTATATGAGCTTTTATGAACTCCACAACACCCCTCTTCGCATTAAACCTTTTATTATACATTTCAGGAACATAAAAAACCCACGCTCCATTTATATCCATTAAAGTCTTGTCATTATAACCTCAAATATTTCATTTTGGTCTGTTTTGCTCTAATTTATTTTTCTTCGAGTGTAGTGACCATAACTTATTTATTTTTCAAAATCATTTTAGTATAACTTATCTTATATTGAATTGTTTGAATTATGCATGCCCCTTTTATTAATCAATTTCTATAAAGTTACAAATTATGGGAGTGAAAGTTGTTGGCTAACTGGATTTACCTATAAATACATTTCTTAAACAGAAACGGGGCCTAGTCTATCGTTTCGTATTGCGCATAAGTATTATCAAGTGAGATTGTATTTTACAGAATTCAGGTACGTTCATTGCCTGTATCTTTCGAAATTAGTATGTATTTATTGAAATTATAGTGTTCTAGTAGCTTAAAATTATAATCGGCTTGGCAGCTGTACACCTATCCATAGATCGTAACAGTATCAAGGGGTTCACTATCAGATAATAACCAACAATGCAGTTTTACATTCATCTCATTCAATATTCTAACTTAAAATGAATTTCAAAGTGGGCACCCTACTAATTTATACAAAGATCTTTTAATAATACAGGAATGCATGTACTGAGCTTTGGCTCACAGTTCAAAATATTTTTCATGTTTTGCTTTAGGCAAATGCTCAGTGAATCGCCCTCATGCTGGCAAACTAGCTAGCAACAATAAGTTAAGTAAGGGAATCTGCATGTATCAACAATGACATAGTGCATGCATATTTTGAAGTTGTATTTTGAAATCTTCAGTGGACAGAAGTGTAGATTATATGGTGAATTGTTTTACTATGGTGTAAAAACCTTATGTTGGTTAATAGTTGACTATATATGGTTTGATCATGTATTAATGTGTATGGTTGAAGTCATGCCTAACTATGTTATTTCTACTACACATGCTTCAAGCCTTGTCCTTTTGGACGATGGTAACACCCCGATCATTGGGTTTATCAGCTGTAGTTGAGGGAATCAGAATAGTGATTGCAAACAGTGAAACATGCTTAATTAGGGGGGGTTACAGTTTTGGTATCAGAGCTGGGTTTGATCTTCCTTGATGGAATATGGAGTATGGAGAGTGGAGTTAGGAGAGTGAGAAAGTTGGTTGGTCAGGGTTATTATGATATTGTTGGAGATTTATGACATGAGAGACTTATGACAGTGGAAATTTCTATTTACCTCTCCAATGTTCTTCATTTATGTTCCTCCTTGTTGGACGGATCCATGTGTAGTGAATATGATGTCAGGTACTTCTCTGGCCATTCACATCCCTTTACTATATGCTAGTGTTGTATCCTACATGCAAACCCCATTTCTGAGCTTCATATATGGTCTATACATGTCGGCTGTTGTGGACCTTATCTACAGTTGGCCCTTGGGTATAGTTTTGAACTTAATATTATGAATTTATGATGACTCGAGCTTGGGATGGGATGAACTTAGATGTCAGTTTTGTGAGGCTTGAGCTAACATTATCACCGAGCTGTTATTAATGGAGGAGTTTGGGCCTAGAGGAAATAACATGGACATTCTGCAGTATATATTTTCATTACACATTATATCTCCCCCACCATTGGAACTTGCACCGAACCATCAGAACCTAGAGAGCGGAATCCCTATATCTGATGGATCAAATGAGGTCCATATTGTTATAGATCCCTGATACACCATAGTTTAGCTCTGATGGTGACGTCATGGAAGACTCAGAGAAGGACCTGAAATTAGGGGAGGATCATCTTGATCATGATGATGAGATTGCAGAAATTGGTGCTTCAGAAAACAGTTTTGCTTCGAGCAGGGAGCCTGGGGTTGAGTCTGACCTAAACTATGATCCATCTAGGGATAATTAGATTGATTTGTATTATATGTAGACATCTCAAATAGATTACTTTTTGAGCCCACATGAATATAGTATACCTAGTTAGATAAATGAATTTTGTACAGGTTATGACATTGCATGTAGTTAGACATGTCTTTTCGATTGTGTTAACTAGTCCCGCCTACTTATGGGCATGTGGTGAACGTAGTCTATTGGGGCTAAATAGTATTTTAGTTAGGACGTAGGTGTAAAGGTTACCCTTGGGTGGTCAATTGGATGTGATATTCTTTGTGGAACCATGTATATGTATGTACGCGAGCAATTATGACAATGATATAATGCAGCTTTGTGTTATGTTTTAATAATACTTAGGCCATGCTAGTTGTATCCGTTGTGCATGTGTATCTTACACATTGGTTATAGTCGGTTGACTGAATTACTCAGCTAGATGGGTAGTCAAAATATCATAATATGTGGCCAAGCAATGCAGAAACCGACATCGAAGAAATTTCAGATCATGGTCAGGGGTTAGGTGACCAAGTTTTGTGTAATATGGAAATAACCCTTAGCGGAATGCCTTAATCCCAACTGAGTTGGTTAGCAATATGATAACTGTAATTATTAATAGATCTTGGTGTCTGAGCTTATGAAATGAATAGGTCCAGCACCTTCCGAAATCCCTCATAAAGTCAATAAATTAGCAGATAGGGTGGGCGATCCAACGCTAAAGTATATAATGGAAAGTATGACCCAATGGAGCTAGAAGCATGAATTAGAGAGATAGAAAAGATTTTCACAGCAGTGGAGGTTCCAGAGGATAAAAAGGTGAGCATTAGAATAATTTACCTAACTAAGGAAGTAAACTTTTGGTGGAACATTGTTAAGGATAGGCTCTTAGGGCCTTACTTTACTTGGAGTAGATTTCTGGAGGAACTAAAGATGAGTGGTAGTATCACTGTGATGTAGTACGCTAGCAAATTTACATAACTATCCAGCTTTGTTTAAGAGTTTGTGTCATCTGAAAGACTGAAGACGAGGAGATTTGAAGAGGGATTAGTTTTCTATGTTCACAGCCAGCTAGTTGGTCAACCAATCCTTACATATCAAGAGTTATATGAGCGAGTGGCTGAAGTGGAATAAGTGAAGACTGGGTTGAGGGCATTGAACCCCGATTAATCAGAAGAGGAAATGCGCTGAATAGGGAGCTCCCAGTGAGAGTGCAAACTAGAGAAAACTACTTCCACTCTTCATAAGAGTCGTCCTGCAGGCTTCACAGAGCGCTGTGGGAAATGTGGAAGAACTAACCACACCACTCTTAAGTGTCAAGTGGGAACTAATAAATGCATGTAGTGTGGTAGCTTGGAACACGTCATGGTTACCTATCCTAGAAGACTGAAGGCTGTGGATAAGGACTCCCACCTTCAAGGCCCCGCAGCTATAGGAAGGGCTTGTGTGTTGAGCAAGAAAGAAGTTGCCACCTTTGGTACAGTAGTTACTAGAACTCTCTTTTCAA
Source organism: Selenicereus undatus (assembly GCA_017589665.1). NCBI lineage: Eukaryota > Viridiplantae > Streptophyta > Magnoliopsida > Caryophyllales > Cactaceae > Selenicereus > Selenicereus undatus. The sequence goes on along the minus strand of JACYFF010010365.1, from coordinate 77,067,849 downwards.
TTTCAAAGCTATTTTGTGTATTGATTGATTCAATTGCCACTCATTCATTTACATCCACTTGATATTCCATGCAACTGAACCTTGAAAATTAGGAGACAGAAACCAATTATGGAATCTAGTTACCCAATGACTCTAGAGTTTAGTGTCCTATCTCTTATAAACGTGTTCCAATTACAATTGGTGGGATAGTATTCTCTGGAGTTTTAATTCAGTTTGACCTATCAGACCTTGATATCATTCTGGAAATAAGCTAGTTGTGTACTTATGGGGTCAAGATAGATTGTGAGGACCTCAAGGCTATTTCACGGGATGAACGAGGGAGAGAAATATGTTTTATGGGCAAAGAGAATAAATATCTTGTCTTTTAAATTCTGTTGTGAAAGCAAGTGAGCTCTTATGTCAAGGATATATTAGGTATTGGTGTTATACTATTGACACTCAATAACAGGAAGAACAAGAAGAGGATATTCCAATAGTTTGTGAACTTAGAGTTGTTATCCTAAAGAGTTACTGGGACTGCCTCGTAAAGAGAAATTGATCTTGGGATTGAATTAATCCCTAGTGCCCCAACATATTTCTAAAGCCCCATTATCGTATGGCTGCAACAGAGCTTAGGAACCTAAGGATTCAGTTAGATGAGCTATTATAGAAGGGATTTACTAGACCAAGTGTGTCACCATGGGGTGCCCCAGTTCTATTTGTAAAGAAGCAGGACGGAACCTTGAGGTTATGTGCCAATTACAGGGAGCTGAAGAAGATCACCAACAAGAACAAATATCCATCGCCTTAAATAGATCGTTTATTTAATCGTCTGTAATGAGCAGGAGTATTTTTCAAGATTTATTTGAGATCGGGATACCATCAACTTAGGATTTCCAAACCGCACTTAGGACCCGGTTTGGTCACTATGAATTCACCGTGATGCCTTTTGGCCTGACGAATGTCCTGCAGCCTTTGTGGATCATATGAATAGAGTTTTCAGACCCTATTTAGACAAGTTTGTGGTGGTATTTATATATAATATCTTGATTTACTCCAAAGACAAAGACGATCTCGTTACCCATTTAAGAATGGGGTTGCAAACCTTGCAGCAATTACATAGGAAATACAAGAAGCGTGAGTTCTGGTGAGAAGAAGTGGAGTTTTTGGGACATGTGGTTTCAAAGGAAGGGATTAAGGTTGATTTGCAGAAGGTGAAAGCAGTTATAAAGTGCCCAAGGCTCACCAATGTTACTGAGACTAGAAACTTATTGGGTTTAACTAGGTATTATCGAGTTTTAGGATGGATTTTTCAAAGATAACATCTTTCCTGAGCAATTTGTTCAAGGAAGCTACAAAGTTAGCAAGAAGATAAAGTAATAGCTTATACCTCTCGACAGTTCAATCCTTATGAGAGAAATCACCCTATTTATGACGTAGGATTAGCAGTTGTGGTTTTTGCACTGAAAATTTGAAAACATTACTTATATGGAGTACCCTGTGAGATCTATACTGATCATCAAAACTTGAAGTACATTTTCACTCATAAGAAGCTCAATCTGAGACAAAGGCGTTGACTAGAATTGCTTAAAGATTATGACTTGTAGATCTAATATCACTCAGGAAAGGCAAATAATGTGGCGGATTCCCTGACAAGGAAGGCACGACATACCCTTAACATTATAGCCATTACTTAGTTGAACCTCTTGAGAGGGCTTGAGAACTTAGGTGTTCATTTAGTGTCACATAAACAAGCATTTAAAAATATCAATGGATTCGACTCTTTTAGGTTGGAGCCTGTAGTACTTCGCGACCTAGGACCAACATTTGCATTTGAAGAAAGCATGGAACTCCCAGCGAACGATGTTGTGAAAGTGCTGATAGAGAAATTTACATCGAACATCAAGGTAAAATGACGGCAGAAATTGACGACAAAATAATCTTTTGGGTCATAAAGTTCTTCTTCAACATTCAATAAGGTGACATACATCAAAAGACTCTTGAAAATAGACTAGTGGAACCAACAGAAAAGCTATGTTGATAAGGCTTTTCAAAAAGTTTCTCCGACTAAGGGTATAAGGAGGTCAAATTGCAAGCTAAATTAAGGCCAAGATCTATTAGACCATACAAGTTTATTAAAAGATTGAATCCCATAGCTCATTGACTAGATCTGCTTATATAACTCAAACACGAGTACAACACGCTACTTACCTCACAACACAGGCAACACATTCCAGATCCTGACCACGCTCTCTTAACCAAATCCATTGTAGTCAATGAGGGTCTAGTATTTGAAGAGCACTCAGTCCAAATACTAGATCTCATAATTAAGCAGCTACACATCAAGAAGATACCTTTAATCGAAGTACATTGGGCAAATAATACATCCTCAGAAGCCACTTGGGGAAACGGAGGATGAGATGCAAGCCAAGTACCCACATCTATTGAAGATAAACTTGCATGTTTTGTCAAAGCTCATAAGTTTCGAGGACGAAACTCTTTAAGGAGGGAAGGCTGTAATAGCTCGACTCTACATCATGTTTATTTATTTAATTAAGCCATGTTTTTAATTTTTCACATTTGTTTATCTCATTTAATCATCCCGGCTGGGAGAATTATTTTAGGCCCCACTTTGTAATTCGAGTTTCATTTACCGTAACAATTTCAGGTGAATCAATATTAGGCTTCGAAGAATATGATTAGGTGATAAGTTATTTTTCATAATGTCGCAAAAATTTAATTTTTAACCATGCAAAAATTTAGGCCCAAATTCATTAAGTTTCGGCCAATTCATTTGGGCCCAAATTTTGGCCCGATTTATTTTGTGCTTAAATTGGTGCTCAAAAATTTTGATGCAATTAAATGAAGTTAATCACCATCATTTGTACCTAATTTTTATTAGCAAAAAGATATTTTCGATGGATAAATATTAGCCAAGCATCAAGATAACATCAAACCATTACTTTCCACCAAGAAAAATCTAGCCATCATCTTCTTACCCTCTCCTCCAGGCACTCCCCCCTGGCGACTCCCTTTGCTGTTGTCTCTACTGGTCACTGACCACCAGTCCACCACCACTTCAGCCACCAGCCACCACCCTCCTAACTCCTCCAACGTCAAACACCATCTCCATCCTCTAGCATCCAAGCTCAAAGTGAGTAAAAACTCTAACTCTAACTTGATATATTTTTGGTTATGGTGATTGTTTTAGTTATGATTTATGTTTCATGATCAAAATAAATGTTGTCATGTAAATTTTAATGTTTTTGGGATATCGGATATGGTGGAGTTGAGAGCTTGATCAAGCATGTATGAATCAAGAGAGTTTGGAATTGTGTTTGTTTGTTTAATTATTGTGATCTATCATGGAGAAGAGGTTTAAAGATGGTTGGTGATCTTATTTTAGTCATTAAGGGTGATTTGGAAGGAAATTTGTATATGGCATAATTTAGGGTTTTACGGCATGCATGATTTAGTTTAATCTTTGGCATCAAGTGACTTTATCTGAGTTCATTGAGATGGAATTTGGGGTTGGATATATTATGCACTTGATTAATGATGTTATTGAGTTTTTATCAAAATGGGTGAAATATGGAAATTCCAACAAATAATTAAAGGAGGTTATTTTATTTATTTATGCAAATAGGTGAGGTTATGGAAGCATTTTAAGTGTTACAGTGGAAAGAATGATTGTAAAAGATGTAAATATGATCAAGTAGTGATTTTTAGTAATATGGCCATTTGAGGTGATGAGAAGGAACAAGGCTTTGTTAAATGATTCTAAGAGGTGATTTTAGACGGCAAATTATGTGAAAAAAAGAGGGAAAAGAAGAATAGTAAGGTTGTGAATAGACCTGAAATAGGGGTCACTATGCGATTAAAATGGTACTGCTTGGCTCATTAAAACATTGTGATTTTTGGTGGGTAGATAGATCCATGAGTTATCTTTCAAATTCCTTTTTAATCACGTGAATCCAAATACTGCAGGAAACGTTATGGATATTTTCCTAGGACTGCGCAGGATAAATCGAAACTGTACACAATTGTGTTCTAGCCCAATTTTAGGAACCCTATTGTGGGAATTATGTTTTGCGCTATGAATGAACATTTTGAGGGTATTTTTAGTCTTTTCATATTAGAGATTTATAGCTTTATTGGAGGTTAGGGGTGGAAGATATTGGTTTTCTAAGGTAGGCCTTCAAAGGGCAATATGAAGGAAGAAAGAAATCGTGACATTTGGCAATATTATCAGGAGTTTCTACATAATTATGGATATTGCAAAGAAATTACAAAGTTTAGTGAGTTCAACAACTTTGATTATGTATAGAAGCTCACATGGGTTGGAAAACTGAGTTAGATGGGCAAGAGATTGAAATTTGAGAAGTGGAGAGAGTAATGAGTCAAGATCGGTGTCTATCGGGCCAAACTAGGGTTATATGAGCTTTCATGAACTCCACAACACCCCTCTTCACATTTAACCTTTTATTATTCATTTAAAGAACATAAAAAACCCACATTCCATTTATATCCATTAAAGTCCTGTCATTATCACCTCAATTATTTCATTTTGGTATATTTTGCTCCAATTTATTTTACTTCGAGTTGAGTGAACCTAACTTATTTATTTTTCAAAATTATTTTAGTATAAATTATCTTATATTGAATTGTTATAATTGTGGATGTCATTTTCATTAATCAATTTCCATAAAGTTACAAATTATGGGAGTGAAAGTTGTTGGCTAACTGCATTTACCTATAATTACATTTCTTGAGCAGAAACGGGTCCTAGTCTATCATTTCCCATTTTGCATAAGTATTCTCAAGTGAGATTTTATATCAAAGAGTTCAGGAACATTCATTGCATGTATCTTTAGAAATCAATATGTTTTTTATCAAAATTATAGTGTTTTGGTAAGTACATCAACAAATCAGTTTAATCAGTAATTTGTCACATAATTAGTGACCCCATCAGTTATCAGTTACTAGTTACAGGACATTGCCCTACAGTTGCTCGCGTGGCTGCAAGCCAAGTCCCCTAATCGGCTTGGCAGTTGTACACATATCCATAGATCGCAACAGTATCAAGGGTTTCACTATCAGATAATAACTAGCAATGTAGTTTTACGTTAATCTCATTCACTGTTTTAACTTAAAATGAATTGCAAAGTGGGCGTCCAACCAATTTATGCAAAGATCTTTTAACAATATAGGAATGTATGTACTGAGCTTTGGCTCATAGTTTGAAATGTTTTTCATGTTTTGTTTTAGGCAAATGCTCAGTGAATCGCCTTCATGCTAACAAACCAGCTAACAAAAATAAGTTGAGCAAGGGAATCTGGATGGATCAACAGTGACGTAGTGCATGCATATTTTGAAGCTGTATTTTGAAATCTTCAATGGACAGAGGTGTAGATCATATGGTGAATTGTTCTACTATAGTGTATAAACCTTATGTTGGTTAATAGTTGACTGTATATGGTTTGATCATGTATGAATGTATATGGTTGAAGCCATGCCTAACTATGTTATTTCTAGTACACATGCTTCAAGTCTTGTCCTTTTGGACGACGGTAATGCCTTGATCATTTGGTTTATCAGTTGTAATTGAAGGAATCAGAATAGTGATTGCAAACAGTGAAACATGCTTAATTAGTGGGCGTTACACACCTTCCCATCTTGCTTCAAGACACATCCTATGCCTTGCCGAGAAGTATCACTATAAATGGTGAAATCTCCTCATTCAGCTAGTAACACTAAGACTGGGGTGGTCGTAAGTCTGTGTTTTAGTTCCTGAAAGGCTGCTTCACATGTATCATCCCACATAAACTTTGTGGCCTTTCTTAATAGGTTAGTGAGAGGTAAGGCAATCTTTGAAAAATCTCGTACGAACCGCCTATTGTACCTGGCCATTCCTAGGAAACTCTGAACCTCAGTGATGTGAGCAGGCCTTGGCCACTCAGTAACTGCTTTCACCTTTTGCGGTCTATCTTAATTCCTTGTTTAGAAATTACATGCCCCAAAAAGGTTACTTCTGCTAACCAAAATTCACATTTGCACAGCTTAGCATAGAGTTTATGTTCTTTGAGGGTTTGCAATACAATCCTTAAATGTTCACTATGCTCCTCCCCAGTTTTGGAATAAATTAAAATATCTTCAATGAAAACAACCACAAATTTGTGCAAATACAGCCTAACCACCCTATTCATCGGGTCCATAAAGGCTGCAGGGGCATTAGTTAACCCAAACGGCATGACCGTATATTCATAGTGACCATAACGAGTCCTAAATGCCGTCTTAGGGATATCTTCAAGTTTGATTCTCAACTGGTGGGATCAATCTTCGAGAAAACTCCCATTCCTTGTAGTTGATCAAATAAATCATCAATCCTAGGCAAAGGGTACTTATTCTTTATAGCGATTTTGTTCGATTCCCTGTAGTCTATACACAATCTCAAAATACCATCCTTTTTCTTGACAAATAGCACTGGCACTCCCTATAGGGATGCACTTGGTCTTATATAACCCTTTTGTAACAGTTCTTCCAACTGTACCTTTATCTCTTTCAACTCGGCTTGGGCCATCCTATATGGGGGTTTCGAGATAAGACGTGCTCTAGGCTCCCATTCTATTTCGAAATCTATCTCCCTCTTGGGTGGTAACCAAAGGATTTCTTCCGAGAGCACGTATGGAAGTTCTTTGACCACTAGAATATCCTCAAGTATTCCTTCTGCCTTGTTATCCTTCATAGCACAACATAAATACGTTGCACACCCTTCCCTAACCAATTTTTGAGCTACCATCAAGGATATCACTGGGCATTCGGCTTCACTGTTGCTTCCCAAAAAGTATGTTTTTCCCTCCTTTTTCCTTTTGGGGACACTCTTTATTTTTGGCAATCAATCTTCGCTCCATGCCTCCACAACCAGTCCATTCCTAGAATTATATCAGATTTCAAGTGGTCTAACTGTATCGAATTGCCTTCAAAAGCCTCCTAATTTAGAATGACTGGGCAATTATGGTGCTTAACGTTACATTTCACAATTTCTCCAGTTGGCATCCTTACATGTAAATCTACAAGACACTTATGTGTGCTCATCCATATCCGGGACGCAGCTTTCGATGAAATAAAGGAATGTGTAGCTCCGGAATCAAATAAAACAACAAAAGGTGTTGAATTGAAAGTAAGCGCAGCAGTCATAACATTTTCTGAGTCTTCTGCCTACTTTTTGTTGATCACATACACTCTGTCCAATTGACGGCGAGTCACAGGAGTAGTGCTTTTACCTTGTTTAGAAGCTTAAGCATAATCCTTTCTCGGTGGGGTAGGTCTAACAGGATAATTGGCAATCAAATAGTTAAGGTCTCTACGCCAAAAACAACGATTCGTCCCTACCGTACATTCCGTAGTGTTGTGATTCGTACGAACACACTTAGTGCAATGTTTTCTGGCAGGGACTGAGCCTTGAGGTCTTGGTTTTATGGGGGTAGGTTTCTTGCTAGGAAATCCTCCAGCCTGTGTACCTCTGTTATCCCATCTTTCCTAGGGTTGCTTGGATTGGTCATTCTCAACTCAGTTTCTACCCTGTCCAATCTCAACAGCACGTTCATATACTTCTTGACTAGTTTGTATAGGTTGTCCCGCTAACTGGTTCCTAATACAAGGTGCCAAGTCTTCCTCAAACCTTAACATCCTCATTATGTCTGTAGCCTCATATTCAAATGCAAACCTCGAGAGTTCAGCAAAATGGCTGGCATACTCCATCACTGACAAGTTACCCTACCCCAGGGTTAAAAACTCCCTTTGCTTTTGCTTCTATAAATGCATTGGATAAAACATGACACATAATGCTTTGCTGAACTTACTCCAAGTGGCCTCCGAGTTTTGAAAGGTGGGCTTAACCATTCCCCACTATATGTTAGCCTGTCATGTAAGATAAAAAGCTCCAATGTTTACGCGTCTATTATCAGGGACTTCCACAACATCAACTCTCTTTTCCATCTGCCTAACCCATTCTTCAAGTAACACTGGCTCTTCCTTGCGATCATAGGTTTTTGGATTCTGCATCGCATCCGAATCAAAGAACTTATTTTTCTATTCATCTTTTCTAGATCCTGAACCCTTAAGTTTCTTTGTCACGTCGGCTACAATCTTTGCCATTAGTTCAGGATTTAGATTATCCAATATTCCCTTTTTGCTGTCAACATTTTTTAGAATTGGGGGTCCACTAACAGCTTCCTGGCTTCTTTGTGGAGTCACTCCTAGGGTATTTTGATTGACGAAATGAGCTGGTGCATCTTCCTCAAAATTCACTTACAAATCATTCAGCAAAGTATTGTTGTTTGGATCCGCGCAGTTATACATTTATGCTTTCTCGTTATTAAGACTAATTATATACAACTCTTCTCGTTTTACCCTTACTTGTTCTTAAATTGCCCATGCTAGCCAAGCGGGTATCCCTAGCCAGGCCAATGCATTTCATCAATCCGATTTTCCCTTTTATTAATAATTTCATCTATTCATAGTTCGACAATTTCTGTACTCATGTACATAGAACTTGTACTCTTTATTAGATTAACCACTGCATATGTTTCATAGATAGCCACCACACAAGTTACATATATATAGATGCGACCAACACAGTTTACATGAGTCCACCAGAAGTATAATCTTCAAGGTAGCTATACAAAAGACCCACTTCCTTTGCAAAATGAGTGGGTGAGGCTAGGTTAGCCCTACTCTAACCTTACAACCTAAGATCCTGCCCCTCGCTAGGGTTAGTTTCTAGCTTACTATCTTACATATTTACACTAGGTTGATCTATTAGGCTATATTCCTTCAAGATATGCTAAGCGAATCCAAACTTTAGATTGATAAAAATACGAAGATAAGGAAACAACTATAACTAATTAGTGGGGTTTCAATTTAACAGCTTCTAATTTACTAATTTTAAATCAATTAAGGAGAAAACGCCAAGGAATTTACGTAGTTATGAAAGTTGATTGGATCTAAATGAGGAACATGTGTTTTTCTCTAATGGGTTAATTTCGAGGAATTTCAATCTATCCAAAAATTTGGCCTATTCTTCCGAACTCAAGCAAATTCGCCTAAACTAAGCAAAAGTCGTTCTTTCGAACTAATTTCTCTTAATTCAACTTAAACATCTTCGATTACACTGTAGTCCTCCTAACATGCAAATCTATTTTTTGAGAGGACTCCACGTTAGGTCTAATCAAGTTGTCCAACAACCAAATATCACCTTTCAGTTTGTCACCCGATTGTTTCGAATGTGCAAGCAAACTTTGGCCAAAAATCTACTCATAACGTGAAAGTCACTCGATAGAACGAAATCAAACCAATCTTGAAAATAAGCACAATTCTATAAATTAAAACATGATCCAACTATACTTTCATAAACCACTAAATCCCTAGACAAAAAAATTATACTACTCAGAAATGATTAAATTAAACTTCTAACTACTCTAAAATGATAAATCTAGAGAGAAAAGAGAAGTGAAGAGAGAAGAGTTTGTTAAGCCAAAATGCGTGCTTGATTCTTTCGATTGCAGAACTCGATCTCGCTTTGTCATGAATCTTGTTCTTCTACTTGCTCTCCCTCACTCTAAAAATGAAATCTAAATCGAACTAGATGGTGGAAAGAATGATGGATTGGGATAATGTCTATTTTCTGCCACTGGAGGACCCCCTCTTTATAGTAAAACGCAATCAACCACAGCCACACAATGAGGGAAAACGAAGAGATTAGCAATTATGCTTCCGCCACGGGCAGACCGTGGTGTGGCTGGCTCATCATTCTTCTGTTCTTTTTCTCTCCCACGGGCATAGCAACTTAGGGGCATCCATGGTGAGTCAAAATACATCTAAATTAGGGTCAAATGCTAGGCAAAAAGGATCAAAATCCTACAAAACATATCAAACAACCATACCCGAGCATAATTTGAGAATATGAATATAAATTATAACATAAAGCACTCAATTCTCTTAAAAAATGTGGCAAAATGACCTTAAAATGATGTATGTAATAGGCGGTTATCAAACTTCTCCATGCTTAAACTATTGCTTGCCCTTGAGCAAACACTATAGAAAACCGACAAGCGGAGATGCATCTAGGACTCAAAGACATAACGACCTCCTTAAAGTAGGCAAGTTATACCATATCACAAGCATGAATATCAATCAACGGCAACCCCAAATAGTGCGCAAAACATTTCAAAATCAGGAGGAGAAGGTTTTCGAAGACGTATAAGACCACAAGCCCGATATCAAACTTGATTACCCCTAAAGAACCACAAAGCATGTCATGCAAGCACATGAAATTGTATAGAGCCATATGGACCGGTGGAGCCTCACTTTGGGAAATATGAATCACTCCCGCCCATGTGTTTGAATATAGTATAGGTTCACTCAAGACTCATTCCAAAAATGCAATATGCCTAATGCTTGACAAGACTCTCAAATTCTCCACCACTAGGAATGCAATGTGCACAAGACAATCAAGAGGACTTTATTAGGGTTGTAATATGGGCTAAAAAGGGTTAAGCAAAAGGAGTGGATAAATGAATTTGGGACAATGTAGAGCTACTAAGCCAGGTGAGTAGGGAGCAACCAACAAAGCACTAATTAACCAATAAGTTCACCAACACTCCAAAGCTTATAATACAATGAACATACGCAATGAATTAAGAATGAGTTGAAAAGAAGGAACTCAAGCTATGTACATATCCAATGCCAATCACTTAGTTTTTTTTTTTTCGCTTTTTTTCTTCTTCTTTTTTTTGCTTTGCTTTTTTTTTCGCAAGATGACTTTATGTTCCTTTTTTTTCTTCAACATAACTTTTTTTCTCTTTTTTTTTGGGAAATGAAATGAAAATTACAATTATTAAAAGGCATATGATCATTAACTATAAACTCACAATTGAATATATATATATATATATATATATATATATATATATTTATATATATATATATATATTTACAACCCAAATAAGAGGGAACCAAAGCAAATGATCAATGTTATCAATCCCTCAACAAACCAACATACCAAAGCCACCTTAAACTCGATTGTCCCCAAAACCACCTACTATATAGATGAAGTGATGCTCCATAGGCTTGTCTTAAAGGTAGGAATATGTGTTTGGTCAATGGCTAATATGAAGGGATCGTAACAAAGAAAGATATAAGCTCAAAGGGGCTCGCAAAGGGGGAAAAACATGTAATACAAGGGTAGGCTATTTGGCCATGTGGCTAAAATGACCAACAACGAAGAATGCCTCTATCATATCATCAAATATGCACATACTAATCTGGTTTTGAACAAGACTCAATGCAAGTTCTAGAGAGGCAACATGGAAGAGTCACACATATGAAAGAAAGATAAGACTAAATATAATGACTAGTCCAAATAAAGCTCAAAATCTCACGGGATATCTACCAGAGTCTCATTAAGCTCATAAAATGATTCCATGTACAAACATTAGTGCTAAGGACTCAAAGGGAGAAAAAAAAGTTCTCAATCAAGACAAGGATCAAAACAAGAAATATTCACAAAACTTTCAAAAATTTTCACACCAACAGGGATTACACATCAAAAGTTACTCAAGCTCATTAAAGTTATCATGCCTAAAAAAAAGCATAATTGGAGGTTATTTCAAACCAGTCCACACCATCGCTACATGCAATCCTATGTGCAAAGCTAAAAATCAACTAAAAACAACACACTAATGCAAATAAAAAGAAATCGAAAACAATATGCTCTAACATGTATGCAAACTAATAACCAAAATGAAAAAAATGAGGCTACCTATCCCGCATGCTTAGATAAGACACTATTATTCAAAGCAAAGAGAGTAAGAGAAGGGAAAGGAAACAAAACATAACGATCTTACCAGGTTAGGTATAGAGTGCACCTAAGCTATGCAACCTCGTAATAAGCAGGGCACATAGAGCATCAGCCACTCCATCATAATGTCAAGACTCGACCCTTTAAATTGGAGATCGTCAACGCACGCAGGAGCTTATCAAACTCCTGGGACCACAATTAAGAAAATAAAAGGTAAGATGCAATAATAAAAACCACACCAAAGAGTATAGGTATCCTCTTAACCTTATGAATGCTCATAGAAAAATCATAGGAAGGATTAAAGAATGTAGTCCACATGACTTTCCTAGGTAAGTCCTCTAGGTAAATGTAATATGGATCAAGAGAGGCATTAAACCCACTAAAGTAACCTAGGGACACAAAATTATTAGCATTCCCATCAAGCATATTGAACATGTTAACCTCATAGCCCAAATCAACAGTAGCATCAAAAATCATAGGATTATCAATGGGCACATCTAAAGAATACTCAGGGGAAATAGGGGGTTACGAACACATAGGAAAAACATGGGTATGATCAAGGGGATTGGGGATAACACTATCATCAAAACCAAGGCTAGGAGACTCCTCATGCATAAACACATCACGTGACCCCTCTAAAGGAGTCTCATCTAGATCTTGCACCTCATCTAAAATATCTTCTGACTTAAAACATGCATCAGCAACATCAAACCTAGCAACTACCCTAAAAGGCTCACCCGCCTCGAGCCTTGTGCACTGAGCAAAAGGGAAGGATGAATCATGTAAAGATAGGACAACATCAGTATTATCCCTGGGAAATAGAAAGTCAAGTTGAGCATAGCATGCATAATAAGGACATGAATTAGTAGTATGATCAGAAGAATTACACAAATCACACCAAAAAGGAGCATAATAAGATCTAGAATAGAACGCACAAGGATTAGGAAATGAATATTTAGAAACACTACTAGCTTTCTCAAACTCAAATGAATCCCAAGTAATCCACTCAAGCAAATACCATGCCTCATTAACATTTTTAGCATGAAAACCCCAAAACTCTAAAAGAGCTTGGGTTTCACTATTCACACCATCATCAACAATGGCCAAAATTTCTCATTTACCAACACAGTGACCACATTGAGCAAGAAAAACATTTAAATACTTAAAATACCTCCAAAACAATTCATGCTTGAATTGGGGAAAATGAAAAATTGCCATTGTTTTTTTCAAAATTTTTTTGTGTTAATTTTCAAAATTTTATTTTATAGGTTTTGTTTTCCAAAGACAAATAAAATGCTTAGTCAAACCTATCAGGAAAAACCCAATATTCGACCCCGACAACGACGTCAAAAACTTGATACGGTCGCAAGCACACGATGGCATTGTGGCATATCAAGGTCGATCCCACCGAGACTAGGTTGATCTATTGGGCTATGTTCTCTCAAGATATGCTAAGCGAATCCAAACTTTAGATTGATAAAAATACGAAGATAAGGAAACAACTATAAATAATTCACGGTGTTTCAATTTAACAATTTCTAATTCACTAATTTTAAATCAATTAAGGAGAAAAAGCCAAGGAATTCATGCAGTTATGAAAGTTGATTGAATCAAAATGATGAACATGTGCTTTTCTCTAATCAATTAATTTCGAGGAATTGCAATCTATCCAAAAATTTAGCATATTCTTTCGAACTCAACCGAATTTGTCTAAACTAAGCAAAAGTCGTTCTTTCAAACTAATTTGTCTTAATTCAAGCTAAACATCTTCGATTACACTCTAGTCCTCCTAACATACAAATCTTTCTTTCGAGACGACTCCATGTTAGGTCTAATCAAGCAGTCTAACAACCAAATGTCACCTTTTAGTTTTTCACCCGATTGTTTTAAATGTGCAAGCAAACTTTCGCCAAAAATCTATTCACAACATGAAAGTCACTTGATAGAACGAAATCAAACCAATCTTGAAAATAAGCACAATTCTATAAATTAAAACATGATCCAACTGTACTTTCAAAAACTACTAAATCCCTAGACCAAAAAAATTAAACTACTCACACATGATTAAATTAAACATCTAACTACTCTAAAACGATAAATCTAAAGAGAAAAGAGAAGAGAAGAGAGAAAAGTTTGCCCAGCCAAAAAGTGTGCTTGAATCTTTCGATTGCAGAACTCGATCTCGCTTCCTTGTGAGTCTTCTTCTTCTACTAGCTCTCCCTCACTCTAAAAATGAAATTTAAATCTAACTAGATGGTGGTAAGAATGAATGATTGCGATGATGTATATTTTCTGCTGCTAAGGGGTGCCCTATTTAGAGGAAAACCCAATTAACCTCAGCCACACAATCAGGAAAAATGAAGAGATTAGTAGTTATGTTTCCACCACGGACCATGCCATCCACCATGGGCAGACCGTGGTGTTGGCTGGCTCGTCACTTTTCTATTCTTCCTCTCTCCCATGGGCATAGCAACTTAAGGGCATCCGCGGTGAGTCAAAAACATCTAAATGAGGGTCAAATGCTGGGCAAAAAGGTTTAAAATCATGCGAAACACATCAAACAACCATGGTCGAGCATAATTCGAGAATATGAATATAAATTACAACATAAAGCACTCAATCTCCTAAAAATATAGCAAAATGACCCTAAATTAATGTATACAATAGGCATTTATCACCCTCCTTGCTTTCTTTTTCGATTCTACCCTCTTGATTGATAATCTGGGTCACTATTAGTACTGGTCTCTGACCCTAAACTCCAAGAATCCTCATCAAAACTTATCTCTATGACCTCGGGACTCAGGAATATCAATCACACTCACAGAACTGTCCGAGTCACTAGACCCGTCATCATTCCCCCCACCCCATATGTAATATCTGTCTTCTCTTGCCCACATATCCGATATGTCAGTATCATAACCTTCATCATCCATCAGGGGGTTTGGGAGCAGGTGGCGGTGGAGAAGGCGGATATCCTCTCTGGGGAGACCCTGGAGCTGGTGGGGGATTTTGTGGATCCTCTAGAGGCACAAGTGGTCCATGCTCCACCATCTGTCATTAGCAAAAAACACTTATTAATCCCCATAATATGTGTATATATGTATATATACTTGATAAGCATCCCTACTCGTCGAAACATACTTACCTATTTTTATTTTATTGCATTTCATACCCATATGTTATCCCTAAGGTTTAAGGTCCTATTATGCGCTCAAGCGATCGCATTGTTGCTAATCTGACGTCCCTCCTCTATACCTACTTAAGGCACCTTAACGCTGTATTGACAAGAGTTAATCGTACCAATACCCACAATCGTGCTCTGATACCATTTCTGTAACACCCCAGCCTGATTATCCCTTAAATTAGTTGCTATAATAAGTATTACAGCTAGTGGAAAGCATTACACAGCTAGGGCGTTACCGTCGTCCTTTACGGACAACGGTATACGTGAGAACCAAAGGCGACTAGATGGTGCACCCAGGGTATATTACACAAAGATCAAGTTTAACCCATCTCTAAGATTTTACAAGCTAAGTCATGCGATAAAACTCAGTCCAAAATGAATGTACATTATGTGCAACATTCATCAGCAACTTAAAAACAAAACTACGTGCGCAAAACATTTAAACATATACTAGAATTAACATCATCTGCCCTAGGGCATGCCTCTTGGGCCCTTAACTTCCTTGGGTTCCTACCTATTATTCGATTGTTTTTCCTTCCCTAAAAATAGTTTGGAAACACAAAACCATAGAAAATGAGCGATAGCTCAATACGTTATCCTTGTATATTTAAATGGGCTTTTGCAAGAGTTAGTGAGCGTGCGCGCAGTGTTAAATCAATGTTTGCAAATGCTCTTTGAGAAACATTGTACTAAATAAACAGTAATTAATTGCTTCTTCGGGCTGGATTAAGACCCTATGTCTATGCATAGCAGCAATGGCCATCACAATAAGCTATGAATTCCCATTTAGCGTGAAGGGCCCACAATGAATTCTACTAGTAGATACTTACAACACTGAACATGGCTTATTAAACAATGAACACTAAAATGGTCCTAACGGTTCCATTGGCCGAATAAAAATTTGCTAACATTTATAAAAATAAATTTAAACGTCTTACAAGGGTACAAGCAACAACGTACTTAGAAAAGAATTAATTTTCCCTTTTTCTTTTCTTTTGTAAGATTTAATTCAAATCCTATGTTCATGGTTACTTACTTAAGTAAGTCTTCATTCCTTAATGTCTATATATTTTTAATATCATGATTAGCAATGAAGGACTAACATTACAAGCTCTAACTCGATAACTTTTTGTTAAATTACGAAGAATAATCGCATTATTTTCTTTATTTATTTTGGTCTCATACTTGCGAACTCCAACTTAGTTCGGCATTACTAACCTTCCCTAGACACTTGATTAACTTGACTAACCATCCCACATGACTTTTCAGTTTATGATTACTAGCAAAATATTCTCCTTACTTCATACCTATTCACTTAACTAAATCACATTATTCTTATGCATACATTCTAACTAATTTGGGGGTAACACTTCTTTAGTTCCCTCCCCTTTTCCCTTCTCCTTACCTAGCTATAAAAAGAAGTTCACTTACTCTCTTTAATCTCCATAATTGTAAATATAGCAACAACTCCACAATCTCATAATCTCCATGGTTCTTCAACCAAGCTATCTCACCCATTCCTTTCTTCAATTCAATCAAGTTCCCATAACCCCTTTGATTTAATTACTCCCCTAACTAGTACTAACTCTAGTTCCGAAGCCTTTAACAATCTAATTTTTTTTCAATTCCATTCCCACCTCATCTAAGCACTCTAACTCCAACATCCTTCAAGCATGTTAAATCCAACTTTGTCCTAATAGCTTTTCTTTCATGAACCCGTTATCATCCATGAACCAAGTTAAGCATGTTTCCACAAAACCCACTCACTTACCTCACCAAATTTCTCCCTGCATCATTCAAAGTCCACCAAATTGCTCAATTTATTAACACAAATAAACATCATTTACTGAAATTTCACAAGAGCAATCTATCAACTTGAACTAAAAAAAAACAATGGAGGGGGAATGATTTGGAGTTTACCTTGATGTCTAACGGTGAGGACGGTGGTGGCTGAGACTGTTGAGGCTATTGGTTGCTAATGCTCCTACGGCAAACGCCGGAACAGGGGGGACGAAATAGCCCTGCTTTGGCCGGGCAGAGGCGGTGAACAAGGGAAAAGGGAGAAACTTTTGAGAGAACAAGCGACGGTGTGGGTCAGCCCGATGGTGGAGGAGACCCGCCTCGGCATTGGCTGGCCAGCGGCACGTAGAGGTGACGGCAGACGGCGGGCAAAGAAAAAGGGGGTCGGGCTCTAGGGTCTCTCAGCCCTTCACCTTTCTCTCACTACTCTTTCTTTTTTATTTTTTTGTTCTTTCCTGATTACTTCTTTCCCTTTTTGTTTATTTTTTTTTTGTAGATCCTTTGCTGAGACCAAATTAGTCAAACTCCATTAATGTTATTCTTATCTCCAAAAACACTTGGCTTAATCTCATATGCCTTCCAAAATTCCTTAATTACCAAGAAAAACTTTAGGGCGCGGTAATTTCCCGAACTTGCTCGGATACCCATCATTTATTTTATTTCATTAATCTTACGTCTCAGCAATATTATTTATCATTTTACAACTTTAAGAAAATTCTGTATTATCACATATTTGTAACACATGCAGCGTTCTATTAAAAAAAAAATTA
The DNA here is from genome assembly GCA_017589665.1 of Selenicereus undatus. Lineage (NCBI taxonomy): Eukaryota > Viridiplantae > Streptophyta > Magnoliopsida > Caryophyllales > Cactaceae > Selenicereus > Selenicereus undatus. Next base: position 77,050,256 of record JACYFF010010365.1, on the reverse strand, counting down.
CGCGGCTCACTGCTCCGAATAATTATAATTATATTCGTAATGGCAGATTTAAAATTAATTTACGCATAATTAATTATTGGGGCATTACACATTATGTCTATATGGACTACAAACTGGACAACATTTAAACCAAAAACTTAGACTTAGAAAATCTAGGGATACTCGTTAGGGCTCTCATTATAAAACATTTACGAATATGATTATCATGTTTGCTCCAATTATTGATGTGCTTGACATTATTGCAACCCATTGAAATGATTCACCTTGGTAGAGTCTCAACGCAAAGTGATTTAGACATCTTACAGACGTTTGGGTTTGCTTTCTTACTACATTTGATGAAATTTGTGATGGGTATTACAAATACATTGAGTGAGGCTTTACAAAGAATAGATGAAGACATTGTTAATTCTATATCACTCCTTACTAGTACTAACAGGCGACTGCAAATCATAAGGGATCAAGGATGGGATGCTTTGCTTGATAATGTTTCTTTATATTTGTGAAACATGATATTGAGATTACTAACATGGGTGATTTCCATATTGTTCGAGCAAAATCCAAGCGCAAAGTTTCCATGATGACAAATGAGAATTACTATTGCATTGATGTGTTCTACATAATTCTTAATATGCAAATGCAGTAACTTAATAGTTGTTTTCCTAAGATGACCACTTATTTGCTTCTTAGGGTGGCTTGTTTGAAGGCTAGTGACTCATTCTCTAACTTTGACAAGAAGATATTAAGAATGGCTCAGCTATGTCCATATGATTTTGATGACTTAGTCATTAAGGCACTTGCTTGTGAACTTGATACTTCAATTGCTAATGTACATGATGATGTGAGTTTGTCCAATATGATAGGACTTGTTGAGGTTTCCAGGAATTTGGTTCAAACAAAGAAGCATTTGAGCTTTCCCCACCTACATCAACTTTTGAACTTGACATTGATTTTAACGGTTTTCACGACAACTGTTGAAAGAGTATTCTCTATATGAAGTTCAGTAAGATCAATTTGCACAATAAAATATGAGATGAATTTTTCAATGATAGCATTATTACTTACTGTAAGATTGGTCTTTCCAAAATTTTGACAAACAGCGATATCATGCTTTATGTTCAAAATATGAGATCTTGTCGAAGACAATTTAATTGAATGTATTAGCTATGCACTTAATTTTTAAAACTTATGCTAAAGTTTATGTTATGTGTATTTTTAACCTTGGCACCCCTTGCTTTGAATCCTAGGTACACCACTGCTCCTCGCTCCTTTTGACCCTATCTGTCGCCACTGTTTGGATTCTGACCTGGCTTTGTAGCCATGAGTATCCACCTAGACTTTTCAGTTTTATAATTAATTTGTTTACTTTTTGCCATTGACTAAGCATTTTTTTGGGCTTGGTGTGAATTTAGGGTGTAGGATCTATTTTTTAAAATATATTGTTCTCAAATTGGATGATATTTTGGTGAACTTTATGGTAAGATTTGGTTTAAGATACCTTTTAGTTGAATTTAATTATCTTAATTGAGCAGTTTGGTGTTTGAAATTTCCTAAATTGGGGTGAAACCTTGAGATATGGAAGGGTGATGGCTGGTCTTGATTTTGCTTATTGGTTAAGGGTTTTCAGGGGGGTGAGGGCAACAGTGAAACAAGTTGAATGGGTATCTACGGTTGTGTGGGACACCATTGGCGATTCGAATGTTGCCAAACAATCGTGCCGTGGTTTATTACCCAACGGTGAGTCTTAATTAGGGTTTCAAAACTCGGTTGTTCCGTCCCGGAACAGCCGTTGCAACACGAAAATTAACTTCAATGAACCAAAATTCACCGCAAAATCGATGTGACAACAGGGTCATAAGGGAACGGACACGTTGGCCGTTACATAGCGCATCATGGGTGAATAACTCGGCCTTAATTCAACAGGACACACACAAGGGACAGATGCTTGACATGAAAGATTATTCTAATTTTGAAATAAAGATAAAGCATTAGAGAACAGCCAAAAAGACAGGGGAAGAAGAACCAGAAAATCTCAAGCATTTATTTTGAGACAGAAAAATGTTCTCTAGACAAACACAAAAGACAAAGAAGCATGAGTGGGGAGAATAATACAACAATACACCACGCCCACTACCGTTTGTGTTACAGATGGGAAGAAAAACAGAGGAAGAAATTAGATCTGGAAGTGGTAAGCAAAATTAATAGTGTCAATCTATGAACCATCAACCATGGAAGAAACACATACCTCACTTATGCAATTTCCCTTTTTTTGCAGCAACCAAGTTCTGTGAAGCATCAATCTTCGAAGAAAGCAGACTTGGGTTGGCAGTGGCCCGAATTTGATGGAGGGAGGCTGTAGCATCTGTGTGGTGGTGGAAAGTGGGTGGCTTAGGAGGAAATTGTGTGGTGGAATCTGAGCAGACGGCGCCAATGAAGGGGTAGGCGAAAGAGCAAGCGGGAAGGAGGTAACCGGCAGGCGAAGGAGGAAGTAGTCAAAGAGTTGAAGAGTGAGGACTGAAGATCCGAATAGTGAGGGTGAGGACTGAGGACCAAGGGTGACGACTGAGTAGTGTGGGTTCTAGAATGCCATAAATAGCAGGGTTTTAATTTGTTTGAAGTTTGAACGAAATAAAGGGCGGCCGACATTAACTTATTTTTAATTGAAAGAATGAAATTGTTGAAAGTTAATTATATTTATGTTATTTATGCTAATACTTAATTACATTATAGTTATCATATTTTTTTTTGTTAATGATGATATTTTTACGTTAATTATATAATTTGTTAGTTATGCTAATATTAATTATTAAGTTAATTATACATATTATTTATGTTAAATATGTTATGGTTATCATGTTTTCCATTCATTATGTTACCTTTATATTATTTATGATCATATTACATTTGTCTTAATTAGGAAAGTTGTATGTCACTGTATGTTAATTATGGCGTTTTTATGTTAAATTTAAAATCAATTTTATGATATTTATATTAAATATTTAATTTTTATGATAATTGACATTAATTATTATATTTGTGCATTATTTACGATCATGCTACCTTCATGTTAATTAAGTTATTATTACATTTTTTTCCTATATTTTATATAGGTCCAGTAAAAATGTCCCAGTACAGTAGTCGATCAATTGAAGACGTGGGATGGCATTTTGGTACTGCGGTTGATGGTAACAAAAAGCAAGTGCATTGCAAATTTTGTGGTAAGATAATAAAAGGAGCGATCACACATTTAAAGCAACACCTAGCGCACAAGACGGGGTGATGTTGCACCTTGTCTTGAAGTGTCTGCTAAGGTTAAAAGAGACATGAATTAGTTACTGCAAGAATTCAAGGAGAAAAGGAAAGACAAGGTTAGAAGGACTAGAGATTTGGAACAAGAAATTGCAAGATCAATTAACTGAACTGATGTTGATGAAGACGATGACGTGGACAATGATCAGCTACCATTTGCTAGGTATCGAGGTCTACATCAACACCTTTTACTCAATCCAATCCAAGTACCCAAAATTACTACAATTTTCAGGTTTTCAACCACGGGACTATCAATTATGGCAGCCATCATTATTACCGTCCCACAATTCATGGCGGAGATTCGAGTTCAAATGGTCAATCTTGGATGGACGCAACGTCATCATACTTTTTCCAACAACAAGGGACCAATAGAGGTTATACAGAAGATCAAAATGAGGAAACCAATTATCAAGAGCCTGCTCGTCGTTCATTCTGGTGGTGATTATTTGTATTTTAGTTGTGGAGTTTTATGATTTGATTATATGAAATAAAGCATCATTGCTACTGTGTTGTATCTTTCATCCATTCCTTTGTTTGGTTTAAATAAACTAATCGTATGCTGTACCATTTTTACTATTCTATAACCTTACAATTTGCGTCAAAGCTTTTGTTACTTATTTTGTTTGACGATTGTCAAAATTGAACCATTATAATCTAGTTATATAAGAACTAAGCTACAAAACAATATTACTTAGTGAATTGTGGTACTAAAATGCAAATAGGATGGCAAAATCAACTATGTGAACCTTCTCACGCAGCGACAGATGCAATCCGTTCCGTGACTAGAGTATCCAAACGATCTCGTGTCAGTGTGACCAAAACTGCAAATGCGCTAGCATCCGTATTTTAAATCCTGATCTCCATGATGGTCAAAGGCGATGGAGGTTAGATGAGGTGGGCTCTTGATTGATGGGTGTGGATGAGATGGCTCAAGTCATGGTACAGACTTTTTTCTTAGAAACAAGACAATCAATATGTTTGATCAAATAAATCCTAATATTGTATTCTCTGATAAAAATGAATTTCCACTGAAAAATAGATGAGTGCTTTGTATTACAAAAATGAATATCGAGAGTAAAAGGACAGATGACATTTTATATCAAAAACTGAATATAATGTGAGAGACATGAATGGCTCTATAAGGAAATGAGTACGCTAATATTTCAAATTGTCATTAATTAATAAAAATCACAACTTATTTAAACATTTAATGTTAAAATCATGACGAATTTTAAAAGATATTCATTTTGTAACTCAAATGAGTGTCGCTTTTTTAAATAGAAAGCGGATATTATCTTATACTAAGATAGTAGGATGAATATTGTAACTTGAAACAACAAATGTGCATATTATCAACATAAAGTATGTACATGATATTAAAATTTTAGTCGCATAAATGAGCATTGACTCCATGAAAACTCCATCCACTTTCCCTATGATTTCATGTTCATTTAACTAGAAAATAATATTCATTTTTCAAAATAATGAATACTAAGCATATCAAAAAACAATTAAACTAGCACAAAACAGGTAGGATTTCAAAAAATGAATAGAAAAAGTGAATATTGTTGTATGAACAAATTCATTTTTTCAAACATTAATATTCATTTTCCAAAATAACAGCATTCATTTTCCAAAGCTTAAGAAAAATGAAATTAGTAATAATTTTACAAATAATAGGAATAATATTCATTTGGTCTCTTTTTTGTCTTGCTTCTAAGGGATCAATTTTAGCGACAATTTTTGATAAAATAACCCAAATTAGGCCTTGGCTAATTGATATTATCCCATTGTAATGTATTGTTCATTTTAGATGTCAAATTCATTTTGAACAAAAAAGATATTCAACTTTTAAACAATTAATATTACTTAAAAAGCATTCATTTTTGTCATATTAAGTATTCATTTTGTTATTTTAGGTTTAATAAAAATATATAATCAATCACAAAAATAATATGGAACCTCTACAACCTCTGAAAAGATCAAATGTTACATGAAAAACACTAAATGTAAATTATAATTAGAAACATTAATGAAAATTAAAAAATTAATATCATGTTTAAAGAAGATAATTTGAAGGGGGGGGGGGAGCAAGCAATTGTATATCATGAAGCAATTGAATATTTACTAACGCAGGTTGGTTTAAGTGATTTGATACTTGTTTTCCTTATGCAAAATCTCGGGTTGGAGTCTTGTGAACGGAGAAAAATCTGTGATGGAAGAACCCTACCCTTTATTGGGTCAATAGTATCTTGACTTTAGTAAAATGGTAGATCTAAGACAAAAAACAAAAAAAATTGAATATTTTTTGGGAAGAAATGGATATGCTTTTACAAACAATAAAAATGTATTCACCTTGAAGAAAAAACCTTATAAATTATTGTTTTTTAAAACTAAAACTAATCTAAATTTGCTGCATGAAGAAACTAATAATTTTTCTTAAAAATTAATTAAAACTAATAAGTAATATGAGCATTATGTTTGTAAAAGATGAATATTGTTTTAGAAAGAAATGGATATCACTTTCAAAAAAACAAACGAATATGCATTTTTATACCTCAAAAAAAATACTAATAAGAATTTAGAAAACGAATACTATTAAGCCCAAAGTAATCATGAATGCGTCCTTGTTGGTGTTAGATTGGTTATGACATTTTCTGTGACACTATAAGTTGTTATTGAATTATAGGCTCAAACAATTTAATAATAAATTTCATGTTATAAAAATAAATGTAAGTTGATTATTTGGGTTAGCCATTTAATTAATTTAATTTATTTAAGCAAATTCGATCGATGAACTACTAAGTCAACAATCAAGTTGACTATTAAATCGTTAGTCAAATGGACTAATAAGTTAAAGGTCCAATCAATGGCCAAAGAAGGCGAATAAGTCGCAAATCCTAGTAAAAGATGATTCTTTCCTTATAAATATAGCACTACTCCCTCCTACTCAGGGGGGCGACAATTCATTCACTCCGGAGGCATTCTAAAGACTCAAAGGTTTAACGTCTCTAGAGGAAGACAACAAACACAATCAAAGTACGTGCCATTTACCATGGAAGATCAAAGAAAGCTCGTCTTAACTGAGATGAAATCTCTTAAGTCCTCTTTCAAGATAAAATTCATTGAACTAAATTAAGAGGAAGTCAAATCAATCAACTTGATCGAGATTTAAGTCAACCGGTCCCCTTTAGAAGTTCAAATGGAGATCGAGTCAAAGGAATTATTTATTTGCTCATGTTGTTACAAATGTACAGAGATTGTACCCATATATACAATATAAATACAAGAATTTAATTTGTTACTCAATTTCTTGTCTAATTTATTTTAGGCTCGAAATTTGTGTTTTACAAATTTTAGCATGCTCAGCAGGATTTCTCTGCCTCTCATCTCTTTCTCCAAGCAAACAAGTTCTACACTCCTTTGAAGAATAAATGCTCCCAAGGATGCCATCCTTCAATCTTTGAATGAAGAAAGAGACTATCAAATCCACATCTGAAGGATCCGAAAAGGCTAACACTACATCTGGCCGTCGAAGCATTGGAGTGATGACTAGGAGCATGACCAAAGTTGCTGCCTCCATCACCCTAAAACAGTTGCTGCATCCATCGACCTAAAATAGTTGCTGCCTACATCACCTTGAAACGACAAGTTGTGACTCCAACTTTGCAGTCACGCAAAACTCAAAATTTTGGCTCCAACATGCCTAGTGATGGAGTCAATCATGATGCTTGTCTCCCTAATTTGAAGCTAAAACCTTTTGTTGTCTTCAATATAAGGAAGACTCTACCCAGTAGATTGCATGAATTCCAAGCGTACACTAATTTGTCTTCCTATCTTTTGATGACGAGGATGATGACTATGGTAGTACTGATTCTTCACCAACAGCTCCAAGGAATTAACTTTTCTCACAGGTTGAAGTCAAATCCTCTGACACTATCTTCATGCCAGTCATGGTGACAGAGGCTATCAACTTGGAGGAAGAACTGGCAAACGTAAAGGTAACTCTGGAAGACTCTCCAAGGAGAATGTAGAAATGGACGCTCAAATCAAGCATTAAACAAACAGATCGCTAATATGACAAAGAAGTTAGAGAAGTGGTCATTTGAGTCTTCCGACAAGGGCGCAAACAATGAAAATTCTAATATAGAGTCCAACGATGGGGAAGACTCTGATGAAGAACCCATAGCAAAGAAAGGCTCATCATTGGGTTTGGTGTCTATCGAGGAAATCAAAAACTTGATAACTGATACGGTGAAGGCCCATCTAGAAGGAGGTTCTCATAAACTCATTGTTACAGTAAGCCTTATACCAAAAGGATTGATGCATTGTGGATGCCTCATGGATTCCAACCTCCATAATTTCATCAATTTGATGGCAAAGGAACCCGAAGCAACATATACCACACTTCATCAAGACTTGCAATAATGCTAGCATAGGTGGCGACCTCTTAGTGAAGCAATTTGTGTGATCTGTTAAAGGCCTTGGAGTTGGCTGGTACGTAGACCTTACTTTTACATCCATTGATAGCTAGGACCAAATGGAAAATGAATTCTTGTATTGCTTCTATAGCACACGTCATGTTGTCAGTATAAGTGAGTTCACTAACACTAGGCAATGGGATGTGTGCTTAAGGAATGGAGTTGAATATCTTATACGCTTTGCACATAAACAAGCCCAATACTTTCCAAGAATTAACAACACGCATGATGTGGAGCTCATAATCTCCTACTATGGAGGACGACTCGATGATGGTGAATCAATGACATCATCAAGAAACTAAAGTTCCATACTAAGAGAGTTTAAAAAGAACGAATATTCCTATTCTGAGTGAGGTGCACCAAAAATGCTTGACAATCTTCTTGAGAAAGGAATTATAAAAGTCCCAGAGGTGAGGCGTCCTAAAGAAATTGGAAGAATTAATGATATTGAATACTAGAAGTATCATAGGATCATCAGTCATCCCATGGACAAGTGCAAGGTATTTAAGAGGCAAGTCCTCCAACTTATAAACAAAGGAAAAATCATGTTAGGCAAAGAAGACACCGAAGAATCTAATTGATCGTCTATCAAGATCATATTAGAAAATGCTTTGGGGAAAAGACGACCCAAATTGAGTACTTAAGGGGCAAATTTCTAAGTCACTTAAGGACTATAAGTAAAATGTTCAAGACTCCTAAGTCAAACGTAATTGTATGCTTGCAATACATATCTAAAATGTTTCAAATTGTTAAGTTGACTTCAAGTCACTCTTAAAGATTCACAAAACAATTTTGACTCTCAAGTCACCCTTAAGACTTTTATGTCCAAGCCTCTAGACTCTCAAGTCAGTAAAACCATCAAATCACCCACAGGATGCTCAAGCCACCAAAACCAAAGACTTCCAAGTCACCTAAAGACTAATTGCTATTCAACTCCTTTGAAAATAGACCTATTTATTTAAGGTTAGAAAGAAAGGTTTGGGCCCTTTAGTCACATGATTTGTTTTAGGTTGACCCCTTCTCAAACGCAAACCCATATTAGAAAAGTAAATCTATGCTAATGTTTTAGCATCTTAAGTCATTTTCCTTTAAGGTAGCACGACCATATGTTAGTCAAATCATACACTGTAACACTCCGATTTTCTAATCCCTTTTTTATTGACCAATATTAACCTACGTGGTAGCGAAAAACCTAAATAGGGTGTTACCGCCATATTTTCTTTTTGGAAATACCAAGCTAAGTATCAACAAAAATATTAATGCATAGTTTATCTAAAATTAAAACATAAGTTCAAATCCTGGTGACAATCATAATAATGTCCAAACTGAAGAACAATCTCAAAAACAAATTTAATCTGAAGCTAATTCATTACAACTAAATCTTAGGTGACGAGGCCTTGCTCTAAATCAGGTTCCCATAGCCATGCTCACTTACTTCACCTGAAAATAAAAAATTTAAAAAATTGAGATAAACTCAATGACAACCACCCCTAATAGACAGAACATGCACACAAATTCATTTTAAACCATTTTAGGGGTAAGGGACAAACATGAACAGGTCAAACTGCTTACACATTCTCAACAGGAACATGTAACAATCCAATTCCCACTTATTTAGTTCTAAGATGAAAGGGTCGAGCGACCTCACGGGGTCTCATGGCCTGCATTTCGGTTTAACGCAGCCACTTAACCATATCTTGGCCTATTGTCAATTTGGACGGTTAACACTAAGCTAACCCACGTCCATCCACATTCGTGCACTTTTACTTGGGGAAGGCTAATGGCCTTCAAACAACACAGGAGCATAATTACTTAATCCCGCCCATTTATTCAGTTACTCGCACATTCGCAATTAACAATGATCTTTAACAAAAAATAGCCCAACCCGATCAATTTTGATCCAGAAACATTTCATTATTATTTTTGCAATGAATATTCAATATAAACTCATGCAATTACCAGTTGAACAATCGCTTCAGTAAAAATGGTAGTAAAGCCTCATCACGCATTTACCCGCGAAAGATCCATCGAACATCAATTCAAAACACATTTAAACACCTTTCAAGCATACTCACATGACATGTTTTCCAAGGGATATTCGGAGGAGTTAGGGAATGATTGTTACCTGCTAGAATACGTTGCCTAAGATTGAGCTCGCAACGCTAGTTTGACCTAAACTGTTACCCACAACAGTGTTCTGTTAATCCTAACTCTTAGTCTAACTCTCTGTGAGTCCACTATGCCAAATGTTTTTTCCTAAGTGTCCTCTTACACCCAACAACCAAATCCAACTATTAAATAAATTTTTACGAAGCTGTAAATATTTAAAACTCCACACATGCTACTACTATCAACTTCCCAATTTATTCCAAGATTTTACCCCCAAATTTCCAAGACCATAACTGTCACTTTCGACTTCAAAATTTTAAGATTATACCAATTCTGGAAAGGCCAAGCCGTGAACTACAACTTTCCCTTCATGACCATTAATAGAATCGAAGTGTAACGGGTTCAAATATCAACAATTTTCTAAACTGCCACAGTTACAGTCAGTTTTGCCCAGTCCCGGCATTTTGGCTATAACTTGCTTGTTTTAACTCCAATTCATAAAATTAAAAATTCCTTATTAGAGGACTTCTAGATCTATCATCACAAAGTTTCCATAATTTTTAGAGATTCTAGTTATTGCTAGTAAGCCTACGAAGTCAGATGGTTTTCTTAGCATACTAATAGTGAAAATATCACAATTTTAAACCTTTTTTCCTCCATAATTCGACCCAAACCTCCCCAAAACACGCCTACAAACCTTTTACTCAACAACACCATCATTCTTAATTGCTAAAATAATCAAACCATTCAAGTTATAGGAGAAGAAACGAGTACTTTACCTTGAAGTGAAAAATGGTGGAAAGGAAATCCTTAGGGTGTTTTAGTTCTCCCACCAATAGTTCAAATCTGAAAAAGATATCACAGGAATGTGCAACCATCAATTCTATGGCCATGTTTAAGGAGTTTTTGAGGGAGAGACAATGGAAGTCCAATACATTAGGCTAGGGTTTGAAATACTTACCAAGGGAACAAAGAGAGGATGGAGAGAGAGAAAGACGGACAACAACTTCGGTGAAGGCCGACTGCTCATAGGTGGGAGAGAGGGGGGGAGAGAGAGAGCTGTGGGGGAGAGAGAGAGAGAAAGAGTCGTGGGAGAGAGAGTCAGAGAGGGGGCCGTGGGTGAGAGCGAGAGGGAAAAATAAGTGTTTAAACCCTTAGGGTTTCTCATCATTAGGGTTTTTCCTTCTCTCCCCTGCCCTCTTTTACGTTGCTATTTATTTATTTTTTGTGCGGAAACAGAAACTCGAATGACTAGTATTCCTTTGGCTTGCACCGCTCAACCAATCTTCGGGCTAGTTCGCTAAATTTTTTAAAAGCAATTAAAACACTATGAGCTCAAGCATACTAGGTCGGCTAATATCGTACTAGTTATAAATAATAGAATAAAAATATGTATGTAATAATAATAAATAAATAGATAATCTTTGTCCGAGCTTTCACATTCTACCCCCCTTAAAGGAAGTTTCGTCCTTCAAACTTCGCACTCACTTGGTCATTCAAACAGCTGGGGGTATTTAGATTGAATCTCTTGCTCTGGTTCCCATGTGGCTTCCAATACCTCATGATTTGCCCACATAACTTTTACTAAGGGCATTGTCTTCTTCTGAAGCTTCTTTTTCATTCGATCTAGAATGTAAACGGCTATTCCTCGTAAGATAAATCTTCCCTCAGTTGTATAGGATTTGGCGTGATCACATGGGATGAGTTAGGGACATACTTGCGTAGTTGTGACATATAGAAGACGTAAACTCTAGATAGATTACCCATTATACCAAATCTCGTAATGCCCTTGGTTGGAGACACTCGAAGAAAAACTTGATCTCCTACTTCAAACTCCAAAGGTCAGCACCTTCAGTCCGCGTATCTCCTTTGTCGACTCTGGGCCGCTTTTATTCATTCTTGGATTATTGTAACCTTCTGGGTAATTGCCTGTAATAGTTTTGGCACAAGGTCAGTGCGTCATCAATCTCCTGCCAACATAGCAAAGTTCTGCACTGTCGATGATACAGCACTTCGTACGGGGTCATCCCGATGCTAGCATGGTAGTTGTTGTTGTGGGAGAATTCGATTAGCGCTAACAGCTTATCCCGGGCTTGTTTAAAGTCCAATACGCATGCTCAAAGCATATCCTCAAAGGTTTGAATTGCTCTCTCAGTCTGCCTATTTGTAGCTGGGTGAAAGGTTGTACTGAAATGCAACAACGTTCGGCTTTTGCCAAAATCCCGATTGGAATCTACTATCCGGTCTGACACTATAGGGCTTGGCACACCATGCAATCGTACTATCTCATCTAGGTAGGCACGGGCCAATTGGTCTAAGGTTTATATGTTTCTCATAGCTATGAAGTGAGCCGTCTTTGTGAGTCGATCCACGATGACCCATATCGCATTGTTCTTCCTTTGGGTGGGTGGTAAGCCTACTACAAAGTCCATGGAGACCAAGCCTCATTTCCACTTGGGGATTTCCAAGGGTTGCAAGAGTCCTGTAGGCCTTTGGTTCTTCGCTTTTACTCGCTGACACGTCAGGCATTTCGCCACATAGTCCGCCACCTCTTTTTCATATTGCTCCACCAGAACGTTCATTTCAAGTCTTTATATAACTTGTTCCCACTAGGGTGAACAGAATATGGGGTATTGTGTCCCTCATCTAGGATTTTCCTCTTGAGTTTCTCTATGGTGGGAACGCATACCCGGTTCTAGAACCTTAGCATTCCATCCTTGTGAATCACGAAGATGGGTGCCCTTCTTGTTGACACCTCCGTCTTGATCCTACCCTACTGCGGGTCCGTGCTCTAAACAACGTGCATTTCCTCAATGAGGGAAGGTTTTAACTCCATGGTACATAGGTCTGGCTTTCCTTGTCACCACATTAATCTCCAATTTCTTAAAATCCTTACACAAATTCCTTGATAGTGCCAACAAGCTATTGAGAGTTGGTATGGCCTATGACTTAACACATCTGCTACTACATTTGCCTTTTCGGGGTGGTATTGGAAGCTTATATCATAGTCCTTAAGAAATTCCAACCACCTTGTCTATCTCAAGTTCAGGTCCTTTTATAAGAACAAATATTTCGGACTCTGGTGATAAGTGAAGATCTCGTAGTGCACCCTGTACAAGTGGTGTCTTTTCAAATTTTCAATGCAAACACTACTTCTGCTAGCTCTAAGTCTTGAGTCAAATAGTTTCGATCATGAGTGACATGTCTCGCCCACTCGTTAGAACCTTCCCTTTATGAACGATTTTCTCCCCCTTGGCCCCCCTTTAGGGCCATTCTTTATTTAGGATAGCTTATTTGGACTTGGTACTTCGCTAACCAATCCATTCCCAAAATGACACCGAAATCGGTCAGTTCGAATTTGTACACATCTGCCAAGAAGACATGCTCGTACATCTGAATGGGGCAGTCCTCGTCACATTCACAGTCTTCCCATTAGGGAGAGTCACAAACAACAGAGGGGGACTAGATGTTGGAACTAGCCCTAGTCACATGGTACTTTGCTAACAGTTCGTGATACACATGCTACCATAGATTAGTAAGACATCTTATGCCACGTCATTGTACACAACATGCATACAATATTGTTCATGGTTGCATTCACTTGCCACACTCACGTAGCCCGGTCACATCTTTACATGTCCCATACTCATCTTATCAACAATAACAACATTCACATGTGTGTGTGTGTGTATGTATATATCTATGTATATGTGTGTGTGTGTGTACATATATATATATATATATATATATATATGTATATATATATATATATATATATGTATGTATGTATAACATAAGTTCACAATTCTAAACAAACCATAACAACATTTATATCCATATAACTCAATGTAACACCCCCAGCCCCTAGGGCCGAAAGCGTTACGTTTTCCTAACTTCTTACTTAAATTTTGGGACGAAACGGACAGAACTTCCCCTGAAAACTGAACGTTCCCAGGCTAAACGCCTTACAATAAGTCCCTGTAAATCAACGGAAGCGTAAACATTTAAAACATAACTCAACGGCCACACGCCGGAGTTCATAACTCGACGAGCCACCCGCTCGGAGTACACCAAACATAATAGTTCATTAACACAGAAACAATAAAAGATACAACTCAACGGTTCACACAACCGGAGTATGGGGTTTACATCCCAAAACATAACCAACTTCAACCAAAAGACATCTAACTGACCAGATGGCTGGCTCATATGGCCATACAGAGCGACTCATAACCAATATGCATTACATGAACTTAGAATACTGGTTATAAACGTTTACAAACTCAAAAGGGCATTACATAACTCCTTAAAGACATAAATAGGCACTAATGACACCTTGCAAGCAACAATCGATTCCCGCTGATTCAACTTCTTCCTGTCATAAAGAAAACCTGGGGGGAAAGGGGAAAGAGTAGTGGGATGAGCAACCACACGCTCAGTGAGTGTCCCCCAACCCCCTTAAAACCAAAACCGTTGCAGGCAATAATATCTTTACTAATCACATATCACGTAATCATACTATAATATCATAATAGGCATTCACGAAGTTCTTATAGAAATATCACTAACCATAAGCTTCACTTTACCCACTTAACATATTTCTAGGTCCTTAAATGACCAAACTTCTTGACTATAGGCAGTTAAACACTTAGGCAAGCAATGAAGCTAAGCACATAACGTTCTTTTTCATAAACATAACTCATATATCCACTTAATGAGCATTTAGGTCACACTATGGCTATAATTATAAGCTACATGTCACAGATTGTAAACACTTAAACATGATAGGTTCTTAGTTTCAAAAAAGGTGGCATGTTAGGGACTTGCTTACATATCATGTGACTCTAAACAAACTTGGGATGCACTATCACCTATATGCTCAATATGTACTTTAAGAAGTCACCACATGATATATCATGGAAACAACATGGCCACTTGCTTGCTTGAACACATGCTTCTAACTATAATGCTTGTACACTCACTTGGAAGTCATATATTCTTTACGATTACATGCTTTGAAGTTTCAAGTATAGACACTTTCGTTTCTTGCTTTGCAAACATAACTCATTCATAAAGTATACTTAGAGCATGCATATATCACACATAGGAAGCTTCCTTGCTTTTTACTGAAAACACTTCATTTAGCTCTTGAGGCTCTTAAAAACTCTTCTGTTAGCCTCTTGAGGCTCTTAAAAACTCTTCTGTTAGCCTCTTGAGGCTCTTAAAACTCTTTTCTTTCATCTTGGTCGCATAATGACCCTTCAAACTTTCTTTCTGAAATATTTCAAAAGGCAAAGTGCCAACTGCTTTTCTTATTTAATAAGAAATTACTTCTGGGCATAAGATCACAAAGTGCTGGTTGGGAGAGATCTACACTCAATCCCCTAAGCTCTTACTCCTGGGATGACAACTAACTTTTTGGACCTTAACCCTCGTCAGGGTCTCTAGGGGCTACGCCCTAGGCTATATAGAGATTCCCCCGTTCAAGCAGGTTCACTCCCTATCTGATGTCCCTATGCACTTATCTTAGCCATTTAAACTTGGTCTTAACGACTAATAAGTTTGCTGCTGCCTCTCACAGCGAAATCTTTTATCATACATCTCACGCTTTTGTAAAACTCTTTAGGGATTCCCCCGTTCAAGCGAGTTCACTCCCAAAACTGCTTTCATTTACTTAAAATAGGCCATCATGCAATAATAGTTATGGCTACTATCATTTCAAAGCATGAAATCTTTCTTTAAAAACTCACTCTTATGCACATAATGCAATCTAAGCATTTAAGCACATATATTACATATATCACATTTAAGCACTTCATATCAATCATATCAATTCAACACAATAAGCCACACATGGCCTCGCAATCCACACGATTGCGGTTAATTCACAACCCAGTCTCCCTCCTCACTTTCACCGTACACACAAGACCTCAAACGCTCATAATGTTATCCTCAAACCATCCAAATACTAGCTCGTTTCATCAATTTATTAGTCATGATATGTCATCATATTGGCTTATAAAAAAGAGAGTGAGGTTTAAGCTCTTACCTGAGCAAACAGCACCTTTCAGCCACATATAACCATATTTAGTCATCAGTCGACAACTCTTTACTAAGTAAATCAAACATGATTTTAATCTGACATACACGATGCATTTTAAAGGAAACTTTCCTAAGCATGAACGTACTTCGCATGAAACTAAGCACATCTCAATAACTTCAAGTTTATTTCAATTACAAACATTAGTTAGTTTAACTCGGATCGAAGCTAAGCATACTAAACTAACTTCATTTTTAACCCTTTTTATACATTAGCTAACTTTAGTCACATTCAAGCTAACCGTGTTCTTATAACTTCAAAATGAATCCTTTTTCATGAATCGCTAATTACTCGAATCAAGGCTAAACATA
>JACYFF010010365.1:76946394-77033939 GCA_017589665.1 Selenicereus undatus | reverse complement strand
TTTAATTCTTTTTAAACCTTAACTTACTTTAGTCGTATCCAAGCTAATTATGCCTTTATAACCTCCAAATTAATCCTTTTTCATGCATGGTTTTCATTCAAGTCCAATTCACGCATGGTTCCCTTTATACGCACATAATTTGCATCGATTTACAATCTCAGGCATAAATTAACCGAATAGTTCGAATCTAATCATGCATAGCCCATTTCTTGACATTTCTAACGAATCTGGCAAACCCTAACTTGACATGCAACATCAATCTGCTGAAAACATTTTCGAAATTAATATTAATTTAGGGGGCAAGGAACACCCACCTCGATTCCAAGCTACGGATTCGTTCGAACGACTTTAGGCTCGACCTTAGGTACTTGAAAACTCCCTTCTCTGACTCCTCGCTCCTTGACTGCACGAACAGACCCAATTCGTGCCTAACCCACGCAAAATCGAACTCAATTCAACCCCAAATCCCTCTAAACTCAGACCCAGGTCGCCCCTTCAAAAACCCGAAACCCTAGTCTTCGATTTCGTGCTGATTGAAGCGGATTGGGGCTCGATTTTAGCCTCTAATTTATAGAAGAGGTTGTGAGGGTGATGGGTCGCCGGATTCCGGCACGTGGGTGGTGGTTTCTGGCGGCTAGACGCGTGGGTGTGAGGTTGTGCGAAGTGGACGCGAATCGGTGGCTGGGACGCGTGGTGTGGGGGTCGTTCGTCCCTTTCTCTCGCCGGTGACGCGTGCTCGCCGGCGAAGGTGCCAGGTGGTCGGTCGCCGGTGAGAGAGAGGGCGAGGAAGAGAGAGACGCGAGAGTGAGAGAGCGCGTGGGTTAGAGAGAGAGAGAGGGGGTCCGGGTTTGGTTTCGGGTCTCAGGCCCGAGAGCCTCCCCCCCCCTTTTGTTTCCTTTTTCCTCCCCTTTTTTTTGGCTTAATAACATCATTCAACCGATTCCCGGTCCCGTACTCGTTAGTGGTTAGGCTAAACTCGGGTTGAAACGACCCATGACGAACATTTCAGTTTAAACGTTGGAAATCGATTAAGTAAAATGGAAAATGATTTTAAAAACTCAGTTTAGCACCGATTCAAACATTTTATAAATAAATAACGTCAATAATAACATCAATCAAATAGTCGTTCTTTTAAATGAAATTAGTCGTTTAACGACTAGATTAAACTATCAATATAATTTAAAGGCATAAATGACACGAATTAACTTTGAAATCAATAATAGAAATAATAATTCCTTTTAATAAAATTATAACTTCCAAAAGCAAATCGATAATCATTTAACTCATATAGTTACTAAAATATGATTTTATAACATAGAAAGGGTAATACAGGCAACTTAACATAACAATAACGACGGCGGGTCTTACACTCAATAAAGTCTCTAATGCATAGTTAGAAATAATAACTGTTCAACACATCAATACTATCATTGCATAAGCACTTTAACAAAATTTCCTAGTTCATGCTTCCTAACAAAAAGGAAAGATAAGAATAGTACTCTCTTTAAAAGCAAAAGACTCCAACTTCCAACAAACTTCTAGCATCTACTACTCAAGGGCGTTAATTGGGCAAGGACCCTGACACATTGTACCACACCTTCCTCGCTTCCAGCGGGTAACTTCTTGCTTGGGTTCTTCCTCAACTGAGTCCTCTTCCGGGTTTTCCACCACGAGAGGCGTTTCCTCGGGGTCCTCTTATGTGTCTTCCTCTTCCATAGGGTTTTCCTTGGGGTCAACCTTATTTAAGGGTTTCTCTCATCATCAGGCTCCTCTTCCGGTTCCTCCTCCCCATCCACAAGCTCGTTTCCCCCTACGGACTCTTCCTCCTCAAACAGTTTGGGTTTCATGGTGTTAGAGTCGTATGTATCTTTCTTTGCTAAGTATGGTGGGGTCTCATCATCGGTATCAGGGGTAGGAGGTTGATCATAGGGATCCACTTTAGATGGTCCACTAGTTCTACTAGGTTCATCCTTAGAGGTTCTCAGCCACACAGGCAACTCCTATTGTGGTAATCGAACACTCTAATCTTAGGGTGAAGCTCATTAATCCTATAATGCCATACTGCATCACCCAGGAGGGTTAAGAGAAAGAACAGGGCCTGGTTGTTCCTAAACCTCAAGCAGTCATTTGGTATCTCCTCTAGTCTCCCATGTATGAATGCCTCAATCCGTTCTAAGTGGCTAGCTAGACCAACCCCAGGTTTTTTTTTTGTCCTTCGATAGCGGCAACAACGAGCCATGCAACCGTAATGATGGGTCCCATTCATCCTATACATTAACAAGTCCAAATCAGACACGTGTTCACAAGTAAGCAAGCACATGTAGACATGCCCCTTTTCTCGTCCTATACTCACGTTCCATGCATTCCTTAGGTTTGCTGGTTCTTAATTTTTATTTCTGACTACAATATTTTAGGCGAGCCTTCAGGTCAGTCAACATGTGCTCTGATACCACTTTGTAACACCCTAATTTTCTAATCTCTTTTCTATTGACTAATATTAATGTATGTGGCAGTGGAAAATCTAAATGACGTGTTACTGTTGTATTTTATTTTTGGAAATACCAAGCTGAGTATCAACCAAAACATTAATGCATAGTCTATTCTCAAATTAAAGTATAAGTTCCAATCCTGGTGACAAACATAATAATGTCCGAATTGAACAATAATCTCTAAAACAAATTTAGTCTGCAACTAATTCATTTTAACAAAATCTTATATGACAAGGCCTTGGTCTAAACTAGGTTCCCATCCCGCATGCTCATGAACTTCACCTGAAAATAAAACATTTGGAAAAGTGAGATGAACTGAATAACTACCACCTCTAACAGATAAAAGACGCACACAAATTCATTTAAAACCATTTGAGGGTTGGGGGACAGACATGAGCAGTTCAAAGTACTTATGCTTTCTCAACATGAACATGTAACAATCCAAGTCCCACTTATTCAGTTTCAGGATGAAAGGGGCGACGACCTCACGGGGTCTCATGGCCTACATTTGGGTTTAACGCAGCCGCTTAACCATGTCCTAGCCTACCGTTAATTTGAACAGTTACCGCTAACATTTACCACGTCCATCCACAAGGTGGCACGTAGCCACTCATATGCATCCACTTTTACCCGGGGAAGGCTAATGGCCTTCAAACTACATAGGAGCATAGTTACTCACTCCCGCCCATTTATTTAGTTACTCATACATTCTCAATTAACAATGATCTTTAGTAGATTATAGCCCAACCCAACCCATTCTCATCCAGAAACATTTCATTATCATTTTTGCAACGAATATTGAATATAACTCATTTAATTACCAGTCGAGCAATCGCTTCAGTAAAAATCATAGTAAAACCTCATCACATATTTATCCAGGAAAGATCCTCGAACACCAATTCAAAATACATTTAAACACCTTTCAAGCATACTCACAGGACATGTTTTTCAAGGGATATTCAGGGGAGTTAGGGTATGAGTGCTACCTGCTAGAATACACCACCTCCTAAGCTTGAGTTCGGAATGCTAGTTTGACTTAAAATAATTACCCACAGCAGTGTTCTATTAGTTCCAACTCTTAGTCCAACTCTCTATGAGCCCACTATACCCAAATAATTTTTCTTAAGCGTCCTCTTATGCCCAACAACCAAATCCAACCATCAAATAAATTTTCAGGGAGCTATAAATATTAAAAACTCCACACATGCTATTACTGTGAACTTCCTAGTTTATTCCAAAATTTTCCCCCAAATTTTCGAAACTATAACTTTCACTCCTGATGTTGAAATTTTAAGATTAAGCCCATTCTGGATAGGTCAAGCCGTGAACGATAACTTTCCTTTTATGACCTTAACAGAATCCAAGTCTAACTGGTTCAAATATCAACAATTTCCTAAACTATCCTAGTTACAGTCCCTTTTGTGCAGTCCCGGTGTTTTGGCCATAACTTTGCTCGTTTTAATTCCGATTCATAAAATTCAAAGTTTCCTGGTTAGAAGACTTGCAGATCTACTATCACAAAGTTTTACATAATTTTTGGAGATCTCAATTATTTCCAGTAAGCCTACAAAGTCAGGTAAATTTCTGGGGGTAATAACAGTGAAAATATCACAATTTTTAACCTTCTTTCCTCCCATAAGTCGGTGCAAACCTCACCAAAACATGCCTACAATCCTTTTACTTAACAACACCATTATTCTTAATTACCAAAACAATCCAACTATCCAAACCATAAGAGAAGAAATGAATACTCTACTTTGAAGAGAAAAATAGCACATAGGAAGACCTTGGGATGTTTTAGTTCTCCCATCAAGAGTTCAAATCTGAACAAGACATCATAAGACTGTGCAACTATCAATTCCATGGCTAAGTTTAAGGATTTTTTGACGAAGAAGCAATGGAAATCCAACACATTAGGCTAGATTTTGAAATACTTACCAAGGGAACATAGAGAGGATGCAGAGAGAGAAAGATGGATGGCAGCGTCGACAGCCAGTTGCTCACGAGTGGGGGAGAGGGGGAGAGAGAGAGAGAGTAAGAGAGGGACGTGGGTGAGAGAGAGAGAGCAGAGGAAGAGAGAGGGAAAAATAAGAGTTTAAACCTTCAGTGTTTCTCATCATTAGGGCTTTTCCTTCCCCCTACCTTCTTTTGCATTGTTTGTTTTTTTTGGTGTGAAAATAGAAACTTGAAGGACTAATATTCCTCTAGCTTGGACCGTTCGACCAACCTTCGAGTTACTTCGCTAAAGTTTCTAAAAGTAATTAAAACAATATGAACTAAAGCATACTAGGTCGGCTAATATCGTAATAGTTATAAATAACAAAATAAAAAAATATATATTATTATAATCTTTTCGCGGGGTTTCACATACACGCTAGTTTTCCTACTAGTGAAATGTTTGGCTATGGGAACTTTTGAAGTGAGTGATGACCCAAAAAATCAAATAGCCTATTTTCATTACAAGCACAACACACACCCCCCTTACTGTTTGAAAGAACGGGGCAGGGGAACTAGGGCAAGCTATTGCTCAGTTTGCAGCCTTGTTCTAATATAGGACCGACTACTGAATAGGGCAAAGACAACCCTCCTTGCGCTTGCAGTCAGTACCACATATGCATTCACAGTCCTACAATCCAATTAAAAGGAAGCGGGGTTGAATTGGGGGTAACCACTACCTCGGTTCACGGAACCAGTCCACCAATGGGCCGACTGCTAAATTGGTCAGTCAGCTCCCCTTCTTCCAACCCTATTCTCAAAACAAAAGGCACAACAATGAAGAAACAAGATAAATATCATACAATTTTAAGGTATGGTCGAGTTGGCCGACGATGTCGTTTTCTTAGTCCATTTGGTGACTGTACAAATTTATTTTTAGGGTTTCTTCAACTTGGGGCAATAGGCATAGGCATCCTCCTTCTAATTTGCGATTGTGGTGATGGAGTCTTCTGCTTCAAGTCGTCCACCATCTCCTTCAAGTCCACATCAACGATGATGTAAGCCTCCTCCTTTAGGTTGGTGGCATCCCCCTAGAAGATGCAAATGACCTGTTGGCGACGTAGACATTCTCCTTGAAATTGGGGCACATCAACATAGTAGTCCTTTTTAAGCCGACAGGCTTCACCTTCAAATTCGTCAAGTTGTTGAGGACAATGACGTGGCCTCCATCTTTATATTCGAGAAAGTCACCCAAGCTAGGCCCATGCGGGCAAGCCATATAAGGGTGAGAATATTTGAGAAAGTCTTCAAGGTGGACCCTTATGGGAGAGCCTTCCAAAGGCTGAAAATAAATAAAGGTGCCCTTTGGTAGATCCTTATAAAAAAGTCATCCGAATGTTGAAATTAATAAAGATGACCAATGGTGGACCCTTGTCGGCAAGCCATCCAATGATCGAAAGTTAATAAAGGCGCCCTCCGGCAGATCCTTGTGGGTAAGTCATCTGAACGTCGAAAATTAATAAAGAGGACCTATGGTGGACCCTTGCGGGCGAGTCATCCAAAGGTCGAAAATTAATAATGACGACCTATGGTGGACCCTTTCAAGCGAGCCAACTGAAGGTCGAAAATTAATAAAATGTGGCCTATGATGAACCCTTGTGAGCAAGTCATCCAAATGATGAAAATTAATAAAATGCAACATATGGTGAACTTTTGCGGCAAGTCACCCAAGGGTGAGAAAGTTTTTACTCCATGTTCGAAATTGGAGTGAAAGTTGACATCTTTGATCCAAGAATTAGCAACTAAGCCTCACACAATTTGACTACACCTTTGAATAATTCAAGTAGTCGTTGTCATGCTCTTTATTGTCATATGTCTTGACCAAAAATTATGATACAATGTCAGAATTTCTCAATTCGAGTGATATACTTGGAGATAAAGAAGGTACCAAGATCAACAATGCCAGAAAAAAAAGAAAAAAAAAGGAAATCTTGTAAAAAAAGGGAAAGAATGAGCATTGTAAGGAAAGATTAAGCAACAGTGGAAAAGCATTTCATTGTAAATCAATGTCAGGTTCAACACTTGAAGTGAACTTGTCCAAGCTACCACCGGGGCTTTCCGCTGCGTAGAGCCATCTACTTCTCCTTTAATTTGAAGAATACATGACGCTTTTATCTGACATCCAAACAAATAATAAAAACAATGAAGCAAAAGCCAATGGTCACCAGCGAGAGCACCGTGTCACGTCACAAGGAGCCATTGAATCAGATGATTAGAGGAGGAGGACACGACAGTACATAATTCTAAAGCCTCCTATATTCCTCATTTATGGCCGATGTAATATAGGCACTCCGCATTTGTCGAGTTTTCTAATAGGAGCTAAAAATTTTTAGTTAGCAATGTTTATATTTGGGCCGAATAAATTCTCATAGCCCAAGCTGAATTTAATAAAACATTTCATAAAAGTTCCAAATTTACGTGTTAAATTATCCAGTCAAGCCTCAATTTGCACCTGGATTCTATAACAAATAGCAAACATGATGCTGCTAACCATCAAGATTCGAGACCCGGCCGCATCAAGCATTCCAAAGTCGTTTAATGCAGTCAATTCTCGAGGGAACAATTTGTAGGCAGAGAAAATTAAATATTAAATACAATATTATAAAAATAAATATAAATTGATTATTTGGACCAGCCCACTTAATTAATTTAATTTATTTAAACAAATTGGTTGAATCAACTAACAAGTTAACGATCAAATTTACTATTAAATTGGCAGTCAAATGGACTAACAAGTTACAAGCCTAAACAATTATTCAAGAAGGCGAATAAGTCACAAACTCTAGAGACGGGAAGGGAATTTTTTTCCCTATAAATAGAGCACTAGTGTCTCCTACTCAGGGTGCCGATGATTCATCACTTCAAAGACATTATGAAGATTCAAAGAGTTAACTTCTCTAGAACAAGCGCAATCAGACCACATCTCTAAAGATCAAATTCATTGAAGTACATTCAAAGGAACTCAAATCAGTCAACTTGGTTGAGATTCAAGTCCGCTAGCCATGTTTCAAGTACAATTTGGAGATCGAATCAGATAAATTATTTATTTGTTCATCTTATAACAAATATATAGAGAATGTACCTATATATATACAATATCAATACAAGAATTTAATTTATTACTAAATTTCTTGTCTAATTTATTTTAGACTTGAAATTTGTATTTCACATGAATAAATGCACATATAGAAGAATATTGCTTTTGACAAAAATGATTATTGCATTTACAACAGAAATCAGTTGATAGCATCAAAAACTCTAAAACTCACTGTCCTTGATTTTCGTATTAGCCAATGTTAACCTTGTTTATTATTATCTTTTTTAATGTTGATGAAGGACATGAACTCCTACTGATTTCGGGCTAGTGGCCCTCAATTTTGTTTTTTTAAAAAGAAATTAATTTCTACAAAAAAGAACAATTTATTTGAAACAATGCAATCCATTTGAAAACGTAATAGCATTTTTTATGAAGACGAATTTGTGTTGTTCAATAAAAAAAATTGCAAAAGGGAGCTTTTTGAAAACATAAATTTTAACAAAAAAAGTATATGTTTTTATTAAAAAAGAATAATGTAGTTGAGAAAAATAGCCAAATTTTGAAAAAAGGATGAATATGAACGTGAAACATATAATAACTATATTCCAAATAGCAAATTTTGATTGGTAAAAGGAAGTGAAGTAATATTTCAGATTGATGAAAGGAAGTCATTAAATATTTTATTATAACGTAAACCATTAGTTAATTTTTTAGAACAATCGATTAAAAGAATGAATCTCAATGGCATCAGAATGAATATTATATATTGAAAAAATGAATATATAACTAAGGAGAAAATAGAGTTGAGTTCGACTAAGAAGGGCTCCTAAAAGTAACCTGGCGTTAAATCATCCAAGCAATATTTATTTTACATACAACTATTATTCATTACTGGTACCAACATAGTTTAGTTCAAGTGGTTTGACACTTGTTCCTTTTAAGAAAGATCTTGGGTTCAAGTCTTGTGAATGGAGAAATTTTATGATGGGATAGATCTACCACTTATTGAGATAACAGTAGGTCGACTCTACTGAAATGGGAAATTCAATACAAAAAAAACGAATAAAAAAATATTCATTATTGATTGTTTTTGTTAGCAGGCCAATAAATCAGTACCATGGAGAGACTCGAGTGCATAATAGAGGTCGTGTTTGAGTTTGCATTTTCAGATCAAAATGAAAGTTAGAGAGAAAGAAAAGAGAGGGAGAACGAAGGCAAATCTTCCTTATTCCTTTAATGGAAGGAATAGAAATTACAGAAAAAAGAGAATGAGAATGTTGTGGGTGTATATATATACATCCCTGCAACTTGCACCAAGCCTAACAGAATGCAAGAAAACGAAAGAAAACAAGCTGGACTTCTAACAGACTAACTACCTTTTAACAAACTCTAGTTATAATTCTAACACCCCCCCTCAAGTTAGAGGGTGATAGGATAAAACCCCCAACTTGCCAAGAAGATGTTAGTGTTGCTGGCCAGGCAGGGGCTTAGTAAGAATGTCTGCTAGTTGCTCTGTGGTCCTAGTGTAAGACAAAGATATGAGGCCTTCAAGAAGCTTTTCTCTCACGTAGTGGCAGTCCAACTCTATGTGCTTAGTTCTTTCATGAAAAACGGGGTTTTTGGCAATGTATATGGCTGCCAAACTATCACTTTTGACTGGGATGGGTAAGATGGAAGGCACTTGGAATTCTGAAAGTATCCTGGTAAGCCATGCAAGCTCAGCTGTGACTGCTCTCATTGATCTATACTCTGCTTCAGCTAAAGATAGGGCCACAGTGGGTTGTTTCTTTGATTTCCATGAAATAGGGCTCCCTCCTAGCATTATGAAGTATCCACTGACAGACCTTCTTGTGCAAGGACATTGGGCCCAATCTGAGTCACACTAGGCCTGAAGGTTGTAATCTGGCTTGTTGTTGAACAATAGACCTTGTGAAGGATCTTTCTTGATATACCTGAGGGTATGTAATGCAGCCTTCATGTGTGCTTGAGTAGGGGCTTGAAGAAACTGGCGGAGATATTGTACTAAAAAAGCAATATCAGGTCTTGTATTGGTGAGGTAGTTTAATTTTCCCACTAACTTCATGTAACTAGTTGCATCATCCAGAGCATCGTCATTGATTGATCCTTTAGAGAATGATGCTAAAGGACAAGCAGTGGCTGTGAGTTGGTCACACTCAAATTCTTTCAACAGCTCCATGGCAAATTTCCTCTGTGTCATAATCAGTCCAGTAGATGTCTTAATGACTTCCATAACTAGGAAATAATGTAGTTCTCCTAGGTCTTTGATTTTGAAAGTTTCATCAAGGAATGTCTTTAATCTGGTGATTTATGTAGGATCATTTCCTGTGATCACAATGTCATCAACATCCACAGCATGTAGTACTATACTGCTGTCTTTCAGCTTGTAGAATAGAGAATAGTTATTCTTCGAGTGTTGAAAGCCTAGAGTTCTCAAGGTATCTGATAACTTTGCATACCACTGTCGTGAGGCTTGCTTTAGGCCATACAAAGATTTTTGTAACTTGCATACTATTTTGGAAGAAGGTACACTTAACCCAGGTGGGGGCTTCATATATATTTCTTCATCCAAATCCCCATGGAGGAAAGCATTATTGAGATCTAACTGACATATGGGCCATTTCTTCTTAGTTGCAGTAGCAAGTAAACTTCTGATTGTTGTCATCTTCACAACTGGAGAGAAGGTTTCATTGTAGTCAACTCCTTCTTTCTGAGTAAAGCCCCTAATAACCAGTCTAGCTTTGCATCTTTCTAGACTGCCATATGCCTTATACTTGATTTTATAAACCCATTTGCAACTTATAGGTTTCTTTCCTGGTGGCAAAGGTGTCAAAATCCAAGTGTTGTTGGCATGTAAGGCATCAAATTCCTTTTGCATTGCTTCTTGCCATTCTGTCTTGGATGCTGCCTCCTCATAAGACAAGGGTTCACTGTAAAGGTTAAGAGATTGTGATGAAATGTGGGTGTTATCATGCAAAGAGTCACAAGTTAGTGAAGCATTGCAGCATATAGATGTGACTGTAGTAGGACAGCATGATGCTTGATGTTGTACTGGCTGTAAGCAAGCATTATTGCAAACATACTCTGACAAATAAGAGGGAGTTTTATGCTCCCTTGTAGACCTTCTTGGAGGTGCTGTACTATAAGAAGAAGATGCTTGTTCTTCTCTGAGGGCATCAATCTGTATTGTCGATGGTTGGTTTTGTGTAGTAATAGTTCTTGAAGCATCATGGTGATCATCACAATCATGTATTTGGAGATCCTTAGGCTGTGGAAATATGTTGGAGGCATCAGTAGGCTGAGAAGAGTGATAGGGAAGAATGTTTTCATGAAACAAAACATCCCTTGATGTGAAGATTTGCTTTGTTTCAAGATTGAGCAACTTATAGGCCTTTTGACCAAAGGGATACCCTAAAAATACACAGGGTACTGCCCTAGCTTGAAACTTGTCCCTTCCAGCTTTGAGGGTAGAAGCATAACATAAACTGCCAAACACTCTAAGGTGTTCATAGTTAGGTTTTTGTCCAAATAATACATGAAAAGGACTCAATCCTTTAAGGACTTTGGAAGGAAACCTGTTTATGAGATAAGTTGCTGTCAAAACACATTCACCCCAATATTTTAGAACTGTATCCTGTCTTGTGTAACTGAACATTTTGAAGTAATGCAATCAGTTGTGAGGACTGTTCTGAGGTCAGACCAGGAACTGCAGCATTGTTTAGAGGCAAGCTTGTGTGGCAATCATTAGTCCTTTCCTGACTGTTGAGGGGTTTTGAGGGGGATGGAAAAATAAATAAAAGAAAAAGGAAAATGATACCTCAAATACTCACGATTGTCAGTCGTAGTATTTTAAGGGTCGGTCCACAGGGAAAACACGTGATTATGGTCATTTAAAACTAAATACTTAAACTAATTAACTAATTAAACTAAGTGGATTTATTTAAAGCAATTTAACAACCAAATTCACTAAACTTATCTAATCCTAATTCATTAAACCATTAAACATTAAAATAAACTAATTAACCGAATTGACTAAACCTAAACTAATACTTGTATTAATTAACCAAATTAACTAAACTTAAACTAAGCATGAATTTTTAGCAAAGTTAACTAACTAACATTATTCCAAAATTTGAACATGGTTTCAATTCAATTCAGTAGAGTAAACAAAGCATAAACTAAAGATTAAAGCAACCTAGGCAACCGGGGAAGGGGAAACAGAATCGAAGCAAAACAAACAGGGGAAGGGGCAGGAACAGAATCGAAAGCAAAAACAGGGGGAGCAGGAAAACATGAACGAAGCTGATGAAATTAAGCAAAAACGAAGAACGAAGAACAGAACATGAACAGCAGCACAGGGGAAGCAATTACCCAGAACCAGAGCACCATTATTCGTTTCTCAGCTATTCGAACAGCAAGGAACAAGGGCAAACCATCAACAGAATCGAACCCAACCAGGATTCGAGCAGGGGAATGGGGGAATCAACTGAAATTGAGCAAAATTTGCAACCAACCTTCGCAAAATTGAACTAAGAATTATGAACTAACACTCACATACTCGAATTTGGAATTTAATTACATAAAACCGAACCCTAATTACCGAAATTTGAAGACACAAGAACACGAATCGACATTCGAAGTTGAACTGAAATTTGAAAATGAAATTGAAACTAAACGAAATTTAAACAGAATGAAACCTAATCTACTCCTAATTCTAACCCTAAATTACCTAAACTCGACCTCCTTCAATGGCGTCTCTCGACTTGCTTTTATACCCGAACCCATCTCCTCTGGACCGTCGATTTGGGGATTGCGTGGAAGGTGATGAACGATAGCGATGAAGGTGAGGAAAGGGGTGTACGTGGATGGGAGGATGGAGTTGGTGGTTTCGGGGTTTTGGGAAACCGTGGGTAGAGGTGGTTTTGGAACAATCGGTGGGCTGGGGGTGTACTTGGGGTTGCTGTGCTGGAGGGGAGAGAAAGATGACGAGGTAGAGAGAGAAAGGAGGCTGGGCATGGCGATGGTGTGGGGCGAAGGAGCAGGGTTTCAGGGAATGGGGATCGATTTCGGGGAGAAGATGAAGAAGAAAGAGAAAGACGAAGGGGTGGGGGGTGTTTTAAGTTAAGCGGTTCACGCGAACCGGGCCGGTCCGGTTCAGCTGGACCGGTTCGGTTTTTTTTCTTTTTTTTTTTTTTTCTTCATTCCTTGGCCGGTTTTTCATCAATTTGGCCCGGTTCTTCAACCTCCAACATTTTCTCTATTTTTCTTGCATTTTCCGCCATTTTAAGCCCATTTTTCACCTTTATTCAAAATCTGCAAAATAAAATCAAATTAATTAAAAACCCTAAAAATATTATTAAAACGAGCCTAAAATTGGTGGAAAAGTACTTTAAAAATATCATATTTTTGGCTCAAACACTGACCATCTGTTTGGGCTAAGGCAACTGTTCTTCTTTGACTCTTGTATTTGCTGTTTGGTGGAAAACCATGTAATCTGTAACATTTTTCAATTGAATGCCCTGGCTTCTTGCAGTAGTTGCAGAAAAGAACAGATCTCTTTCCTTCATTTCTCTCAAACTTGTTGTTTGAGCTTTCAATTATGTTGTCAGTCCTATCCAATTTTCCCTTGTAGTACTGATGTGATCTGTGTGATTCCACAGCAAGAGAAGCTGAATCCGCAAGAAAATGGCCACTAGACCTTATTTCCCTCTGTTTCTCTTCTTGAATTAGCATAGAATATACTTGACCAATTGAAGGTAAAGGACTCATCATGAGTATATTACCCCTTACCGAGTTGTAATCATCATTCAAGCCCATCAAGAACTGCAGCAGTTTCTGATTTTGTTCTCTTTTTAGTAATTTTTTAGCAGCATTACAAACACATGAAGGAACTTTATCCAGATCATCTAACTCATCCCACAAACTCTTCATCTTGGTAAAATAAGTTGTAATGTCATTTGTTCCCTGACTCACATTACACATTTCCTTCTGCACTTGATACAACTTAGCACCATTTATTTGACCAAATCTCTCCTCTAGTTCTTTCCACATCTGTCTAGCAGTCTTAGCATATATAATGCTATCTGCAATTGTTTTGGTCAGTACATTCAAGATCCATGACATAACCATGTCATTACACTTAGTCCACTTCTTGAAATTAGCAGAATTAGAATCAGGCTTTTGAAGACTACCATCAACAAAGTACAACTTGCTTTTCGTGGACAAAGCTATTGTCATTGCCCTTTTCCAAGAACCAAAACCAGTCCCATCAAAGATAGTGGATACAAGTAACAGACCTGGATAATCTGATGGATGAAGAAGAAATGCCTTAGCAAGATCCTCTGGAGTGATCTCAGCTGTATGAATTGCTGCTGCCATTTCAGAATTTGACTAGTTTTGTAGAAAAATCGAACAATCTTTTGTAAAGAACAAAGATGTAGTAGATTCTGCTAAAGAGATCAAACAAGCCTCTTAACAGATCGAGATCTTATAAAGAAGACAAGATCAAGATAGAAACAATTCTCTGAGTGTGAATGCTAGATGATTGATTTTAAGAGACTACTGAAATGATCAAACAAAAGAAAGAGATTCGAATAAACCTGATCATCAGATGAATCAGATCAGATTTGAAGAATCATGAGGTTCAGAAATTCCCTGCTCTGATACCATGTTTGAGTTTGCATTTTCAGATCAGAATGAAAGTTAGAGAGAAAGAAAAGAGAGGGAGAACGAAGGCAAATCTTCCTTATTCCTTTAATGGAAGGAATATAAATTACAGAAAAAAGAGAATGAGAATGTTGTGGGTGTATATATATACATCCTTGCAACTTGCACCAAGCCTCACAGAATGCAAGAAAACGAAAGAAAACAAGCTGGACTTCTAATAGACTAACTACCTTTTAACAAACTCTAGTTATAATTCTAACAGGTCGTGCACCCTAAAAATAGTTGTGGTTGTTGACTTACGCAATTCATATTCGTTTATACCTAAAAATTGTTATAATCATTCGTATGCCACCCTAAACGGATTTCATAGTCAAATAACTTGGCAAACATCACCGATTAAATATTCATTTTTTACTTGAAAATTTTCATTTCTTTATAAAATTACACCCATTAACTTGTCCTGAACAAGATCGTGAGGAACATCCATCGGGTAGCTGCCATGTTCGCTCACCAACACCAAAGGGTCCCATTACACCCACTAGTCAGTGCAGTCAGTCTACCCCTTCCACAGCCGCTCGCCACTGAACAACCCATGACGATGCTCACGTTGATCGTCAAGCACAATTGTGGCTCGCCCACTATCCAACCACCCCATGCAACACCACCACCATTCACCTCTTCTATATGATGATGCCATTATAATACCTGGCAAGATTCCTAACTACATTGCATCCAAATCTAACATTTTGCACACAAATAACCAACAAAATTCACCAATTAAACCATTAGAACGAAAGAAATTTACATCTGTGTATCAACCAAAGCGATAAATCAACATAAATTCAACCAAGTACTCACATTTACAATCATAAATCAAATGAATGAAGCATAATTGAAATCTAAATTTTTTTTAAAAAAAGATGATAGCATCAATGATTAGAAAGGCCACCCACAGTGTAAGATGTATGTGTAGGAGGTAAAAATTTGCTAACAAATCATATGGTGCCACGTGTGAAATGGACTTTGGTGGACCCATTTAAATTGAAACAAATTCCGACCAATCAGAATTGCCACCTGTCATTATAAATAGTTATTATTTCTTTATTTAAAATAAAGAGATAATGCCTAAAATATGGGCCAAGGCCCAAAGCGCAACTCAAAGACTCAGCCTTGGAGCCTATAAATAGAGGTCTTTCACCCTCATTATCCAAAGCTTAGTGTTCGACATCCTCTACCAGTTACAAAGCTCATACTGTGGACGACATCTAGCTACCTAGCAATAAGGATCAAAGTAAGCTAGTTCAATCTCTTCTGCAACCTCAAATTGAAGTCTACTTCAGAGTTCCATCCAGTTCATCGATCGAGATCAAGCAACCTCGCCCTCGCATCGATTAATCTGGCTCACAACATTGAACACATTCAGCCTTTGCAAAGTTTAGAGGCTTGGATTGCAAGGAGCTATCAAGCGAGAAGGATCAGAAACTTGCAAGCTTTAGAAATAACAATCAACCATTTGCACATCATGATCAAGAGCCATCTCAGAGTTCTTCAGCTGATTTGCATCAACTGAGATCAAGCGTTCATACCCTCGAATCACTCAAGTCACTAGGAGATCAAATCAGAGGACCACTTCAGTTGTATTCAATTTATAGATTGTACTGGCATATATAACATTGATATAAAAATTCAATTTGTTTCTCAATTTCTTGTTTAACTAATTTTAGGCTCGAAATTTATGGTGACAAATTTTTAGCATGCTCAGAGGGACGTCTCTACTTGTCATCTCTTTCTCAAAACAAACAAGTTCTACACTCCTTCAAAGAAATAATGGCTCCCAAGAACGTTATCCTTCAACTCAAAGAAGCAAACTATTAGAACTATATCTGAAGGATCTGCAAAGGCTAGTATTGCATTTTGTAATCAAAGTACTAAAGTGATAACTAGGAGCACGACTAAAGTTGTTGCCTCCATAACCGTAAAGCAACAAGTTATGGCTCTAACTTTGTAGTCACGCAAAGCTCAAAACCCTGGTTTTACCTTGCCTGTTGATGGGGTCAACCAAATTGCTTGTCTCCCTAATGTAAAGCTAAATTCTGTTGATGTCTTTAATATGAGGAAGACTCTACCCTGTGGACTAGATGAATTCCAAGCTTACACCAATCCTATGTTCCAAACTTTCGATGAGGAGGGTAATGACTATGGTAGTAGCGATTCTTCACCAACATCTCCAAGAGATTTACTTTTCTCACAAGTTGAAGTCAAATCCTCTGATACTATCATCATACCAGTCATGGTGACAGAGGCTATCAACTTAGAGGAAGAATTGGCTACTATGAAGGCAACTCTGGAAAGACTCTCTAAGGAGTGCAAAGAAAGGATGTTCAAGTCAAGCGTTAAAATCAGCAGATTGATGATTTGAAAAAGAAGCTGGTGAAGCGATCATGGTGTATATTTTCGGAGGGGAAAACTCACAAAAACATAAACAATTGATTATCAAAAGAAATGAAGATGATGAGACCAAAATGCAAGGATGAAACACATGAAATACTTACTTCCACGAGCTTCAAACTCACAAGGATGATAATGAAAACCGAAAATAAGAAAGAAAACAAAAACTTGGATAGTCAAGTGAACTTTCAAGGGATAATCCTAAGAGCCACCCTTGGAGAAACACTTGGGCAATCTCTTTACATCAACTAGTTACAGAATTTAATCACCTTCTAGTTGAGATAAAGAGACCTAGAGACCCACTTGAGTTGCCAAACTCAAGATACAACACTAGGATTTTAATGGAGAGAGTTTTCTAACTCATACTTTTCATATACTCAAAATCTGATTCATTCATTGATTAATGCTTCTAAACTATGGCCCTTATATAGTAGAGGTATTACACAATGAAAAGACATAGAAAACAACTAAAAAGGTGTCAAGAAAAGCAAGTGAGTATCTTGCATGCTATATTCAGATGAATCAAGGCCGAAGATGTGTGTTCCTTGATGTTGTTGGTGTGAAATGAGTGTAGCATCAAAGGCAATGCATGAATATACAATTCCCACATTCTTTGGCCTTCCAAGAGGAGGGAGGACACGCTTTATGAGGAGGCATAAGCAGCAAGAGCCGAAATCACAAGCTTTCACACACCTTCACGCGTTTTGCATTAAATGCATTCACATCAGCAGCAACCCCAACTTCAAACAGGTATAACTCTCTGGTTTTGGATCCAAATTCGATGATTCTTGATTCATTGGAACGCTTAGGATGTCTAGTTTCCAGGGAATGTGGTTTCATCGCATTTGGACCAGTAGTTCAAAATATATTGGCCAAAGAGTGGAGACTGTCAAAAACTGACCTGCATTTTGATATCCGAATTTGTGGGCTGAACTTGACCAACCAAATGAAGTCCAAATTGGATGCAACTTGATTTTTTGGAAACATAACATCTTGAACTTAAAATCCATTAAACAATATCAGACTTAAACCTTGAGGATGCTTGATGACGTTTGCACACAAAAACGGGTTAGTGCTAGAACGAACCCTTTGCCCTGCAGTTTCAAAGCTTTAACAAAACTTGGATGAATTATCCATCCTTTAACCAGCATAATAAGATTACCTAATTTATTTGCTTTCATTTAAATCAAAGGGCATGGTGGGATTTCGATCAGATCATGTAAAGCCTTGAACAAAGACTGAGGCGATGAAGATTCTAGTAAAGAATTCAATCACAAAAAGGAGTCTGATGACGAATGCAAACCAAAGAATGATCCAACCTTAAACTCAATGTCAGTTGAGCAAATTCAAAACTTGATCGCTAATGTGGTGAAGGCACATCTGGGAGGGGATTCTCATAAAAGTCACTTGTATAAGAAACCTTATACAAAGAGGATCACTTCGTATGCCTCATGGATATTAACCACCTTAGTTCTAACAATTAAATGGGAACAGTAACACCAAGCAGCATATCGCTCGCTTCATCAAAACCAGCAGTTACGCTGACACTGAATGACATCGATTGATGAAAGACTTTCTGCGATCACATAAAGAAATTGCATTTGATTGGCATATAGACCTTCCCTCAGAGTCCATTAATAGTTGGGGGCAAATGAAAAGTGAGTTCTTAAATAGTTTCTATAGTACACACTGTGTAGTCATCATAACAGAGTTGACCAACACAAGGCAATGGAACGACGACCCAGTAATTAATTACATTAACCATTGGCATGCTCTCTCTAAAGTGTAAAGACCATTTATTTGAATCTCCGCCTATTAAGATGTGTGCCTAAAGGATGGATTGGGATGTACTTTATCTTTGCAAGTGAATAAGCCCAAAACGTTCCAGGAATTGACAACACAAGCTCATGATATGGAGCTTACAATTACATATGCTATGTTAAATTGCTACCGCAAGTGTATGGCGTAGTTGTAGCTAGCGACCGGCAAGTATGAGTCATGTCCACAGGGAACTTGTTTTCAATCACCAAATTGACTTACAACACTCTATTTAGGTAAAAGTCCACTTAAGTTGATTTATGCTAAGTAGCAGTTTTAATCTATTGTGAACTAATAAAATTGTCTACTTCAATAATAACAAAGGTCCTAGATTAGGGTTCACCACACTATTATGCTATGTGTATCACAAACTAGATCTTGCAAACCTGCCCATGAAAGCAATTGAAGTGTACAAGCATGAAACGCATCTATGCCTTCTCTCGAAGGTCTGTATATTGACTAAATAATTCTAATTACATTTTTTCATTAAACTAGAATAACAAAGTCACAAAGTTGACTACTCAGGAATTCCTAATTGAAACCCTAATTGCTTTCACATCAAGAGAATCAATCGCTTACACAGTCGCACTAGGTAAAGTATTCAATTTTCGCTAAACCCCTAAACCCTAATTAAGAACAATGAACAAGACTCTCTCGAGCAATTCAACTTACAATTGGCATACTAGGTAAGAATTCAAACCACAACCATGGGCATAATTCACAAAAACCTAAATCATGACTCAATTTTGCATAATAGGGGCTATTCCCAATCCAAGCCTAAGAATTTAGCCTCTAGTCATGTTCAAAATAGTGATATGAATATTCAATTCAAGCATCATGAACAAAAGAAAACCCTAGGAACAACGACAACAAAATAGAGAGAAAAAGAGAACAAACTTGAATTGCAACGATGTCTTGATCTTTAATACGTAAATTGTCGTCACAAAGTCGATGTTTTTGGATCTCTAAGACTAACTAAGAAGAATCCTGAAAATGTCCACTGCAAAGTTCTCTCTAAAAAGTAAAACATGACCCTCTATCTTTTCCACAGAACAACTTAAAACCACCGAAAAACAAGGTCGTGCTTCGACGTACGGGAAACCATGCATCCCGGGGAAGGCGCACGGTTTGATGCACGATTGTGTGTCCGATCGTGCATACTTTCTGCCTTCAGGGCATGGTCGTGCCTACCCTATGACACGATCGTGCGCCTCCTATAGCCTTCCTCTGTGCATGGCTTCATTGGGCCTCCATTCCGCCTTGAATTTCACTCTCAAGCCCTCTTCTCTAGCAATTCTGGTAAAGATACCTGAAAAGCAAGAAATATCACATATAAGTGCAATTTGGACTAAAGAGGACACGTTTACCCTTTCTCGTCAAGACAAAGCATGAGGTTACACGATAAGAAGGGAAAAATTGGACTGAAAAATCATTGAAAATGGAGATTTATCAACTCCCTCCTGCTTATCGCTTGCTTGTCCCAAAGCAAGGTTATCAATTGACAGAATGGTGGGGAGAGATTTACCTCGAAGTGCCATCCTCCTCAGGGAAGCAGTGACAACTAGATCAATAATCATGACAGCTCACAGCTAAGAAACTCAACAAGGGAAAACTCTTTTGTCTTAAAAGCATATGTTCTAAAATGTAAATCACTCGATGACGGTGCAAGAATAAATATCCCATATTGAACTGCTTAGATGTGTCATGCTTCCCCCTGAATCGTTGGTGAGCTAGGTAGACTGGTAGATTCTCACTTTGGGAGTAAGAACGAAAACTCCCCTCTCATGTGTTTAAGGCAAACTTGATCACTCAAAATCACCCTCAGTGCATGCCTGCTACCTTAAGTTTGGCAAAACTCTCAATTCTCCATCAATGGAAACAAGTGCAAAAGTGCCAATTATAAAGGCTTTTCAAGGGTTGTATCTGGGTTAGAGCTAGATGGGAGGAGCTAATTAGCCAAGTACATCTCCTCACCAACACGCAAATGTTACCATCATCCTCACAATTAAGCACAAAGGGAAAAGGGTTGACACCATTTTTTCCCCTTCGTTTGCTAATTGGGACTTCCTTTGCCAAACACTTTATTGACATATTTTTTTCTTTGTTTGCTTGTCTTTTTTTTCTTTTCACTTTTTTTAGAGTGTTTTTAAGAGAGGGGAAAAGAACGACAAAGGGTCAAAGGATAGTTTCAACTCCTAATCATGCAAAGCTAATGACCAATCAAAATCAGCGACTGCAATGCACCAACAAGCGTATTTCCCAGTCAAAATAACTCACGACATTGCTTTACTAAATTAGCATAGGGTAGGATTTTTCATTTCAGGCCATGGGTTAAGTAGACATTGGTGAGTCAATTAATAGGGTTGAAGCGCAAAGAGGGTAGCAACCAGATCATGATATCACAAGGTGGCAAGCAAATGCCTTAATCAAATTAACACCATGCACATGTCAAACGTGATTTCAAAGAGAGTTAAGCCAAGTTCTAGAGATACACAAAGAAGAGGGTTGAACACTCATGAAAGGATGTTGGAGACCATGTAGAGTGCATGGTCATGATAGGCTTAAAAATCTCATCGGGTCTTCTACCAAAATCAAAGACTAGCTTAAAAGAATGGCCAACAATCAAGGTTCAACCAATTCACATCACTGCAACTCTTAAGGGCAAATACACAATCACACATAGCCCAGTAGTCAAAACATTTCCATAACCATTTTCACAAAACTTTGGCCACAATTAAGTTTCATTTGCCACAAACTACCACAACTATCCATCCAAATCTTCACCCCTTGAATGTCATCACTAGATGGGCTTTTACAACTTTTTTTTTAAAGCAGTAAATCTAACTAGGAAAGGAATAAAACGCATAAAGGATAATGAAGAGTAGGGTAAAAAGGGTTACCTCGAAAGCTTACACGCGCTAGACTCGACAATTCTGCTTTTGCGATACAGATTTCTAGCCTAAATGCACTAGACTACATGCTCAACTAAAAACAAAAACAAAAGTGCAACTAATGCATCCTAATCATGCAGCCAAATCATGCAACGAAAATGCTGAATGCAAAAGTGTATGTACGAGATACACAACCTCAGTCCTCTATAAGATGCACCTCATATATAACAATATAGGACCCATTCCCTCTTGCTTGAACATTTCATTGTCCCCAATGAATAGAATAAATACGCGAATGTGCGGAGGGGGAGTATACTCACAGTGCATCAATTAGTAGGGTTCCGGGGGGCCTCTAGGTCGCCAATCAGGGGGTGGGTAAGGCCACTAATGTTGCTTATATGCGTAGTAAACCAGGTGAGCCATCTTCTGCTGGTTGCATAAGATCTCCTGGTTATGGATTTGCAACTGATTAAGATGGTCGGGAACCGTTTGGAATATGGAGGGACCCATGGCCCCAGAAGAAGTAGTAGAAGCAGTACCAGATATGCCAGCGCGCTCAGGCCTAAAGGAGCTCTACTCCTACCACTCTGGCCTCGATGGACCTCCTCAACCTCATCATCATAACTCCTATCATCATTGCCACCGCCATCTGACTCGCCCCTTGACTCACCATCCACATCATCATGATAAACAATGTTAGAAGGGCGAGTGGTGGTGGTCTTGGCATGGTTGGGCAAGGCGAAAAGAGCATGGCCATGGTGGTTTAGCCACAACTGACAGCCGTTGAGGGCTTTGAAAAGTTTGATGTTGATGCAAGTGATTAGATCAATGTATCTTGGGCTGTACAAAATGCTCAAATCATCAACCTGGACGGTATATCGAAAAGCCTTGGCCAGGGTCGTAATGATACCACCCCCACCAATAACCACCTTAGTGGATTTAGCATGCTCATTAAGGTGGTCAGCTATGAAATCACCAGTATTGACGACCTTTCTATGCAAGGCTGCCTAAAGGATAAAGAGCTCACTGGCCCTAACCCCATTCTGATTATCAACTCGGGGGAAGACATGGTTGGCAGTAAGGCGCTGGAGGTAACGAGTTACAGAATTGCAGATCCACACAGCCTAGGTGGATCATGCCTCATATCTCCACCCTGAATAGGTGAGAGTAGTCCAGAAACTCTTGGGTTTATAGTCCGCATAGGTGGGGGTAGTAGCACCAAAGTATGGTAAACATAACAAATCATTGAACTGTACAAGGTGCATTTCATGAGTTTTGCTAAACAACCTAAACCGTATATATCCTTTAACATCATAAAACTTGCAGTCAAGGCCAAAAATCAAGGAGCTTATAAACTCCTAAATGATTCGTTCATAGATGGGCTCTTGTAATGCCACAAAATTCTCCCAACTAAGGTTACGCAAGAAAAGCCGGAAATCATCATACAGATGAAAAGTAGTAACCATTTCCAGATCTAGATAATTAGGAGTACAAATCTTCCTACTTACGATTGCATCATAACGAGAACCATGTTGGGCATCCACAAAGAGAAGATTATACTTGGTAATCACATAGGGGATTGGGGAGTTGCTTCGCGTCGCTTGGGCCTAGCTAGTGGAGGCGGAGGTGGATTTCATTCACTTCTTTGGGGCCATGGTGAGGATGGGGATGGATGCAAATAATCCCAAAAATTCCCTATCAAGCTCTGGCCAAATACCACCCAAATTCACCTCAATTCACCAGCAAGAAAGCTTGAATGAAGCAATTAGGCACCAAATTGCAACAAGGAAGACACCAAAACAACAATTAGATCCCAAAAATTGAGTCACTTGAAAGCAAGGGTTTTAGGGGTGAGTGTGTAAGGTGTGTTTTAGGTAAGGGCTGTAAGAGGGCTGAGACTGGTGCCGGTGGTGTTGGGTGAGGACAACGGTAGGCAGTAGCGAGGGAGTGGTGGTGGCATCGGTAGGGGCTGAGGCAAAGGGAGAGCGAGTGGAAGGGATAGTGTATGAGAGACGAAGGGCGAAAGAGAGAGAAGGGGATGCGGCAAGGGAGGCGGCGACGGTGGCGGTGGGTAGGGACAACGGTAGGCGATGGGCTGAGAGAGAGAGGGAGAGAGTGGGTGAAAGAGGCAAGTGAGAGATGGTGAGGGTCAACCAAGGAAAAGGGAAAAATGTGGGGCGCACAGTCATGCCTCGATGCACAGCCGACCATGTGCTCCCCTCCTTGTTGCCAGCTGCACACGGTTTGGGTGCACAGCCGTGTGTCTAATCGTGCGTAGCCTCAGGTCCTGTGACACGGTCGTGCGCCACTGTTGCACAGCAGTACGCTTGAAAAATCTTGTCACACTTCTCAAGGATGCCATTTTTCACTGAAAGAAGCACCAAATCATGCTCTGTTACCCTTTTTTCATCTTCTCTATTTTTCCTTCCTTTCATTTCTTTTTCTTTTTATATTTATTTCTTTTTGTTTTTTTTCCCTTTTTGTGAAAGTAATGAAGAAGCTTGGGTTACCTCCTAAGAAGTGCTTGTTTTAGGTTTCGAGCTTGACTGTGATGGGCCTCTAAGATGATGATATATCGGGGAGGGTACAAGTGACCTTCCTCTTAAGTGATTCAGTAGCAAGATAGTGATTCAATCAAGACCTATTCACCTTAAATGAGCCGGTGGCATCCGTACCAATCTCAATGGTCGTATATTGATAGACCTTCAACACCTTAAAAAGGGCCAACCATTTAGAAAAAAGCTTGCGCGGGAAGAGCTTCAAATAAGAATTGAAAATGAGGACTGAGTCATCTTCCCGAAACTCACGACGCTTAAAGAGCTTGTCATGCTACCACTTCATTCTCTCCTTGTAAATTCTAGAACTGTCATAGGCATCCAAATGGATTTCCTCAAGTTCGTTCAACTGGAGCAATCTTCTTTCTCCACATATTTCAAATCAAAGTTTAGATGTTTGATGGCCTAGTAGGCCTTGTGCTCTAGCTCCCTGGGGAGGTGGCATGGCTTACCATAAACTAATCGGAATAGAGTGGTCCCAATTGAAGTCTTAAATGCGGTCCAGTAAGCCCAAAAGGCGTCATCAAGTTTGTACGCCCAATCTTTGCAAGGTCGCACAACCATCTTCTCCAAAATTGACTTGATTTCTTGGTTGGAGATCTCGACTTGGCTACTTGTCTGAGGGTGGTAGCCTAGTCCATACTTGTGATGCACTCAATATTTCCTTAATAAAGCCTCTAGTTTCTTTTCTATGAAATGCATCCCATTATCGTTGATAAGCACCCTCGGGACTCCAAAATGAGGAAAAATAATCCTCTTGAATAGCTTAGCCACTACCCTTGAGTCATTAATAGGGCTAGCCATGGCCTCCACCCACTTGGAGACGTAATCTACCACGAACAGGATGTACTTGTTGCCCTTCGAGGATGGGAAGGGGCCCATGAAGTCGATGCCCCAAACATCGAAGATCTCAACTTCAAGGATGAAGTTGTGGGGCATCTCATTCTTCCTAGATAAATTTTCCATCCGCCGGCAGTGATCACAGGAGCAAACATAAGTGTGGACATCTTTGAATAATGAGGCAAAAAAAACCTAGCTTGGAGGACCTTCATGGCAGTCTTGGAGGTGCTAGCTTGTCCTCCACATGGAGAGTCATGACAAAGAGAAATCAAGCTCTGAATTTCCTTCTCAGGGAGGCAACGCCCGTAAATCCCATCCGTATACAACTTGTAAAGAAAAAGTTCCTCCCAAAAATAGTGCTTCACATCATGGAAGAACGTTTTCTTTTAATGAGATGAGATGGCATGAGGTAGGATCCCCGAGGCTAAATAGTTGGCAAGGTCGACAAACCATGGGGCTTGCCTCATGGAGATAGCCATGAAATGCTCTTCAGGGAAAGCATCATCGATGGGCGAGCCCTGGCTCTCTGTGATAAGCCTAGAAAGGTGGTCCGTAACCATATTTCTAGCCCGTGCCTTGTACTTGATCTCCAAGTCGAACTCTTACAGGAGTAAAACCCATCGAATGAGGTGAGGTTTGGCTTCCTTCTTCTCAAGGAGATGCTTGAGTGTAGAATGGTCAGTGTATTCAATGATCTTGGAGCATAAGAGATATGGTCGAAACTTCTCCATCGTATACACAACCAAAAGCAACTCATTCTCAGTCATTATATGATTCTTCTGAGCCTCATCCAATGTTCTACTAGCATAATAGATGACCACTGGCTTCTTATCTCTTCTTAGTCCGAAGACTGCCCCCACTATATGGTCACTGGCATCACACATGATCTCAAATGGGAGACTCCAGTGTAGCTGTTATATGAAAGGGCCGATATCAGTGCCTACTAATCAATAAACATAAATGGGCAATCCTTAGCTAGAAGCTGGGTTAGAGGTTTGGCAATCTTGGATAAGTCCTTAATAAAGCGGCGATAGAATCCCATATAACCAAGGAAACTCCACACCCCTTTTACTTAAGTGGGAGGGGGCAGCTGCTCAATAACCTCAACCTTAGCATTGTCCACTTCATTGCCCGTAGCAGAGATAACATAACCTAGTAATACCCCCTCTTGTACCATGAAATGGCACATTTCCCAATTTAACACGAGGTTGACTTCCTCGTATCTACGGAGTACCTTGGTTAGATTTTCTAAACACAAGTCAAAGGTGCCTCGATAGACTAAGAAATCATCCATGAACACCTCCATGAGGTTCTCAATAAGATTAGAAAAT
Organism: Selenicereus undatus; assembly: GCA_017589665.1. Taxonomy (NCBI): domain Eukaryota; kingdom Viridiplantae; phylum Streptophyta; class Magnoliopsida; order Caryophyllales; family Cactaceae; genus Selenicereus; species Selenicereus undatus. The sequence goes on along the minus strand of JACYFF010010365.1, from coordinate 77,007,851 downwards.
ATCGCAGTCATACATAGCTGGAAAGTGGCAGGGGCATTGTATAACCTGTAAGGCATCCTTCGATAAGCAAAGGTACCATATGGGCATGTAAAGGTCGTCTTTTAATGGTCATCAGGATGGATAGGGATCTAAAAGAAATCGGAATATCCATCCAAATAATTGAAGAAAGAATGCCTTGTCAGCCTTTCCAACATCTGATGAATGAAGGGGAGGGAAATGATCCTTTTAGGTGGCTTGATTCAATCTACGATGATCGATGCACATTCGGCACCCGGTCACACTCCCAGTTGAAATGAGCTCGTCATGCGAATTCTTAATGATAGTCATCCCACCCTTTTTGGGAACTACCTGAACTAGACTCACCCTTTCACTATCTCAGATAGGATAGATGATCCCAGCGTCAAGCACTTTGACAACCTCCTTTTTCATAACCTCTTGCATATTAGGATTTAAATGGTGCTGAGGTTATTGGAAAGTTTGATGACCTTTATCAAGAAAGATGCGATGTATGCAAAATGAAGGACTAAGTCCCTTAATATCATCAATACTATAACTAATGGCACCCATATGCTTTCGAAGCACATCCAATAATTTTTTCAATTGGGGGCTATCCAGGTTAGCACTAATAATAACAGGGATCTCACAAGCGGAGTCAAGAAACTCATACATGAGATGAGAAGTTAGAGGCTTCAACTCTTCCTTTGATGGACACTTCTCCTACTCTTTGGAGGTGGGTTCCTCCACACTAAGGACTTCCTTGGGGGGCTGGCTATGCGTATGGGCAGTGGACTCGTTAAAGAGCCTAGCATACTCCTCCTTCTCTCGAGACTAGGAGTCGATCACATAATAGCCGATCAAGGTGGCCTTCAATGGATCCCCTACATAATGCCAAGTCTAATTATCCTGATTAAGTGCTCTCTCTAGCACGTTGACTCTGTAGCACGAGTCGCCTAGAGTAGGGGAGGTCATGGATTGTGGTAAGTCGAATTCCACCTTTTAATCCCCTACTTAAAGGGAGAGCTTGCCATTCTTCACATCAATCATTGCTCTCGTAGTAGCTAAAAACAGTCTCCCAAAGATGATTGGGATGCGGGAGCCTTCCTCCATCTCCATAAAAACAAAATCTCATGGGATAAAGAACTTGCCCACTTGTAGTGGGACATCCATAAGAATACGCATAGGGTACTTGACGGATCTATCAGCTAGCTATAAAAATATAGTAGTGGGTTTCAGGTCTCGCACTTGCAACTTCTTACATATGGAATAGGGCATGAGGCTCACACTAACCACAAGATTACATAGTGCCCTACTTATAGTAACATCCCTAACTGAACAAGGGATGGAAAAAATTCCTGGATCTGAAAGCTTAGGAGGCAGCTTGTTCTGAATGACAACATTGCATTCCTCCATGAGAGATAATGTAGCATTCTCAAGTAACTTCCCTTTGTTAGATAGCAAATCCTTCAAGAATTTAGCATAGGAAGGTATGTCAGTGATAGCCTCCAAAAAGGGAATGTTGATTTGAAACATCTTCAGCATCTTAAGGAACTTTCCATACTTGTGCTGCTCTTTAGCCTTCAGTAGTCTCTGGGGATTTGGAACGTGAGGCTTGTAAGGCTTCAGTGGACGTGGAACGTGATAAGCTTGAAACTCCTTAGTCTTTTCAGTTTGGACCCTCTCGCTTGGAGTCTCAATGGGGACCTCCTTCTCAACATCGCCCTCACTGTCAACCTGTCTCCTGCCCTTCCTCATAGACATGTGAGGACTCTCTAACTCCTTGCCAATCCGTAATGTGATGGCATTCATTTGACCTTTGGAGTTGGTCTTAGGTTGACCTGGTAGATGCCCATAGGGCCTAGATAAATGGTTCACTTGCTGTGTAATTTGGACAATCCGGTTCTCCATCATCTTCTGGTGAGTGGTCATAGTCTCAAATTTGGAGTTCAATTGGCTAATTGACCCACCAAGTGTCTCATTAGTCTTGGTTTAGGTTGCTATGAAGCACTCTATAAGACTCTCGAGATTGGACTTAGGTTGGGGAGGTTGCTGTTATGGTGGTGGGGCATAGGGAGCCTCATATTTGAAACCAGGGGGCTGGGGTTGAGTGGCATTTGGGTGCCATAGGGTTGTTGTTGCGGCAGACAAAATTCGGGTGATTTCTCCAACCGAGGTTATAAGTGTTTGAGTAAGGGTTGTTTTGTGGGCATGGGTTGACGCTTTGCATAGCATTGGCTTGCTTAACTCCCTCAAAGGTGGATTGGCACTCAGTAGCAACATAACCTTAAATGCCATAGATCTCACATAAAGCCCCAAGCTCATACATTGCAACTGAAGAACTCCCCGCTAGACTCTCTGAAGAACGAGACCCAAGCCTGTCAAATCGCTGCGCTGGAGCATCAACCTTGCTGGCACTCAAGTCCATAGCATCAACTTCATAAACCGCATTGGTCCTTTTCAGGTTGCTCTCTCATTGGACCATTGATATTTGTTGGAGGGCATCCCCTTCAATAAGGCTCTCGCGGCCTCAATTGACTTTCGCACGTGCGCTGCCAGCTGTGGAAGCAATAGACATCTTCAAGGACTACTCCAATCCATTGTACAAGTTTTGGATTAGGAACCAGTCAGGTACTCCATGGTGGGGTTTCATTGGTGCTGAAGATCCTCAAACCTCTCCCATGCCTCATACAATGATTCGTCGCTTCGTTGAGAAAAAGAAGTGATTTCTACCCTCAAATTCGTAGTCTTGCCTTGGGGGAAGTTTTTGACAAGGAAGGCTTTTGAAAGGGTCTCCCAGCTAGTGAACGAGTTGGGTTCTTCATTAAGGAGCCAATCACTGGCCCTGTATGTCAGTGAGAAGGGGAAGAGCCTTAGTCAAATTGCATTAGCGGAGACCCCGTTGAGCTTGATCATATCACACTTCGCTAGGAAGTTGCAAAGGTGAATATGAGGGTTCTTCGTGGAATGCCCACCGAACTGGTCCTTCTCCACGAAGGACACGGGAGCGGGCCGTAAGTCGAAGTTGTTTACTTCTACAGATGGGTTCACAATGGAGGAGGTGATGCCAGTTGCCTGTGGTAAGACGTAGTTCTACAGCACCGTAGGATCTCTCTCGACCATGTTGATGTGTGGTTGTTGCCTCTTTCTCACATTGCTTTGTCTCCGTGCAGTGGCTTCTATCTCTGGGTCAAAAGGAGCGAGTTGTCGATTCCTTTGACTGCGCCTGTGTATACGAAGCCAAAAACTACACCCAGCGTAAGCAAGTCCAAGCAAGGCTCAAAAAGCATAGGAGAAAAAGGAAACGAAAAAGAAAAATCGTAATCTAGAGTGTTTTGGTAGCTTCCGATGTTGAAATAAACAAGTTCCCCGGTAATGACTCCAAAAACCTGTTATCTTAAATTGTTACCGTAAGTGCACGACTTAGCAGTAGTTAGTGACCAACAAGTATGGGTCGTGTCCACAGGGAACTTGTTTTCAATCACCAAATCGACTTACAACACTGTATTTAAGCAAAACTCCACTTAAGTTGACTTATGCAAAGTAACAGTTCTAATCCACTCAGAACTAATGAAATTGTCTAGTTTAATAATGACAAAGCTCCTAGATTGGGTTCACCACACTATTATGCTATGTCTATCATAAACTAGATCTTGCAAACCTAGCCATGAAAGCAATTGAAGTGGAAAAGCCTACAAGCGTGGAACGCATCTATGCCTTGTCTCAAAGGTTTATGGACTGACTAACTAATTCTAATTATCTATTTTCATGAAACTAAAATAACAAAGTCATAAAGTTGAGTAATCAGGAACTCCCAATTGAAACCCTAATTGTTTTCACGTTAGGAGAATGAATCGCTTACAAAGTCGCACTAGGTAAAGTATTCAACTTTTGCTGAACTCCTAAACCCTAATTAAGAACAATGAACAAGTCTCTCTCAAGCAATTCAACAGATAATTGGCATACTAGGTAGGAATTCAAATCACAACCATGGGCATAATTCGTAAAAACCTAAATCATGACTTAATTTTGCATAATAGGGGCTACTCCCAATCCAAGACTAAGAATTTAGCCTCTACTCATGTTGAAAGTAGAGATATGAATATTCAATTCAAGCATCATAAACAAAAGCAAAACCTAGGAACAATAACAACAAAACAGAGAGAAAAAGATAACAAACTTGAATTGTAATGGCGTCTTGATCTTTAATACGTAAATTGTCTTCAAAAATTTGATGTTTTTGGCTCTCTAAGACTAACTAAGAAGAACCTTGAAAATCTCCATTGCAAAGTTCTTTGCAAAAACTAAAACATGACCCTCTGTCTTTTCCATGGAACTAATTAAAACTTCCAAAAAACATCTGGACGCATGGTTATGCTTTGACGCACAAGCAACCGTGCGTCCCGGGAAAGCCACACGGTTTGATGCACGGTTGTGCGTCCGACCGTCCATACGTTTTGCCGTTAGGGCACGGTCGTGCCTACCCTGTGACACGATCGTGTGCCTCCTATAACCTTCCTCTGTGCTTGTCTTCGTTCTCTTGGCTTCATCGGGCATCCTTTTCGTCTAGACTTTCACTCCTCAAGCCCTCTTCTCAAGCAATTCCGGTAAAGATACCTGAAAAGCAAGAAATATCACATATAAGTGCAATTTGGACTAAAGAGGACACGTTTACCCTGTTCTTGTCAAGATAAAGCATGAGGTTACAAGAGACAAGGGGCAAAATTGGGCTAAAAAATCAGTGATAATGGAGGTTTATCAGCCTACTATGGAATTCAAGGAGCAAGTCCTGCTACTTGTAAAGGAAAGAAAGATCATATTAGACAAAGAAGACAATGAAGATTCTGATGAATTGTTTATTAAATCCCTATTCAAAATGTTTCAGTAAAAGCACACACAAAATTGGCATTTAGGGGGCAGACTTCCAAGTCACCATTACAAATTCCCCTGAGTCATAAATGTGAAAGACTTTCAAGGACTAAAATCTTAGACTCCTAAGTCATCATCACATATAGCCAAGCTGTCGAAGTTTGACCTCCAATTCGCATTCATAAACTCCCAAGCCACTAAACTAAGACTCATGCGTCACAAAATACTATAGATTTCTAACTTATCAAACTCTCATACTTCTAAATTGGTTCCTGTAAACTCCTAAATCATAAAAAACGTATAAACTTTCAATTCACTCCTTGTACAATCGTAAGCCATCAAACTCGAAGACTTTTAAGTCAACTCTCAAAATTTTTAAGTCATCAAACTTTAAGACTTCCAAGTCAATCTCTATAGACTCTTAAGTCATCAAAGAACTTATGGACTTTCAAGTCAGTCCTTGCACAGACTCGAAGATTTGCAAGTCAGTTATTTTAAACTTTCAAGTCGCCCAATCTAAGACTTCTAAGGCAACCTTTACAAGCTCGTGAGTTGATAAGCTCTAAGACTACTCAGTAACCTTTACAAGCTTCTAAGTTGATAAACTCTAAGACTTCTAGGTCAGCCTCTATAGACACCGATGTCATTCAACTCTCAGAGTTCAAAGTCCATCCTGCTAAACTCCAAAGTCAATCCTGGAAGACACCAAAGTCATCAAATCTCATGGACTCCAAGACTCCTTAGTCATCAAATTTCATAGACTCCTAAGTCATCGTACTCTCGAAGACTCCTAAATCATCAAAGTTTCAAACCCCTAAGTTGGCAAAGTAAGAGATTATCAGTCATTAAAATTCAAGACTTCTAAGTCAACAAAGTTACTAACTCCCAAGTCACTAAGTATTCTCTCGAGTCATCAAAGTTTAAGGCTCCTAAGTCATCAAATTAAAAGGCTACTAAAGTCATCAAAGTCGAGACTCTCAGGCTTCAGAGAGACTATCAAGTCATATTATCAAAGATGTTGACTCTTAAGTCAGTAAGCAAACTTTTAAGTCATCTAAGTAGACCATAAGTTGTCATCAAAGTGGTAGACTCCCTGATTATTACTGTTCATGAGTCTCAATTCATTAAATTTGTGACTATGAAATCATCAAGGTTATAGACTTGAAAGTCAAATTGCACCTTCTGAAGTCGTTGAAGTTGTTGCAAGTCATTAATGTTGTAGGGGTCAAACATCACAAAGCCTCTTTGAAGTTAAGGAGAAGACTGTTGAACTCCTTTGTGTTGGGAGTAATGGTAACATAGGTTCTTTCTTCAAGGTGGTGGCCCTTGCCTTCGACTATATACCACCTCCTTTTTAAAAGTTTATCTCACTTCATTGTCTGATATAAGGAGACAGGCCTTCGCTTTATGATAAGGAGAGTTGTATTGGCGATCAAATTGGAGATGGTAAGCTTCGCTATCTGATTAGAGATGGCAAGCGCTTGCTATTTGATTGGACGCATTGAGCCTTCACTATCTGATTGAAGCAGCCATGCCTTGGTTATCTGCTTCAAGGAGTCATAATTCACTATCTGATTAAATAAGTCAACTCTAATGTTTGATCGGATGAGTCACATTTGTTGTCCAATCAGAGGGGTGAAGTCTTTGTTATCTGATTGGAAGGGTCATGCCTTTACTGTCTAACCTAAGGAGCCAAGCCTCTATCTGATTGGAGGAGCCAAGCATTCGATCTCTGATCGGGTGAGTCATGCCTTAGCTGTTTGAATGTCGCTGCTGTCAGATTGGATAGGTCAAGCCCTCGCTCTCTAATAAAAGGATTCAAGTCTTTGATGTTTGATTGGATGCCTTTGTTGTCTAACTACCGGGATTATGCCTTTGCTATCTGTGTCGAAAATTTATGTCTTTGTAAATCTAATTGAAGAAGTCACAACTAAAAGCAGAAAATTAGGTTGCCACCAAAAAGATTAAATGGGGAAGACGTTTACAAAGAATCAAATCTATGGGAAGAAATGATTCTTCGACTTAAAAGTCGACCTCACTTCATGATCGAATTAGACTAGTTGTGGCTAGAAGGATGTTAAACCTCTAATTCCACCATTTGGACCCTTTAATTCCAATAGCCTTTTCCATATGTTCCCTAAGATTAGTTGAAGATTTGGCAAAAATTTGCTCCTCTTTGCTCATGATTATCTTATTCAGACTGAATCTCCTTTTTGTAGGTGTGTTGATCTTAATTGGAAGAATTTCGGTGCTTATTGGCTTAAAAATGAATGAGGAGTAATACTACGGGAGGAAACGTGTTTGAGGATTGAATGGAAGGGTCAAAGGCTTAAGGAATTAAAGGGGAGACTCTTGCAAGGCTAGCCGTGCATGTAAGCATGGCTGTAGAAGTTAGAAACTAAAGCCAGAAAGTTGCACAGTTGGTTCTGTACTTTTGCACGGTCATGCAATAGTGGCAGAAAGTTCCTACAAAGTTGCACTGTCGTGCGTCCCCTAGTTTTTCGCGACTTAATTGTTTTTCGGTGCTATTTTGGGACATCTTTTTCTTTGTTTTTCTTTGAGAGAACTTAAGCAATTTTTAGGGTTTTATTAGAAGATTTCCTCAGTACTTTTGGATTGAATTGGCTACCATTGAATATTGTTCTACTTTCCCCATACAATTAATTCAAGTTTTTTTCTTGATTCTATCTCTACTCTCCATTGTTATTCTAGGGTTTTGTGTAAACCATGTTTGTTGAATTGGGTTTTTTGATTGCGGTATTCAATATGATTCTAGGCTAAATTCCACAACTTAGATTGGGATTAATGTCGATTATGTTTAGTTGAATCACAATTTAGCCCCAAAACCCTTACTTTCCCCATGTTTGTATTCATGATTTCTACTATGCACACCATGTGTTCGATGAATTGTCCGAAAGAGCGTTCACCCATTATTATTCGGGTTTAGGGGAGCGTTGAGAGACAAAACATTTACCTAGCGTGACTTAGTAGACAATTAGAATTTTGATATGAAAATAATTGAAGTTCTAATTGGGATTAGAGATTACAGACCTTGTAATCCTTTAACTTAGTCCTATGAAAATAGGTGGCTTTAATTCTATGATTAGTTTTCGACTCTTCAGAAAGCGAGAAGATGCGCTTGATTGGCAATCTCTCCATTCATAATGCATCCTTCGTTTTGTTTGATGGGGCTAGTAATTGATTTGCTGAGATAATTATGTTGTTAATCCCAACCTAGGCACTTTAATATTGTGCTCTCTTATTTAATTCGTTAGTTGTTAGTATTCTCTTAGTTTATATCAAAACCTACAACTTTGATTTGCCTAGATTAAGTAGATTGATTAGTGCCAGTAGTTGAAAGTAGGTTCCCAGTGGATACGACTGGTACTTGCCGGTTGATAGCTATAGCTACACTGTGCACTTGCGAGATGTTTATACAACATGTTTTTGGAGCCGTTGCCGGGGAACTTGTTTCTTTCAATATCAGAACCGGTTAACATACTTTAGACTAGGCTTTTATTTCTCTTTTTGGAGTTTTTAGTTCTTCTTTATTCTTGCTCGATACTGTTTACCATTGGGTAGTCTCTACTTTGTATGCATAGGAGGAGTTAAGGGAATCAAAATCTTATCCCATTCAATCTTGACATTGAAGCCATCACACGACAGCGAGGTGGAGAACCGAGAAGAAAGAAAAAGGGGGAAGTCATGATAGCTGAGTGAGACAACTGAGTGTTGAGCTCAATCTAGCTCTTGTCGCCTTTATAGGGAAGGAACAATTCAGAGGACATCCCTCTGAGAACCCCAATGTGCATCGTCGTAAATTCCTTGCAAAATGTGATAATCAAAAGCAATGGGGTGTCCCCCGACGCCATTCGATTACGACTCTTTCCTTTCTCACTGAAGGATAGAGCCAATGATTGCCTATAAAATGAAGAGCTGAACTCATTCAGTACTTGGGAAGTTCTCCACAAAGCTTTTCTTAGCAAATACTTCCCACCTGGAAAAACTACGAAGCTAGGGACGAAAATTACTTCCTTTGTTCAATGAGATGGGGAGTCCTTGCATGAGGATTGGGAGAGCTTCAAGCACCTTTAATACCATGATGGTGTTCTTGACTAGCTTCTAGTCCAAATATTCTATAATGGGCTAGAACAGTCAGTGAAGATTTCTGTGGATGCTGCAGCAGGACGTGCTCTCATGGGGAAGTCTATTGATGCAGCGAAGGCATTGTTAGAAGAGATGGCTTCTAATAATTACCACTAGTCGAGCGAGCGAGCCACCTTAATGAGGAGCAGTGGTAGATATGATGTCGTTGCTGTGACACTCCCAGCCCGTAGAGTGGATGCGTTGGCACAGTGGCTTAACAGTGGGTACTTCCCCTATTCCGGACAGTTCTTTAGGGTCATCAGTTGGAGTTTACGCCATTTGTGAGACCTGTGGTGTGTAGGGACATACAACCATTGAGTGTTACAATGGTTCTTCTGCCATTGAGCACGTCAACATCGTGCACAACTTTAACCCCCACCACATAGAAATACTTACTATAATGCCCACAATTCTGGATGAAAGAGCCACCCTTACCCTCTATACAGGAATCCTGCTACTTAGCCCTAAAGTTCTATGCAATCCTTTGGGTTCCAATATAGAGGTCCCTATAACCGACCTCCACAACCTAAATATGACCTGGAGAGTCTTACGGAGTGTTTCATAGCGAGCCAATCCAAGACTATTGAGGCTCTCGATGAGTCGATTAATTAGTTGACCTCTAAGTTCGATGCTATGGCCTCCCACCAAAAGGCGATGGACATATCGCCCAGATCGCCCAGCAAGTTAACCATATGTTTTGACCTCAAGGGCATCTACTAGGCCAACCTGAGACCAACCGTAGGGGTCATATCAATGTCATTTCTACGATGGGAGACGGGTTAGAGGAGAACCGTGTGATGGTTCTCTAGGAGTCAGTTTCAATTCCTGATCCCGTTGGAGCAGAGGGGAGGAATGGAGAAGAGAGTTTGAGCTCTAATAGGAGGACTAGTCCTTCGCCCCTATTAGCTACGTGTACCCTTCACTCAGAGGGTGGCATGGTCCAAGCTATTTAAGCTTGAGCCCAGATTCATGCGATTCCTGAATGTTTTGAGGAGGGTATATGTCAATGTTCCTTTCTTGGAGGCTCTTAAGGAACTACCCACCTATCTGCACTTTTTGGGAGAGCTTCTTTCTAAGAAAGGACAGCTTGGAGAAGCTTTAGTGGCTCCCATTGGAGAAGCTTACAACGCGATTTTGTAGAAACAGTCACCATCAAAGCTACAAGATCCTTGTAGCTTCTCCATCCCATGCTGCATGGGGGATATCCAGATTGAGAGAGCCCTTTGTCATTTGGGAGCTCGTGGGAGCCTAATGCCTCTCTCTCTCTCTACAAAAAGCTGAAATTGTTGGACCTGATAGCCACTACTGCATCTATAGCTAGCAAATCGCTCCACCGGTTAACCTATAGGTATTCTAGAGGATCTTCCAGTTCAGGTGGAAAAGTTCATCATCCGCTGCAACTTCATCATTCTCGACACGGATGAGAACTTCCAGGTTGCCCTCAGCTCAGAGAGGTCATTCCTTGCTATTGCGGGAGTCGTGATTAATGTACAGGTGGACACCATGTCATTCCAGTTGTATGGTGAAACGGTCGATTTCTATTTCCCTTCACCCACACCATCTTCAATTCCTAGTGTCCACCCAGTTCTTGTAGCCCCTAGTCTCTCCGCCCCTCCTGCAGCTGTCTATAGAGTCGAGGTCACCGATGGGGATGGAGGACCTCATATGAGATCGATAATCTTGCCTTATCTACCTCCGCCGATCATTGCTAGTATGCGCGGGACTCCTTTCCACCTTAGGGAGGTGTTGGATGCATCACCATCCACTACGTCAGCTGCTCCACCCTCCTTCATCTTGCCATCATATTTTGCCTGAGGTAAGGTTAAGCTTAGGACCTAAAACAAGCATCTCTTAGGAGGAAACCCCAGGCATTTGCTAAAAAAAAGTGTCATTTTGTCCCCCCCTTTGTGCCTCCCATTTTTCCCCTTTGCACCATGCGTTTTCCCCTACCCTTGTTCTTTTTATGTGTCCTTGTCATTGAGGTCAATGAAAGTCTCAAGCATGGGGGGTGAGCTTGTAGCTCTTTGGGTGAAATTGTGGATCCTAAGGTTGGGTCGATTGACATCACTTGTATTCGCATCATATAGATAGGACTTCATATCGTTTCACTAGGTTGTTTTTGCATATTTTGTTTAGTAGAGGATGTAGCTTAGAGCATTTAGGCTAGATTTCGCATCACAAAAAGAGAGTGATCGAGTTGGGCATTCATAAGTTTTCCAGGTACTATTTGTAACCTTCTCTTCATTATCCTTTATATGTTTCATTGTTTTCTTAGTTAGTTTTACTGCTTCTGAAACAAAAAAAGGGTATAAAAGTTTGTGAAAACCCTTCTTATGATGAGAAAACAAGGGGTGATGACCAATCGTTCATGTTGATTGTGTGTTGAGGTGTGGCCTGTGCTGGAGTGAGTTTTGTTAAACGGTGTTTGATATTTCCATATGTAGTTCCTTTGCCCTATGTTGCATGCAAATTGCCTTTGAGACTCATATGGTTTGACTTGATTAACTTTGCTAAGTTGGACATATCTTAGAGAAAGTTGCTTGGCTGTGGTAGGTTTACCTGTGAGATCTTTGATCCTAATGACTATTCATTAAATATAGTCTCATACTTTCTTTCATGTGTGACTGATCCATGATGCATCTCTAGAACGTAGTCGTGTTCTCTTTGAAATCGCATTTAGCATTTGCATATGTTGATATGATTGAGGCAATCTTTATTTCATATAGCCACATAAGCTAAAAAGCTACCCGGTTGATGTGTACTACCGGTTTTGCTATCCCTTTGTGCCTTCTTTCTATTTTTGTTGCTACATCCCATCCACTACACACTTGTCCTATACACACTCTCTATACTCTTGTCAAGGTCTAGTAGAGCAACACTTTCATATTTTAGTTGGATGTGCTTGGGAAATTGATCCACCTTGGGTACCATATCGGTGGCTTATTTTGGAGGAATTGTGAATTTGTGTTTCCAATGCTATCCACATGTATCTACTTTTGCTTCTCAAAGAAAAGAAAAAATAATAAAGAGAAAAAGGGGTCCTACCGATCTTGCCTGATTGGATGGAGTATTGAGCACATCCTTGTTACATATTCCAAACACATTGAGAGGGGTGTTCCACTATGTCCCAAGGTGAGGTCCTAGTGGTTCTGCTTCGTCAACATTTATTGAAGAAGGTCTTATCCTACTATTTGCTTCAATATTGGGGTGTTTGATGTGTTGCATTTGGGTAAGGTGATTTATAGATGGTATTGTATGTGTTTTATCGAGCATGTTTTTCACACCTTAGCTTGGCCACCTTGAATGCAGGATTTAGCTTGATTTGTTGATTTTTGTCATCCCTTTCTTGAGCAATACGTGCTCAGAGGTTCCTTTCTGATCATTCAAGACTAGTCTTGCTTAGGGACAAGCAAGAAATAAGCATGGGGGAGTTTATAAACCTCTAATTTCATCATTTGGACCTTTTAATTCCACCAGCCTTTTCCATATATTCCCTAAGATTGGTGGAAGATTTGGCAAAAATTTGCTCCTCTTTGCTCATGATTATCTTATTCGGACTAAATCTTCTTTTCGTAGGTGCATTGATCTTAATTGGAAGAATTTCAGCGCTTGTTGTCTTGAAAATCAACAAGGAGTAATGCTATAGGAAGAAACAAGTTGGAAGATCAAATAGAAGGGTCAAAGGCTTAAGGAATCAAAGGGAAGACACTTGCATGGCTAGCTATGCATATCAGTATGGCTGTGCAAGTCAGAAATCGAAGCCAGAAAGTTGCACGGCTGGTCGTGCACTTTTGCACGTTCGTACAAAAGCGGCAGAAAGTTCTTACAGAGTAGCATGGCTAGCCGTGCGTTTTTACACGGCCGTGTGTCCCCTAATTGTTAACTCTTTCCCTATGTGTGAAGAATCATCCCATGCTAACTAACCTTCAATGTTATAGCCGAAACCTCCTCACTTAAGCCCATAGTCAGAACTGTGCATTTCCAATCCTAGACTGACCATTGCTTTGTGTTTACCTCATAACTTCTTCAACACTTGGCATTTGAGTGCGATTCACGACCTGTTACAGAATAGACATTTGGAGGTTTTCATCTATGTATAATTTACAGAAATTGAAGACTATTTTCCTGGTTAAATTTGAGCTAGAAATGAATTAAAGTATTCTACTTAGAAACCGAAAATGAGCTAATGAGGTGGTTTTGGGAGGAATAACTAGTTAAGCGCTTATTTATGGCTACTATGACCGAACCACCTTTCCTAACCCTAATTGGACCATCTTAAGGGCCTAAGTAAATATTGACCAAGGGGGACCTAGTCCTTTACCTAGGGTCAATATTGGGCCAACTTGGTTCATAAACCTCACTAGTGAGAGTAAGCCCAAACTTGGAAGTTCCTCTACGTCAACCCCTCCCCCTTAAAGAGGATTTTTCCTCAAATCTTCATCATGTTCTTCATTGTCTCCAAGGTAACTAGTGAGACCCCCGATATTAAAGATGTCGGATGTTTGTATATCTCTCGAAAGTACAACCTTGTATGCATTCTCTCTCATCTTTTGTACCACATTGTATGGGCCATCTCCTCTAGCCATGAGCTTGTTCTTCCTTCTTGAGGGGAATTTTCTTTCCTCAAATGGAACTACACAAGATCACCCAGTTTGGACTCAAGGTGTGGGCAGTTCTTGTTGGCTTTTTGCTTGTATTGCTCATTTACTTTTTCAATTTGTGCCCTTACTTGCTTATGTCACTTCTTGATTTCTTTAGCTCTTCCTTCGGCCCCAAAATTCACCCTTGATTCTTGTGCAATATGTATAAGATCAATGGGAGTAAGGGGATTAAGGATATAGTACACTTCAAAGGGAGAGTGAGAAGTAGCATCGAAAGGAGCCCTATTGTTTATGAATTCAACATAAGCAAGCTTGACATCCCAATGCCTCAAACTATTACTCACCATAAACCTTTAGCAAGGTTGTGAGAGTTTTATTTGTAACCTCTGTTTGTCCATGGATTTGACGATAGCAAGTAGTGCTAAAGAACAACTTAGTCCCCACAAGCCTCCATAGGGATCTCCAAAAGTGAGATAGAAATTTGACATCCCCATCCAATATGATGGTCCTTGGAATACCATGGATCCTCGCAATTTCTTAAAAGAAGAGGTCTGCAGTGTAGGTAGCATCATCGCTCTTGTGGCATCTAATGAAGTGAGCCATCTTTGAGAATCAATCCACCACTACAATGATAGCATCTTTTCGCTAACGGGTTCTTAAAAGGGCCACAATGAAGTCCATGCTAATGTCATCCCAAGTCCTTGAGGGGACTAGAAGAGGAGTGTGGAGACCTTGATGGGAAGAACTCTTAGCCATGTGACAAATGTTGCATCTTGAGATCACCTTATGAACATCACCACGTATCTTGGGCCAATAAAAATGATCCTTGAGCATCTCAAGGGTCTTGTTAATGCTAAAATGACTGACTAAGCCACCTCTATGAGCCTCCTTGACAATCAAGTTCTTTAGAGGACTTTTACGGATGCAAAACTTGTTTTCATTGAAGAGGAAACCTTCTTGTAGTGTGAAAGAGCCAAAATTAGAAGGATTCTCCACCACTTTCTGGAAGTCTTCATCCTCATGTTATACAACTTTGATGGAATGAAATCCAAGAACCTTGGCTTCAAGGGTCGAAAGAAAAGCATACCTCCTTGATAAGGCATTGGCCACAACATTCTCTTTTCCACTCTTTTGCTTACAGGAGACGGTGAAAGATTGAAGGAACTCAACCCACTTGGCATGTCTTGAGTTCAACTTATGTTGACCATTGACATGGGACAATGCATTGTGATCCAAATAGAGCATAAAGGGCTTGGGCTTGAGGTAATGACTCCAATGTTCCAAAGCGCTAACAATGGCGTAGAATTCTTTGTCATAGCTAGAGTAGTTAAGCCTTAAACCATTCAACTTCTCACTAAAGAAAGCTAGAGTGCGCTTAGCTTGAGTGAAAGTAGCACCAATCCCAACATCACTAGCATCACACTCAACTTCAAATAGAAGATCAAAGTTGGGAAGAGCTATGATAGGAGCAGAACAAAGCCTATCCTTGATGATTTTCAAGGCCCTTTGTGGGGCCTTTTTCTGCTCAAAGCTTCCTTTTTTCATGCATTAGGTCAATGGAGCCATAATTGAGCTAAAGTCTTTGATGAACCAGCAGTAAAAAGACACCAACCCATGGAAGCTTCACACTTTTGTGGTGGAGGTGGGAGTAGGTCAACTCTTTATAGCCTCAAATTTAGATTCATCAACCTGAATTCCCTAACCGAACACAACATAGCCAAGAAAGGCAACTTGAGGAGTCAATAGTTCACACTTCTCAAGTTTGGCATATAACTTTTGTTGTCGTAATACTTGGAACATTTGAGAAAGATGCCTCACATGAGACGTTTCTTCACGACTATACACCAAAATATCATTAAAATACACTACAATAAACTTCCCAATGAAAGGTCTCAAGACCTTATTCATGAGCCTCATGAAAGTGCTAGGAGCATTAGATAGACCAAATCGCATCATAAGCCACTCATACAACCCATATCTGGTCTTAAAGGTGGGTGTCCAGTCATCTCCTTATTTCATTCTAAGTTGGTTGAAGCCACTACGGAGTTCAATTTTGGAAGAGACCTTGGACCCATTCAACTCATCAAGCACATCATCCAATTGAGGAATTGGGAATCAATACTTGATGGTGATGTTGTTTATGGCCCTAGAATCAAAACACATACGCCGAGTGCCATCTTTGTTAGGTACCAAAATGGTCGGGACCAAACACGGACTTAAGCTTTCCCTAATCTACCCACAATCAAGCAACTCTTAGACTTGTCATTGAAGCTGTTTTGACTCATTAGGACTGCACCTGTAGGCCAGCTTGTCTGGCAATTAGGAAAGTAGCACTCAATAAGATATCAATTTGGTGCTAAATTCCTCCCAAAGGAGGAAGCCCTGCTGGTAAATTGTTGGGGAATACATCCTCAACCTCTTTTAAGAATGATTGAGCTAAAGGAAGCATGGGTTTCATTCCCTCACTTATGTTTGATTCTAACACAAGTAAAGCAAATAAAGGCTTGCTCTTACTAATGGATCTCTCTCCATCTGTGTTTCACTCATAAATAGGCTTTTCTCACGTCCCTTCTCCTACTTAGATTTGAGCAGTTTAGGTAGAGGTAGCGGCGTCGAAGTAAGATTACGACTCATGTACTTGTATGCATAAGTATTGGCATGTCCATCATGAATCACATGATTGTCAAACAATCATGACCTACTAAGCAAAAAATGACATGCGTCCAGCAGAAGAACATCTCACAGTACTTCACCACAATATGGACCAACCAAAAATGCGATAAGTGCTTGCTTAGAAACAGTCAGCTCGCTTCCTTGTTGGAGCCATTGGATAGAATAAGGGGTGGGATGCACCTTGGTGGGTAATTGAAGCTTGTCAATGAGTGTTGTGGCAGCTACGTTAGTGCAACTTCCTCCATCAATCATGAGCTCACACACCTTGCCTTCGATAGTGCATCGGGTACGGAAAATTCGCTCCCTTTGGCTTTGCTCACAAGGAGTCTCTTTAACATGGAGTGCTCTCCGAATTAGCAAGAGTTCACCCACATCCGGAGTCATCAAAGTTTGATCCTCACCCTCTACTTCCTCTTCACTAGTACCTTCTTCAATAGCTTGAATTTCTTCTACCTTTCTAATGGTAAGAGTCCTTTAGGTAGGACAATCTGCATAGAAGTGTCCATAACCATAACATCTAAAACACTTTTGACCCTCCAATCTCTTTGGTAGCTCACTAGCAATCTCTTTACTCTTGTCAACAGTTTTGACGGGTGTAGGGTTACTGATTGCTTTGTTGGGGGTGGAGTAACCCTTAGGGTTACTCGAAGGATGAATAGAGGAAGCAGTTTGAAAGGGTTTTCGACCCTTAAGTTGCTTCTTAACCTTGATAGCTAGGCCGCACACATCATTAAAGGATAAGTAAGATTGTACATCCACCTTGTTAGCAATGCTAGGACATAATCCTGTAATGAACCTAGCAATCTTGAGTTCGGGAGCTTCATCCAAGCCAGCCCACATTTAGAGTTGTTCAAACTCTCTAATGTACTCTTCTGCCTTTAGATTCTCTTGGTTTAGAGGGGCGATCTTGAGGTAGAGTTCATGTTTGTAATAAGGAGGTATAAATCTATTGTCCATATGCTTCTTGAGCTTGGACCAAGTCTTGGATTTGGCTTTCTTAGCCCTGCTGCTTTTTCATTGTTCATACCATAATGAAGCATACCCCTTTATCTTAAGAATGGCTAACTTGAAGGCCTTCTCATCGTTGTAATCTTTGAGTTTTGAGATCCTTTCAAGGACTTAAACCCAATTAAGATAGTTCCCCGGGTTAAGATTTTCATCAAATTTCAGAGCCTTAACTTTAGTATCCTGAATATCATCCGTTCGATGCCTTATTCTTCTTAGTCTTCCCTCCTCATCATCAACGTCTTCATGGGAGGAAGAGTATTCGATGTCAATAGGATGAGCATTGTAGCCTTGTTGGTGAGGGTTTCATGGAGTGGATTCCTTCACCTGTGCATCTTGAGTGAGCTTCCTTAATTGCTCTTGAAACTTCACAAAGGCCCTACCTATCTCATAGGGTTGCTCAAGAGCAATGTTCGACGAGTGATAAGGATTCCCCTCACTATTCATGGTTGATAGAAACGTAAAAGGAGGAACAAGGAGGGGAAAATAGGGGAGGCACGAGCGTGCCGGAGGAACACGGGTAGGAAAATAGTGAAAAGTGAGGGGGCACGATCGTGCTCTGTGGCACGGGGGTCATGCTAGATCTCTAAAACATGATCTAAGAATGCAGGAAAGGGCATAGTCGTGCCAAGCAGCACGGGGCGGTCTTGCCAAATCTCTTGGTCAAATTTTTAATGTGCAGGATTTTAGCACAATCGTGCCAAGTGGTATGGGGTGGTAGTGCCAAATTTCTGGTTTTGTGTTTTTGGCCTTTTTATGGGGTTGTAGGGATGTATTTAGGTTGTGGTTTGTGTTTCAGCTATAATTAGGGTTCTTTGTGGACTAGGTAAGAGATTTAAAGAGGAATAACTAATGACAAAATAGTATAGAAAGCGATAAACTTTAAGCAATTCCAAGGATGGTTGAAATAGATGCTTACCAAGAGATAGGATCATTGTGCTCTGATTCAAAATGATGCATCGTGAATTCCATTTGTTAAAATAAAGGAATGAAATGTATGTAGGTCAGGCCAATGGATGTTGAAGACCAATTTCTCTAAAGAAGAACGAAGAAGGAGAGAGAGAATTCCCAAATAAGAAAGCCTCTAATAGAATAGATTCAACACTAGTAATGGGTAGAAAATAGATAAATCAACCCACCCTCTAACCCTATCAAGCCTTAACACCAAGGATTAGATTAAAGAAAATACTCAAATCACCACTCTCCTAAGAGAGAGAAAGAATTTGAGATTTTAAAGAAAACCATCCTTCATGCTCTACATATCATCCATCAAATCTTATGTTTCATGGAGGTAATTATGGCCATAATCGCCCAATGAGATGGGGATTTAGCTGCACATTAGTGGGGCAAGTGGGCTAACGGGCGGCTTAAAAAATATCCAAGGAAAATAAATCAAGATACTTAAAATAATTACAATCACTATGAGCTGTATTTTTTAGGATCCATCCTCCATCTTCTAGAGAGCCTTGAATAGGCTCTACTCCTCCAAATGAGGTGATGCCACTTGTTGACTCCTTCATTGTGAGTAAAGAATCATATCATGCTAATTAATCTCTAAAATTACAGCCGTAACCTTCTCAATTAAGCCCATAGTCAGAACCGTGCATTTCCAATCCTGGACCAACCCTTACTTGGTATTTTGCCCATAACGTCCTCAATACTTAGCATTTGAGTGCAATTTAAGACCTGTTAGAGAATAGACATTTGGGGCTTTTCTTCCACGTATAATTTACAGGAATTTGAGCTCATTTGCCTGGCTAAATTTGAGCTAGAAATGAAGTAAAGTATTGCACACAGAAACTGAAAATGAGATAGTGAGGTAGTTTTGGGAGGATTAATTGGTTAATTCCTTATTTAGGGCTACTATTGGCCCAACCTCCTTTCCTAAACCTACTTTGACCTTCTTATGGGCCCCAAGTAAATATTAACCAAGGTGGACCTAGTCCTTGCCTAGGGTTAATATTGCGCCAACTTGGTTCATGAACCTCACTAGTGAGAGTAGGCCCAAGCCGAAGAGTTGCTCTGCATCAACCCCTCCCCCTTGAAGAGGATTTGTCTTCAAATCTTCATCATGTTCTTCATTTCCTTCAGGTAAGGAGTGAGATCCCTAATATTAAAGGTGGCGGACATTGGTATATCTCCTCGAAAGTTCAATCTTGTATGCATTCTCTCCCACCTTTTGTTCCACCTTCTATGGACCATCTCCTCTAGCCAAGAGCTTGTTCTTCCTTCTTGAGGGGAACATTTCCTTCCTCAAATGTAACCATACAAGATCATCCAGTTCAAACTCAAGGTGTGGGTGGTTCTTGTTGGCTTTTTGCTTGTGTTGCTCATTCACCTTTTCAATTTGTGGCCTCACTTGCTCTTGTAGCGTCTTCATTTCTTTAAGTCTTACTTCAACCTCGAAACTCACCCTTGATTCTTGAAGAATAGGTAGCATACGAGGAAGGGGATTAAGACCACACTTCAAAGGGAGAGTGAGAGGTAGCATAGGAAGGAGCCCTATTGTTTACATATTCGACATGAGAAAGCTTGACATTCTAATCCCTCAAACTCTTACTCACCATACCCGTAACTAAGGTTGTGAGAGTTTGATTTGTCACCACTGTTTGTCCATCGATTTGAGGATAGCAAGTAGTGCTAAAGAGCAACTTAGTCCCCACAGGCCTCTACAAGGTTCTCCAAAATTGAGATAGAAATTTGGCATCCCTATCCAACACGACGGTTCTTGGAATGCCATGGAGCCTTATAATTTCTTGAAAGAAGAGGTCCATAATGTAGGTAGCATCTTCACTCTTATGGCATGCAATGAAGTAAGCCATCTTAGACAATCGATCCACCGCTACCATGACAGTTTCTTTTCCTCGAAGGGTTCTTGAAAGGGCACCAATAATGTCTATGCTAATGTCATCCCAAGGCTTTGAGGGGACTGAAAGAGGAGTGTGGAGACCTTAATGGAAATAACTCTTAGCCATATGACAAATGTTGCATCTTGAGATCACCTTATGAACATGACCACCTATCTTGGGCCAATAAAAATGATCCTTGAGTATCTCAAGGGTCTTGTTAATGCTAAAATGACTGGCTGAGGCTCCTCCATGAGCCTTATTGGCAATTAAGCCCTTAGAGGACTTTTACGGATGTAAAGCTTGTTTCTTTTGAAGAGGAAACCATCTTATAGAGTGAAAAGCCAAAGTTAGAAGGATTATCCTCTACTTCCTTAAAGTCTTCATCCCCATGGTACATAGCTTGATGGAATGAAATCTAAGAACCTTGGCTTCAAGGACCAAAAGGAGAGCATATCTCCTTGATAAGGCATTGGCCACACCACTCTCTTTTCCATTCTTATGCTTACAAGAGAAGGTGAAAGATTGAAGGAGCTCAACCCACTTGGCTTGTCTTGAGTTCAACCTGTGTTGACCATTGAGATAGGACAATCCCTTCTTATCCGAATAGAGCACAAAGGGCTTGGACTTGAGGTAATGAATCTAATGTTGCAAAGCCCTAACAATGGCATAGAATTCCTTGACATATTTGGAGTAGTTGAGCATCGAACCATTCAACTTCGTACTAAAGAAACATATAGGATGCTTAGCTTGAGTGAGAACAACACCAGTCCCAACGTCACTAACATCACACTCAACTTCAAATAAAAGATCAAAGTTGGGAAGAGATAAGATAGGAGCTGAACAAAGCCTATCCTTGGTGGTTTTAAAGGCTTTTTGTGCAGCCTTTATCTGCTTAAAGCTTCCTTTTTTCAGGCATTCGGTCAAGGGTGCTATAATTGAGCTAAAGTCTTTGATAAACCAGTAGTAGAAAGAAGCTAACCCATGGAAGCTTCGCACTTTTGTGATGGAGGTGGGAGTAGGCCAACTCTTTATAGCCTTAACTTTAGACTCGTCAACTTGAATTCCCTCAGCAAACATAACATCGCCAAGAAAGGTAACTTGAGGAGTGAATAGTTGACACTTCTCAAGTTTGACTTATAACTTTTGTTGTTGCAATACTTGAAACAATTGAGAAAGATGCTCCACATGAGACGTTTCATCATGACTATACACAAAAATATCATTAAAATGCACCACAACAAACTTCCCAACGAATGGTCTCAAGACGTGATTTATGAGCCTCATGAAAGTGCTAGGAGCATTACATAGACCAAATTGCATCATAAGTCACTCATACAACCCATATCTGGTCTTAAAGGTGGTTTTCCACTCATCTCCTTCTCTTGTTCTAATTTGGTTGTAGCCACTCCGGAGTTCAATTTTAGAAGAGACCTTAAACCCATGTAACTCATCAAGCACATCATCCAATCGAGGAATTGGGAATCAATACTTGATGGTGATGTTGTTTATGGCCCTAGAATCAACACATATACGCCAAGTGCCATCCTTCTTAGTTACCAAAATCGAGGAACTCAACATGCATTCAAGCTTTCCCTAACGTACCCACGATCAAGCAACTCTTGGTCTTGTCGCTAAAGCTCTTTTAACTCATTTGGATTGCACCTATAGGTCGGCTTGTTTGGCAAAGGGGTGCCCAGTAGGAGATCAATTTGGTGCTCATTTCCTCTCAAAGGACATGAGCCCCGAGGGTAAATCACTAGGGAATACATCCCCAAACTCTTTCAAAAGTGATTGAGCTAAAATATGTATGGGTTTAACTCCTTCCCTGGTGTTTGATTGTACCATGAGTAAAGCAAGCAAACAAACGTTTGCTCTTACTAATGGCTCTCTCCACTCATGTTTCATTCATAAATAGGCTTTTCTCACTTCTGTTTCAGGGCTTAGATTTAAGGAGTTTAGGTATTGTCATGTCCATCATGAATCACGTGATTTCCAAACAACCATGGCCTACCAAGTAACAAATTACATGCATCCAAGGGAAGAACATCACATAGTGCTTCACCACAACATGGATCAACCAAAAATGCAGTAAGTGCTTGCTTAGAAGCGATTACCTTGCTTCCTTATTTGAGCGGTTAGAGAGAATAAGGGTGACATGTACCTTGGTGGGTCATTGAAGTCTGTCAATGAGTCTTATAGAAGCTACATTGGTGCAACCTCCTCCATCAATGATGGGTTCACACACCTTGCCTCCGATAGTGCATCAGGTATGGAAAATTTACCTTTGCATTGGCTCATAAGCAGCCTCTTGGACAAGAAGTGCTCTCCGAATCGACAAGAGTTCACCTACATCCAGAGAGATCAAAGTGCGATTGTCGTCCCCTACTTCCTCTTCACTAGTAGCTTCTTCAATAGCTTGAATTTCTTATACCTCTCTAATGGTGAGTGTCATTTGGTTAGGACAATCCGCTTGGAAGCTTCCATAACCATAACATTTGAAACTTTTTACCCTTCAATCTCTTTGGTGGTTCATTGGCAATCTCTTTAGCCTTGTCAACAGTTTAGATGGGTGTAGGAGTAGTGATCGTTTTGTTGGGGATGGAGTAATCCTTAAGGGTACTCGAAGGACAAATAAGGGAAGCGGTTTGAAAGGGTTTTTTAAACTTAAGTTGCCTCTCAACGTTGATAGCTAGGTGGCACACATCATCAAAGGATAAGTAAGGTTATAGATCTACCTTGTTAGCAATGCTAGGAGATAATCGTTTAATAAACCTAGCAATCTTGAGTTCGGGTGCTTCGTCCAAGCCAACCCGCATTTGGAGTTGTTCGAACTCTCTAATGTACTCTTTTGGCTTTAGATTCTCTTGGTTTAGAGGGGAAATCTTGAGGTAGAGTTCTTGTTTGTAAGAAGGAGATAGAAATCTGTTGTCCATATGCTTCTTAAGCCTGGACCAAGTCTTGATTTTGAATTTGGCTTCTCTAGCCCTGTTCTTCTTAAAATTTTCATACCATAATAAAGTATACCTCTTCATCTTAAGACTAGATAACCTGAAGGGCTTCTCATCGTTGTAATCTTTGAGTTCAGAGATCCTTTCAAGGGCTTGTGCCCAATCAAGATAGTTCTCCGGGTTAAGATAGTCATCAAATTCCGGAGCCTCAACTTTGTTGCCCTGAAGATCATCCCTTCGATGCCTTAGTCTTCTTTGTCTTCCTTCCTCATCATCAAGTCTTCATGGGAGAAAGAGTATTCGATGTCAATAGGACGAGCATTGTAGCCTTGTCGGTAAGGGTCTCGTGAAATGGATTCCCTTACTTGTGCAGCCTGTTGAGTGATCTTCCTCATTTCCTCTTGAAGCTCTACGAGAGCGTGATCTATCTCATGGGTTTGCTCAAGAGCAATGTTCGAGCAGTGATAAGGATGGCCCTCATTAGTCATGGTTAACATAAAGGTGAAACGAGGAAAAGGAGGGGAAAACAAGGGAGGCACATGCGTGCTGAAGGAACACAGGTAGGAAAACAGTGAAAATGGAAGAGGATGGTCATGCTCTGTGGCATGGAGGGTTCGTGCTAGATCTCTGAAACAGGATTTAAGTATGCAAGAAAGGGGCATAGTCATGCCAGACAGTACAGGGTGGTCGTGCCAAATCTCTGGGTCAAAATTTTAAAGTACGGGGTGGTAGTGCCAAATTTGTGGTTCGTGTTTTTCGTCTTTTGTGAAGTTTTAGAGATTTGTTCAGGTTGGGATACGTAGGTGAGCCCAATGGACATTGAAGACCAATCTCTCCAAAGAAGAACCAAGTAGGAGAAAGAGAATTTCCAAATAAGGAAACCTGTAATAGAGTAGATTTTACACTTGTAATAAATAGAAAATAGATAAATCAACCTACCCTCTAACCCTCTAAAGCTTAGCACCAACGATTAGATTAAAGAGAATACTCAAATCACCACCCTTATAAGAGAGCTAAAGATTTTTAGATTTTGAGAAAAATCAAGCTTCAAACTCTCATATCATTTGTCAAATCTGATCTTTCATGGAGATAATTGGGTCCATAAACACCCAATGAGAGGGAGAATTAGTTGTACATTAGTGGGGCAAGTGGGCCAATAGGTGGCTTATAAAATATCCTAGTAAAATAAATCAAGATGCTTAAGATAATTACAATCACTATGAGATGCATTTTTCAGGATTTGTCCTCCATCTTTTAGAGAGCCTTAAGTAGGCTCTTTTCCTCCCAATAAGGTGATGCCACTTGTCAACTCTTTCCTTGTGTGTAAAGAATCATCCCATGCTAATTAATCTCCAAAATTACATCTGTAACCTCCTCAATTAAGCCCATAATCAGAATCGTGCATTCTCCAATCCTAGATCGATCCTTGCTCGTTACTTAGCCCATAACTTTCTCAGTACTTGGGGTTTGATTGTGATTCAAGACTTGTTAGAAAATAGACATTTGGGGTTTTCATCCATGTATAATTTGTAGAAATTGGAGATGATTTACCTGGTTAAATTTGAGCTAGAAATGAAGCAAAGTATTCTGCCCAGAAACTGAAAATGAGCTAATGAGGCGATCTTGACAGGATTAAGTGGTTAGTTCCTTAGAGCTACTATTGGCCCAACCACGTTTCCTAACCCTACTTGGATCTTCTTAAGAGCTCCATGTTAATATTGGCCAAGGGGGGCCTAGTCCTTAACCTAGAGTCAGTATTGGCCCAACTTAGTTCATGACCGTCACTAGTGAGAGTAGGCCCAAGCTCGGGACTTGCTTTGCATCAGAGTCTCCTACAAAAAATTGAATCTATAAAGTGTAACGATTTCTTCTCTTAAAAGTCGAGCTCACTTCACGATTTGATTGAAGGAGTAGTCAATTCGGCACTTTCTTGAAAAAAGGGAAGAAAATGTTAATTTAAGTTCTCAAAAAAAATTGGAAAAAAAATCATAAGACCAATCATAAATTGGTCCTTGGAGAGTCACAAAAAAAATCAAAAGGACTTAAAAGAAGGGGGCTTATTACAGGATATCATATCAAAAGGGCCTAGGAAAAAAGGGAAATAAAAAAAGAGGCAAATTTAAAAAGCAAACTCTGCAGAGTCTTGATATTATCAACAAAGAGGATGAAAAAAGTGGCAAACTGCAATGAAGTGTTGGTGGTAGCTAACTAACACTCTGCAGCAATTTGGCATTGAAAAAAGGGGATGAAAGCAGCAGTGATGAAGACGAGATGCCAACAGGGTCTCAGGCAAACAATGGAGCCTACAAAGAAGCACTCACTGCCAAAGGGAAGGCAAATGACCTCAAGGGAAAAAAATGGAAGAGAATCAAAGATTAAAGAGGCTGAAACAAAAAAATCAAGATGATGAATTGGAAAAAAGAGAAGGAGGAACTTATAATAATTGATGATAAAAATGTTGATAAAATGTATCACAAATTGTTGATAGAATTCTATCTCTCGAAATTGTTGATAGGATTTTACCACAAATTGTTGATAAAATTTATTACAAGTTGTTGATAAAATTTGTAACAAATCGACAAATAGAATTATCTTAAAAAAATCATCCTGGATTATTTACCAAGTCATCAAATTATTTGGCAAAAAAAAAAAGAAGAGGAAGCCCAAAAAAAAAGAGCTTTAATCATCAGTATCTTTCAGGTTTTCGTAACTCAACCACTTCAAACACTCAAAATTCATGTGCGTGTTTAACTCTTGAAGGGGGCATCTGTAGGGAGGTAAAAATTTGCTAACAAATCGCATGCCACCACGTGTAAAATATAATAATTTTTATTAGGCAAACTAGGAGTTGCCATGTGTAAAATGAACTTTGGCAGGCCCATTTAAGTGGATTTAAATTCTGGCCAATCAGAAATTGCCATATGTCATTTGTGATGTAATAAATAATAATTGTTTCTTTACTTAAAATAAAGACATAATACCAAAAACATGGGCCAAGGTCCAAAGCACAACTCAAAACCCTAGCCTTTGACCCTATAAATAGAGGTCTTTTACCCTCATTCTCTAGAGCTCAACATTCGACATCCTCTATTAGCTCCAAAGCTCAAACTATAGATGACATCCAGCTACCAAGCAACAAGGATCAAAATCAGCTAGTTTAATATCTTCTGCAACCTCAAATTGAAGTCTACTTTAGAGTTTCTTCCAGTTCATCAATCGGAGATCAAGCAAACTTGCCCTCACATCGA
Organism: Selenicereus undatus; assembly: GCA_017589665.1. Classification (NCBI taxonomy): domain Eukaryota; kingdom Viridiplantae; phylum Streptophyta; class Magnoliopsida; order Caryophyllales; family Cactaceae; genus Selenicereus; species Selenicereus undatus. The sequence goes on along the minus strand of JACYFF010010365.1, from coordinate 76,981,518 downwards.
TTAATCTAGCCAACTGCATTTAACACAATCAACATTTACAAAATTCAGTGGCTTAGACTACAAGCAGTGTCCAGCTATAAAGCGAGAAAGATCAAAAACTTGGAAGCTTCAAAATAGCAATAAACCATTTGCACATCAAGATCAAGAACCATCTTAGAGTTCTTCAGCTGATTTGCTTCAATCGAGATCAAGTATTCACATCCCCAAATTAGGGGTGAGCAAAAACTCCGAAAGTGAAAACCAAACCAAAAAATGACAAAACCAAACCGAAAAACCGGTTAACTGGATCGAGTTTTGTGAAATATTCGATTCGGTTAACTGAACCGAATTTTCTTTTTAGTTCAAGGGGCAAAATAGTTTGGTTAATCGCAGCTAACCGAACGAAACCTTTTTTTTTAAGGCAACAATCAGCATTTAGAAAAGCCAGAACCAATCTGCAAAAGCCCAGAACTCAGTAGCCTAAAATACTTACTCTAAACCCTAATTTCTATTCATTCTCTCACCACACAACACATACCCACACACCAATATTTCTCTCTCTAACTCTTTCTGCTCTCTCACTCACCTCTGCATGTGCTCACGCTCTGGCTCTGCTGTCTAATCTCGGCTGTGACCACCTAATCATCGTTCACTGGGCTTAGGTCATTCGCCGGTTGCTGCTCACTGCCCGTCGATTCACAGCTCGATGTTCGCTCATTGCCCGTCGACTCTCCTTCTGCCGCCTTCGGTTCTGTTCTGTCTCCAGGCGAGTCTTCGACCGCTATGAGCCTATTACAATGAGTAAAGTAGTTTCCCTTCTTGATTTATGTGATTTAATTACAAATCTATGGAAATAATTGTTCATGGCATTCTTGAAGAACTTGATTTCTGTGAATTACATATCTATGAAAATTATTGTTCATGACCAACTATCGACTCTTCTTTTTTTATTTTTGTTTCCTACTTGGTTTCACAATTTTTAGTTTGTCATGGCATGCTTCGAGTAAATCAAGTTTTAGATTAAAAGCGCTAAACAAATCTCTCTTTAATTTGTCATGACTATTGTAGAAAGCTAAAAAAGTGTTGGATAAATCTCTTGTTAGTCTTAGGTTCACTCTTTCCTGTGTTATTAAGTAAAGTAGAGGAGTGAATGGAGAGTTGTGGTAACAAGAATGGGGGTCCAAAGTAGAGTGTTAGTTTTACAAACTATTACTACTTTGCAAGAAGTTTTTCAAAGTATTTAGCTATGTCTTTTTAAGAGTTGCCATGAGGTTTTTCAAGTGTTCTATTAGGTTTTTGTTAGATAAATTTGAGTGTAAATTAAAGTGCCGCAAATGTACGACTAACATCGTAGTACTTGAGGGTCGTCTCCACGGGGACGATAGAAAGACTTATGTCACTGAAATTTTTGAAACTAACAGTACCTAAACCTAAGAAATACTTATTTTAGAAAATTTTTACTAAGTAATAAAGAGGACCTTAACAATCAAGGAAAACATGAAGAAATAACCATTTGGAGACCTAAAACATAAAACAAAGAAAACCACACTCTAAACTTGAAGAAATAATGATTAGGAAACCTAAGTAACCAAACCAAGCTACTAAACGCAGTCAACCAACCAAATCAAACCAAATCATTCGAACCGTCAAAACCATCAAAACCTAGGCAATCAACAAAACAATTCGAACCAAATCAAACCAAATGACTTGATCTAAACGCATCCAACCATCAAACTATATCCAAATCCAGCTTAACCAACCAAAATAATCAACCAAACTACTAAATCAACTAAATCAACTAAACTAAAATCAGAATATTATCAAATCAACCAACTTCTAAATCAACAAAAGAAAACTGAGCTTATCAGGACGAAATTGAAAACTAAAACAAAGGAACAGAGCAACGATGCAAACCAAAACAGAGGAAGGGACTTCCAAACTTCAACGAAGAACAACCATACATGAGCTTCCAAGCTTGCTGAACACGGAAGATTCATGATCACCACAGCTTCAAGTTCAAAAACAGAGAAAGAAGACAAACACGAGCAAATTTAGGGGAGGGGATGTATCAAAATTTCACAAAATCAAGATCCAATTCTTACAAAAACAAACTAAAACTATGAATTACAATTAGAAAACTTGAAATCTTCGCATTATTACAAGAAATTCGAAACCCATAACCCAATCTAACATCAAACCCTAACCAGGTTTATCAAACCCTAACTCTGGAAAAAAAAAACCGCATATGAAATTCATGCTAAAACTTTAAAAATTAGAACTAATTCAACCCTAAAAATCTCCTAACCTCAAAATGAAACTCGAAAATCAAAACCCTAGCAATTATCTAAAATTCGAATTGAAACTAACAAGAACCCTAATTAAAACTTGAAAACTTAAAACTAAAACCTAATTGTTACCTAATTAGACCCTCATCACCTCGCTTCAATCGCCGCTACTTCCTTTATACATCGTCAAGCTCGTCTCCCTTCGATCTTGGTCGTCAACCTTGCCCAAACGTAGATGGTGGAGATGGATCGAGGTAGTGGTGATGCGCCGGCAGCTTGTTGGAGAGGCTGGTGATGTGGGATTCGGATAAGAGAAAGTGTAATGGGGTTGAGATGATGGAGATGAAGGGGGAATAAGATGGATGTGAAGAAGGGGAGGGGGGGATTTCGGGTTTACAGGGTTGGGAGGCCGAAATGGAGGAGAGAGAAATTGAGAGCTAAGAATGGGGGTTGAAGAGGTCACGTGAGCTGCACGTGGCTAGGGGTGTTTTATTTTCAATTTAATTTCCCCTTTTTTTTCAAATGGGTTATAAAAGCAACAAGCTTAGGATTTTTTTGGGTCGGGTTTGAGTCAATCTGGCACAATGCTTCATTTTCAGCAATTTTCCATCTTTTTTCCACATTTTTTCATATTTATTCAATACCAACAAAACAAAATCAAATCAAATAAAAATATAAAAATAACAATTATAACGAGCATAAATCGGATATAAAAGTATCGTAAAAATATACACTCTTGGCACGAACAAATACCCCAACACCAAGATTTTGCTCGTCCTTGACTAAAATAACTAAACCAACTAAAAAGAAAATCCTAACTCACTATCGCAGGAATAACGATTGCATTTAGCGTATGCAATAGGCCCTTTAAACCCCTCGGTCTCCCAAGTGGGTAAGGGAGGCCTTGTGATAGTTTTCAAGTGAACTACCCACAAAATTATTTCAAAAATAAAAGAAAATATTTTTTTGTTTTTTTCCCCAAAACTAATATGTACATAATTTGGAAAAGATATGCACACGTTCTAATCAACTGAATCACCCATGTAGCTAAGTTATTGACCTACATATATACAGAATGTACTTCAAAGCCCTCTACCTCATTAATGACATTAGAGCACTAATTTTTCACCCCATTGTACATCAAGATTCTGAATTCGTCCCAAGTGCTCTTGTGCAAGTGTATCATCATCCAAAGGCTTAGATTTACTGGAATTAGACTCAATCTCACTTGACTAACACAACTACATTATTGACATATTAACATTGGAAGCAAGCTTTCCCAGTAGCAGTATTGCTTCAAAGGGTAACACCCAGTAGCATGTGCCTCAAATGGTAACGCCTAATAGCGCATGTCTCAAAGGGATACTTGTTACTCCAAATTTTATTTCATCTCTTTTTCTTTTCCTCTTCTTTATTCATAATATTTATTCATTATTTTATCAGAGTAATCGTGTCACACGCAAGTGGGAGAATCATTCATGGAAGCCTAAGACCTAAAGATAATGATAAAGCGATAGCAAGGATTGGATTACACAATCTATAACAAACAATTGGAGTTAGAATTAGGACTTAGAATGGCACACTGAGGTCAGAGACCTTTTATGCACATCCTACTTATACACAAGGTAATAACCAAAGCACATGAGATTTAAGCTAATCAGAAAGAGTACAAACATCCCCAAAAACAAAAAATCTTCAAAATGTTTCAAAAACGGGCACCTCAACCCCACACCAAAACTTCACAATATCCTCATTGTGAGAACTAAGGCGTTAAAAAGCAATCACATCAGCTATACAACTGTAAAACCACATGAAATCACAAATATATACAAACTAGGACCTGATAAAAATCAAAAACAAAACTAAAACAAACACAAAATCACCAAAATCAAAATCTCAAAAGAAAAGCAAAAACAAAACTAACTCTAAAACAAACAAACCACTAAATGACCAAAATCAACACCAAACCAAAACAAAATAAAACCCAAACAAAAAAAATCAAAAAGCAAAAATAGCTAAATAAAGAAAAATAAAAACCAAAACTTAACAAAAGAAAACAAAACCAATCAAGACCAAAACAAACATAATCACCCAAAATAAAAACAAAACCAAACCAAAGGCTTATTAAACACCAACCTAAATCAAAAGAAACCTAAACAAAACAAAATACAAAAGAAAGAAAAGCTAAATACAAAATAAAAAGAAAAACAAAAACACTAAAACACCAAAAGGGAAACAAAAAGAAAATATTAAGCAAAAACAAAACCAATGGAAAGCCAAGACTCACTAAACTAAATAAACAAGACACCAAACCAAGGGAACAAAACACAAATTCAAGGAAACCAAACAAAGAAACTAGAACATACACAATGATAATTCTAGATATACATACCTAACAGGTATTCACAAAATCAGAACCCAACCAAGCGTGATTATAGCCCGCACGGCTTAATAGATCCCAAATTGCTCCTCAAGATTGATCATCCGTATATTCACAGTCCCAAATATCCAAAAATAATTACTAAAAAAGAAAGAAAAGAAATGAAAAAGAGAAGAAGGGAGGGTGGAACGATCATACCAGGTCGAATACAGGTTATACCCAAACTATGCCTCGCGAAGATAATGCAACATGAGGCTTATGGAGCATCAACCACTACATATTAAAAAGAAAAGTACAACTCAAATCAAAACTCATCAAAGCATGTAGCAGCTTATCAAAAGAAGCCCAACTATGATAACATAGAAATAATGAAAAGCATTGAGTTGGAGCCAGAAAAAGTAAATCCATCTAGCCAATAAAGCACAAGTAAGGGCCCTCTTCAACTTATCAAACAGTTGGGCCCAATCAGAAAGGAAATGAACATACTCAGAATAAGCCAGTATTGAGGTCATTGGCCTATAAACTATACCAGCATGAACGAACACTCTAGGCTAAACAGTGGGTGTAAGGTTCACAAGTCTGCTAAGTCCAATATGCGCATGAGTCTGGTCTAAAGCAAAATTCTTAGTGGCAATGATCTCAGACTCGCAATATTCAGAAACGAAGTTAGTTTGGATAGAATCAAAAGAGAAGGACTCATAGTTAGCACAAAAGCCATCATTAGAACTTCCATGGATATCAAACTCACAAGAAATAGATTCACATTCCACATACAAAAGATTATCATCCAATTTAAATAGAAGGTCAGGAATGATGGAATCAAAAGAGAATGATTCATATTCAACATGAAAACAAACATCAAGGGCTTCAGTAACATCAAACCCACTTGAAAAAGATTCATATTCTGTATAAAGAACATCACATCAAAGTCCAAAATAGTGGGTTCAGTTACCTCATCACATAACTCCTGTGAAATATCTTTCTGTGACTCATCTAAATCACGAGGCTCGACTTCAGTTGTGATGCTTATATCTAACTCACTAACAGTATCAGATTGTTCACCCACCTCAAACTCAAAAAAGTTGTTTAGAGTGGTGGGTGGGTCGACAAAAACTAGGACATCATCAGTGATGCCCTTAGGTGAGCTAGTGCAGGGTGTGAGGTCAAGTGATAGAGACATAGGGAGGTCACTCTCTTGATCTAGAGTAGGCAAATACACGTCTTCATTCAAGTCAAGCCTAGTAGAATAAGAGGGTTCAAAATCATCATAGAGACTAGTGTCAGGTTTAGGGGATCCTAAACTAGAATTAAGCTCACTATAAGTCTCCCTATTTTGGTTAAAACATTGAGAATATGCAGCACTTCTCGCTTTCATGGTCTCTATTATTTGATAAGTCATTTCATTAATCTTCATTTCAAAACTTGCACATGTGGCATCAACATAAGCACTATAAGGACAAGTATGAGCATCATGATCAGAAGATTCACAATAATCACACAAAACAGGAGGCATATAATAGTAATATGGGTCATTTGAATCTATAAAGTAGTCCGGATAGGAAGGACTAGCAGGAACAACAAACTCGTCATGAGTTGGGTATCAAAAAGTGTCGTTAGTTTGTTCAAACACATAGGTTTTCCAAGCTAGTTTTTCAAAGAAACCCTAACTTCATCTTGAGTTTTAGATAATAATTCTATTAAACCTCCAGGACAAATTGATTCAACATAGCACCGCATCTTAACATTTAGACCCACATCAATGACCTCGCAAATTTGAGCACCATAATCATTAAGCCTTAAAAGATAACTCCAAAAAGATTCATACTCATATTGCGGGAAGTGGAAAACTGGCATTTTGTTTTTAAAGTTTTTAAAGTTTTTCAATTTTTAGGGGTTTTCAAGTTTTTCTAAATTTTTAAGGATTTTTTGGATTTTTTTCAAGAAATGAACTAAAAAAATCACAACTAATAACGAATAAACAAAGTAAGTCAAAGCATAAGGAACTAATAAGAATGAAACTAAGAAAAAGAAAAATGCTCAAACTGAGGGAAACATAAACTTGCCACTTTGTTTTGGAGGTTTTTAAAATTTTCAACCTTTTTGTGGGTTTCAAGTTTTTCTAATAATTGATTTTCTAATTTTAGGCTTTTCTAACTTTTTTTGATTTTGGGAATAAATTCGAGCAATGTACTAAATCAAGTCGTAATTTAATATCGTAATAAAGAAACCTAATACCAAAATAACTACGTAAAGAAAATGCAACCTAATCTACTGTCGTCGTCCCTGGCATTAGCGCCAACGACTTATTAGGATATCTCGAGTGTAAATTAAAAGTGCCGCAAGTGTACTGACGTCGTAGTACTTGAGGGTCGTCTCCACATGGACGATGGAGAGACTTAGGTCACTGAAATTTTTAAAACTAACATTACCTAAACCTAAGAAATACTTATTTTAGAAAATTTTAACTAAGCAACAAAGAGGACCTCAATAATCAAGGAAAACATGAAGAAATAACCATTTACAGACCTAAAACATAAAAGACGAAAAACCACACTCTAAACTTGAACAAATTACGATTAGGAAACCTAACCAAACCAAGCTACTAAACACAATCAACCAACCAAATCAAACCAAATCATTCGAACCATCAAAACCTAAGTAATCAACAAAACCATTCGAACCAAATCAAACCAAATAACTTCATCTAAACGCATCCAGCCATCAAGCCATCAAACTATATCCAAATCTAGCTTAACCAACCAAAATAATCAACAAAACTACTAAATCAACTAAACTAAAATCAGAATATTATCAAATCAACCAACTTCTAAATCAACAAAAGAAAACCGAACTTATTAGCACGAAATTGAAAACTGAAACAAAGGAACAGAGCAACGATGCAAACCAAAACAGAGGAAAGGACTTCAAAACTTCAACCAAGAACAACCATAAATGAGCTTCTAAGCTTGCTCAACACGGAAAATTCACGATCACCACTGCTTCGAGTTCACAAACAGAGAAAGAAGACAAATAGGGGCAAATTCAGGGGAGGGGATGTATCAAAATTTCACAAAATCAAGATCCAATTCTTACAAAAACAAACTAAAATCGTGAATTACAACTAGAAAACTCAAAATTGTAGCACTAATACAAGAAATTCGAAACCCATAACCCAATCTAACATCAAACCCTAACCGAGTTTATCAAACTCTAACTCTGAAAATAAAAAAAAAACGCTTATGAAATTCAAGCTAAAACTTCGAAAACTACAACTAATTCAACCCTAAAAATCTCCTAACCTAGAAATGAAACTCGAAAATCAAAACCCTACCAATTATCTAAAATTTGAATTGAAACTAACAAGAACCCTAATTAAAACTTAAAAACCTAAAACTACAACCTAATTGTTACCAAATTAGACCTCATCACCTCGCTTCATTCGACGCTACTTCCTTTATACGTCTTCAAGCTCGTCTCCCTTCTATCTTGGTCGTCAACCTCGCCCAGACGTGGATGGTGGAGATGGATCGAGGTAGTGATGATGCACTAGTAGTTTGTTGGAGAGGCTGGTGATGTGGGATTCGGATGAGAGAGAGGGAGTTAGAGAGAGAGAGAGATGGCGTTGTGATGATGGAGATTAAGGGGGTGACAATGGATGTGAAGAAGGGGAGGGGGTCTTTACAATAAAGAAATGATAAAACATGGTGGTCCACCTAATGATGATGATTGGACGAAAGTTGGTGCATTGCTGCCCTTTTTGAGAATCTTTTATGAAACAACTTTGAAGTTATTTGGGTCTGTTTATGTTACAGGTAATTGTTATGTACCCTAAATAGATGGAGTTGGCTAATTGATATCGGGTTATTGTAATAATGTGGATGAGAGCATTAGGCATATTATATAAAAAATGAAAGCCAAATATAACAATATATGGCAAATGGGTGATAAGGACTAATTATGATGCTGAAAGTGCCAATGTGTTGTTTCTTAAAGTCAAGTACACTTTAAGATCTTTGCTTGATCATTACTGATGTAGTGTTCTTCAACCAAAGCGAAAAATGGAAGCAGCAAGTAGTGTCACTCCTTCTAGTGTTCTTTGTGATGTGGGCTCAAATGATGAATAAATGATGAATGTCAACCAAGTTATGAGTATGAGATATAAGAAAGAGAAGGGAACTGTAGAAAGTGAAAAGAAAAGTGAGTTAGATAAGTATTTAAATGATGATTGTGAAGAGGGAAATGATGATGAATTTGAAATTTTGTAATTTTGGATGGATCAACAAAAGATATACCCTATTCTCGCCAAAATGGCTTAGGATGTGCTTACTATGTCGGTTTATATTGTGGCTTCTAAGTCCACTTTTAGCATGGGGGGTCATGTTCTTAATTCTTTCTGCACTTCCTTGACCCCTAGAATGGTGGAAGCTCTTATTTGTTGTCAAGATTTGTTAAGAAGGTCACATGGGAAGATACCTTTCTTGAGATGGAGGAATTGAAGAAAAGTGAGTTTTCTAATTCTTATGTATTGTTTATTCATTTTTGTTATTATTTTTATAACTCTTAATAGTAGATGTATAATAAAAATTTTATTTTACATGAATTTCATTGTTAAGTATTAAAGACTTGTCTTTCAAGCAACCCATAATTATTATTGATGAGTCTGTTGATGCTTCAAGTGATCTATGAAGTGGATCATTGGAGCTCTAAACTCTCTTACAATGCAAACTATAGTTTGTAGTTTTTGTTGGATATGTGGATGCTTGATGTTTTATCCGCCCATCCTTGGTTTGTAATATTTGTCAGAACTTTTAATTACTTATCCATGGTTTGTAACACTAAGTAATTCCCCGATCCCTTCCCCCACCCATTAAGTTTTAGAATTTTATATTTGAAGGCAATTCTTAGTTGGCTACTTGGCTAGCCATGGGGATAAATGGTAGTGGATGCAAGAAAGTGTGCATTTTGAATTATGAAGTGTGGAGGGAAATGTTGCTTTTGTGTTTTGTATTTTTGATGAGTTTGTTTTGGTTCAAGGTAAACAAAAAATAAGGAAAAAGTTGCCACTAGTGAGAAACAAAGGCCATGAACAACACAATAAGTAAGAATAGGGGATTCATAGAAAAAAACTAAAAAAAAAGTAAATTTAGTTGTATGGGATTCAGTTAACCATAAATCGAACTGAAATTCCGTTGAATTGGATTTTTCTGTGAACCAATAATTTTGATTCGATTTGCGGTTTGTATTTTTCCCAAAAATAAAAAGTAGTTAACTAATTTTCAACTAAACAAATATCCGGTTAACCGACTTTGAGCACCCCTACCTCAAATCACTCAAGTCACTGTGAGATCGAATCATAGGAACACTTCAGCTGTATTCAATTTAAGATTGTACTCAAATACACAACATTATTACAAAAATTCAAGTTGTTTCTAAATTTCTTGCCCAATTTATTTTAGGCTCAAAGTTTGTGTTTACAATATGAAGTATCAATTATGCGCTTGAATGGAACTTGAAATTCTTATTTTGCTAGATTTTATCTCCATTGTTAGAGTAGTAGTGAGAGAAATAGAGTAGAGATCGATAGCAGATGAAAGAGAAATGGAAAAAGTGAAAGCAATTGCTGCCTGAGAATGGCAACAAAGTTGAAGGACCATTTTACTCCTAGTTTGTGGTGATAAAAGCACATTGCTAGTTCACTAATACTACCATTACACCATTTATGATGCTCCACCCTTTTTCATTTTCCAGGGAACAATTTCAGCCGTTGGATGTGTAATATAACAACCCCAATTAAGTTTGCACAAAATCTACTTTGCACTCTGAACTTAGTTTGCACCTAATCTTGACCGTATAAACACACACACACACACACACACACACACACACACACACACATACACACACACACACACACAAACATAGATATATAATCACAAACATATTATAATGCCTTGGCCCCTTCTAGGCTCTGAACAGTTAACATGAACAATTACAGCAATCGTTGACTAACTCCACAAATCACCATAAGTCTTTCCTGCGTGGTTCATCCTCGCTCACATGCTACTTGGGAAATTTCCTAAGAGGTCAACCACCATAAGATTTCTTCACAACAAGCATGTGTGTGTGTGTGTGTGTGTGTGTGTACATGTGTGTGTCTCCATATATACATACATACATATATATATATATATATCTATATCTATCTATATATATATATATATATACATATATATATATATATATATACATATATATATATACATATACATATATATATATATATATATATCTGTATATATCTATATATATATACATACATACATATATATATATATATATAAAATACCCGCGTATTTTTACTTTTCGTTAAGCTGCCTGTAACGCTCTTTTTACGTTACAAAAATCGTATTTTATTGACGACCTGAGTTAAATTATTTTCTATGTGCCCTTGTGAGCATTAATTTTATTGAAAAAAATATTGTTGTTGTTACAATTATTACTATTGTTATTATTAGTTTGACAATTTATTCAATGATTTTTAATACACGTTATTAACGGTTATTACCGAGTACTAATTTAAGTTGGAACCCGAATACGATTAGTTTGTCAATCTTAGACGAAGTTCGATGTTTATTACATCAAACCTTGTCATATTTGGGAATGAATAATCAATAAAAGGTAGTGTTATCAATTTTGGGTTTAGAATTCAGGTTGCGAATTAGACTAGCGGTGCAAAGTATCGAATAGCTTGGAACGAAAATAGCAGGGAGAGGCATTTTTGTAATTTCACACAACCCCTTTCGTTTCCTCCTTCCTTACCGTGACCCCTCCAAACCCCGACATCTCTCTCTCTCCTTTCTGCTCTTCTTCTTCCTCCTCTCCTCCGCTATTCACGCAGTTCCAAGCTCCATTTTTTCAGAGAATTTTCGCCACCCATAGCTGGGAGCTCTCCCATTCGATCACCCTCACAAGCTGGCAAATGTTTGGTGTGAATCTGGGCTAGAGTTTGAGCATAGGCACCACGTTTATGGTAGATTTTGGGCAATGAATTGGGGCATGAGCACATGCCCAGGTATGGTCATGCAATTTAGCCCCTAGTTATTTCAATCTTCTATAAATTGGCGGTAAAATTTCACAATTCCAAACTCCCAATTCGACCTCAAGTCGGTAAGTGAAATTTTTATCTGTTTTAGGGTTCGAATTTTGTGAGTTTGGGCATGAATTGAGTGCTGCTCATGTGACCAGAGGGAAAGGTTGGGAATTTGGAGTTGTTCGAGTACCCAAAGTCGACCCAACAAGCCCTTCAAACGAACACCTAGCTTGGAATCGAGGTGGAGATTTCTTTACTCCTAATTACTATTATTTTCGCGAATTTAACTAAATTTAGTTAGTGCGTGTTAATTCTGAGTTTAGAAATCAATTTGGGTGAAATTAGAATCAAGGTTGAGAAATCATAAACATGTTGCTGATTTTGGGTTACTCACATGATGAGTTTTAACCGATCAGTTTGGAGATTGTAGAAAAGTGTAAAATGTTGCCTTAGAGCTATTATTGCATTAGTATATTATACCTAAATTCCAATTTAAAGTGTAAGGATGCCAATTGAAGTAACTGTGGAATGAACTGAATTATGTCTAAAGGTTATGGTTAAATCAGTTTGGGCATGTTAATGGTCTATTCGTAATAATTACAAATGAAATATTATGCCTATGGATATTGGTTTGCGAACTAGAAAATAAATATCGCTTTGAAATTTCTATTTGCATCAGTTTCGTACGTTAAATTCTAAGTTGGCTATTAAGCATGAATGTTATACCTATATACAATCATTTTATGTGTTGTTGGTTTGTGTATGCCAATAATGAACCGAGTTGGTAGTTGGATGGCTTCAGGTGGAACTAATGAGGCAATTTGAGGTTCTTGTGGTCGGTGTTGTGTGAGGAGGGAGTCTGGGTTATGAATTTCCACAATTGTGTGGATTGGGAGGCCATGTATGGCTCATTGGGCAGAATCTGCCAAGTTGTGTTATGAAGTGTGTGAATGTGCTATGTGCAAACCCTTTTTCGCCCAATGTGGTACGTGACACTATGTGACCAATTCATAAAATTTTGGATGGCTTTTAAAAGAAGGGTCATTTAGAAAGCTTGCTTCCATGATTGTGAATGCTTTTAAATACTTACCAATTGACTGATAGTTTATGAAGATGTTTATAACCTAAAAGAAATCCTAAATCGTCAAACTACTTAGTGAGTGACTCGACTAAATAGTCGATAGGTTTAAGAAGTTTAAAAGCGAACTAAAAGTGAGTTCGAAAAACGTTTTAAGGCATTGGTTTTTATATAACTTCTCCTTGTGTTTAAAAGGATTTAAACGTCTTGAAAATTGACATTTTAAGGTACTAATTATGAAATTTAGTTGATTTATATGCTAGTTGCTTATTTAAGTTTTGATTGAGTTTCGAGTTGCGAGCTAGTAAACTCTTTATGATTTCAAGAAGCGTTTATGTTGGAAAAATTATGAAGAAACCTTGTTTTAGTCATAAGCAAGCCAAGGACTTTAAGTTTTGAATGGTAGTAATATGAGAATGATTTAAGGTTTTAATTTGCTTAAGCACCCTTCTTTGTGTTTAAAAAAAATGATATCAAACGAGCAAACTTTGGGCAACTACATTAGTTTATTACAAAACTTGGTTTGAGTTACACGCTAGTTCAAATGAGTTTATTACTTTAAGTTTCAATAAGCTTCGATTACGAATCTAGTTTGAAGTAAGTGCTAACTAAGTACCTTAAGTTCCCAATGAGTTTCGATTTACGAGTTAGCAAACGTATTTCGTTTATAAGAAGTTTTTAAGTTAAAAACAAAGTTGATTTACAAGTTAGCAAACTTATTACGTTTATAAGAAGCTTTTAAGTTAAAAAAAAGTTGATTTATGAGTTAGCAAACTTATTATGTTTATAGAAGTTTTTAAGTTAAAAGCGAATGAATTATAAACATTTTGAAAGGTTATGGTCGTTTTGTTAAAAAGTAAGATTTTAGAGAAGTAAGCAACTGGAAAAGACAAATGAAATATGTTTTAAAGGCTAAGAAAGTGATAGGCAATTGCCCAGACCTTGAGGGTGGGAACTAGATGCAAAGATGGCATGAGCTGTTTTCCCCAAAGGTAATGTTGGGAGCTAGACGCAAAGATGGCGTGAGCTGTTCCTGGGAACTGGACTCAAGATACGACTATGTTGGTGTGAGTTGTTCCCCAGATATATTATGATGTGTGATGCATAAGAAAACTTTGAGGGGGACTAGAATCAAGATATGACTATCTTGGTGTGACCTGTTGCCCCACAGAGGACAATATCGAAGTTAGAGTTGCTCTGCTAAGACGCGTTTTGGCCAAAAAGTTAAGTATGTATACCCTGGGGATAACGTGAGTTGAGAGTGACAATCTCACTTAGGGGTAATGTAGATCTCCCCTAGCCAGCACAATAAGATGTTTTTATGATATGAGTAAGTTCCTAATAAATAGGAAATTGGCATTTTGCCATTTTAAGCATTTCAGAAAAGAAAGATTTTTCAAGGGCCATTCTGAGGCCGTAATGAATAAGTGTTGAAAAGCTCGTAAGGGTCATTAGAGGACCAGAATGAAAGAGATTTTCCTTTTAAAGAATGTGAGCCTCAAGAGGCTAAGTAGATTATTTTCAAGAAAAGAAAGAAAGTTTACTTGCATGTTTTACGAATGTGATTCCAAGTATGGTTTAAAAGAATTCTTTTAAGGGAATATGACTATATTCTAGTAAAGCCTAGATCTTTTCAGTTTTCAAAAGCTTATACCCTGCGAGAAAAAGCTCTTGTCAAGTCTTTCTTACCAACATAAGTAGTTCAGAAACTCTTAGAAAGAATTACGAGTCTTGAAGAAGCTAACGTGATTTATAAACCATTCTTGGAACATTTCATGAGTCACTTTGTTGTCTAAAGTGAGTTTGAAAACGTTTTACTCAATCCTTGTTGCCTACTTGTCTACGTGCCTGAATGCTTGCTAGTAGGGAAGTTTGGTCATTAAGGGCCTAAAAATGAGTTGAGTGGCTGGAATGAAGTTTAAGGATGGTAATCTTTCATTTGGGACAATGACTGCCTAATATGATAGTACTATATAAGTATGTGATATGTGACTATTATTGGTATTATTACCTACAAATGGTTTTCGTTTTAAGGAGTAGTGGAATTCTCACTGAGTGTGTGGTTGCTCATCCCTTTACTTATTCCCTTTTTTAAGGTTCAGTTTGAGCAGGTGTAAGAGATATTTTGAAGTTATTTTGATGCCAAGCCATCAGAGGTCCTTTGCTAGCTTTGCAAGTGTTCGATGGCTACCATGTTGAAAATAGTTGAGTTCATTGTTGTATGTGAAAGCGTGCAGTCGGCTCTGTACCTACACATGTATTACTTTAACCCTTGTGTTAGTTGTTTAATTGTGAGTGATCCTGGGTGGGTGGCCCGAGGAGGTGAATTTGGGTTATTTTAGCACATGTCATACCTTATTACCAGTTTACAGGTACCCTTAGGTGAGCTAAGACCCCAAAATGTTACTAAAATAGGGAAAACTCTTGCAGTTTTGTTTTAGAATGACCATCATCTTTATTTATTTAATTAATCATGTGTATTCATTTAATTTATCATGTTTATGGATTTAATCACTCATGGTTATTTGTTTAACCAAATTATGTTTATTAATTCAATTACACTCGATTTATATATTTACCGAATTACCTTATGTCATTTAAATTTTCTATTTTCATTTATTGTATTTAATCATCTCGGTTGGGGGATATTTTATTTGGGTTCCATTTTCCAATTCAAGTTTCGTTGATTGTTGATTAAAATTTTGTTGATTAATTCTCAATAGTTATGGTTTAAGAAATTATTATTATTATCATTATTATTATTAGTAGTAGTATTATTGTTATTATTATTATTGTTGTTGCTGTTATTATTGTTATTATGATTATTATTATTATTATTATTATTATTATTATTATTATTATTATTATTGTCTTTTTCATAACCTTGCAAAAATTTAATTTTGAGTTATGCATAAACGTTATCGTTACGAAGCGTTTATTCCCAAATCAAACTTTTTTTTGGCCCAACTTGAAGCCCAACAAGTTTGCTTATTAACCTAACTAGTTACCATGATTAAGCTTAACTATGGTTAGCTAAATAGTCACTTTCCTAGATAAAATTTCAGCCAAGAGTTAGATTAGTCAAAACAAACACAATTCAACCCAAAACTTCATCTCTCTCTCCTCTCTAACTCTACACGGCCAGCCCCCCTCCCTCAAGTTGCTGGTGCTATTGGTGTTTTCCGGCCAGCCCCGGTTGCCTCTGACCTCCTCCCTCGACATCCTAATACCACTAGCCACAATCCCCACTCCTCAAAACAACCAAGTATCACCACCATCTCTACTTTTTCTAAGTTCGAAGTGAGTAATCTTGAACTTGAGCTTATTGGTTTTGATTTTTATTTTAGTTTTGATTCTTGTTTTGATGTTTGTGATTATTGATCATGATGTTTTGATAAAAAATTAGAGTTATTTTGGTGTTGATCATGGTGGGGATGAGCTCGAATCATGCTAGGATTTAGGGGTGATCATGTTCATGCAAGTTTAAGTTAAAACCATGTTTATGGATTGATTTCTATTTGATTTTCTAATCTTTATTTTTATTGATGATTATGATGATGTTTTGATAATTGGGAATGATTTCAAGTGAGGATTTGTGTGAAAAGAGAGGGAAAATCTAAAACAGTGAGGGCTGAAAATTTTAGGAAAACAGAGCCAACTTCAGAATTAAACTGGTAATGATCGGGCCATGGAAAAATTATGATTTTTGGTAGGTAGATATTTCAGTGTGTTGGCCATCAAATGCATTTTGAATCACCTTAATCTAAAGTTTGTGGAAAAGGTTATCATCATTTTACCAAAACTATGCATAATGGACCAAAACCTAACACACTTGTGTTTTACCCCATTTTGGTAACCCTATTGTGAGATTCATATTTTGTGTTGTAAATGAAAGTTTTTCGGGACTTCTTAATATTTTCATATTGGAGTTTTAGGTATCCATTTGAGGTCTAGGGTGAAAGTTATGAATTTTTGAAGTGAACTGACTTGATTTGGTGCAAATTGGGTTGTTATTGAAATTTCTGTGCGGCGTATACAAGGAGGAAAATTCAAAAAACTTTACTGTTGATTTTCCATATTATTTTTGAATTTTCTATGAGATTTCATGAATTTTGGTTGAGTATTTTGGGTTCGGTGATTTTTGGAAGCATTTTGAGTAATTGTGTAAAGAGCAATAATAAAGATTAAATAAGATTGATCATGCACTCATTTTTGTGTATTTGGGCCAAGAAGGGTTATTTAAGTGGGGAAATGAATATTCATGGACTTTCATGGAGCTTTTAGCTTGATTAATCAGAAACAAGAAGACAAATATACAATTTGAAAGGTTGTTTATGAGCTTTGAATCAGTTAAGGATTTTACAAAGAAAATACCCCATTTAGTGAGCTTAATAGCTTCTATTGAGTTCAATTATTCATTTGAAGTGGAATTCTATGTCTAATGGATTTATGAATGAAACATGAGAAGTGGGGAGAGTTATGACTCAGAAATCATGTTTATCAGACCAAATTATTACAGTTTATGCTTTTTTGAACCAAGATATATCTCCCTTGGCCACAAGCCTTTATTACTTACTCGATTCAGAATGTATCAAATGTATTTATCAAGCCAATCTAGTGTACTCGTTGTTGTCTTGAACCAAGCTATACATCAGTGAGCCTTAAACCCGTATCAGTAACCTATTTTAGAAAAGGTCATTACCACTCTCTCAATTGTCATCGTCAAGGCCTTTAGCTTTGTAATCTCATTTATCTCATTGTGTACTACTTTACTTTCATTTACTTTATATCGGATTTAATTACTTTCATTAATTCAGGTTTGCAGTTACATCGAAATACCCAAGTTATGTGTACCATTTAATTACTCAATTTCTGTTACACATACTTTTACTTACTCAATTATGTGAGTAAGGATCATTTACTGACTACACATATTTACAATAACATTTATGAAACAGAGTCGATGCCTAGTTATCGTTCCCCATTATTCATAAGTGTTATCAAGTCAGAACATATTTATCAAGTCAGATGACATTTATGAAACAGCTGACTTTTATGAAGTCGGATGACATTTTTAAAGACTCAAGGCACGTCCATTGTCTGTATCTTCAAAAAGCAGAACACGTTTATCAAGTTACAACTCTTAATGAGTTTATCAATGAATCATTTTATACAGCGATTTGCCATTTAACTTGTGACCCTTATCATTGCAAGGGGTTCACATCCAGATAATAATGAGCAATTCAGTTTCATATTACTTTTATTTTCATTGTTATTGCCAACTAAATGAATTGCAAAGGCGGGTACCCATCAACAGTGTTTGTATGCTAATTTTACAATACAGGAATGTATGTACATAGTTTTTGCTCACATTTTCGAATTGTTTTCATGTTTTTCATTTTAGGGGATGTGGTATCACATGTTTCTCCTTTTAGCAAGTCCTTTTCAAAGTTATCAGATGCTCACAGTGGATTCAGCATATCAAGAATGGTGGGATCGACCTCAGGGCCAACTTGGGTCTATTCTCAACATACTTGTGTAGTGTGAGTGGAGTTAGAAAATGGTATGATTAAGTCAATTGTATTGATGTTGAACTATTACGGACTTTGGTCTTGGAGTGTTTCAGTTTAATAGATATTGTGATTTGAACATGAGTTGCAGGATCAAATGGTTTCAGTGAGCCTTGTCCTTATCAGGACGGCAGTAGCGCCTTCTATCATTAAGTCTTCCGCTGCAGTTTTTCCGTAAATCATGTCATTAGCATTTTGGGGGCGTTACAAATTCAGTATTAGAGTTGAGGTTTTAAGGGCCACTATGAGCTATCAAGTGTTTATGAGTTAGCTATCAAGGTGTGTATGAGTTATGTTGGACCAGTTAAATGAGCTATTGACTATAAGTTCATATGTATAGGCATATATGGAGGAACCATTTCCATTTGGGTGACTCAATCATTTGGTAATATCCTGAATCCCTGAGATTCAAGTATTAGCAAAGTGGAGTGTGGAACCATTTGGGTTACCTGTTAGTGAGGCAGGCTCTCATTTATTTAGGAGTTGTATTGTATGTTTCATTTCTCTTATTTGTTTAAATTTTTGCAATCGTGCACTTCGGGTGTATGACCCACTGAGTTATGAATTCCGGCGTGTGGCCATTGAACTATTAAAGTGTTTATGTCCATTTCAGGTATCTATTGTAAGGCTTCAAGCATGGGTTTTAGACAATTTTTAGGTGGAACTCTTTCCGCTTTGCCCCAGGATTCGAGAGTCTTATTGAGGTGTGTTAATATATGGTTGAAACTCGATGTGGGGATGCCATTTGCCACTTCTTAAGGGATCAATACATTGTCAAGTTAGATGTAAACCCCTAGATGAAAAAATGCCTTGTGGGGCAATATCTTTGAGGTGAACCAGTATGAGATGAACACTACAACGACTGTTTATGTATGGTGATAACAATTAGTAGCTTATGGTGTGCTACTTGGCATTATATGTGTGGTACAAATAAGATTAAGTTGCCATGTGTAGGATTTATCTAGTCTTAACACTAAGACCTTACATCAGCAATGCTCCCATTACTTCCTATCATTGACTTATTTCTGCCCTAGTTACCTTGAATTGTTTAGATGCATCATTTCTTTGCCACTAACACTCTCTTGATTTGTAATGGAGTGTTTATGGAAATTCTCATATGTGGTCTGTGGGGAGTTCTTCAAACACATCTGAGAAACCTTTCTTATAGGCAATTCAAACCCTGACAATCATAATCGTTTAATTTTATGTTTCCATAATGGAGCCTAGAATGATGCCCGATATGCGTTACTGTGTGATTTGCAGTTCTTCATAAGCATATTTAACCCATTCTACTTACAGTTCAGCCATCACTATGTTCATATTTTCACTGACACCTACTTTAACTCCTTACTTCTATTTGGGCACCATTCATTTATTACTTGCAAAGCCTTTGGTTGCTTTAGACCCAGTCATTGAACACCTTTTTAGCAATTAAATGTATCCATATCGTTCGTGTTTCAATAGCACCATAACGTTATGTTGGCATACTACTCTATGGCCATGACTGCTTGTTGTTCCTCAAGTTACTTGGCAATCCTTTCTTTACTAGTACAACGTATCTTAATAATGATAAACAACGATTTATGCTATTTTCATTTGCCAGCAGTTTCAGAGTTTATACACCTACCCAAGACTTTCATTTACTGCAGAATGTGTTATTGATGGATGCCTTCATGTTCAGTCATAATACTAACTCCTTCATCTTGACTTATTGTCCTTTCAAACACCAGATGAAATTTTTTTCCCTTCTGGTACTGTTGACCCTTATCTTCGTCATTTTACTCACATACAGATATCGTATGACTTTTCAAAAGCTGCTTTGGTAATCTGTTACATTTCTTCACCTTTATTACTAAAAACTCCCTTTCAACTTCATAACATCATTCATTTACTTTACTATTATGACCATCATGAGTAAACTGCATGTCTTGTATATGCAATGTCTTGTATATGCAAGACATTTATATGCCTCTCTTTTATTACGAATCTTCGTCCTTTCATTCAATCAGCTTACATGCCTGGCCTTTATAACCAATAAAGAAATATCTTAGCAAGAGTTCATGGTGTGGTTCCACCTCTTTAAACTTTAGATCGTCCCCCTGTCTTTTAAATTTGCTCAGACCAGTAAGCAGTTGAATCAAAAGAAAAGTAGACAGCAAATCAACCTTTTCATTCATAAACCCCAAAAAAAATATCCCCCGAAAAATAAAAACACCTCTACGAGCAATGAAGCAGCCTAAATAGTTAGGAAGCAATTGCTTATTAACTCACATCTCTTCAATACAACACCTAGAGGTGTGAAACTAGGGATGTGTTGGTAAGGTGTAAATAATATCTATCTCTTCTATGCTTGCTACTCCCTCTGCAAATAGTGCTATAATACTGTACTTATACAATACCACCAAACATGTTACGTGTACATTTACATTATGACAATAATTGTACATGACCTTGTCACATGACCCAAGGTGATAACCTAATCTACATATTCCAAGCACCTCATCACCTGACTTGAACAATGTGTTCTCCAAATCTAATAATATGTATCTGAGAAATTGCACAAAAGAACAATAGCAGTGCACACATTAGTACGAGATTCTACAGGAACCTTGTAAGACAAACACAATGTTCTTCCAATAATCACAAGATTGTTCTTCTACAACAAGTTGATCCAGAATTCTAATTCAAAATGGGAGTACGTAAGTCAGAACACAAACTCCAATCTCAGCTCCACACGATTGAATCCATGAACAAAAGTGCAAAGAAAATCCAAGCCCCATGAACAGTCAAGTCGTTGTAAAGAACATAAGAATAACATGTATAGCAAATTAAAAAAAAAGAAGAGGCAAACATCAAGGCTTTGCATAACATGAATTCATTCGTAGAAAAACATTGAACACATAAATTGGATGATGTCAATCAATTTTCACAAAGAAGGAAAAAAGAAAAAAGAAACCCTAATTACACTCAAGATTACACTGCTTGAAACATGAGTTGCCAATAGCTAGACCAGGTGCTATACCTGCTTACACTCAAGATTACAACACCTAGAGGAGTTAAACCTTTTTGAACCTAGAGGAGTTGTGTCATATTAGAACACCTAATTCATTATATTTGTGTCAAATTACAACACCTACAGGAGTTGAACCTCTACGAACAATTGCTTATTCAGCTAAAAGAAAAACCTCGCTTTCTAAACTAAGCAAAGTTGAAATTAACAAGGTACGAAACCAAAATTATGGCTAATTGCATCCCAAAGTATGTCTCGCTTTCCACCAAATTCCAGGACAGAACTCTCCTCTGCCAGAAAATCCAATTAAGTTCACAACAATTTGCAAGAAATAAAGAAAATAGGAAAGAAAAAGAGATTGATTAACTCTTATACTCAGATTCAAACTTCTGTCAGCAGGAACCACAAAGTAAGAAAAGATTCACAACCAAACTTTTCACTCTCAAAATTCCAAAATTTTCAGGGCATATAGCATTTTGGAGAAGCTAGAACCAAAATATCCTACTTAAAAAACTAAAATTTGCACCAAACAAAGCCATACCAGTGCTAATTTGAAGGACGACTCAATTGCACGCCTTAAACAGAACATCGTTGAGGTCGAATGCCTCTTCGAAATCGCACACAAACGACTTCAACTGTAAAGCACCGTAATCCTTGTGAAGGTAGAAGCCCACCCTATGAGAAGAGAGGAAAAATCATGAGAGAAGCTCGAAAGGCTCTTCAAAATCGCACACAAACGAGGTTCGAAGGTCAGACCATGCGTTCAGCCATGAGAGAAGGGAGGACAGGGAACGAAGAGCTCTGTGGAGGAAGAAGCTTCTGGTTCAATAGTACTCAAGCTAGGTTTTGAAAAACCTTGACTAAAACGGCGTCATTTTTAGGGAGTTGTGAAAACATTACCCGGGAATTGTCCCGCGTTTTTTTTTCCCCAGAAAATTATACGTTTGCGACGAGTTTGGGGCCAAACGCAATGAGAAATTGAACTCATGGTTGAAGCTACTGCCTTTTACAATCGACTATCCGTCTCGTTGTTAATAGGTTTATTTTTACAACGAGATACGCGCATCGTTGAATTAATTGGTTGTAATTGCCGTCTTCTCTTGTAGTGTGTTTTATCTTTTATAAATATGCCTCTATTAGTATTGCTGGAAACATATTCACTGGGCATTCAATCCAGTTTGTTTGGCAGAGCTTGTTGTCATTATGGGAATGAACTGATTGTGTACTTATAGAAGATGAATTGTAAAGATCTTAAGGCTAATTTGAGAAATGTGGAAAGACTAGACGTGTGTTTCTATGGACCTAGAGAAGAAAACCCCTATTTCCACCCTAATTACACTGTGCAAGCAAGTGAGTTATCGTGTTAGTAATGCATTAACATTTCCATAATTGCAGCTTGTGAATTTAGAGATGTTTCATCTGAAGACTTTTGGGACTGTTTTGCCCTAAAAACCATTGATTTTCATATCAACTTAGTTCTAGGTACTCAATCCATTTTCAGAACCCCTATCTCATGACCCCCAGTGGAGTTCAAGGAACTCAAGATTTAGTAAGATGAGTTATTGCAGAATGGAGTTATTTGACCAAGTGTGTCACTGTGGGAACCCCTAGTTTTATATGTGTGAAGAAGGAAGGCAGAACCCTATGGTTGTGTATTGCATATAGAGAGTGAAACAAGATCGCTATCAAAAACAAGTGTCCTATATCTTGAATAAATGATTTATGGGATTAACTACCAATAACAGAAGTCTTTTCCAGGAATGATTTGAGGTCCGGATATCACACCTAAACCATGCAACCACAATTTATATTTTGTCCGAATGCCCTTTTATAATAATTCTTGAAATTGTTTGCTTGTCTCATCTTCAAAACTTGATACTATCCAATATTGTTTAATCTCCCTTGCATTTCAACCCGATACTTCCTATTAGCGTGATCTTCCATGTCTTTACAAACCCATTGTTAAATGTGCAATACATTTTTATTCAACCTTATATGGTTGTCATCATTCCAGTGCTCTCGACCTTCACCATCTTTATTTCATGATCATGAGTTATGGTTCATTCCGTTGAGAGCTGATTCACACATTTACCTTACATCTCATTTATTCATAACGATAAGCTTGTATAACTTATTATGAATTCAAAATGTAATTCAACTCTCATTGGTTTGGGTGATTGCGATTGTCATAATCCCCTTACTCTCTTTATTTTGAACTTCAACTCCCACACATATATCTTACATTCTGATAAATAAAATTTTGCATTATCTATTTAATCTTATTGTTGTACTCGAATTGACTTCATATGATTAAAGGCATGTTCCCATTGTAGCTTACTCAATTTGTTTATCTATCCATTGGCACTTTGCTCGTCCAATCCATTTAATTATCCATTACACTTTGCTTGTCCAATCTATTTGTCTATATATTGCACTTTGCTTAGCCAATCTATCTATCTATTTATTACACATTGCTTATCACATCTATCTATTCCACTTATCTTCTTGCTTGTGGCTAGAAAGTCACCTAGTTGAAGCTCCATTGCTTGTCATCTTGTTTCCAATTCATCAGCTAAACCCAAGTATAATCGGGCCATCTTTCTCCTTGGTTGATTATTTATTGGACCCCTTATAATCCATATTTATAAACAACAATTCATGTGGCATTATATTTCAGAATTCATGATACACTTATGATTATCTTTATTTTAACCACCCCATGATGATCTCCACTTTATTGGCCTTTTCTAGTCTCATTGTTCATTTCTTTTGTATGCAATGATTCGCTTGGCTAAGAATTTCATCACTCTCATCCCTAACCCTAGTCATTTCATTTCCCATTATCGACCGGGGGGCAAATCCTTGAGTAGTCTGATGAAGGGAGATCATGTGATGCATTAGGAATATCATATAAGGACTTTTTGATAAGGGCATAATCTTAAGCACTGTCTAATTATATTGGAGTGAGCCAAAAGAAACATTAAGTATAAGGTCAGAGCTAACCCAAGCAATCATTAAGAGGGAAAATTCAAGTACACGTTGAGGTGATACAAGGTCGACAAAAGAGTTGTGCTGGCAAAACAAAGAAATAACCAAAGTCTCATATGCGTTATGAAGTATTTCAAAAGGATTTTCTAATCAAGGTAGTAAGAGACCGACTATCCAACGACAATGAGGGACTAGTTACATGGGGCCTTATGATTCATTGAAAGGTTAAATCCTATAGCTTGTTGACTGCACCTACCTGTTGAACCTAAACATGTATATGAGGTGTTTTATAGCTCGTAATAGTATCAAAGTGCTTATTAGGGTATACAACAATTCCGGTGATGAATCGGTGGTGAGCACCTCTTCATTAGTAACAAGGTTCTTTTCTTTCGAAGAGAATATCAATTCTTAATCAAAGTAATTGAGTTCATTGAAGCTATTGTGTTGGAAGTATCCGGATCTACTATCGAAACATGAGATTAAGCAGTTATACAATACATAGACACCCTTGGTCGGAGTACATTGGGCAAATTATACCTCTTCAGAGGGAAAAAATGGAAACCAATGGCCCATGTGTTTCTAAAGTAGCATTGCATACATTTGGCAAGCATCATAAGTTTCGAGGACGAAACTCTTTAAGAGTGGAATGTTGTAATAACCCGACCTTAAGCCATATTTATTTATTCAAATCATATTCATTTATTTGGTTAATCATGTTTATTCATTTAATTTATCATGTTTATAGATTTAATCACTTATGGTTATTTGTTTAACCAAATCATATTTATTAATTCAATTACCCTCAATTTATGTATTTACCGAATTACCTTATGTCATTTAAATTTTCCGCCTTCATTTATCGTATTTAATCATCTCGGTTTGGGGATATTTTATCTGGGTCCTATTTTGCAATTCAAGCTTCATTGATTGTTAATTCAAGTTTTTTTGATTAATTAAATATCGAGTGAATCGATAGTAGGCCTCGATAGTTATGGTTTAAGAAATTATTATTATTATTATTATCATTATTATTATTATTATTATTATCGTTATTATTGTTGTTGTTATTATTACTATTGTTATTATTATTTTCATAACCTTGCAAAAATTTAATTTTGAGTTACACAGAGACTTTATCGTTACGAAGCGCTTATTCCCGAATCCAATTTTTTTTACCCAATTTGAAGCCCAACAAGTTTCCTTATTTAACTAATTACCATGATTAAGCTTAACCATGATTATCTAAATAGTCACTTTTCTAGATAAAATTTCAGCCGAGAGTTAGATTAGTCAAAACAAACCACATCATCCAAAAAACTCCATCTCTCTCTCCTCTCTCACTCTACACGGTCAGTCCCCCCTCCCTCAAGTTGCTGCTGTTGGTGGTGTTTTCCAGCCTGCCCCGGTTGCCTCCAATTCCCCTCCCCGACATGGTAGTACCGCTAGCCAACATCCCCACTCCTCAAAACAACGAGGCATCACCACCATCTCTACCTTTTCCAAGCTCAAAGTGAGTAATCTTAAACTTGAGCTTGTTGGTTTTGATTTTTATTTTAGTTTTGATTCTTGTTTTGATGTTTCTGATCATTCATCATGATGTTTTGATGAGAAATAAGAGTTATTTTGGTGTTGATAATGGTGGGGATGAGCTCGAATCATGCTAGGATTTAGGGGTGATCATGTTCATGCAAGCTTAAGTTAAACCATGTTTATGGATTGATTTTTATTTGATTTTGTTATCTTTAGCTTTGTTGATGATTACAATGTTTTTTGGTGATTTGGAGTGATTTCAAGTGAGGATTTGTGTGAAAAGAGAGGGAAAAGCTAAAACAGTGAGGGTTGGAAATTTCAAGAAAACAGGCTGACTTCGGGATTAAACTAGTAACGATCGGGGGATGGCAAAATTATGATTTTTGGTGGGTAGATAGTTCAGTGTGTTAGATTTTAACTAGCTTTTTAATTGCCTTAATCCTAGGTCTGTGAAAAAATGTATAGTCATTTTACCAAATTGTGCAGAATGGACCAAAAACTGACACACTTGTATTTTAGCCCCATTTTGGGAACCCTATTGTGGGAATCATATTTTGTGTTGTATTTGAAAGTTTTTTGGGACTTCTTAATATTTTTATGTTGGGGTTTTAGGTCTCCATTTGAGATCTAGGTTGAAAGTTATGAATTTTTGAAGTGAACTGACCTGATTTGGTGCAAATTGGGTTGTTATTGCAATTTCTGTGCAGCGTATACATGGAGGAAAATTCAGAAACTTTTACTGTCAATTTTCCATATTATTTTTGAATTTCCTATAATATTTCATGAATTTTGGTTTAGTATTTTGGGTTTGGTGATTTTTGGAAACATTTTTAGTAATTGTGTAAAGAGCAATAATCATGCACTCATTTTGTGTATTTTGGGCCAAGAAGGGTTATTTAAGGGGGGAAATGAATATTCATGTACTTTCATGGAGCTTTTAGCTTGATTAATGAGAAAGAAGAGGAGAAGTATATAATTTAAAAGCTTGTTTATGAGCTTTGAATCAATTAAGGATTTTACAAAAAAATACCTTGTTTAGTGAGCTTTATAGCTTCTATTGAGTTCCATGTTTTATTTGGGGTGGAATTCCATATCTAATGGATTTATGAATGAAATATGAGAAGTGGGGAGAGTTGTGACTCAAAAATCATATTTATCAGATTAAATTATTGCAGTTTATGCTTTTTTGAACCAAGATATATCTCTCTTGGCCTCAAGCCTTTATTACTTACTCGATTCAAAATGTATCAAATGTATTTATCAAGCCAATCTAGTATACTCATTGTTGTCTTGAACCAAACTATACATCAGCGAGCCTTAAACCCGTATCAGCAACCTATTTTGGAAAAGGTCACAACTACTCTGTCAATTGTCACCATCAAGGCATTTAGCTTTGTAATCTCATTGTTGACTATATTACTTTCATTTACTTTATATCAGATTTAATTACTTTCATGTAACACCCTGACCTCGCCGGGTCGTGTTACACGCCACAGTCTTTCCCCGAGAAGGACTGTTAAGGCCACATACTAAAACTTATTCATAACATAGCATAAAAGGGAATCAACACCTAAGCCACTATAACATATTTGAGTCCCAAATTTGACCCTCGGGTTAGAAATGCCAAGATTTTTCTTAATTTTCTGGGGCAAAACGGGCAGAGTTTCCCCTGAAAACTGACCGTTTCCCAGACTTAAAGTCTTACATTACAACCCTACAATACAAGTCAACAACCACAACAGCTCAACGGCTACACGCCGGAGTCCCAACTCTACGGGCTACACGCCCGGAGTACACAGAGTTTTCTATTTTTCATAAACTTTACAAGAAACAGACAAATTACATAACTTTGCAACCTTTTCAACCACATTCGACAATACACATCAAAAACATAAGTATGGCAACAAAGACCAAGCAGATCTACCCTCGGCGTTCCACGCAGCAGTCGCCTGAACCTGGGAAAAGGGGAAAGTAATGGGAGTGAGCAACCACCGCTCAGTGAGTAAACCCTCTCTCCCAAAACATACTTAAAATACATATAACTTACCAAAAGCCTTTTGTAATTCATTTTAGTTGAAGACTTACACATCATACATCATACTCGTTCCATAAACCAAAAGGAATCATAGACATACCAAAAAGTTTAACTTCAATGAAATCATAAAGCATAAACCGTTGCGTAAATCCATAAACATAACCTACATAAGCTTACTAAAAACAAACGTAGAAAAGCTTAACTTTAGTGAAATCGTAAAGCATAAACCGTTGCGTAAATCCATAAACATAGCAAAACATAAGCTTACTGAAAACATACGTAGTATCTTATTCACGTAAATGATGAGACTAGACTCTTAGAGGTACTTTGTTACTGCCATCCCGAGTCGGCCAAACTCGAGCGGCAACATACGCCTATCCGGACAGACATCATACCATGCTGAGACATAATTTTCATACATAGACTTCAGGCGGGAATCAAACCACCATCCCTGAATCTATCATAACATAACATACATAATACCAGGCGGGAACTAAGCCACCATCCCTGGGTCTCAGACTTAAGCTTAAAGTTTCTAGAGTAGCTCCTCCACATATACATAAACATAAACATAATCATTCGTAAACATACATACTTATACGTAGACATAAACATAATCATTCGTAAACATACATACTCATACTTAGACATAAACATAATCATTCGTAAACATAAACACTTATACTTATTCATATATATATATATATCTATCTTAAGAACTTATAACATTCATACACGTAAATACTTACATACACATACATACTTAGTAGACAAAACATACTTATACTTATTCATATATAGGTTTTATGAACGTAAAACATGAAAACATAATTTTCTTACAACTTTAGCTTTAGGCAAACAACGAGAAAGGCCTCTTAAAACATGGTGAGTATTCTAACTCACGATTCAAAACTTAGGTAGTTACTAGCATGTACTTCAAAACTAGGATTCACAATACACAACCCCAGTTGCCCTTTTAAGATCATTTCAACCCCGTTTAAACGCAAAAGAGTGGATTTGATGCAAATCAAGTTGGCTAACTCATAAATCGATTTTGCGAATAGTTTAAAAACCTTTCACATCCGAAATAAATTTGCTAACGTGTAAGCTACTTTATGAAATACGTTTACAAATTCATTTCTAGCTTAAAAGTTGCATAAAACGTAAGTAGTTGGTTAAATCATAAAACAATTCCATTTCTACCTTAAAAGCATCGTGAGAACGTCATTAGTTTGCTAAATCATAAAACGATTTCATGTCTAACTTAGAAGCTTTGTAAAAACGTAATTCGTTTGCTTTCTCGTAAAACGATACCCGTTTGAAACATAGCGCTTTTAGTTAACACCTAATTCAACTAAGTTTGGAGTTTAAAAACTTCATTTAAAACGACAAAGCTTCTTTAAAACGTAATAAGCGTTTGGAGTTTGATGATCCATAAATCGACTTCATTTAAAACTTCAAAGCTTCTTTAAAACATAATAAACGTATTAAGTCGTAAAGCGACTCCATTTTCAATTTAAAGGTTCATATAAACGTAGTTCAGGTACTAACTCGCAAAGTAACTTCAGTGTTATACTAAGAAACTTCTCTTAGATGTAAAACATTTGCTAGTTTATAAATCAACTTCATTTTTAACTTAAAAGCCCTTTTGAACACGCAACGCGTTTATTAACTTGTGAAACGACCTTGCTTTTGATTTAAAAACTTCTGATAAAGGTAACGCATTTACTAATCGTAAAACGATTCAGTTTTCAACTAAAAGGCTCTTTATAAACATGCTAAGGTTGCCTAACCATAAACGACTTTGCTTCTAACTTGACAGTTTTGCTAAATCATAAAACCGACTTCATTTGTTTACAAACATAGTAAGCTTGACCATAAACACAGTAGGCTTTTCTCACTTGTTTGTCCACACATACATTCGAATACGTATAACGACTTCGATTTAGCAATTCGGGCGTAAATCACCAAAATTGATCTAATTGATACTAAACATACGTAATTCACCTCTAATTAACACCTCAAACCTACTTCATTCATCTTGATTAAAGCTAAGCATATATAATTCTCTTCGAATTAAACTCGTTAGCATAAGTCACCCAAATCGCTTCGAATCGAAGCTAAACACATATCACTTCGAATTCTCCCAAATTGATTCGAATCGAAGCTAAACATATAGAATTCACTTCGAATTAACATCTTAAGCATAATTCACCCAAATTGATTCGAATCAAACCTAAACACATATAACTCACTTCGAATTCACCCAAATTGATTCGAATCGAAGCTAAACATATATAATTCATTCCGAATTAACATCTTAAGCATAATTCACCCAAATTGATTCGAATCGAAGCTAAACACATATAACTCACTTCGAATTCACCCAAATTGATTCAAATCGAAACTAAACACATATAACTCACTTCGAATTAACACCTCAAGCATAATTCACCCAATTTGATTCGAATCGAAACTAAACACATATAACTCACTTTGAATTCACCCAAATTGATTCGAATCGAAACTAAACGCATATAATTCACTTCAAATACACATCTCTAGTATAATTCATACTCTTTAGGCATAAATACTTATAACTAGCAAATCCATAAACTTATTCACATAATTATCATTCGAAATCCTTAAAATAAGTGGGATTAAAGGATTACCCACTTTGAATTCAAGCAATTTGCGTGCAATTGGCTAGATTGAAGATGAATTCGAGCTCCACACACCCAAGAATCTCGTTTGCCTTCGCGTGGGGGTTCGGATTCCACCAAACCGAAACCCTAACTTGCAATTTCTGGAGAAATTAACCACAATTAGGAAGAATCTAGGTCAAGAATACACTTATAGATGAATGAGGGGTTCGAATTCACCTTGCATGCACTGAAAATCACCTGTGCTCGGTTCCGTTTTGCGCTGGGACTGCTCGACCGCGCAAGGGAGAGGACGCCGGAGAAGGTGGGCGTCGCCTGGGGTCCGGTGGTCGCACGGCGCACAGCGACGAGCAGGGAGGGGGAGGCAGGAAGAAGAAGAAGAAGGGGAGAGAGAGGGAGCTCGGTTTCAGGGAAAGAAGAAGCAGAAGCAGGTGCACGGGAAGGGGGGGTCTCGCGGGCAAGGGGGGAAAGGGAAAATAAGGGGTATGCAAAATTACCGTTTTGCCCCTCCCTTCTCTCTTTCATTTATTCGACAGTCCAAACTTAACACTGCTAGTCTAATTCGTAAACCGATTCCTAAACCCAAATCCATAATATAATCATTCATCAACTATTCGTTCCCAAATCTATCCAGGTTCGATTTAATAACATCGAACTACTTCTAAGGCTGACAGGTATTGAAGTAAACTTTCTAACCCAGCAGGCATGATATTCATTAAGCGAATACGACAAAACTTCGAGTCTCACATTTCATCAATTCAGGTTTGAAGTTATGTTGAAACACCCGAGTTATGTATACTATTTAATTACTCAATTTCTGTTACACATACTTTTACTTACTCAATTAAGTGAGTAGGGATCATTTACTGTCTACCCATACTTACAATAACATTTATGAAACAGAGTCGAGGCCTAGTTATCGTTTCCCATTATGCATAAGTGTTATCAAGTCAGAACATATTTATCAAGTCAGATGACATTTATGAAACAGCCGACTTTTATCAAGTCAGATGACATTTTTAAAGACTCAAGGTACGTCCATTGTCTGTATCTTCAGAAAGCAGAACACGTTTATCAAGTTACAACTCGTAATGAGTATATCAATGGATCAGTTTATACAACAATTTGGCATTTAGCTTGTGACCCCCGTCAGTTATCATCTATAGGGCGTCAGCCCATTATTTACCCGCGTCGCTTCATGCCAACTCTTGATCGGATTGGCAGGTGTACACCTATGTATAGATCATATCATTGCAAGGAGTTCACATCCAGATAATAATGAGCAATTCAGTTTCATATTACTTTTATTTTCATTCTTATTGCCAACTAAATAAATTGGAAAGACGGGTACCCATCAACAGTGTTTCTATGCTAATTTTACAATACAGGAATGTATGCACTGAGTTTTTCCTCACATTTTCGAATCGTTTTTATGTTTTCCATTTTAGGTGATGAGGTATCACTTGTTTATCCTTTTAGCGTGCCCTTTTCGAATTTATCAGATGCTCATAGTGGATTCGACATATCATGAACGTTGGGATCAACCTCAGGGTCAACTTGGGTCTATTCTCAACATACTTGTGTAGTGTTAGTCGAGTTAGCAAATGTTATGATTAAGTCGATTGTATTGAAGTTAAACTGTTATGGTCTTTGGTCTCGAAGTGTTTCAGTTTAATAGATATTCTGTTTTGAACGTGAGTTGTAGATCAAATGGTTTCAGTGAGCCTTGTCATTATCAGGACGGCGATAGCGCCTTCTATTATTAAGTCTTTCACTGTAGTTTTTCCATAAATCTTGTAATTAGCATTTTAGGGGCGTTGTAAATTTGGTATCAGAGCTAAGGTTTTAAGGGCCACTATGACCTATCAAATGCTTATGAGCTAGCTATCAAGGTGTGTATGAGTTATGTTGGACCAGTTAAATGAGCTATTGACTATAAGTTCATATGTATGGGCATATATGTAGGAACCATTTCCACTTGGGTGACTCAATCATTTGGTAATTAATATCCTAAATCCCTGAGATTCAAGCATTAGCACAGTGGAGTGTGGAACCATTTGGGTCACCTGTTAGTGAGGCATGCTCTCATTTATCTAGGAGTTGTAATGTATGTTCCATTTCTCTTGTTTGTTTAAATTTTTGCAATCGTGCACTCTGGGTGTGTGACCTATTGAGTTATGAACTCCAGTGTGTGACCGTTGAGCTATTAAAGTATTTCTCTCCATTTCAAGTATCTATTGTTAGGGTTTAAGCTTGGGTTTTAGTCAGTTTTTAGGTGGAACTCTGTCCGTTTTGCCCCAAGATTTGTGAGTCTTATTGAGGTGTGTTAATATGTGGTTGAAACCCGATGTGGGGATGCCATTTGTGACTTCTTAAGGGATCAATGCAGTGTCAAGTTAGATGTAAACCCCTAGATGAGGAAATGCTATGTGGCGCAATATCTTTGAGGTGAACCAGTATTAGATGAACACTACAATGAGTGCTTATGTATGGTGATAACAATTAATAGCTTACAGTGTGCTGCTTAGCATTATATGTGTGGTATAAGTAAGATTAAGCTGCCATGTATTGGAATTATCTGGTCTTGACACTAAGACCTTACATCAGCAATACTCCCATTACTTGCTGTCAATGACTTATTTCTGCCGTAGTTACATTGAATTGTTCAGAGGCATCATTTCTTTGCCACTAACACTCTCTTGATGTGTAATGGAGTGTTTATGAAAATTCTCATATGTGGTATGTGGGTAGTTCTTCAAATACATCTGAGCAACCTTTCTTATAGGCGATTCAAACCCTGACAATCATAATCGTTCAATTTTCTATTTTCGTAATGGAGCCTATAATGACCCTCGATATGCATTACTGTGTGATTTGCAGTTCTTCCCAAGCATATTTAACCCATTCTACTTACAGTTCAGCCGTCACTATGTTCATAGTTTAGCTATCACTATGTTCATAGTTTTACTGACACCTACTTTAACTCCTTACTTCTATTTGAGCACCATTCATTTATTTCTTGCAAAGCCTTTGGTTGCTTCAGACCCAGCCATTGAACACCTTTTCAGCAATTAAATGAATCCATATCGTTCGTGTTCCTATAGCACCGTAATGTCATGTTGGCATACTACTCTATGGCTGGGACTGCATGTTGTTACTGAAGTTATTTTGGCAATCCTTTCTTTACTAGTACAGTCTATCTTACTAATGATAAACAACGATTTGTGCTATTTCCAATTGCCAGCAGTTTTGGAGTTTATACGCATACCCAAGACTTCCATTTACTGCAGAATGTGTTATTGATGGATGCCATCATGTTCAGTCATAAGACTAACTACTTCATCTTGACGTATTGTCCTTTCAAACACCAGATGAATAAAATTTTCCTCCTGGTACTGTTAACCCTTATCTTCGTAATTTTACTCACATACAGCTACTGTATGACTTTTCAAAAGCCGCTTTAGTAATCTGTTACATTTCTTCACCCTCATTACTTCAAACTCCCTTTCAACTTCATAGCATTGTTCATTTACTTTACTATTATGACCATCATCAATAAACTGCATGTCTTGTATATGCAAGACATTTATATGCCTTTCTTTCATTATGAATCTTCGTCCTTTCATTCTTTCAGCTTACATGCATGTCCTTTATAACTATTAAAGAAATATCTTTGCAAGAGTTCATGGTGTGGTTGCACCTGTTTACACTTTAGATTGTGCCCCTGTCTTTTAAATTTACTAAGACCAGTAGGCAGTTCAATGTGTTATCTTTTATAAATATGCCTCTATTAGTATTGCTACAAACATATTCATTGGGCATTTAATCCAATTTGATTGGCAGACCTTGTTGTCATTATGGGGATGAACTGATTGTGTACTAATAGAAGATGACATGTAAAGATCTTAAGGCTAATTTTAGAAATGTAGAAAGACTAGACGTGTGTTTCTATGGACCGAGAGCAGAAAAACCCTATTTCCACCCTAATTTCACTGTGCAAGCAAGTGAGTTATCGTGTCAGTAATGCATTAACATATCCATAATTAGAGCTTGTGAATTTAGAGATGTTTCATCTGAGGACTTTTAGGACTATTTTCCCCTAAGAAACATTGATTTTCAAATCGATCTAGTTCTAAGTACTCAATCCATTTTGGGAGCGCTATCACATGACCCCCAATAGAGTTCAAGGAACTAAAGATTTAGGGCCTGTTCTTTTCGTGGGTCAATCC
This sequence comes from Selenicereus undatus, assembly GCA_017589665.1. Classification (NCBI taxonomy): domain Eukaryota; kingdom Viridiplantae; phylum Streptophyta; class Magnoliopsida; order Caryophyllales; family Cactaceae; genus Selenicereus; species Selenicereus undatus. Next base: position 76,946,681 of record JACYFF010010365.1, on the reverse strand, counting down.
ACTGTTACCCACTTCAACCTATTTCAACCTACTTCAACCCATTTCAACCTACTTCAACCCACTTGAAAAAAAAATACCAACTTCAACCCACTTCAATCCATTTCAACCTACTTCAACCCACTTCAACCAACTTCAACCCACCCCTTCATAATTTTAATAATTTGTAAAGTATCATGTGAGATTTAGAGCCTGTTGTTTTCGTGGGGAAATTAGGTAGGTAAAAGGGTGAAGTAGGTTGAAGTTGGTTGAGGTGGGTTAAGGTAGGTTGAAGTTGGTATTTTTTTTTT
>JACYFF010010365.1:76905079-76925305 GCA_017589665.1 Selenicereus undatus | reverse complement strand
CTGAAATTGGCGAGCATGGCGTGTGTGAGGTGGGGCGGTGAGGGAGACGGTGGCTCCATGCTTGCGTGAGGGGGAGGAAGAAGAAGTGGGAAGGCAGAGGAGAGAGAGGGAGCTCGGGGCTCTCTTCACCGAGAAGGAGGAGAAACCAAAGAAAAGGGGTTCGCAAAATTACAAAAATGCCCCTCCCTCATCTATTTCCATCCCAAACTGTTCAATGCTTGATACCGCCAGTCTATTTCGTATCCAAATTTCTAAACCCAAATCGATAATATAATCCTCAATCAAACATTCGATCCCAAATACGTCTAGGTTCGATTTTAAGAAACCTCGAAACTAATTTTAAGGCTGAAAACCTAATCGTACTCGGGAAACGACTAAATAAATCGAATAACAACTAAATTAAACTATCGATATACTTTAAAGGCATAAATAGTACGAATTAACTTTAAAATCAATAATAGCGATAAAAATCCCTTTTTATAAAATTATAGTTTTCAAAAGCACATCGAAAATCAATTAACTCATACAATTACTAAAAATACGATTTTATAGCATAAAAAAGATAATACAGGCAACTTAACATAAAAATAACGAAGGCGGGTCTTACAAAAGCAAAGCTGAGTGGATAGGGCATGGGGATGAATGTTCAAGATTATTCATGGCAAGAATCAAACAAAGAAAAGCTCTTACATGCATTTACCATATTGAGGACATGAATGGTCATAGGGTTGAGGGCTTCAATAAGGTCTCAAAGGTTTTAACCAGCTATTGCAAAGGCATGTTGGGCTGCACAGAGACTCATAGATCATCTATTGACATGCAGATCATTGAAACAGGGAATACTCTGACTGTGGGAGCAGCAGCTGCAATTGTGCAAACCTTTTGAGGATAATGAAATTAGGAAGGTCCTTTTTTCAATCCCAAACCACAAGTCTCCTGGGGCTGATGGTTTCAACAGTGGCTTCTATAAAAGCTGCTGGATGGATATTGGGCATTTGGAGTGTAGAGCTATCCAAGAATTCTTCAAAGAAGGGTACCTCCCTAGTTTCTATGGGAAGACAAAGATAATCCTTCTGCCCAAAATTCAGAACCCCATTAAGCCTTCTGACTTCAGACCTATTTCATGCTGCAACATCATTTACAAATGCATTACTAAATTACTATGCATTAGAATCAAAGAGGTGCTACCTCACATCATTGATGCAGGCCAAGGGGCTTTTGTTAAGGGGAGAGAGCTCCTTTTTAATGTCTTACTTTGTCAAGATATTGTTAGGGGTTACCACAGAAGGCACACACCTCCAAGTTGTGTCATGAAGGTGGATCTGCACAAGGCTTTTGATTCTATCCATTGGGGATTTATAAAAGAGATGCTTACTGCTCTTAGATTTCCCCCATTGTTTGTTAAATGGATCATGAACTGCATCTCTTAGGTACAGTTTGCCATTAGTGTTAATGGCCAGCAAGGTAATTGGTTTAAAGGAAAAAGAGGGCTGAAACAAGGGGATCCTCTTTCACCTTTGCTGTTTGTGATGTCTATGGAATATCTTTCCAGACTCTTTAAGAATGCCAGCTCCCAACCAGGATTTATGTTCCATCCCCACTGCAAAAAGATGGCCTTGACTCACCTCATGTTTACTGATGACCTCATTATTTTCTGCAAAGCAACTCCTTCCTCCATCCAACTACTAATGAATGCTTTTAATAAATTCACTAGATGTACAGGACTTAAGGCAAACCTGGACAAGTCCAGCATTATCTTTGGAGGCAACTGCTCTCATGTGCAGCAGGCATGTTTGGACATCACAGGATTCCATGAAGGGAAGCTTCCATTCAGATATTTGGGCCTCCCCATTACATCAAGCAGATTGTCTAAAGGAGAATGTAGCACTCTTGTGACAAAGATTACAGCTAGGATCATGGTGTGGTGTAACACCCCCAGCCCCTAGGGCCGAAAGCGTTACGTTTTCCTAATTTCTTACTTAAATTCTGGGACGAAACGGACAGAACTTCCCCTGAAAACTGAACGTTCCCAGGCTAAACGCCTTACAAAAGTCCCTGCAAATCAACGGAAGCGTAACATTTAAAACCTAACTCGACGGCCACACGCCGGAGTTCATAACTCGACGAGCCACCCGCTCGGAGTATACCAAACAGAATAGTTCATTAATACAGAAACAGTAAGAAATGCAACTCAACGGTTCACACAACCGGAGTATGGGGTTTACATCTCAAACATAACCAACTTCAATCAAGAGACATCTAACTGACTGGATGGTTGGCTCATATAGCCATACAGAGCGACTCATAACCAAAATGCATTATATGGACCTCGAATACTATTTACAAGCGTTTACAAACTAAAGGTACTTTACATGACCTCATTAAACACATAAGTTGGCACAAATGACATCTTGCAAGTAATAATCAATCCCAGCTGACTCCACTTCTTCCTGTCATAAAGAGAACCTGGGGGAAAGGGAAAAAGGGGAAAAGGATTGGAGTGAGCTACCACATGCTCAGTGAGTGTCCCTCCGCTCCTTAAAACAAAACCTTGCAAGCAATAATACTCATAGCATTCACTTATCAAGCATTTAGTTAATACTAACATAATATTACGAGACATATTAGAAGACATAGGTTATATGACATGAACATCTGGCAAGTCACGGCTTATGTATGCACCAGGCACATGTGCATACCATTGCATGATTCATTTAACATATCACAATTCTAATTGAAGACACAATCAATATATGTAAGAACATTTCTTTTAAATCTGCAATGAAACTTTCTTTGAACATTTGGAAGCATTTCATAACCTTGAGGTTCTTACTCTTTTGAAAGCGTTTACATCTCGTATATGTCGTAAAACGACTCTTATAAACATTTCGTACTCATTCCATATGACCTCTTTTGGCCCGTAAAACATTCTTTTCCTTAAAACCTTAAAACATAATGAATGGCAAAAGCCAATTGCTTTTCTTATCTTTATACAAAGTACTTCTGGCATAAGATCATTACAGGGTGCTGATTAGGTGAGAACTATTCTCGACCTCATAGTGAGACCTAACGCTCACGCTTAAGCTCTTATTCCCGGGATGGCTACATATAACATATCGGACCTTTACATCAACCCTCGTCAGGGCCTCTAGGGTTTATCCGGACTTATCCCCTAGGTAACATCATTCATATCATTTCATATTGTCCGCAGCACATTATCTTAGCCACTTAAAGCGTATCGGCCATAACGGCTATAACTTTGCGTTTCAAATCGTAAAATCATTCAACGTATAACTCACACCTTTATAAAACTCTTTAGGGATTCCCCCGTTCAAGCGAGTTCACTCCCAAAACTGTTTTCATTTAATTAAAATAGGCCATCATGCATTAATAGTTATGGCCGCTATCATTTCAAAACATGAAATCTTTCTTTGAAAAACTCACTCTTATGCACATAAAGCAATTTAAGCATTTAAGCACATACATCACATATTTCACATTTAAGCACTTCATATCAATCACATCAGTTCAACACAATAAGCCACACATGGCCTCGCAATCCACACGATTGCGGTAATTCACAACCCAGTCTCCCTCCTCACTTTCACCATACACACAAGACCTCAAACGCTCATGATGTTATCCTCGAACCAACCAACTACTAGCTCATTTCATCAATTTATTTTCCATAACATGTTATCACAAGGACTTATTAAAAAGGAGGAGGATTAGGCTCTTACCTGTGCAAACGGCACCTTTCAGCCACATATACGCATACATCTATATTGCCTTAACTTGAAATAATGCTTAACGAACCAAGTTAAACTAATCAAGGCATGAACCTTATTGCATTCATAACTCACATTCAGGAAATAAGCATGTCATACTCATGTCATCTTCAAAACATAGCTAACCAACTAAACATGTATCGATTTAAAACATTCTTAGGTTGTTTCATGAATCGCTAATTATTCGAGTCAAGGCTAAACATACCAAAACAACTTCGCTTTCGATTCTTTTCAGGCCTTAGCACACTTTAGTCATATTTAAACCAACTATGCCTTTATAACTTCAAAAGTAGTCCATTTTCAGGAATCACTAATTACTCAAATCAATGCTAAATATATCAAATCAACTTTGTTTTCGATTCTCTTAAAACCTTAGCTTACTTTAATCAAACTCAAGCTAACTAAGCCTTTATAACTTCAAATTAATCTCTTTTCATACATAGTTCCCTTTACACGCACATAATTTTCATCAAATTACAAACTCAAGCATAAACTAATTCAATAGTTCGAATTTAAACATGCGCAACCCATTTCTTGACATTTCTAGCAAATCTAGCTAACCCTAATTCGTCATGTAACATCTAACTACCGAAAATCAATTTTGAAATTAATATTGCTTAGGAGGGAGGAACACCCACCTCGATTCCATGCTAGAGGCACGCAATTAGCTTGAATTGAGGCCAAAAATCGAACACCAACTCCTGGATACTCGTCTACTTGATGCGTGTGAATCGACCTAGCCCAACCCAAAACCCTAGTTCGCAATTTCTGAGGAGTTTAAGCATGATTAAGGAGGACTCAAGGTGGGGATTCAACTTAAAGGAATAGAGGAGTTCGAAGCTCACCGTGCATACACAATTCCGGCCGAGTGTCCGGCTGTCCTTGCGCCAGAATCGGCCCAGCCACGGCCGATTTGCGCTCGGCCTCGGCACAGGTTGGTCGCCGACAGCCATGAGGGGCGGATTGAGGCCTGAAATTGGCGAGCATGGCGTGTGTGAGGTGGGGCGGTGAGGGAGACGGTGGCTCCATGCTTGCATTACGGGGAGGAAGAAGAAGTGGGAAGGCAGAGGAGAGAGAGGGTCGCGAGAGTGAGAGAGGGCGTCGGGTAGAGAGAGAGGGGGGGTCGGGCCTTGTCTTTTGGCTGAGAAGGGTTTGGGGCTTCGGTCCCTTATTTTTATTTGGCTTAATAACATGCTTCAGCAAGGTTCCAACCCCAAACTTACTAATGAGTCTAAACTCGAGTCGAAACGTCCTACAATTAACACCCTTAATCAAACTTCGGGAATCGACTAAATAAATCGAAAGACGATTTTAAAAACTCCAGTTAGCATCGATTCAATAGTTTTATAAATAAATAACATCAATAATAATGTAAATAAAATAGGCGTTCTTTTTAATAAAATTAATCATTTAACGACTAAATTAAGCTATCAATATAATTTAAAGACATAAACGACACGAATTAACTTTGAAATCAATAATAGCGATAAAAATCCCTTTTTATAAAATTATAGTTCTCAAAAGCACATCGATAATCAAGTAACTCATACAGTTACTAAAAATACGACTTTATAGCGTAAAAAGGTAATATGGGCAACTTAACATAAAAATAACGAAGGCGGGTCTTACAATATATACATGTATATACATGTGTATATGTATATATAGGTGTATATGTATATGTATATATATATGTATATATATATATATGTATATATATATATGTGTGTGTGTGTGTGTGTGTGTGTGTGTGTGTGTGTGTATCTATATATGTATGTATATATGTATATATGTATATGTATACTTATATATGTGTATATATATACGTAGATCTATAGGGCTTGGGTTGTTTCTTTTTTGGAGTGCGCTTGGGTTGCTCCTTTTTTACAAGTGGTGTGGGCTGCCTGAAGGGCTGTTTAAACTTGGGATGTGATCTTTTCTTTTAGATCCTGTTGTTTTTGGTATCAGAGCTAGTGATTACAATAATCGGAAGCTTGATACTGTGGTATTGTGGACGGTTAGGCTCAGGTTGCATAGAGCCGTGTGTAACGGTGGTGTTTTGACGTTGGTCAGCCATAGTGGTGGTCCCGGTTGGTGGTCTCGTCAGGAACATTTGTCTGAATATTGAGTTAGGTCATGCATTAATATCATCACATCTAGGTTACGAAGATTGTTGTCATTTAATGCTGATACTAGTCATAGTAATATCATCAATTCAAATGAACAAAGAACTAGTCCCATCTATAGGGCACCTACACTTGACAATTTTTCTATTTGGAACCTACCTAGGGTAGAGTTTGACACCATTTACAAAATTGGAACATTTGAGTTCATCAAAGCTTACTCCGTCAAAACTCATGAAGAAGTCATAAGTCTACCAAATGGTTTACAAACCATTGACATGATTAAACAAAATTCCATAGATAGTCATTTAAAAGCCAAATATAGATCTATGCATGTTGGCTTAGTTCAGGTAGCCATTAAACCTCTCCTGAAGAAAGGTATTAATGCTCCTATTTACATGGCATTAAGAGATAAAAGGTTGAAAAAATACAAATCTTCTCTGCTTGCTGTTATTCAAACAAATATTTGCAAAGGCCACATATTTTTTAATTGTTATCCATATTTTATGGTTGATCTAACTTATCCCATGACAACAGAAGCTCTTCAACTTGATGTGCATGTTCAAGGTAACGAGTTTCTTGATTTCAAAAATTTTGCAGTTATTTATCGCATATATTTTCATCTTATGTCCACAAATTTGAATACAAGATTTCTTAACCCTCTTCCTTCAAATTCTCAGGAAACAATTCTTTTACAAATCGAAGACGAAAAACCCACAGTCTTCACCCCAAAGCTCCTCAAATGGGATGAGATCACTCTTCCAGATGGGATTGGGTTACATGAACCTCAACAACCCGCTCAAATCGAAAGAAGAGATATCGATCAAATAATAGAAGAACCTGATGGTCGGGTAATTCTTAAATTTCTATCTTTGTCTATTCGTGAAGATCCAGTTGCCCCGGGTCCTTCAAATTATAGAAGATCCTTTTCAGACTATTCATCTAGATCTAAACCTCTGGATCATTCACAAAGATACAAATTTGGAGCCCCTATTCCAGAACCCGTTAATGATCCGCCCTCTCCCACTTCATCCGGAATAAGAGCAGCCATTAGTGTTTTAACCACACCTGGTTTCACAATAAATTGGACCTCTCTTAAAGATGATTATTATTCACCCCAGAGTATTTCTTTAAGACTCTGGTTTGAACAAATCGACCGAACCATAGAGAAGAACTAAAGAAGGAATGGATTGCAGAAATGGAACGTCTGTAGATCAATTTTTCTTTCTTCCTCTGGTTTCCAACATTTGCTTCAAAAAAGGGTATTCAAAATCTTTACACCATACCTAGTCTTAATGTCCAAACAAACCTTTTGAAAGCTTGGCATTTTCAAAATGGTTTCAGCGTCTCCTCTATTCATCCTCCACGGGATGATCTTAAACTCCTCCTTAAAGGTGATACCATTCTAGCTACACCTTTTCGCAAAGTCCGAGAGGGGAATGATACAGTCAAACTTGATAACCTTAAAAAGGTTCATCAACAGGTCAATTACACCAACACAATTCTTCATACCATTGTTGACCAATTAAACCATGTTTATATTAGAATAGAAGAAACCACAACGCCACAAACCCTAATTCCCAGTACCAGCCACGTGGATAGCATATCTAAACCTTTTTTCAAAACAGATAGCATCCCAAAAGAGAATGAAGAATCCTTTACTCAGGCTTCTTCAAACAGCCATTTTCTTAAAGTTATTTCTGACCAACTCAAGGAACTAGATGGTTCTCTAAAAGGAAAGTTTGTTTCTTATCTTGACCAAACCTGTCAAAACCTTGAGTCTGAATCATCATCATCCGAAGAAGATGATGATGACAACCAGAATGACAACAGTGAGGTTGTCTTAAATGTCATAGAAGAAGCCTTTGACGAAGCCTCACTGCTGGCCCTGAACAAAATTCGTGATTGGACTCAGGGTAATACTCAGAATTATTATCCTAGACCGACACCCCTAGACCTCCAATATGAAGAACGTGGAAGCTTCACTTCCTTGCACTTTAATGGAGAGGTAGTTTACCAATGGAACATAGATGGCCAATATGAGCATGAGCTCCTTAGTACTCTCCAAGAAATGTCTATGGCGGTCTCTGCATACAAAGTAAGAAAACTGACCAACTCCCAAGCCGCTACGGCTTTAGTCGTTGGATTTTCTGGCCAATTGAAATCTTGGTGGGACAACTTTCTGGATAATGATGCCCGCACAAAAATCCTCAACCATACCTACAAAAAACAAAATGACCGAGGAATAGAAGTCGATGAAGAAGATGGAGCAGAAGTCCTTATCCATACCATCACTCTTCATTTCCTAGGAAACCTAAAAGAAGAACAAGTTGTGGCCAAAACAATTCTTATTAACCTTCGATGTCCGACCTTAACCGATTATAGGTGGTACAAAGATGTGTTTCTAACAAATGTGCTCAAAAGGGAAGATGGAATCCAGGATTTCTGGAAAGAAAGATTTATTGTAGGATTACCAAAACTCTTTGGGGAAAGAATCCTCAATAAACTTCGCTAGACTTTTCGAACAAATGATATCCTTTTTAGCCTACTAACATTTGGACAACTTTTTGGTATCATCAAAACAGAAGGATTAAATCTCTGTAACGAGATTAAAATCGAGTCCAAATATGGATCAGAAAAGGCACAATCCTAGAAAGAAATGGGCACTTTCTGTGAAGCATTTGGAATCACCAAAATTGAGGCTCCTTCAACAGCCTGAAAACGGATCCAAAAGAAAAGATCCAAGCCCAAGTTTAAACAGCCCTTTAGGGAGCCCAAACCATTTGTAAAAAAGGAGCAACCCAAGCCTACTCTCAAAAAGAAACAACCAAATAAAAAGAAGAAGACCATTGTCTGTTACAAATGTGGCAAAGTAGGCCACAAGGCAGTTCAATGCAAAACTGAACAGAAGATTAATGAGTTATTTTCTGGAGACCCAGAACTCCAGAAAAAACTCCTCTCCCTTCTTATAAAAGATGCTCCAGGATCAGAAAAAGAAGATATTTATTATTCAGATTCTAGTGAAGATTCTAAATATGAGTCATCTCCAATTCCATCTCTGAATGTCATCACTACAAAACCTCAAAAAGAATTTCTCCTAGATCTTATAGGCCAAATTCCAAATTTATACACAAAAAGGGCTTACCTTGAAGGACTCAAAGGTATTATCCTGGAAGAAGAAGATAAAACTCCTAAATTTGAATTAGGAACCACGCCTTCCTCCTCTATCTCTCAAATCTTTAAGCGATATCCAATTACCAACCCCTATCAGCAAGTTACCACAAAGCAACTTCAGACAAAGGTTAATGACCTCAAATCACAAGTTCAATTTCTCAAAGCTGAAGTGGCAAGCCTCAAGACTAAAGATCTTGAGATTGAAACAAAACTTGCCATGATTGAATCATCCAAAACCAACCCCCTTGTTTTAACAACACCAGATATTTCAGGAATTCGTGAAGTTGAAATTCCTCAAACCCAGTTTTTACAAACTATTTCTAAAGTTACTTTTCAAAAATGGTGTTCAATACTCAAACTTGTGGTTAATGATTTCTCAATTAATACTGTCGCTCTTATCGACAGTGGAGCAGATCAAAACTGTATTAAAGGAGGAATTGTCCCTACAAAATTTTATGAACGAACAAATGAACAGTTAGTTAGCGCTAATAGTGGACCTTTGAGCATTCGCTACAAATTAAACAAAGGTTATATTTAGAATGAGGATTATTGCTTCAAAAATATTTTCCTCATTGTAGATAATATTACAAATGATGTTATTCTTCGAACTCCTTTTCTCACACAAATTTATCCATTTACGGCTAACGAAACTGGTGTTCATACAGAAATTATGGGTAAAACCATATCTTTTAACTTTCTTTCTGCTGCTCACCAAAAGGAGATTCTTAATCTCCAATCCTCTTCGATCTTTAAGCAAATTAATAGTCTTCAAACAAAGCAAAATCAAATTTTTCATTTGAAAGAAGAAATTTCGTACCTTCGGATATAAGAAAATTTGAAAACCCCCTCTATCCAACTCAAAATTACAGATCTTGAACAACTCTTACAAAGAAAAATATGTTCTGATCTCCCAAATGCTTTCTGGGAAAGAAAGAAACATACTATTTCGTTACCCTACGAGCCAAGTTTTAACGAAGAAGATATTCCCACTAAGGCTCGTCCAACAGAAATGAATTTTGAACTCTTAGAACATTGCAAAAAGGAAATCCAAAATCTCCTTGATAAAAGACTAATTAGACCTTCAAAATCTCCTTGGAGTTGTGCAGCATTTTACGTTAATAACGCCGCTGAAAAGGAACGAGGAGTTCCCAGGCTGGTTATTAACTACAAACCTCTTAATAAAGTGTTACAATGGATTAGATATCCTATCCCCAACAAAAGAGATCTTCTTAATCGTTTGTGTAATGCCCCGAAATTTTGTTACTTATTTTGAATTACGTGCAATATGTAAATTATGTGTATGTTGAACGTTTTTTATTTTATGTGCATGTGTGTGTTCAATGTTATTATGATTATTATGTTTTGGAGGAATAATTAGGATATGTCTCATTTAGTAATTGTGCAAAAAAAAAAGTCAAAGAAGGTGGGCTTGAAAAAAAAAGGAAAAAAGAAAAGAAAAGGGGGATTTGTTTTAGGCTTCACGTGATCTTTATCCAAAAAGGGGAGGGGGCTTGGTTTCTTCTTCAGCACAACACACACCCAAACATGGTAGAGAGAGGCAGAGAGGAAAGAAGGAGACGAAGAAAAGAAGAAGAAGAAGAAGAAGGAGAAGAAGTTTGGGGTTTTGATTTTGGATGCAAATTTAAGGTGAGTAATTCTTGTTTTCTTCAACTAAAATTGATTAGGGTAAGATTAATTTGATAATTTGTGTTCGAATTTGATATATCAATTTAGAATTAAAGCTTTGAATTTGATGTTTTAGGGTTTGGTAGATTAGAGCCATAATTCCACCCCCCTAGAAACTCACCTCTATAAGTTGTATGATTGATTGTGATTTTTAGAATAATTGGATGTTATTAATTGATTTTTATGTTCTGAATTCATCCACATACATGTTCTAATTAGGATTTTTGGGTTGATTGATTGTATTCAAAGAACAAAATCGAGAAAACTGGCTTGAATTTTCAGATTTGTGCAGAGCTCGTGTAGTCTCTGATTTTCTGGGAATTATTGGCTTGTTGAAAAATTCTGAACATTGTACTATAGGTTACCCATGATATTAAGCAACTTCTAGTAAATTTTCATGAATTGTAGATGTGTATTTTATAAGTTATGAAATTTTGATCGAAACTGCCCTGTTATTGTGTGCGAAAAATCAGATTCTGTTCGAATTATTGTGAGCTATTGGATTGGCTAAAACTTATGAAATTTTTAGTGTAAACTTTGGAGTATGACTGGAAAATTCCTGTAATGTTTCATGAATTTTGGATGTGTATTTTAGAAGTTATGAATTTTTGATTGGGACTGCCCTGTTTTGGATGCATGGTTTTCGGTTACTGTTTTAATTATTTTGAAGGATTTGTTTGGAGATAAATTATCAAATTATTACTGTAGCTTCCTCATGATATGGGGTGATTGCTTGTAAACGTTTGTGCATTTTGGTTGTGTATGCTAAAAGTTATGACTAAGTTATGCATTATTTTGAGTTAAAGTACCTTGTTTGGTGTAATGATAGATTATTTGTATGTTTAATCTGTGAATTCGATATGGAAAGGCCATTGTTGAGCCTCCTAAATATTCTGATTGTGTGAAGTAGTATGAGTAAGTTGTGGAAGTTGGAAGTTATTTTGGATGGGACTATGTTTCTCTTTGACTATGTTTTGGTTGTAAAATCGAGCTTCTTTGAGAAACAAGAATGTAATTATATGGGTTATACGATTTCATTAAGTTATGTTTTAGGGGAAAGAAATTTGTGTCTTGACTGAGGCTATTACAGAACGTTCTAGAGCTATAGCAATAGTAGTGACTGTTGTTATGCTCAGGTCTCCTAGTGGGAGAGGCTATTACATGAATGTCGGCCTTGTGTATGTGTGTGAGTCATGTGGGTCCCTAGTGAGGAGGGTTTCGGCCTAAACTTACTAGGATATGAATGCGATTCCATGGTTTGTGTTGTGGGCAGTTTGCGTCCTTCAGAGCGTTGGGTGCCTGGTTGGGACCATATGTATGAGTTGCGGCTGGTCCACCATTGGTTGGTACCATATGTTTGAGCCGTAGCCGGACCACCAGGATGTGTTTGTCACCCCTGCGTTGTGATGGTTCTTTGCGTGAGTCATGAGTTGAATTCCCCTAAACTAAAAGTTTTGTATTCAGTTAAGAATGTGTGATGTGTTGTGTAATTGGTTTTGGCTTGGATTTTTGGACTTTGGATATGATATGAAATTGAGTTTCGTTTGGATTTGGTTTTGATGTTGTAAGACGCATGTTATGTGTTTATGGCTAGTATGTGAACTTTTGTGATAAAGTTGCTTTGATGCGTGTACCAACTGTGGTTATGGGCGGGCTGTTAGGTTGTTTAGCAGGTTTTACTCTCTTTTGGACTCTAGTGAGCACTATGAGCCCAAAAGACATGATTGGTATGGGACAATCATGGTTAGTTTAGTGAATAAACTAACAGCAAAGCTTGTTCGAGGGCTCAAGTATAAACGTGGGTCCTTGAAACGTACCTGGTATGGGACATGTGCGGCTAAATTAATCTAATTGCCTACCTCATAATAGAAATGTGTGTGCGTTTGTGATATTTATGACCCTATTAAATATGAATGATATAAGTGCATTTTTTATTTTTGAAACATACGCGTATCCTCTAATCGCCCCCTATATGATATATGAGATGTTATGTTTATATGTCATAAAATACGTGTATTGTATGCTTATGTGTTAATCGGTTAATGTGCAATGTGTAACAACGGGGAAGGTAAGGGTTATTCACTGGGCTCAGGAAGCTCATGACCTCACCATTTTTCAGGTTTTGAAAACGAGGAGGGACCACAGAAGCATTAAAAGAACTCATTTGGACCTGGAGGGATCGTTGTATGTATATGTTATGGATTACGTCTAGTAAATACAGTTTTGTATTTTGATACGAATATATGTAAAAACATTGTGGATATGGTTTAAGTATGTATGTAATGTGTGTTTTAGATTGACCTTCCTGAACTTCAATTAGATTTCTATAAGAGCTTCCACTGCTATCGCTTATGATCAGGTTTATTAAGGTCAATAAGTTCATAGAGCCTTGTGGGCGCCCCTGTCTGAGCGTCCATGGCGATGACGCGCCTGCCCCTTCGGGTGGGGCGTTACAGAGTGGTATCAGAGCAAGCAACGTGCAACCCATAGGAATTATGTGCGTGTGTGCTTGATTTAGTGTTTGTGAATGTGAAAACTATGTGACTTTGTGTCCATGTGATCTATATATGTGCTTAACTGAGAATTATTTGTGTCTAACTTAGTGCTGGACCATATTCGAATAATCATTTAGCCTATTAACGTACCTGTAGCCAATTCGTTTAGATGGCTGCTACAGGAGGTGGAGGTGGATCTGATAATGGAGGGTGTAAAGCTGACCCTATGGTAGGGATTAATTTACTCAACAAGTTCCTTAAGTTGCAGCCTTCAAAGTTTAGAGGAACTGCGAATCCCTCTGAGTTAGACGAGTGGATAAGGGAACTTGATAAGATATTTAAGACAATGATGTGCCCCGAGGAGTATAAGGTAGGTTTGGCTACGCATTTATTTGTTGGAGAAGCAGATCATTGGTGGGATTCTGTCAAGCCGAGTGATGAAGAGGACAAAGCGAACCTTCTAACTTGGGAAAAGCTCAAAGAAAGGATGAATGAACAGTATTATCCTAGAGATGTGCAGAGAGCTAAGGAATTAGAGTTCTCTAACTTGACGCAAGGTAAGATGACTGTAATGGAGTATGGTGCTAAGTTTACTGAACTTAGTCGATTTGGGAGACATTTGGTGGATACAGAGCAACGTAAAGTTGATCGGTTCGAGGATGGTTTAGATATTGAAATTCGTAAAAGCCTATCATTGCAAGCATTCACTAAGTATCCAGACATATATCAACGAGCAATGCGAGTAGAGAAGGTTTTGGATGAAAGTAACGCGAAGAATGCACCTATTACAAGGAAATCAAGTGGAGGAAGCTCAGCTTCTGAGAAACAAAAGAACATTCCTCAAGGAGAGCGGATGTTTAATCTAAGTGCTGATATGAAATATTGTGATTATTGTAAGAAAAGACATGCTGGAACTGAATGTTACCGAGCAATGGGGAAGTGCTTCAATTGTGGAAAACCGGGGCATATTGCTATCAATTGTCCTGAGCCGAATAAGAGATTATCAGGAAACGTCAAGAGATCCTTCTCAGATGAAAAAGGCATATTTTAGACACCAAACAAGAAGCCAGACTACGATAAGGGGAAAGGTTCCACGGGGAGAATCTATGTCATGAAACCGCCTGAGAAAAAGTAGGTTGATTCACATCTGAAGACCAAAAAAAGGTAAGTTTCGAGGACGAAACTTATTTTAAGAGGGGAAGGATGTAATGCCCCGAAATTTTGTTACTTATTTTGAATTACGTGCAATATGTAAATTATGTGTATGTTGAACGTTTTTTATTTTATGCGCATGTGTGTGTTCAATGTTATTATGATTATTATGTTTTGGGGGAATAATTAGGATATGTCACATTTAGTAATTGTGCACAAAAAAAAAAGTCAAAGAAGCTGGGCTTGAAAAAAAAAGGAAAAAAGAAAAGAAAAGGGGGATTTGTTTTAGGCTTCACGTGATCTTTATCCAAAAAGGGGAGGGGGCTTGGTTTCTTCTTCAGCACAACACACACCCACACACGGTAGAGAGAGGCAGAGAGGAAAGAAGGAGAAGAAGAAAAGAAGAAGAAGAAGAAGAAGAGAAGAAGAAGAAGGAGAAGAAGTTTGGCGTTTTGATTTTGGATGCAAATTTAAGGTGAGTAATTCTTGTTTTCTTCAACTAAAATTGATTAGGGTAAGGTTAATTTGATAATTTGTGTTCGAATTTGATATATCAATTTAGAATTGAAGCTTTGAATTTGATGTTTTAGGGTTTGGTAGATTAGAGCCATAATTCCACCCCCCTAGAAACTCACCTCTATAAGTTGTATGATTGATTGTGATTTTTGGAATAATTGGATGTTATTAATTGATGTTTATGTTCTGAATTCATCCACATACATGTTCTAATTAGGATTTTTGGGTTGATTGATTGTATTCAAAGAACAAAATGGAGAAAACTGGCTTGAAATTTCGGATTTGTGCAGAGCTCGTGTAGTCTCTGATTTTCTGGAAATTATTGGCTTGTTGAAAAATTCTGAAAATTTTACTGTAGGTTATCAATGATATTAAGCAACTTCGGGTAAATGTGCATGAATTGTAGATGTGTATTTTATAAGTTATGAAATTTTGATCGAAACAGCCCTGTTATTGTGTGCGAAAAATCAGATTCTGTTCGAATTATTGTGAGCTATTGGATTGGCTAAAACTTATGAAATTTTTACTGTAAACTTCTGAGTATTACTGGAAAATTCCTGTAAATGTTCATGAATTTTGGATGTGTATTTTAGAAGTTATAAAGTTTTGATTGGGACTGCCCTGTTTTGGATGCATGGTTTTCGGTTACTGTTTTAATTATTTTGAAGGATTTGTTTGGAGATAAATTATCAAATTGTTACTGTAGCTTTCTCATGATATGGGGTGATTGCTTGTAAACTTTTGTGCATTTTGGTTGTGTATGCTAAAAGTTATGACTGAGTTATGCATTATTTTGAGTTAAAGTACCTTGTTTGGTGTAATGATAGATTATTTGTATGTTTAATCTGTGAATTCGATATGGAAAGGCCATTGTTGAGCCTCCTAAATATTCTGATTGTGTGAAGTAGTATGAGTAACTTGTGGAAGTTGGAAGTTGTTTTGGATGGGACTATGTTTCTCTTTGACTATGTTTTGGTTGTAAAATCGAGCTTCTTTGAGAAACAAGAATGTAATTATATGGATTATACGATTTCATTAAGTTATGTTTTTGGGGAAAGAAACTCGTGTCTTGACTGAGGCTATTACAGAACGTTCTAGAGCTATGGCCATAGTAGTGACTGTTGTTATGTTCAGGTTGCCTAGTGGGAGAGGCTATAACCAATCCCCTGGGATATGAATGTCGGCCTTGTGTATGTGTGTGAGTCATGTGGGTCCCTAGTGAGGAGGGTTTCGGCCTAAACTTACTAGGATATGAATGCGATTCCATGGTTTGTGTTGTGGGCAGTTTGCGTCCTTCAGAGCGTTGGGTGCCTGGTTGGGACCATATGTATGAGTTGCGGCTGGTCCACCATTGGTTGGTACCATATGTTTGAGCCGTAGCTGGACCACCAGGATGTGTTTGTCACCCCTGTGTTGTGATGGTTCTTTGCGTGAGTCATGAGTTGAATTCCCCTAAACTAAAAGTTTTGTATTCAGTTAAGAATGTGTGATGTGTTGCGTAATTGGTTTTGGCTTGGATTTTTGGACTTTGGATATGATATGGAATTGAGTTTCGTTTGGATTTGGTTTTGATGTTGTAAGACGCATGTTATGTGTTTATGGCTGGTATGTGAACTTTTGTGATAAAGTTGCTTTGATGCGTGTACCAACTGTGGTTATGGGCGGGCTGTTAGGTTGTTTAGCAGGTTTTACTCTCTTTTGGACTCTAGTGAGGACTATGAGCCCAAAAGACATGATTGGTATGGGACAATCATGGTTAGTTTAGTGAATAAACTAACAGCAAAGCTTGTTCGAGCGCTCAAGTATAAACGTGGGTCCTTGAAACGTACCTGGTATGGGACATGTGCGGCTAAATTAATCTAATTGCCTACCTCATAATAGAAATGTGTGTGCGTTTGTGCTATTTATGACCCTATTAAATATGAACGATATAAGTGCATTTTTTATTTTTGAAACATACGCGTATCCTCTTATCGCCCCCTATATGATATATGAGATGTTATGTTTATATGTCATAAAATACGTGTACTGTATGCTTATGTGTTAATCGGTTAATGTGCAAAGTGTAACAACGGGGAAGGTAAGGGTTATTCACTGGGCTCGGGGAGCTCATGACCTCACCATTTTTCAGGTTTTGAAAGCGAGGAGGGACCACAGAAGCATTAAAAGAACTCATTTGGACCTAGAGGGCTCGTTGTATGTATATGTTATGGATTACGTCTGGTAAATACAGTTCTGTATTTTGATACGAATATATGTAAAAACATTGTGGATATGGTTTAAGTATGTATGTAATTTGTGTTTTAGATTGACCTTCGTGAACTTCAATTAGATTTGTATAAGAGCTTCCACTGCTATCGCTTATGATCAGGTTTATTAAGGTCAATAAGTTCATAGAGCCTTGTGGGCGCCCCTGTCTGAGCGTCCATGGCGGTGACGCGCCTGCCCCTTCAGGCGGGGCGTTACAGTTTGAATAATGCAAAAGTCTTTTCTAAATTCGACATGAAGTCTGGATTTTGGCAAATCCAAAATGCTGAAAAGGATCGTTACAAAATAGCATTTACAGTTCCCCTCGGACACTACGAATGGAATGTAATGCCCTTTGGTTTTAAGAATGCTCCTTCCGAATTTCAAAATATTATGAATGACATTTTTACTCCCTACACTTCCTTCATCATGTTCTATATCGATGATGTCTTACTATTTTCTGATTTAGTTGATCAGCACTTTAAGCATTTACAAACATTTTTACAAATTAATGAAAAAAATGGCCTGGCAGTCTCTATGACAAAAATGGTTTTATTCCAAACAAAAATTAGGTTTCTTGGCCATGATATTTATCAAGGTACTATTAAACCTTTCATGCGATCTTTAGCATTTGCTGACAAATTCCCAGATGAAATCAAAGACAAAAAACAATTACAAAGATTTCTTGGATGTCTTAATTACGTCTTTGATTTCTTCATCAATTTGCGACATTTATGTGCTCCCTGATATAAACGACTTTGGAAGAATCCAGCCCCCTGGTTCAATGCCATTGTCAAACAAGTTAAAGAACGTATTAAGTCCTTACCTTGTCTGCATATTCCAAACCGAACTACATTCATGATAGTTGAAACAGAGGCATCTGACATAGGTATGGAGGCATCTTAAGACAAAGATCAGAGTTGCATACGAATGAACAATTAGTCTAGTTTCACTCAGGTCTATGGCTCGGGCCTTAACAAAATTATTCCACTATCAAAAAGGAAATTTTATCTGTAGTTTTATGCGTCTCTAAATTTCAAGATGATCTATTTTACAAAAAATTCCTTCTTTGCATTGATTGCAAATCAGCAAAAGAAATTTTGCAAAAGGATGCCAAGAATCTTGTCTCAAAATAGATTTTTGCTAGATGGCAAGCAATTCTATCTGCTTCTGATTTTGAAATTGAATTTATCGAAGGAGAAAATAATTCTCTTCCTGATTTCCTTACTAGAGAATTCTTGCAAGGAAAGAGTGACCAAATTTCATCTTTGTAGGATACAAAATGAGTTCTAGCAAGGATCTAAAGAAAGACAAAGGCAAAGGCATCAGACGAGCTGAGGATTATCAGCTTCAAGTTCCAACCCATAACAAATTTCTTCATCTGACAAATTTTCCTCTACTACCCTACAATGCCATTGTTGCAAAACCCACATCAAGACCATCCCACGACAATGCCTATTATGTCAGACATACTGGACATTTGTTTCTCACCAGCTACAAAACCATTCCTGCCTCAGATATTAACAAATCTCTCATACAAAGAACCTTTGGCAAAAAGCACTTTGCCACTAACAACCCACAAAAATCTCAACAATTTTACGAGCTCATCCTTGTGGATACCCGTTCAATTGATATTACCCATACCTATGACAAAATCAACCCTGGTAATATCCTCTTCTCAAAATGCATTATCTGAAACGTTTTGAGTACTCAACAATGGAAAAATTCATTTGAGGAAAAAAGCTTTTCTATTTCATTTGCACCCCAAACCTTTGATTACAATGACTATAGGATGGCATGATATTGTACTTTCCTCTACCATCCAGAAACTCACTCCTAGTCTTTCAATTTTCATGACAATTGCCCAAACACGTTCCCCATCTGGTTTTATTTTTGGTGGACATGGTTTGGATGCAGCACAACAATTCTCCCTACAAAAGCAAAAGAAGGTTGGGAATTCTGGGAGAAGAATATCTCCTCCTTGGAACCCTACACAAAAGAAGTTCAATTCTTCAGGACATTTAACATTGCATGGATTTTTAGTTGGGAATACCCACTACAAAATCATTTACTTAATTTATTTCCACTATCCATGGTTCCAATTTACAAGGTCAAATGGTGGAATGAATACAAAACAAAGTTATGTGGCAAGGAGAACGTGGAGTATTTTTGTAAAACAAAAACAAAGAAGTTCACTCTCCACAATCTCCATACATTTGACAAGAAAAAAGAAGTTACTATCGGGCCTTCTACCCCAGCCAAAAAGGAAAGTCCAACAGCTTCTACCATGGCCAGAGCCAAAGGATTATCTCAAAAGGAACGAGAAATCCTTGAGCTCCTCAAAGACGATCCAAACATGAGACAAATTTTTCTTCAAAAAATCCTCAACAAAACAGAAGACTCAGATGACGAGACCGTCAGTTCTACAGCCTCCTCCACAAAACCAAACCAACCAGATTATCAAGATTCACAGGATCCTTATGACCTATAATATTCTCACAGAACAAAACAAAAAAAGCCTACAAGAGTCATGCCCCTTCGGTATAACCAAAGGTCATGACCCTTGGCAAAAGTTAAGGCCAATTTCTAACGAATCTTTTCTTTTGTAGGAAAAGCATTTTCGACAATTCTCTGTTCATCAACAGCTCCCCCCACTTTGACAAACAGTGTAATGATAATGCTTACAGCTCACAAAAGGCAATAGTCTGAAGATAAGAATGATCTACCTTTCGGTGCATCTTTTTTTCACATGCCCGACAAAAGGAATCCTCCTTTTTAAAAAGACAACAGCAGAAATTATCACATCCCCCTTTTCTTTATCTATTTAAAGGACGAACAAATGAAGCAGAAGGCATAGCGAATTCAAGCATCTTTCTGAATTCTCTTATCCTCCTTAGTTCTGTATCTCTCTAAGTTTTCTCTTAGCTTTCTCTCAGTCCTATTTACAATTTTCACATTTGTGTAAGTTTCCCCTACAATTACTCTTGTACTATTTTTAGTTTTAATAACCAATTCAGTTTAAGAAGGATCCTGCTGTTTCTGGTG
>JACYFF010010365.1:76879776-76890870 GCA_017589665.1 Selenicereus undatus | reverse complement strand
ATAATAATAATAATAATAATAATAATAATAATAATAATAATAATAATAATATCTTAAACCATAATTACCGAGGCCTACTATCAATTCACCCAATATTTAATTAATCAACAAAACTTGAATTAACAATCAATGAAGCTTGAATTGCAAAATGGGACCCAAATGAAATATCCCCAGCCGGGATAATTAAATACGGTAAACGAAAGTGGAAAATTTAAATGACATAACGTAATTCGATAAATATATAAATTGAGTGTAATTGAATTAATGAACATGATTTGGTTAAATAAATAACCATGACCAATTAAATCAATAGATATGATTAATTAAATGAATAAACATGATTAATTAAATGAATAAATATGATTAATTAAATAAATAAATATGATTTAAATGAATAAATACAGGTTAGGGTCGGGCTATTACAACCTTCCCCCCTTAAAGAGTTTCGTCCTCGAAACTTATGAAGCTTATTCATGTAGCAAAACTGCCTCAAATATCAATAGCTGGTTTTCATTACTTCCCTCCAAAGAGGTATCATTAGCCAAAGTACATAACTGCTTAATCTTGCAATCCAGTATCTAGATATTCAGTGACTTCACTAGCTCAATTACTTTAGTTCAAAGTTGATATTCTCTTTGATAGAAAAGAACCTTGTTAGTAGTGAGGAGGTGCTCACTACTAGTTCATCACCTTGTCCACTAATGGAAACTGTTGTATACCCTGATAAGTACTCTGATACTATTATGAGTAATAAAACACGTCATATACGTGTTCGGGTTCAACAAGTAGGTGCAATCAACAAGCTATAGGATTTAACCTTTAAATGAATCATAAGGCCCCATGTAACTAGTCCCTACTTGTCCTTTGATAGTCGATCTCTTACTATGATTAGAAAAGTCTTTTGAAATACTTCATAACCCATCTGAGACTTTGGTTATTTCTTTGTTTTGCCAGCACAACTCTTTTGTCGACCTTGTATCACCTCAACATGTACTTGAATTTTCCCTCTTAATGCTTGCTTGGGCTAGCTCTGACCTTATACTCAAAGTTTCTTCTAGCTCACTCCAATGTAATTAGACAGTGCTTGATATTATCCCCTTATCAAAAAGTCTTGATATGATATTCCTAATGCATCACATGATCTCCCTTCATCAGACTACTCAAGGATCTACTCCCAGTCGATAATGGGCAATGAAATGACCATGGTTAGGGATAAGTGTAACACCCCCAGATCTCTAATTTATTATTTAATACCATTATCAACTAAAATGCAACGGAATCCTAACGGGGTGCTACCGCCGTATTTCCTTCTTCGAAATACCAGGCTGGATATCAAGTATAACAATTAAAACAAAAGAACTTCTTAGATACAATTCAGGCTTACATTCTTCAGTAATTCAACACATCAACTAAACAAAACTATAGTTTTTCACAACTTCCATCATTAACTTAACAACTTCAAGCATTCACGCCTCGCTCTACTCTTACATCCCTAGCCCCAGGCACAACAAAAACATTTTATAAAGGTGAGATAAACTCAGTAACAAGCACCCCTAACAGTCAAACACGCGCACAAATTCATTTTGAAAACATTTTGAGGGAAGGGGATGCAATACGTCTTTCAAGCACACAACTCATTATTACGATCTTCCTTGTTTATCACTTTCATAATCATAATTCCATAATTCAATTCATAATGCATCAGTCTCATATAAATCTTGGGTAAGCGACCCCAGTGGGTCTCATGGGCTGCGCTCTAACATAGTGTAGCCGCATAACTCAATCCTGGCCTACCGCTTCTCAGGCGGTTACCGCTTGTCTTTTCATGGCCTACCACCATCCTGGGTGGTTACCAATAACCTGGCCCACGTATTAACCGAGCACGTGGCTGTTCACATGCATGCACTTATTACCTGGAGAAGGCTATGGCCTTCAATCAATTCAAGCCGATTTAACTCACCCCATTCATTTCTTTTCAGTTCATTAGTTCTTACTCCTCACTGGAGGTCAACTTAGTAAAATCAGTTCATTCGATTTCAAACACTTTTCCCCACAGAAATCACAATGGAAATCCAAGAACTCCAAACACAATCGTGATAAGTTTTAACTCTCATAACATGGTAAGTTTCAACTTCCACAACATAACACAACATACAATTTCTGTCATCCAGTCACCTTCAAATCATATACCAGTGTTCCTTCAGTTTTGAAAAGAAGTGCTAGAAGTTCTTACTCAAGTTCCAAAACGTTCACGGTCCCAACAACGCGGGGGAAAGGGTTAGGGCATGATTGTTACCTGAATACCGTACAGTTTACGGCCTCAATTACTTAAGTAAAAGTTCACTGCTCCGCACCTGGGCCCAAATACAACTCATAGTCAGCCCACATTCAGTATAGGACATCCTTGGCCCTCCCACAAATTTATAAAAAAAATTTCTAGATTTTTAGTTCATCCAAACCTTAACCCTAGCTAAGGTTCAGGCTAACCAGTTTCTGAGTTGAACTTCCAGAGGCTATAACTTTTGTTCCCGCTATCCAATTTCAATGTTCTAAGTAAATCCCAAAACCTTAAGTCGTCCTCTACCTTTTCTATGTTCGGGGTTTGGCCCGGTTCTTTCCTGAACTAGGATGTGTTTTCGTTTCTTTCTGAAGTGTCAGTGGTTGTCTTCCCCCGTGACGGTCCCAGGAAAATTTATTACAACCTGGACTACAATACTCTAAACGGTCCGATTCCAAAACGAGGTTCTTCGATACATCCAGGGGTTCCCACGCAATAAATTTCACAAATTTTCGCAACCAACTTTAACCTAGGGATTTTTCCAAAGTCAAGGAGGAAGTAGCCCCAAAGCCTGCCTTCCAAATTCTGTCCGGATTTTTAGCCTAAATTCCCGACCTCATAACTTTTTCTCCCGACCTCCAAAAATCAACTTATTGCCCAACTTAGAAAGATAATTTTTTTCTGCTAAAGCTATCATTTTTAGAGCTTTTGCAAATTCGCATAGTAGTTAGGTCCAAAAATTCAAAAACCGAAAACTATACCTGTAGCCTTGGTTTTGACAGTGCTCGGTATTTCGGCCATAAGTCCTTCATTTTAACTCCGATTCTTCCAATTCAAAAACCCACGTAACTATCACATTTTAATATACCTACCATAAAATTTTCAGAATATTTGGACGACCAAATTAATTATACCAAATTTCCAAATTCGAAACAAAAACAGTGTCAATTCTGTCCAATTTACCCCTCCTCTTTATGAACTATTTTTGCACGTTTCGGGTCACCAAAAATTCTCCCATTCCCATTAACCATCCTTAGACCCTCGCCCAAACCCAATCATGCCAAAAGAACCCACTTTTGCTAAGACTAAAAATAAAACACCATTAAATCATTGTTACGAATTACCTTAAGTCGAAACAGGGGTTAACTCAACGGGATTTCCGGCTTCGCTCAAGTTCAACGCTAAAAAAGCTGAGAGAAACAATAAAACTCAAATTAAGAGCTTGTAATCTTCAATGAAAGGAAAGAAAACTCAAAAGAAGATGAAGAATGAGAATTTCTGAGGCATGGTTCGCATGAATCCAACTTCCCCTGCCCTTTTTTTTTTGTACATCTTACCACACAAGGAGTAGAGTGGCAACGCAGAGGCGCCACAGTGGCGGCAGTGCTGGCGCAAGGGTGGAGGAAGAGAGAGAGTTAGAGAGAGAAAGAGAGAGAGTGGCCGAAGGGGGGGTGGCGTGAGAGATGTGAGGGAAAGTGGGGGGTTTAGGTTAGGGTTTTGAAATAAAAAGGGGGGCGGGGAGTTTGCATGGGGGTGAACTCTAATCCTACTTAGAAAGGGTTTCAAATTTTTTTTTTTGTTACAATAGTGTAAGAAATAATAATAATAAAAGGTTGGTAAAAATAATTATGTTTACGATAATAACGATAATACTTAGATAGTTGTTTACAGAAATTGAAGGAGAAAATCTGAAAATTTAAAACTCCCGGAATATAAAAAAAAGAATCGATCAAAAGTTTTTCTTAATCGAAATAGATTTCCCAAGAACTCATTTGGCATGACTTGGGTCTAGGTCGGTCCAACTTGACAATTTTATGGGGTTTTACATACTATCCCATTTAGAAAAATTTCGTCATCGAAACTTCACAAGGTCATGACACACTGTCATCATCAATCTAACTTTCCAACCTCACTTGGAATTTTCAGGGTTTTACATACTACCCCCCTAAGAGGTTTCGTCCTCGAAACTGATATGCACCTGATTATGGAAATAGGTGGGGATATTTGTCTCACATCTCCTACTTCGGCTCCCAAGTGGCATCAGATGTCTCCTGGTTGGCCCTAAGGACCTTTACTAGGGGCACTGTCTTTCTATGGAGGTGCTTTTCCCACCGATCCAGGATCTGTACAGGTTGTTCCTCATACAACAAGTCTTCTTGAAGCAGTATAGGATCGGGTTCAATGATGTGAGAGGGATCTGAAATGTATTCTCGCAATTGCGACACATGGAATACATTATGCACTCTCTGAAGTTCAGTCGGTAGCTCAAGTCAGTAGGCTACCTCCCCAATCTGCTGTATGACCGGGTACGGTCCAATGTACCTCGGGCTGAGCTTCCCTGCTTTCCCAAAGCTCGCGACTCCTTAGGTTGGAGAAATGCGAAGAAACACCTGGTCCCCCACCTGGAATTCAAGGGGTCTACGCCTCCGATCCGCATAACTCTTCTGGCGGCTCTAGGCGGCCTTCATTCGCTCTTGGATGACTCTTACATTGTCCATGGTGGCTTGGATCAACTCTGGTCCGATGGTCAAGGCCTTATCGATCTCTTGCCAACAAAGCAGAGTCCTGTATTTCCTCCCATATAATGCCTCGTACGGGGCCATGCCAATACTCGCGTGGTAGCTGTTGTTGTAAGAAAACTCAATCAGCGCCAGCTGTTCGTCCCACGCGCTCTTAAAGTCCAATGTGCAAGCTCGTAGCATATCTTCCAAGGTTTGAATGGTGCGTTCCGTCT
Organism: Selenicereus undatus; assembly: GCA_017589665.1. Lineage (NCBI taxonomy): Eukaryota > Viridiplantae > Streptophyta > Magnoliopsida > Caryophyllales > Cactaceae > Selenicereus > Selenicereus undatus. The sequence goes on along the minus strand of JACYFF010010365.1, from coordinate 76,885,858 downwards.
GCCCGTCCGTAGCAGGGTGAAAGGCAGTGCTAAAATGTAGTAGCGTCCTGAACGCGTCTTGCAGTTTCTGCCAAAATCCCAATTGGAATCTGGTGTCCCGATCCGACACTATGGAACTGGGCACCCCATGCAACCGCACTATCTCCTCAAGGTAAGCTCGAGCTAGCTGGTCCAAGGTCCAAGTGTTTCTCATGTCCATGAAATGCGCTGACTTCGTGAGTCTATCCACTATAACCCAAATCGCATTGTGTTTCCGTTGGGTCAACGACAATCCTATGACAAAATCCATGGACATAGAGTCCCATTTCCACTCAGGGACATCTAATGGTTGTAAAAATCCTGCCGGTCATTGGTGCTCGATTTTTACTCATTGGCAGGTCAGACACTTTGCCACATAATCATCCACTTCTTGTTTCATGTTACTCCACCAGAACGTTTACCTTAGATCCTTATACAACTTATTACCCCCAGGGTGTACCGAGTGTGGAGTATTGTGTCCCTCGTCTAGGATCTTCTTCTTGAGTGCCGCCACGGCTGGAACACACACAAGATTATGGAATCGTATGGTACCATCTTCACAAATTACGAACCCAAGCGCTTTTCCCACCAATATCTCTTCTCTTATTCGCTCGAGTTGGGGGTTGGTGGCCTATGTCGTTCGGATTTCCTCTACAAGGGTCAGTTATACCCCCAAGGCACAAAGCATAGGTTTGGCCCCTGGGGTAATCACGTTAAGTTCTAATCTCTAAAATTCCTTACACAACGCATCTGGGAACGCTAGTAAACAATTCAGTGTCGGGTACGGCCTGCGACTCAACGCATCCGCTACTACATTGACCTTCCTTTGATGGTACTGAAAATGAACATCATAATCCTTTAGGAACTCTAGCCACCTAGTCTGTCTCAAATTTAGATCCTTCTGTAAGAAAAGGTATTTCAGGCTCTGGTGGTCAGTGAATACTTCACAACGGACCCCATACAGGTAATGTCTCCAGATCTTGAGAGCAAACACGACCGCTGCTAACCCCAGGTCGTGAGTCGGGTAGTTCCGCTCATCTGTCTTCTACTGTCGCGAAGCATACGCTATGACCCGTCCATCTTGCATTAACACACACCCCAACCCATTCCTGGAAGCATCACTATACACCACGAAGTCTTACTTCGCAGTAGGTAGAGCCAGTATCGGTGCACTCGCCAGTCTCTTCTTAAGCTCCTAGAAGGCTTCTTCACACTTTTCCGTCCATTCATACTTGGTGACCTTTCTAGTCACGATTGTAAGCGGGGTGGCGATCTTTGAGAAGTTTTGGACGAATCGACGATAATACCCTGTCAATCCCAAGAAACTCCTTACCTCCGTCAGATTCTTAGGTCTGGGCCAGTGTGTCACAACCTTAATCTTTTGAGGGTCCACCGACACTCCATCGTGGGATACTACATGACCTAGGAAAGCTACCCTCTCCAACTAGAACTCGCATTTCGAGAATTTGGCATATAACTCATTCTTCCTTAACACATTTCGAGAACTTGGCATATAACTCATTCTTCCTTAACACCTCCAAGGCTATCCGTAGGTGGTCGGTGTGCTCAACAAGGGGTTCTTGAGTAAATTAGGATGTCGTCAATGAAGACCACCCCGAATTTATCCAAATAGGGTTTAAAGACCCTGTTCATAAGGTCAATAAATGTCGTTGGTGCATTGGTGAGGCCAAAGGGCATCACTACGAACTCACAGTGGCCTTATCGGGTACGAAATGCAGTTTTGGGTATATCCTCATCCTTGATTCGGAGTTGGTGGTAGCCCGAACGGAGGTCAATTTTGGAAAATGTTCCTGCACCCCAAAGTTGGTCGAATAAGTCATCTATTATGGGTAGAGGGTAACGGTTCTTGACCGTGATCTTATTCAACTCCCGGTAGTCTATACAAAGTCTTAGGGTCCCATCCTTATTTCTCACAAATAAGACTGGGGCTCCCCATAGAGATGTACTAGGCTAGATATAACCTTTTTCTAAGAGTTCTTCCAACTGTGTCTTCAATTCTTTGAGTTCAGCTGGTGCCATCCAATAAGGCGCCTTGGAAATAGGGGTGGCCTCGGGGGTCAACTCGATACAAAACTCCACCTCTCTAAGAGGTGGCATGCCAGGAATTTCATCGGGAAACACATCTGGAAATTCCCTCACTACAGGGATGTCCTCTAGGGACGATCTCTCATCTGCTGTTTTGGCCACGTGACACAGAAATCCCTTACCTCCTTTACCTAACAGCTTGTGAGCTCTCAGCGCCGACACCAATTTTACTCCCATTCTGGTCCTCTGACCCCTATGTACTACCTTTTCTCCATTGGGCCCTTTTAGGGTGATCTTTCGTTTAGGGCAGTCTATCTGAGCCTGATACCTAGCTAGCCAATCCATTCCCAAGATAATTCCAAAATCCGTCAACTCGAACCTATACAAGTCTACTGGAAGCTCACATTCATACATTTTTACAGGTCAGCCCTCGTATAACTCCTCGCACGACACCATTTTCCCATCAGGGAGCATTACAAACGGTAGGGAGGATTTTTGGGTGGGGTTTAGTCCCAATGTCTCAACTAACTTAGCAGAGATAAAGGAGTGCGTGGCTCCCGAATCAAACAAAACATCTACTGACTGAGTTAAGAGGGAAAATGTACCCATCACTACATTCGGAGCATCCGCTGCTTCTTCCGCATCACATAAACTCGACCCCCATTGTTTCAGGGCAGTTGGCTGGGGGGTCGGGACTGAGCTGATTGGGGTGTCCAGTACTGCTGGCTAGAGTGGGTCGCCCGCCCTCTCCCGCTTTGGTATGATGATTAGGGCTGCTACCCTTGTCCTTCACTCTGCCCCTGCCTTTGCCTAGTAGGGGGTGGAGGGAGTGGGCAGTCTCGAACTTGGTGTAAGTGGCTTCCACAGCGGAAACACCTCTTTACTGTCCAGCACTCTCAGGCAAAGTGCCCTGGTTTCCCACAAGCGTTGCAGGTCACCTTGGGGCGTGTGTTAGGATACTGGCCACCTTGATTAAAGTTGCCAGAGTGTTGTCCCCTAGTAGGTCAACGGTCCTGTCTTGTGTCTGAAAATTTCCTCGGTTGTCTCCCTTCCTCTTGGTGCCCCTTTGCTCATTGAAATAGTTGCTCTGCTCCTTCATTGCCCTCTCCAAGTTGATCGCTATGTCGTACAGATCAACGTAGGAGGCGCACTGCCGCACCGACATCCTTTCCTTGATGGTCGGGTTCAGCCCGGCCTCGAATCTATTCATCTTCAACCCCTCATCAGCTACGAAGGCTGGGGCGAAGCGTGATAACTCCATGAACTTGGAGGCATATTCGGGAACACTCATGTTTGCTGTATAAACTCGCTCTCCTTGGCCTTCTGGAGGGAGATGGGGTAAAAATGATACTTAATCATTTCCTTAAACTTACTCCACCCAAACCCAGGCTCGTGCTGCCTCTCCCTTACCGTAACCCACCATAGGTAGGCTTTGTCTTTCAGGTAGAATACAGCAAATCCTACCTTCCACTCCTCAAGGCACTAGAGTGCATCGAATAGTTTCTCCATCCCCCTAATCCAGTCTTCGGAGGTCTTGGGGTCGGGAGTGCCATCATAAACGGGTGGGTGATGGCTTGCGAACTGCTTAAACATATAGGAGTTGTCCTCCTCCGCTCTTTTTTCCCTAACTTCCATCAATCTCTATACTTGCTCATTCTGGAGTTGTAGTTGCTCCCCTTGCTTTTGAAGCATATCCAAGAGCAACAAATTTGTTAGCTCAGCTCCCGTTGGTGGGTTAGTCTCGTCAATCTGACTGCGAGACCCGTTCTCGTTCCGAGGGCATAGGGCCTCCAGTCGCTCCCTGAAGGCTGACATAGGGATGTCTTGGCTCGTAGGGACCCTTGCTGCAGGGTGAGGCCCAGTCTGTGATTCATCATTGTTGTTGTTTCCCGCCATCCTATTCGGGAAAAATAATTCAATTTTAGTTCATCACCTAATAGTTCATGTCCTACATTCTACTGATTTTCAGGAACACGGTACATACTAGTGCATCATATAATATTTCACAGAAGTTCGTTCATAGCATACTATCACATTCAGGACACATCCATCACATCATATATTCAGGTGTCTCATATCACACAGGCATCATGTTTACATAGTTCACATCTTTCACAACTAAGTACACGGGGACTTAAATAACCCAGACGATTTTATTGAATAAAATTTTTAATTCCATAAGAGTTTCACATTAGCACTTTCATTACATTCAAATCATAATTCTAGTAGCCACAGTGGCTTAATAACAAACCAAGACAATACTACTAACACTTCCTCTAGAAAAGAAAGAAAAAAAAAACAGCTCCCTAAATGCTTCCAACTTTTAATGCTCAAGTGCGTCCAATGGACAGGTACCCCTACACATTCGGCCACACCTGCCCCACGTCCAGCTGGTCATCCTGATTTCACGCTTAGCCCTACTCCCTAAGGAATTCACTTCTTCTCCCATGTCTTTCAATTCCCTGGGTTGCTTGTCCTGTCTAGTGCGATCCCCTTGTACATCTTCCCGATCCTCCACCATGTCTTTACTTCCCATTAATTGTCCTTCACTCACCTCAGAGCTTCCCTCAGAGTCCTCTTCATGTTCTCCCTCTTCTGCAGGGTCTTCCTCGGGATCTTCTGCTTGTTCTTCTTCCTCCATTAGGTCTTCCTTGGGGTCCTCTTCTGGGTCTTCCTCATCGCTATACTCCTCCCTGGGCTCCCCATCCAGACTCCTCCTCCTCAGTATCCTCTTCTACTGGTGGTGGTGGGTTGGCATCCTTAGAGTCAGGGGTGGGAGGTTCGTCATGGGGACCTATATCTATGAGGTAGTCCACTAGTTCATTCAAGTTTAACCACATAGGATGCCACTTACATAGACAACAGTCCCGAGCGACCTGGATTGCTTTCTCCCCATGGTGAAGTTCCTTAATTCTATAATGCCACAGGGGGTCCCCCGAAAGAGTTAGAAGAAAGAATAAGGCTTGGTTATGGTCAAACCTCAAGCAATCATTAGGAACCTCAGCTAGTCTCCCATGAAGGAAAATTTCCATTCGCTCCGAGTGACTCTCCAGACTAACCCCAGGAATCTTCCCCAACCTCTGGTGATGACAATGTTGTCCCATACAATCACAGTGACGAGTCGCATTCATCCTAGACATTAATATAACCAAATTAGACATATAAACACAAAGAGGTAACATATACAAGCATGCTCCCTTCCCAACCTACATTCACGCTCCGAGCAGCCCTAAAGTCTATCAGTATTAATCTCTTTATCCCTTAGGCGAGCCTTCAGGCCAGTAAACCTGAGCTCTGATACTACATTGTAACACCCCCAGATCTCTAATTCATTATTTAATACCATTATTAACAAAAATGCAGCGGAATCCTAACGGGGTGTTACCGCCGTATTTCCTTCTTGGAAACACCAGGCTGGATATCAAGTATATCAATTAAAACAAAAGAACTTCTTAGATATAATTCAGGCTTACATTCTTCAGTAATTCAACACATCAACTAAACAAAACTACAGTTTTTCACAACTTCCACCATTAACCTAACAACTTCCAGCATTCGCACCTCGCTCTACTCTTACATCCCCAGCCCCAGGCACAACTAGATCACCTGAAAACAAAACATTTATAAAGGTGAGATAAACTCAATAACCAAACAGTGAAACACGCATACAAATTCCTTTTGAAAACATTTTGAGGAAATGGGACAGCAATACGTCTTTCAAGTGCACAACATTTTTTTCTCTCTCTCTCTGCCTCGTCACCTCCCTCTCACTCTAACCACATCACCCAGCCCACTGTTTTCCCCAAACCCCGAAACCCAAAACCACCCCAACCCACGGTTTTGCTTCCCATCTTCGAAACCACCTTCATCTCCACCATCACCACCCGTCAACCACGCTCCAAACGCCAGCAAAGCACCTCGCTGTCCCCTCATCCGCCGTCCACCCATCGTCACATCGAGGGTCCAGAGGCGAAGGGTTCGGGTATAAAAGGAGGAAGAAGACGCCATGTTTGAAGAG
>JACYFF010010365.1:76798230-76879766 GCA_017589665.1 Selenicereus undatus | reverse complement strand
GAAGGGTTCGGGTATAAAAGGAGGAAGAAGACGCCATGTTTGAAGAGTAGGTAATTAGGAGTAGATTAGGTTTAATTTCGTTTTAGGTTTAGTTTCGTTCAATTTCGTTGTTAATGTCAATTTCGATTCGTGTTCTTCAATTTCGTTCTCTTGTTTTCGAATCTCAGAAATTAGGGTTAAGGTTTAGATTCGATTTAGGGCTTGAATTCACTGCGAATTTGAAGTTTCTTGGTTGTAAGCTTTCGGTTTGATTTTGCAAAATTCTGGGTTTATTTTGTTCAATTACATTCAAATTCTTCCCCCATTCCCCTGCTCGAATTCCGGTTAGGTTCGATTCTCCCTGTTCGTGTTCATCTGGGTTCGGATGGCTGTATTTTGGGGCTCACACCTCGTGAGTTTTCGTTCTGCTTTGCTTTCGATGTTGCTTTCTCCGTGCCTACTGGTTTGCCCTTGCTTATGTTATGATTCATCTTGCTTTGCTTTGGTTCGTTTCTGCTTGCGTCAATTCGTTCCCTTTTCCCCTGTTGCTGATTTCATTTCGGTTCTGTTGTTCTTCATTTCATTTCAGTCTGCGTTATTTCGTCCCCCTCCCCTGCTCCCATAATTGTCATAATCTGCCTTAGTTTAATTCTAGAATAATAAAGGAATTATGTTGTTAGTTTTTGAATCATGATTAATTTCAAGTTTAGTTGTTTAATTTGGTTTAATTGGTTAATCAATATAAAGGTTAGGTTAGGTTTAGTCATTAGGTTATTTTAATGCTTTGTTGAATTAGGATTAGAAGAGTTAATTAGGATTAAATGAGTTTAGTTGAATTAGGTTGTTAAATTGCTTTAAATAACATCACTTAGTTTAGTTAATTTAGTTTAATCATTTTGTTTAAATGACCACAAATCTCACGTTTTTCCTGTGGACCGACCCTTAAGTACTACGACTGACAATCGTGAGTATTTGAGGCATCATTTTCCTTTTCTTTAATTTAATTTTCCATTCCCCCTCAAAATCCTTCAACAAAAATCGCTGACTATACATGCGGCCTTGGTTTTGACAGTGCTCAGTATTTCGGCCATACCTCTTTCATTTTAACTTTGATTCATCCAATTCAAACACCCACGTAACTGTCACATCCTAATATACCTACCATAAAAGTTTTAGAATTTTTGGATGATCAGATTAATTATACCAAATTTCCAAATCCGAGACAAAAACAATGTCAATTCTGTCCAATTTACCCCTCCTCTTTGTGAATGGTTTTTGCACGTTTCTAGTCACCAAAAATTCACCCGTTCCCGTTATCCATCCTTAGACCCTCGCCCAGACCCAATCATGCCAAAAGAACCCACTTTTACTGAGACTAAAAATAAAACGCCATTAAATCATTGTTACGAATTACCTTGAGTCGAAACCAGGGTTAACTCAATGAGATTTCCGCCTGCGCTCAAGTTCAATGCCGAAAAAGCTTAGAGAAACAATAAAACTCGAATTAAGAACTTGTAATCTTCAATGAAATGAAAGAAAACTCAAAAGAAGATGAAGAACAAGAATTTTCGAGGCATGGTTCGCATGAATCCAACTTCCCCCGCCTTCTTTTTTTTGTACATCTTACCATACAAGGAGTAGAGTGGTGGCGTAGAGGTGGCACAGTGGCGGCGATGCTGGCGCAAGGGTGGAGGAAGAGAGAGAGTGAGAGAGAGAAAGAGAGAGAGTGGCTGAAGGGGGTGGCGTCAGAGATGTGAGGGAAAGTGGGGGGTTTAGGTTAGGGTTTTGAAATAAAAAGGGTGGGAAAGAGTTTTCGTGGGGGTAAACTCTAATCCTACTTAGAAAAGGGTTTCAATTTATTTATTTATTTTTGTTACAATAGTGTAAGAAATAATAATAATAATAAAAGGATGGTAAAAATAATGATGTTTACGATAATAACGATAATACTTAAACAGTTGTTTGACATAAATCGAAGGAGAAAATCTGAAGATTTAAAACTCCCGGAATATAAAAAAAAGAATCGATTAAAAGTTTTTCTTAATCGAAATAGATTTCCCAAGAACTCATTTGGCATGACTCAGGTCTAGGTTGGTTCAACCTGACAATTTTTCTGGGGTTTTACAATAAGAGTGATGAAATTCTTAGCCCAGAGAATCATTGCATACAAAAGAAATGAACAATGAGACTAAAAAAGGCTAACAAAGGAGAGATTATCATGGGGTGGTTAGAATAAAGATAACCATAAGTGCATCATGAATTCTGAAATATAATGCCACAAGAATTGTGGTTTATAAATATGGATCATAAAGGGGTCCAATAATTAATCAACCAAGGAGAAAGATGGCATGGTTATACTTGGGTTTAACTGATGAATTGGAAACAAGATGACAAGCAACTGAGCTTCAACTAGGTGACTTTATAGCCACTAGCAACAAGATAAGTGCAATAGATAGATGGGACAAGTAATGTGCAATAAATAGATAGATAGATTGGATAAGCAAAGTGCAATAGATAGACAAATAGATTGGACAAGCAAAGTGTAATGGATAGATAAATGGATTGGATGAGCAAAGTGCCAATGGATAGATAAATAGATTGACCGAGATACAATAGGAACATGCATTTACTCATATGAAGTCAATTTGAGTACAATAATAAGATTGAATAGAGAATACATAAGTTTATTTATCAGAATGTAAGATATATGTGTGGGAGTTAAAGTTCAAAATAAAGAGAGTAAGGGAATTATGACAATTGCAATCACCCACACCAATGAGAGTTGAATTACATTATGAATTCAGAACAAGTTATACAAGCTTATCATTATGAATCAATGAGATATAAGGTACATGTGTGAATCGGCTCTCAGTAGAATGGACTACAACTCATGATCATGAAATAAAAATGGTGAAGGCCGAGGCACTGGAATGTTGACAACCATATAAGGTTGAACAAAAAATGTATTGCACATTTAACAATGGGTTTGCAAAGACATGGAAGATCACGCTAATAGGAAATATCGGGTTGAAAAACAAGGGGGATTAAACAACATTGGATAGTATCAAGTTTTGAAGATGAGACAAGCAAACAATTTCAAGAATTACTATAAAATGGCATTCTTGCAAAAGATGAACTATGGTTGCATGGTTTAGGTGTGATATCCGAACCTCAAATCATTCTTGGAAAAGGCTTCTGTTGTTTGCAGTTAATCCCATAAATCATTTGTTCAAGGTATAGGGCACTTGTTTTTTATAATGATCTTATTCAACTCTTTGTACGTAGTACACAACCATAAGGTTCTGCCTTCCTTCTTCACACATATAAAACTAGGATTTCCCACGATGAGACACTTGGTCAAACAACTCCCTTCTTTAACAACTCATCTTACTAAATCTTTAGTTCCTTGAACTCTACTGGGGGTCATGTGATAGGGGCTCTGAAAATGGATTGAGCACCTCGAACTACGTTGATATGAAAATCAATGTTTCATAGGGGAAAACAGTCCTGAAAGTCCTCAGATGAAACATCTCTAAATTCACAAATGGTAATTATGGATATGTATATGCCGAGTGTGGTTGGCATATCACTAATATTCAATGCATTACTGACACGATAACTCACTTGCTTGTACAATGTAATTACGGCGGAAATAGGGTTTTTCTTCCCTCGGTCCTTAGAAACACACGTCTAGTCTCTCCTCATTTCTTAAGCTAACCTTGAGATCTTTACAAGTCATCTTCTATAAGTACACAATTAGTTCATCCCCATAATGATAACAAGGTATGCCAATCAAACTGGATTGAATGCCCAATGAATATGGTTCCAGCAATACTAATAGAGGCATATTTACACAAGATAACCCATTCAACTGCCTACTGGTCTCAATAAATTTAAAAGATATGGGGATGATCTAAAGTGTAAAGAGATGCAACCACACCGTGAACTCTTACATAGATATTTCTTTATTGGTTATAAAGGATAAGCATATAAGCTGAATGAATGAAAGGACGAAGATTCGTAATGAAAGAGGTAAGGCATACAAATGTCCTGCATATACAAGACACGCAGTTTATTCATGATGATCATGATAGTAAAGTAAATGAATGATGTTATGAAGTTGAGATAGAGTATTAAGTAATGAAGGTGAAGAAATCTAATAGATTACCAAAGCGGCTTTTGAAAAGTCATACGGTATCTGTATGTGAGTAGCATGATGAAGATAAGGGTCAACAATACCAAAAGGAAAATTTTATTCATCTGGTGTTTGAAAGGACAATACGTCAAGATGAAGGAGTCAATCTTATGACTGTACATGATGGCATCCATCAATAACACATTTTGTAGTAAATGAAAGTCTTGGGTAGGCGTATAAACTCCGAAACTGTTGGCAGACGAAAATAGCACAAATTATTGTTTATCATTAATAAGATAAACTATACTAGTAAAGAAAGGATTGCAAAATAACTTAAGTAACAACATGCAGTCATGACCATAGAGTAGTATGCCAACATGACGCTACGGTGCTATAGAAACACGAACAATATGGATACATTTAATTGTTGAAATTTCGTTCAATGACTGGATCTGAAGCAACCAAAGGCTTTGCAAGCAATAAATGAATAGTGCCCAAATAGAAGTAAGGAGTTAAAGTAGGTGAAAGTAAAAAGATGAACATAGTGATGACTGAAGTGCAAGTAGAATGAGTCAAATATGCTTAGGAAGAGCTAAAAATCACACAGTAATGCATACTGGGGGTCATTATAGGCTCCAATATGGAAACAAAGAATTAAACGATTATGATTGTCAGGGTTTGAATCGCCTATAAGAAAGGTTGCTCATATATGGTTCAAGAACTCCCCACAGACCACATATGAGAATTTCCATAAACACTCCATTACAAATCAAGAGAGCGTTAGTGGCAAAGAAATGATACCTCTGAACAATTCAAGGTAACTAGGGCATCAATGACAGGAAGTAATGGGAGCATTGCTGATGTAAGGTCTTAGTGTCAAGACCAGATAATTCCTATACATTGCAGCTTAATCGTACTTGTACCACACATACAATGCCAAGTAGCACACCATAACCTACTAATTGTTATCACCATACACAAGAACTCATTATAGTGTTCATCTTATACTAGTTCACCTCAAAGATATTGCCCCACCAGGCATTTCCTCATCTAGAGGTTTACATCTAACTTGACACTGTATAAATCTCTTAAGAAGTTGCAAATGGCATCCCCACATCAGGTTTCAACCATCATTGCACTCAAGATCAGGTATACTAACACACCCCAACAAGACTCTCAAATCCTGGGGAAGAACGGATAGAGTTCCGCTTAAAAGCTTACTAAAACCCATGCTTAAAGCCTTACAATAGATACCTGAAATGGAGAGAAGCATTTCAATAGCTCAACGGCTACACGTCGGAGTTCATAACTCAACGGGTCACACACCTGGAGTGCACGATTGTAAAAAAATTTAAACAAATGAGAGAAATGAAACATACAATACGAATCCCGGATAAATAAGAGCATGCCTCACTCATAGGTGACCCAAGTAGTTCCACACTTCACTTTGCTAATTCTTGAATCTCATGATATTACCAAATGATTGAGTTACCCAAATGGAAATGGTTCCTCCACACTTTCCCACATATTAACTTATAGTTAGCAGCTCATTTAACTGGTCCAACATAACCCATACACACCTTGATAGCTAACTCATAAACACTTGATAGCTCACAGTGGCCTTTAAAACCTTAGCTCTGATACCAAATCTGTAACGCCCCCAAAATTCTAATGACGTGATTTATGAAAGACTGCAGCGGAAGACTTAATAATAGAAGGCGCTACCGCCGTCCTGATAAGGACAAGGCTCACTGAAACCATTTAATCTTGCAACTCATGTTCACAATCACAAAATCTATTAAACTGAAACACTTTAAGACCAAAGTCCATAATAGTTCAACTTCAATACCAATGAACTAATCATACCATGTGCTAATGCGCACTCCACACTACACAAGTATATTGAATATAGACCCAACTTGACCCTGAGGTTGATCCCAACATTCATGCTATGCTGAATCCACAGTGAGCATCTAACTACTTCCAAAAGGGTTTGCTAAAAGGAGAAACATGTGATGCTTCATCACATAAAATGGAAAATATGAAAATAATTCGAAAATGTGAGCAAAAACTCAGTACATGCATTCCTGTATTGTAAAATGAGTATAGAAACACTGTTGATGGGTACCCGTCTTTGCAATTCATTTAGTTGGCAACAACAATGAGAATGAAAGTAATATGAAACTGAATTGCTCATTATTATCTGGATGTGAACCCCTTCCAATGATATGATCTATACATAGGTGTACACCTACTAATCCGATCAAGAGTTGGCCTGAAGTCGTGCAGATAAATGATGGGCTTGCGCCCTATATATGATAACTGACAGGGTCACAAGTTAAATGGCAAATCACTGTATAAACTGAGATATTGATAAACTCATTAAGAGTTGTAACTTGATAAACACGTTCTGTTTTATGAAGATACAGGCAATAGACGTTCCTTGAGTCTTTAAAAATGTCATCTGACTTGATAAAAGTCAGTTGTTTCATAAATGTCATCTGACTTGATAAATATGTTTTGACTTGATAACACTTATGCATAACAGGGAACGATAATTAGGCCTCGACTCTATCTTATAAATGCCATTATAGGTATGTGTAGTCAGTAAATGATCCTTACTCGCATAATTGAGCAAGTAAAAGTATGTATAATAGAAATTGAGTAATTAAATGGTATACATAACTTGGGTATTTCAATAGAACTTCAAAACTGAATTAATAAAAGTAATTAAATCCGATATAAACTAACTGAAAGTAAAATAGTCCACAATGAGATAAATGAGATTACAAAGAAAAAGGCCTTGATGGTGACAATTAAGAGAGTGGTTGTGGCCTTTTCTGAAATAGGTTGCCGATACGGTTTTAATGCCTGCTGATGTATAATTTGGTTCAAGATAACAGCGAGTATACTAGATTGGCTTGATAAATGCATTTGATACATTCTTAAGTGAGTAACAATAAAGGTTTGAGGCCAAAATAGATATATCTTGATTCAAAATAGCATAAATTGCAATAACTTGGTCTGATAAATATGGTTTCTAAGTCACAACTCTCCCAACTTCTCATTTTTCATTCATAAATCCATTAGATATAGAATTCCACCCCAAATGAAACTCAATTGAAGCTATTAAGCTCACTAAACTTGGTATTTTCTTTGTAAAATCCATAAATGATTCAAAGCTCATAAACAAGCTCCCAAATTGTATACTTGTCTTCTTCTTTCTCATTAATCAAGCTAAAAGTTCCATGAAAGTCCATGAATATTCATTTCCCCCTTAAATGACCTTACTTGGCCTAAAATACACAAAATGAGTGCATGATCAATCTCACTTAATCTTTATTATTGCCCTTTACACAATTACTCAAAATGCTTTCAAAAATCACCAAACTCAAAATACTCTACCAAAATTCATGAAATATTACAGGAAATTCAAAAATAATATGAAAAAACTACATTAAAATTTTCATAATTTTCCTCCAAGTATACGTTACACAGAAATTGCAATAACAGCGCAGTTTGCACCAAAGCAGGTTAGTTCATTTCCAAAATTCATAACTTTCACCGTAGACTCAAATGGAGACCTAAAACCCCAATATAAAAATATTAAGAAGTCCCAAAAAACTTTCGCTAACAACACAAAACACGATTCTCACAACAAGGTGTTCCCAAAATTGGCTAAAGCACAAGTGTGTCAATTTTTGGTCAATTCTGCACAGTTTTGGTAAAATGACCATAACGTTTTCTACAGACCTCGGATTAAGGCGATTCAAAATCCATTTGAAATCCAACACACTGAGTTATCCACTCACCAAAAATCATAATTTTTCCATGGGCCGATCATTACCAGTTTAATCCCAAAGTCTGCCTTGTTTTCCTAAAATTTCTAGCCCTCACTGTTTTAGCTTTTCCCTCTCTTTTCCTATAAGTCCTTGCTCGAAATCATTTTAAATCACCAAAAATATCATCATAATTATCAATAAAACTAAAGATTACAAAATTAAATACAAATCAATCCATAAACATGGTTTTAATTTAAGCTTACATGAACATGATCACCCTTAAACCCTAGCATGTTCCAACCTTATTTCAATCAATAAAAACATCAAGATAACCCTTTATTCTATCAATCCAATATGATCAACAACCATAAATAGCAAAATAAGAATCAAAACCAAACAATCCAAAGAAACAAGTTTAGAATAATTGACTTTGAGCTTGGAAAAAGTAGAGATGGTGGTGATGCTTGGTTGTTTTGAGGACTGATGGTGGCTAAGGGTACTAGGGTGTCAGGGGGTGGTCGGAGGCAGCCCACCTGGCTGGAAAACACCAAGAACAGCAGCAACAACCATGGGGTGGGGGCTAGCCAGCTGGAGAGAGAGAGGAGAGAGAAAGGTGTTCGAGTTTTGGGTTGTGATTTCTTGACTTGTCTCACTTGGCTGAAATTTTATCCTCAACAAAGCTTTTTGTTAACCATGGTTAGATTTAAATCATGGTAATTAGTTAGGGTAATCATGCAAACTTGTTGAGCTTCAAGTTGGACCAAAATAAGCTAGGTTCAAGAATAAAACACTTCGTAACGATAACGTTTTTATGTCACTTGAAATTAAATTTTTGCAACGTTATAATAATAATAATAATAATAATAATAATAATAATAATAATAATAACAACAACAACAACAACAACAACAACAAAAATAACAATAATAATAATAATAATGACAATAATAATAATAATAATGATAATAATAATAATTTCTTAAACAATGATTATCGAGGCCTACTATCAATTCACCTGATATTTAATTAATCAACAAAACTTGAATTAACAATCAATGAAGCTTAAATTGCAAAATGGGACCCAAATGAAATATCCCCCAGCCGGGATGATTAAATACGATAAATGAAAGCGAAAAATTTAAATGACATAAGGTAATTCGGTAAATATATAAATTGAGTGTAATTGAATTAATAAACATGATTTGGTTAAATAAGTAACCATGACCAATTGAATCAATAAATATGATTAATTAAATGAATAAATATGATTAATTAAATGAATAAATATGATTTAAATAAATAAATAAATACTGGTTAGGGTCGAGCTATTACAATACTCTTGCTCAGGAGTTAGCATTTTCTTGATGTGTGTGAACAATTTAGACTCTTGTTTAGGAGCCTTCTTTTTTGAATGTGTGTGTGAACATTTTAGAGTCTTGTTTAAGCGTTTTCTTTTTTTGAATGTGTGTGTGAACAATTTAGACGCTTGTTTAGGAGCCTTCTTTTTTTGAATGTGTGTGTGAACAGTTTAAACTCTTGTTTAGGAGTCTTCTTGAATGTGCGAATAATTTGGCCTCTTGTTCGGGAGTCTTCTGTTTTGAATATGAACTTTGTGCGTGTCTTCTTTTTTTTTATGAATAGTTTAAGCTCTTGTTCAGGACCGAATCATGCCCCTTTTTTGGTGGTGATGAACAGTTTAGGTTGTTGCCCAGGAGCTAATCCAGCATGTCTTCAAAGGAAGTCACCGACATCTTGGCTTGCATCGTAGCTGGAAGAAGCTTGCTCCTTAGTTCTTTTTTTTTTTTACTGACCCTAGTCCCATGGCATGTGAGAACTAGGACACATCTCTTTGTCCTCAACGAATCATCCACATTCACATCTAAAGTGGAAACACGCTTCATGCGTGA
Source organism: Selenicereus undatus (assembly GCA_017589665.1). Classification (NCBI taxonomy): domain Eukaryota; kingdom Viridiplantae; phylum Streptophyta; class Magnoliopsida; order Caryophyllales; family Cactaceae; genus Selenicereus; species Selenicereus undatus. Next base: position 76,869,963 of record JACYFF010010365.1, on the reverse strand, counting down.
AGGAATTAAACTTTGAACTTCATTTGTTTTGCGGAGGCGGCTGAACACCGAAGCTCATTTTTGTGAGGGCGGTGCACATGATGACGTCTTGCCTATCTTGATTCTGGCAAAGATCGAGGGTTTAGGTTGCTCATCCTTCTTCAACTTATGGAAGACAGAGGGCTTCGGGATTTTGCCCTTTCAAATCCTTCTACACACAGAAGGGCATTGGCACGACATTGACGGCTGCAACCTATTGAACACCGTCGTTTTGGGGTTGGTCTTAGCATTTTCACCCTCATAATCATCAACCTCTTCAGTTGTGATATATTGTGCGAGGGCTTGCTTTTCCTTACGTCGTCCTGAAATCCTCACAAGCTGAGGCAGTACGTAGCTAAGACCAACCTTGGTCGTTGCGGTGTTGCCCCCTTGACTTTGTATGACCCTTTGCGTGTCGTCAAGTCTGTAGGGCTTAGCTTCGATCACATGCCCCAAAGATGTTGGCTGGCTGAAGTCATGGCTGGACCTCTTCATTAACTTGTGCACATTAGGAGTCTTTGATATCTCGCTTTCTTCTTGGAGCAAGCCTTTAGAAGAGGCAACAAAACCAGGGAGAGAAACCTTGGTCAATTTGCTTGGGTTCGCTCTACGAACTGGAGGCACACCCTTTTCTTTAAGAACGCACTAGCTTGCTTCATTGAACTTGCGTTCAACCTTGGTTGCACTTTTAGGATTTGTACATTTGAAGACTGGCAGCGCTGAATTTGCCGCGACATTTGCTTGCTTGACGGACGAGACTGAAATTGTCTTCTCATTCTTTTCTTTCCGTCGTCGTTGTGGCTGGATACTACCATCACCACTTTCTTCAGGAGGGACATTCGGCTCTTCATTTATTTCGTCATCGTCAATTTCGAAACATGAGGTTGTGTAGACAACCACACTATCAAAAAAGCTTTTTGTGTAGCATTCTCCTGAGCCCTCTAGCACGTCAGCATGATCCATTTTAAAATCTGACTCATTAGCCTCTTGCACTGTGACATGGCCAACTTCTACTGTTTCATCCAAATGTAAAATGATTCTTCCTTCCCTAGCCAGTCGCATGATGCGCTTCTTGAGTGTAACACACTTTTCAAGAGGGTGACTAACGATGCTATGGTACCGACAGCATTTGGGATCAGCGGTCCTCCCAACTTCTTCTGGGCACTTTGGCTCGGGCAATTCGATGAAACCCTTCTCGAGTAAGTCATCTAGCATGCTTGACAAATCTGAGTCAGGAAATGGATACTTCTTTTCCTGAAGCTCTTTTAGTGTGGGACGCTTATTTGTCGCAACTTTGAACGACCTCTTCTTGCCTCCTAGTTTTGGCTTTTCCATAATGCGAATTGGCTGACTTGTAGAGGTAGACATCATTCTTCGGTCGTGCCCTTAGAAAAATTAGCATTCTTCTCGAATTCAACCTTGTCGCTCTATGATTCCGTAGAATAGAAGGAGTTGGCGCGACGACTAGCTATCGTCACCTCCATGTCATATGCCTTGGTCGCTAATTCTTGAAAAGTCCTAGGTTTGCTCATTTGTAGGATGTATAACAAGTCCCAGTGCATGCCTTGGGTGCACATTTCGATGGCGGATGCTTCAGATAGCCGATCCTTGCACTCGAGGCTAAGTGCGCGCCAGCGATTGATGTAGTCAAGAACTGGCTCGTGTTTCACTGTGTTGTGTTTGTCAACTCAGTCATGCTGACAACGCGTTGAGTGCTATAGAACCTGTTGAGGAACTCTTGCTCCATTTGTTCCCAACTATCAATGGACTCAGGTTCTAAGTCAGTATACCAATCAAAGGCAATACCTTTCAATGTCCTGACGAACTGTTTCACCATAAGGTCGCTATCAGTCCCAACATTGTTGCATGTCTCAATGAAGTGCGAGACATGCTGTTTTGGATTGCCTTTCCCATCGAATTGTTGGAACTTGGGGGGTTGGTAACCATGAGGCATGCGAAGGGCATCAACCCTCTTAGTGTAAGGCTTAGTGTATAGAAGAGTTCTGCGTGAACCTTCACCTAGCTGCACCTTAACAGCATTTGCTATCAAGTTTTAGATTTGCTCAATGGTCATTGATCCAGAGGACTTGACATGTGTAGGGTTAGCACCTTTCTTTGACTGCTTCTCACTGTCAAAGGTTTCAGTGTGGATGGACATTTTTTCTGAGTCCTTTATGGAAGATTGAGCTGGCCGTTTTTCCAACTTCCTAGTCAGCTTAGCAATCTTTTCTTCTTGAAGCTTAATGCGCGCTTCCTTTTCTTCGTTGTCCCTAGTGAGTTTTTCTAGGATGGCTTTCATGTTAGCCATCTCCTCTTCCAGAGTGGTTGTACCTATCATCATGGCTGGCATGACAACAGTTTTGGTGGACTCAACTTCAGTCTCTAACATGCGCGCCCCCTTCGGTGAGGGCGAAGAAGAGTTACTGGTGTAGTAGTTTTCAACCTCGCAAACTGGAGATCGAAGCTGGACGTTTTGAATTTCACCCATCCAAGAGGACGCCTTTTGCTGCGTCTTCAAGTCTTGGAGCTTGGGTGGGGGCAGCACAATTTGCCCAGGAGCAGTTGACGCAGCAGCTTTCGCCATACTTCTGGTCTTCATTGTGCACGTGCACTTGCTAGAAGTGACGCTTTCTCCACAGGATATGCGCGAAAGAAATCTTGTCCTCTTCTTCTTCGAAACTTGCGCGGCAACGTTCTTTGTAGCCATGACATTGAAGAAGATGTTCTTTTGACTTGAAAGTCTTGATCTTTTAAGAGAAAGAGATGAGAGGTAGAGATGTCCCACCGAACGTGCCAAATTTTGTAATCGCAAATTGCAAAGATTGAATTTTTATATATTCAATCAAATGAATTTGGGGTACAATCTCTATGAATACAAAATCCTCTACTTCTTTCTCTTTTAAGGATGAATTTTCCCACCTTTGAATCAAAGAGGGTGGGGACCTATTTATAGGAAAGCCTCCCCTTTGAAAGTCATGACAGGCCTTGACTTCGGTTTTGGGCTTTGACCTAGGTTTTGGGTCTTTCAATCAGGCTTTACCCTAGATAACTTTGACTTGGGAGTCTCCCAGGCTTGAGCCGAGCATTGACTTGGAAGTCACCTCGAACTTTGACCGGACATTAAATTGAGAGTTGTTTTTTACGTTTGACTTGTGAGTCGATGTAGGTTTTGGCTTTTGACTTTGACTTGACTTTGACCGCGCCATGACTTGGACGTCGTTCGGACTTTAGGTCGTGACTTGACTTGGTAGTCGTGTTGAGCCACGGTTTGGACTTTGACTCGAATTTTGACTGAGCCTGGATTTGAAAGTCATTTGGGTTTCATCTTGGGCTTGACTTATGAGTCTTTTGGGCTTGACTTGTGCGTCTTTGGGTTTGATTAAATTAATTAAAAGGGTTAGCCCAATTAATTAATTTAATTTAATTTTGGTACGGCACGAATAATTTTTTAGTGCCTACAAGTTGATTGTGTGGCAAACTTCAAAGATTTCTCCTTGCTACCTGGCAGATGGTCCAGCTGTTTGGTTCAATCAAGAGGATACCCAATCTCTAGCAAAGTCTGCCTCTGGACCTCTACTGATTGGCACTTCCTGCATTCACATATATCCCGCAGTCGAGTTTAGGCTGAGGCTGCTTTCCCATTGTTCAGGTTAAACACCTTGTGAAAGTAAGCGAATTTCTCAGGGATTGGGGACTGCAACTCCTTGTGACTTGTGCCAATGATTTTCTTAGCATTGTGCTAACTCCACGGTATCCATGCATCTTCATTCTTGAGCCTCAGCAGCTGCCTCGAAAAAGAAAAGGAAAAAAACCCACCAAAAATGCATGTTAAGTAAGAGGTACAAGTACTTGCAGAATGAATAACACATTCAGAAGCACATTGAGAGTCCAACTAGAGAGCACATGCCAAAGCACATTTGAGAAAGTTGATTGCTTGGCAAATTTTTCCAGATCAACATTCATACATTACACATTAGCAACAGAGAAAATCTCTGGGTACATGCAACGCAAACTTCAGAGAGAGAAGTTTCCCACTCTTTGTATTCAACATGGGTAACATCTTTTATATCAACAATAGAAAGCCAATGAGTATAGGTAAATTAGACAATGGAAGAAGAGAGAGGATTAGTAATGACTGTATGCTCAACATGTAACACAACTTCAGAATATAATTCCAAGCCAAGCATAATAGAATTATACTCCCCCCCCCCCCCCCCCCCCCCCTGCGGTTTTTAGTTTTAACAAAAGGACAGAACTATCAGGCAGTAATTCTAAAGGGAAAAAGACTGGTTCATAACATCTACAATTATTGATCGTAAGTATAGAATTGTTAAGAAACCAACCCTTCAAATTCAAAGAGGAGCGTCTTTAGCAACATCCCCAGCTAATGGAATGCACTCAATCAAGCATTGACGATGTTGCTGGGCCAAACCCATCCTTGTTTCCAAAAAAGATCACTCTTTTCTCATGCCTAGAAAACATCATAATGGGGCAATCTTAAAGATGTGTATCTTTTTCCAAACATTATCATCAATCATTCGCGTGCCTAGCTCATGATGTCAAAATGGACACAATAGAGATTAGGATAGGAATATATTGATGATAGGGGATATATATATTTTACTACAGTGAAGGTTGGACAACCAAGAAATGAGGACTATTTAGCCATGTCAATATATCCATCTTTACACACAAAAAGCAATTGAGGAACCAACAACAAAATTTGACAAGTTACCTTGGGCTGCTCCCAAGTCCCAAAAGGTGAAAAAAGTTTGAATTCATATTAACAACGTTGACACAGGGTAAAATATACCCTGCAAGGCTACACTTAATGTTACAATACAACAATACCTAGGAAGGACTGGCTGATATTTGTGGTAGCATCAGGTAGTCCAAATTGGTATACCTAAGAACAAGTCTACATCTACTTTTCCTATGGTAAATATACCGATTTCATTAAGAATACATTAACCAGAACCTACAACGAAAATCACACATGAATAATTCTAGATTGAAAATACTGAGAAAAAAAAAATCAACTTTTAAGTGACTAATACGAATCCTACACACATTTAGCTCCAAAACCATTGCCATAAACGATAACCAAGTACCTGCATGTTTAGCGTTGATAAAGGACTTCACAATCCATGCTGTGGTGATTTGAATGTCGAATTTCATCCCAATATTTTGGACCCATGTCAATCCGCCAGAACTTTCATAATAGAATCTAGTTGCAATGGTGCATGCCATCAACAAGAGAATGCAAGCTAGGGTTTATTGGGAGAGAGTGGAAAGAGAAGACGTAGATTTTTGGTTATGTATTGCTTATGTATTTTGGGTTCTCAATGCTTCTCTAGTATACACATCTCTCCCGCTGGGTTATGATGTACCTGGTCAAAACTTGAATGGCATTTGAGAGTAGTAATAGTTTGGATGCCAACCAAAATTTGGCCAAATGCATCCCTGACAGTATACACGCCTGACATCTCTCTTGCTGGGTTATTATGATGTATCTGGCCGAATCTTGACTGGTATCTGACCATAGCAATAGGTCAGATCCTAGCCAAAATTTGGCCAAATGCATCCCAACTAGGGCTGTCAAAAGCTAACCCGACACGATTACCGACCCGAACCGAACACGAAATTAGGCGGGTTTGGGTAAAGATTTTTAACCCGTTTAATTAAATGGGTTGACACGATTAACCCGTTTAATTAAACGGGTTAGGTTCAGGTTGAAATTTTCGACACGAAAAAATACCTATTTAACCCGTTTAAATAAACAGGTTAAACAGGTCAACCCATTTACAGTAACTCGTTTAACCCGTCTATCAGTATATAATTATGTGTAGTTTTTTTGAATATTTTTGGGGGCCATTAAAATTTTAATTTTCAGATTTTTGGCTAGGGGTGGAGAGTTCAAATTTTATATTTTTCACATTTTTTGTTCCTAAGCCCATAAAGCCCACCCTATCAAGTGAAAACCCTAGATATAAAAGGCTTCTTGCCTTCTTCAGTTTTTCATTCGCAATACCACTCCTCCTCCTAGAGCTAGAGCTTGTTTGAGTTGCTTCAGCCTTCAGTCGCCCCTCTCTTATCCTCTCTACTGATCCAATCTCCCCATGTCCTCTCCACTCCCCTCGCCCCATCTCCTCGCTACTGATCTCTAGGACTTACTGATCTCCTCAGAACCCGGTTCGTTCAGTAGTTGGTATACCAAGAATTCATGTAATCATGTATTGTTTACAAAGTGTCCAATTGCAGTCTCAGGCTCATACACATGTTCATTTAAAGTTTGAAACTTAAGTGGGTTAAACAGGTAAATGGTACCTGATTCTGACCCGTCTAACTTAAATAGGTTAAACAGGTCAAAATCAGGTCGACCCGTTTAAATGTTAAACGGTTTCAGGTTGGATTTTTCAACCCGTTTATTAAACAGGTCAGGTTCAGGTCGGGGAATTTTTAACCCGTTTAACTTCGACCCGAACACGAACCCGACCCGACCTGACCTATTTGACAGCCCTAATCCCAACGGTATACACATCTTACGTCTCTCTAGCTGGATTATGATGCATTTTGCCAAATCTTGCTGGGTGTCACCATAAGCATTCTCTCATGCTCTTTTTGGTTGGAGCCCCTCACTGTCATCTTAATCATCTTAATCATTGGCCTGAGTAAACAAACTACATCGCCTGTTCAACATTATTCTTTCAGCCAAATGGAATATCATTCGCCCTATAGCCTTCTGTAGACTACTGGAAAGAGATGTCATGTGCGACGCATCCACGAAGAATATAAGTACTGTACTCCATATGAAAAGAGCAAATCACATTAGGCAAATTCCTAGTATTAGACCAGAAGCATCATCATAAATGAGTTCAAAGGCCAAAAGTCCATCTCACCCAGTGCAGAGATTAAAGGCTTACAGGCCTGTATGACACCTGCTTGCACTGACATCATTTCTCAGTTTCATCATTATACACACTTTGTTGTCCTTATTTTGCCCTGCTCAGGCACTTTCTGGTTATTTCTGATAAAGTACAGACAATCATACAAAAAATTGCTCTTGGCAAATTAGAAAAGCCAAATTCGGCATTGTGGAAGTGAGATAGGTAACAGGGAAAGCCTAAAGTACCCCTTATTCCATGTTTCTTGGTGTCTTTTGAGGGCCCATAGTTTATATCTATAGAAATACACATCTAATGCCACAATTTGAGACAAAGAGACCCATTAAGTTGACAAACATATACATTAAAGATAGAAACCTGTGATTTTGACTATCAATTGTAAGATAAAAGCGCCTACCTAGTCAGCTGTTTTGTCCAACCAAAAGGGTTCCCTATACACAGCAAAGTCTGCCTCTGGACCTCTATTGGTTGGTGCCTCCTGTTTTTATACATATCCTAACGTTGAGTTTGCAGCTCCCTTGTGATCTGTGTCAATGAAATTCTTAGCATTTGCAGACTGCATGCATCTTCAGCTGTGTCAACAGCCTCAGGGAAAAAAAACAAAAAACAAAAGAGGACAAAAGCCACAAAAAAGCATGGGTTACTAAGAGATACAGGCACTTGCGGAATGAATAGCACATTCAGAAGCAAACTAAAGCGCATTTGAGAAACTTGATTGCTTGGCCAAATTTTCCACATGACACTTCTCAAGGTCAACATTCATACATTGCACATTACCAACACGAAAAAAAAAAACCTCATGGTACATAACATGCAAACTTCATAGAGAAAGAAGTTTCTGCTGTTCGTATTCAACATGAGTAATATCTTTTATCTCAACAACAGAAAGTCAATGATCATGGGTAAATTAAAAAAATGAAAATGAGAAGCTAAAAGGAAAAAAGATAGACTAATAATTACTGTGTGTTCAACATGTAATACAACTTCAGAGCATAAGAGAGCATACGAAGCCAGTGCCATGCGAGGCACATGTGGGGCCCGCGAGGCACATGGTGTGTCAGAGGCCTGCTGGCAGTAGGATGGGCACGCGGGGTGCCTTGCCCAAGCGTTCCTCCGCCCATTCCTCCCTTTTTTGTCCTTTTGTGATTTTTTAAATATATTTTTTGTGTTTTCTTTTTTTTGAATTAATATATAATTTTTAAATGATTAAAAAAATAAGTTCCGTGTTATAAGGTGGGTCCACGACAAATATTTTTATTGGATGATTAAAATTGAGTTCCATATGTTGAAAAAGTGATAAAATGCAAGTTCCAAAATTGTGAAACTTTTGCTGACGTGGCAGGCCAGAGTTCCAAACTGGCTAGGAATGCTCTAATTCCACGCCAGCATAATTTAAAAGGATTCCCCCCCTGGTCTTAACCAAAGGACACAACTAGCAGGCAGCAACTGTATTGGCAAAAAGACTGGTTCATCACATCCACAGTTATTGATCTTAAACCTTTTTAAAAAGAGGAGCATCTATAGCAACTTCCCGGGCTAATGGAATGCACCTAATCAAATCAAGCAATGACAATGTCATTTGCACAAACCCGTTATTGTTTGCAAAAAGATCATTTCTTTCTCTTGCCCAGCAAACATCACAATGAGGCATTTCTTGAAGCTATGTATCTTTTCGCAAACATTATCACCAACCACTTGTGTGTGAGGTTCAAGATGTTGAACTGGAGACGACAGAAATTTGCATAGTAATATATTATGATAGGCAAGACATAAAATTTAATACAATGAGGATTGGGAATCCAAGAAACAAGGACTATTGATCTATGTCAATGTATCCACCTTTACACAAAAAAGGCAATTGAGGAACCAACAACAAAATTTGAGAAGTTACCTTTTTTAAGGTGCTTCTGAACAACGAAACTCTGAAGGCACAGTAACAAGGTCTACAGAGGCTAAAACAGATCCTACCCCCCAATGTTACAATACAACAATGCCCAGGACTGACTAGTTGTTGTGGTAGCATCAGGTACCTCAAATCAGTATACCCAGCGCAAGATATCCACATCTATTTTTCCCCTGTACGGTAAATATATTGATGTCACAAATAAAAAAACAGAACCTAAAATGAAAATTGCAAACGAATAATTTTACATCTAAAGTATTGGGGAAAAAAAAAAATTCAACTTTCAAATGACTAACACATATCTTATGGATATCTAGCTCCGAAACCATGATGACCTTGTCATAAATAATTTTCAAGTTTGCTTCTTTACCATTGATGAAGAAGTTCACAATCCATGCTATGGTGATTTGAGTGTCGAATTTCATCCAGTATCTTGGACCATGCTAATCCATCACAACTTTTATTAGAGTAATTAGCTAAAACGAGGCTTGCCATCAACAAGAGGATGCAGGCTAGGGTTCACTTGGGAAGAGTGAAGAGAGGACACCGAGATTAATGACATGTATTTTTTAACGTGGCAATGAGATTTTTTGCTAACTTTTGCTTAGGTCTTCTGTTCTCAAGACAGAGTATACTTATCTCTCTAATATACACATCTCTCTTGTTCAGTTATGATGTATCTGGCCAAATCTTGACTGACATCTCACTATAGTAATAGGTCTGATGCCAGCCAAAATTTGGTCAAATGCACCCTAACAGTACACACATCTCACATCTCTCTTGCTGGCTTACGATGCATTTTGCCAGGTTCTGCCAGCTGTCACTCTGGGCCTTCTCTCCTGCTCTTTTAGATCGGAGCTCCTCATGCTCATCTTAGTTATCCGCCTCAGTAGACATACTATGTTGTTTGTTCAACATTTTTCATTCAGCCAAATTGCAGTCACTGTCCTTACAGCCTTCTGCTGACTACTGCAAAGTGATGTCATGTGCGATATATCCACGGAGAATATATTTACTCAGTACTTCATATCAAACAAGCAAATAAACAAACTATAGATGACATGAGGAAAATTCATAGTATAGATCAGACGCATCATCACAAACGGGTTCAAAGGTAAACCCTGTCTCACCCAGAGATTAAAGGCGTATGCACGGCCTGCACGAGACCTGCTTGTACTGACATCCTTTTCTCAGCTTCATTATACACTCAGCCTCCCCCATTTCTTGCCCTCCTTAGGCGCCTTCTGCTTCTTTCTCATGAAGAACAGACAATCATGCACAAATTGCTCTTAGCACAGTGTAGAAGGCAAAAATTCTGCAACCAATCGGATGGTGCCACGTGTAAAAAAATCAGCCAATTACAGATTGCCATGTGTCACATTGACTTTGGTGGACCTGCTTGGTCAAAATTAAGTTCAACCAATTAAAAGCCGCCAAGTGTCATCGATGATGCAGAAATTAGTAATTATTTTCTTTATTTAAAAATAAGAAAATAATTACTGGACCTAGGCCCGAAATCCGGCTCTAACCCTAGCCGGCAGAGCCTATAAATAGGGGTCCTCTCCCTTCATTTGGAGGATTCAGCATTTGCAGAATTCAAAGCTCAGACGGCAAGGAGCATCCAGCTACTAAGCGAGAATGATCAAAACTTGCAGAGCTTCAGAAACTATAATCAGCCACTTGCAGATCAAAATCAAGAACAGTCTTCAGAGTTCTTCAGCAGATTTGCATCAACCGAGATCAAACATCACGCCCTTGGAGTGCTCAAGTCATTAGGAGATCGAATCACAGGATTATTTTACTGTATTAAATTCAGACATTGTACCTACATATTACATCAATACAAAGATTAAATTTTTTTTCTGAATTTCTTGTCTTTATTTATTTTAGACTCGAAATTTGTGTTTACAAATTTTTGGCACGCTCGGTGGGACCACTTTGCCTCTCATCTCTTTCTCCTAACAGCAAACAATACATTCCTTTGAAGATAACATGGCCCCTAAGAACGGTATTAACCAATCTTCAAGCAAAGTTTTCCGATCTCCATCGCAGGGATCAACAACTGCTTGTGCTGCATCTGGTGGTGTCATGACTAAAAGTATGACAAAGCTGCTACCGCTATCGCCAGAGAGCAATCAATTGTGGTTGCACCATTACAGTCACATAAGATCCAAAACCTCGGCTCCAAGGTATCTGATGGAGTCAACCAAATTGCTTCAAATGTTCTCAAGCAAAAATCTATTGCTAGCTTCATCATGCCACAAACAATTCCACATGGGATGGATGAACTCCAAACCCACACCAAACCTGCTTTCCAACTCTTCAATTTTGAAGATGATGGTTATTCAAGCAGTGATTCCTCTTTGGCATCCTCAAAGGGATCACTTTCCTCGCATACTGAAGCTGAATCATCTAACACTATCGTCATGCCAGTTATGGTGACATGGGCTACTAACTTCGAAGAACAACTGGCGAGCATGAAGGCTACCTTGGATAGGCTCTCCAAAGAGAGTGCAGAAAAGGACGCCCAAATCAAACGCCAGAACGATCAGATTGCTGAGCTGATGAAGAAGTTGGAAAAGAAATCCTCTGAAGCTTCCAACAAAGGTTCAGGCACCGAAGACTCTGATAAAGAGTCCAGCCACAGCAAAGAATCTGATGACGAGCGTAAGGCAAGAAAGGATCGCTCTTTAGGCTTGATGTCTGTTGAGTAGATTCAGAGCTTAATAGCAAATGCGGTTAAGGCTCAGTTGGGACGAGGATCTCACAAGACCCACCTATATACAAAGCCTTATACGAAGAGGATTGATGCTCTTCGCATGCCACATGGCTATCAGCCTCCCAAGTTTAACCAGTTCGATGGTAAGGGCAACCCCAAACAACATATTGCCCACTTCATTGAGACGTGCAGCAATGCTGGCACAGAGGGGGACCGGCTGGTAAAACAGTTTGTTCGTACTCTGAAAGGGATCGCATTCGACTGGTAAACAGACTTGGAGCCAGAGTCCATTGACAGTTGGGAACAAATGGAGCATGAGTTCCTAAATCAGCTGTACAGTACGCACCGTGTTGTTAGCATGACAGAGCTAACAAGCACTAGACAATGGAAGGACGAGTCGGTTCTTGATTACATTAATCATCGGAGGTCCCTAAGTCTTGAGTGCAAAGACCATCTATCAGAAGCTTCAGTCGTTAAAATGTGTGCTCAGGGCATGGAGTGGGATTTACTATACGTCCTGCAGATGTGTAAGCCAAGGACCTTCCAAGAATTGGCAACGAAAGTTCATGATATGGAGATAACGATCGCAAGTCGCTGTAGCAAGTCTTCTTCCTCATCTGACGCTAGAAAGGACAAGGGTGAATTCAAGAAGAATCCCAAGTCCATAAAGTCCTCAAACAAAGAATCCATGGTTGTTTCAACTAGAGAGCCGGTTCAAATCTCCGGAAAGCCCAAGTATGAAAACAAGAAGGGTGGATTCTCCAAGGATACTGGAAAGAAGCGTCCAACATTGAAGGAACTGCAGGAGGAAAAAATATCCATTCCCTAACTCAGACTTGTTAGGAATGCTGGATGATCTCCTTGAAAATGGGGTTATCGAACTTCCAGAACCAAAACGGCCCGAAGAAGCTGGAAGGGTTACTGACCCAAAATATTGTCGGTATCATAGGGTGGTTAGTCACCCTCTCGAGAAATGCATTACGTTCAAGAAGCATATTATGCAACTTGCCAGGGATATAATACTGGATTTGGACGACACTGTTGAGACAAATCATATCTCCACTCAATTGTAGTGTTCCTCATCACTCTAAAAGCCAAAACATACTCAACTTCGTGGTAGAGTAAACATTGAATTGATTTCCTCCCTTGGAGAGAAATTAATTACAATTTAATTTGGAAGTTTGGAGCCTACAATGGTTCCAATTGAATCCAAAGGACCCTTGACAGAGACTGATCCTTTTGTGGATGTCTCTGATAAAGCTGATGTTGATGAAAAGGGATGGACTCTTGTCACTCGCCGGAGGCCAAGGAAGCAAAGCCAAGTGCAATCACCGCCTCTCCGCCCCGGGAAGAGACAGGGAAGAAAAAAGAGCCCTCGTCATTCAAAAGGAAAAAAGAAGTCCAAGAACGTCAAAAGGTACGAAATTCTGCCTATTGACCTCCTCGAGCAAAAGTCGCTTGTCCCTGTCACACTCGAAGAGTTTTTCCTAACAGACTTCTTTGAGAAAGTTACAGTCAACATGACTTCATGTTCTGAGCTCGAAGAAGAGGAAGACGAAGGAAGTGATGAACAAGAGGAGTCTCCTAGAGTAGCTGATAAGACCTTAATTGTCTTGGAGGCTTTGCCAGCTCGCATGGGTTGGGAGCAAATTTTTTGTCTGCCTGATGAGATGCGCCAGCATGTTGTTACTGCCTTACAACACCCAGAACTTTATGCTGATAAAATCAAGGATGCGGGAGCATCAACAGAAGGCCCTATTCAGTGTGCCTATTGCAACACCGCAGTCACTTTCACTGACGATGATTTGTTGTTGGGATCCAAGCCCCATAATCATCCTTTGTTTGTGACTGGTTACATTAGGGAGCAGAAAGTCAGATGCATTCTCGTGGATGGAGGGTCAGTTGTCAACATCATGCCCAAGTCTACAATAAACGACTTAGGCATCATAGTGGAAGAATTGTCTAAGAGTCGAACAATGATTCAAGGCTTTAACATTGAAGGCCAGCGTGCAATCGATATGATTCGTGTTGAACTGATAATGAGCGATTTAATGACATCCTCCATCGTCCATGTAATCGATGCTAAGACTTCCTACAGGTTATTACTTGGGCGACCATGGCTTCATGAGCATGGGATAGTGGCTTCTACTTTACACCAATGCCTTAAGTACTACCGTGATGGAGAGAAGAAAATAAATGGGGATGTCAAGCCATTCACTAAGGCTGAGTCTCACTTTGCAGACGCAAGGCTCTTTGAAGAAGGCACTCCACCTAAAGAAACCATGCCATCAACCATTTCTTCCACAGGCAAAGGTGTCCTAAAAAAGGTCCCTCGAGCAACAAAAGATGATGCTTCTAAACAGCAACTCGACGCAAGCAAGCAAGGCAACACCACTTCTCGTGTTGAGCGAGTTGCTAAACAAGCTGCTGCTTCAACAGGATCAATACCACCGGTCTTAAGGTACATACCTAGGTCTCGCCATAGGGAGGGCAAATCGCCCTTTAGCGAGTGCACAAGCAGAAGCATTGAGACTAAAGCTACTAAAAAGGATGATGGAGCTAGCATAAACGCCTTAAAAGGAAGTGCAACAGTTCCAACGGTTAAAATGTGGCAGGCTAAGGTGAGTAGGCCCCCTCTTTCCGGGTTTATCATTTCTTCTAAAGGAGGCGATGACTTGTCAAGTGAACGGACGGGGGAGGGATTTGATCCTAATGCATGCAAGCTTATGGAGAGGGCTAGTTACAACTTTCAAAATCCAGCTGCCTTAGGAAAGGTAGTCGAAGCCAAGCCTCATGGCCTTACTGAAACTCAGAGAAAGATTCAAGAGCAGGGAGGTTCAGTAGGCGTCTCTAAAGTTGGACTGGGTTTCACGCCACTGCAGCCAGTCAGAATCTCTGGGCGACGAAAAGACAAGAAGTTGGTGATTCAACACATCTCAGCTGAAAAAGTAGATGTGAGTGAAGATGAAAATGCTTCACCCAACCCAAAGCCCTCTGTGTTTGATAGGCTACAATCATCAACTTCTAAAAAATGTCCGTCAGTATTTGCCCGTATAGGAAAAGGGAAAGATCACAGAAGCTCTGTTTTTAATAGAATCAAAGATCATCCCCAGCCAAAGCCTTCAGTTTTTGCCAGAATAGGAGCTGGTGAAAAGTCCTCGAACTCACAACTTCAGCACGAGAAAAGTTCTGCATTTAGCCGCTTGGGAGTGATAAATGAAGTTCAAAGCTCTTCTCGCATGAAGCACTTCTCTAGTCTAGATGTTAAAATAGATGGTTCATTAAGAGTAAAGAGGCGTACAGTGATCTTCATAGGTCAATGAAAAAACTCTGACTCTAATGAGGAAGCAGAGGAAGAAGAAGTAGTTTCTTCCAATCATACACAATCTACGAATGTGATGACTCAGACTCAGAGATAGAGTTGGCAAAAACTCCTAAGGCTTTCGAAGATGGAGGGCAGGCTACAGTTGATGATTTGAAAGAGTTGAATCTTGGAACCAATGAAGAGCCTTGCCCTATCTACGTAAGCTCATCACTCACACTCAAAGAGGAAAAGTAGTACTTGGAACTCCT
This sequence comes from Selenicereus undatus, assembly GCA_017589665.1. Lineage (NCBI taxonomy): Eukaryota > Viridiplantae > Streptophyta > Magnoliopsida > Caryophyllales > Cactaceae > Selenicereus > Selenicereus undatus. The sequence goes on along the minus strand of JACYFF010010365.1, from coordinate 76,854,845 downwards.
ATCAAAGTACAATGACGTATTTGCATGGAGCTATAAAGAAATGCCCGGGTTGGATCCGAAGGTCGCAGTCCACCGTCTATCTATCAAAAGGGGTATTTTGCCTAAGGAGCAACCTCGGCAACGTTTTCGCCTAGAGTTGGTACCGAAAATTGAAAAGGAGGTCAACAAACTCATAGAGGCAGGATTCATTCGCAAGGTCAAGTACCCAATATGGATTGCAAACATCGTGCCTGTTAGGAAGAAAAATGGGCAACTTCGTATTTGTGTGGACTTTCGGGATCTTAACGACGCTTGTCCAAAAGACGATTCCCTGTTGCCTATCACAGAGCTCATGATCGACTCAACCATAGGGCATGAAGCGTTGTCATTCATGGATTGTACCGTAGGATACAATCAGATTCTAATGGCGCCAGAAGATCAATAGGCCACAACTTTCCGCACACCTAAAGGCATTTTTTGCTATAAGGTGATGCCCTTCGGACTTAAGAATGCAGGAGCAACGTACCAAAGGACAATGCAAACAATTTTTGACGATATGCTTCATAAGAAAGTTAAGTGTTATGTCGATGATTTGGTGGTGAAGTCCAAAAAGAGGGAGGACCACCTTACAAGATCTTCATTCGATATTCGAACGATTACGAAGATGTCAATTGAAGATGAATCCACTCAAGTGCGCATTTGGTGTCACCTCTGGAAAGTTCTTGGGTTTATCGTTCATCACAGAGGGATTGAGATCGACCAATTGAAGATCAAGGCAATCCAGGAGATGCCTGAGCCTAAGAATCTCAAGGAGATTCGCGGACTTCAAGGTCGCTTGGCATATATCCGAAGATTCATCTCAAATCTTGCAGGATGCTGCCATCCCTTCAGCCACCTTATGAAAAAGGGTGCACCGTTTGAGTGGGATGAATTGTGTCGTACGGCATTCGAGAAAATAAAGGAGTACTTGACCCATCCTCCTGTATTGGGGCCACCCATCCCTAGTAAGCCTCTTCGACTGTACATTGCAGCTCAGGAAAAATCCTTAGGGGCATTGTGTGTATAAGAAAACGAAGAAGGGAAAGAAGTCGCCATGTACTACTTAAGTCGTACGTTGGTCGGCGCTAAATTGAAGTATTCCCCTATTGAAAAGATGTGCTTGTCGCTCATCTTTGCCATCCAGAAACTCAAGCATTATATGCAGGCCTACACAGTGCAAGTGATCTCCAAAGCTAATCCCATCAAGTACATCTTGTCCAGGTCAATCTTAAATGGGCGACTGGCAAAATAGGCAGTCATCTTAAAACAGGACAACCTTGTCTATATACCCCAAAGAGCAGTTAAGGGACAAGCATTGGCAAATTTCTTAGCAAATCATCCCATTCCCGGTGATTGGGAGCTAAATGATGATTTTCCAGGAGAAGGCGTGTTTTACATCGATATCCTCCATCCCTGGGAAATGTATTTCGATGGTGCAGCTAGGCATGATGGCGCTGGTGCAGGAGTGGCCTTCGTTTCCCTCGAAACGTACATTCTTCCGTATTCACTTGTGCTCACTCAGTTATGCTCTAACAATGTCGCGGAATACCAAACGCTTAACTTGGGCCTTGAAATGGCTATTAAGATGGGGATCACCAATCTCAACATATATGGTGACTCGCAGTTGGTCACCACTCAACTACTTGACGAATATGAGGTTAAGAAAAAAGGCCTTGTCCCGTATCACGAGCAAGCATTACACCTGCTAAATAAGTTGGACATGGTCAAGTTAGAGCACGTACCAAGGAGTGCCAACAAGATGGCTGACGCACTAGCAAGCCTCGCAGCCACTTTGGCACTGGGGGCAGAAGGAGAAATGACTATTCTAGTATGTAGCCGCTGAGTTGTTCCGTCGGATGATGAAGACTTAGAGAAAGAAGTCAACATGATCTGTGTTCTTGAAACAGATGCAGAAGACTGGGGTCAACCAATAATTGAGTACTTAGAGCATGGAAAACTCCCTAGTGACCCAAGGCATAAGACAGAAATACAGCGGAGGGCTTCAGGCTTCTTGTACTACAACGGGACGCTCTATCGACGCTCCTTTCTTGGTCTTTGGTTACGATGCTTGGACGTAGAAGAAGCAAAGCAAGCAATGACGGAAGCTCATTCAGGTGTGTGCAAAGCACACCAATCAGGGCCTAGGCTACATGATCGCATTAAAAGGATGGGCTACTACTAGCCCACTATGGTGCAAGATTGCATAAATTATGCAAAAAGGTGCGATGCTTGCCAGTTCCATGCTAACTTCATACATCAACCTCCCGAACCTTTCCACCCAACAGTTGCACCTTGGCCATTTGAGGCATGGGGGCTTAATGTCGTTGGACCAATCACGCCTAAATCATCTACTGGTCACCCCTACATCCTAGCTACCACTGACTACTTCTCTAAATGGGCGGAAGCAATTCCACTAAGGGAGGTCAAAAAAGAAAATGTGGCTAAGTTCATAAGGACACACATTATCTATCGGTATGGTGTGCCGAGGTACATTATCACTGATAATGGAAAGCCCTTCTTCAACAGCCTGATGACTAGCCTGTGCGATAAATTTAAGTTTTCCCAACATAAGTCTTCTATGTACAACGCCCCTGCAAACGGTATGGCAGAAGCCTTTAACAAAACACTTTGCAACTTACTCAAAAAGGTTGTCGCAAAGTCTAAACGAGATTGGCATGAAAGACTAGGGGAAGCTCTTTGGGCATATCGACCAACATACAAGGCGCCAACACAGTCGACCCCAATTGCTTTGGTCTATGGAGTGGAAGTCGTTCTACCATTAGAGCTTCAAATCCCATCCCTCCGCATCGCCATATAGGAAGGTTTGATGGAAGATGAAAATCACAAGCTTCGCTTAGCTGAACTGGAGGCCCTTGATGAGAGAAGACTTCAGGCACAACAAAAGCTAGAATGCTACCAAACACGTCTATCAAGAGCGTTCAACAAAAAGGTTCGACCGCGATCTTTCCAAGTCAGAGACCAGGTGTTGGTAGTAAGAAGACTGATTATTGTCTCCCACAAATCTGGAAGCAAATTCACCTCCAAGTGGGATGGTCCATATGTGGTCAGAGAAGTTTACACAAATGGAGCTTACAAGATAATTGGTGCTGATGGAGTGCGCATAGGACCCATAAACGGCAAGTTCTTGAAGCGCTATTATCCTTGAAATAGAATGTTGTAAAGCTCCTACGTAAAAGCCTAAACTGCTCATTCTTTCAAGTTAAATTCTTTTGTAATACTCCTAGCCCGCAAGAGTCTAAACTGTGAATAGCAAAACAAAATAAATAAAAAATGTTATGTCTTTGAACTAAGTATGGCTTGATCCTTTAGGGTATTACATTCCCCTTAGGTACGTAGGCAACTTGGGCATATTTCATAAGTACATCCGTAAAAAAAATGGATGAATAAATTGTGTTAGTACTCATTGGTTTTGTTCGTTGGATAGAAATACATATTATTGCGCGAACTTGAATTGAAAGACTCATCTTATTGCGATATATCGAAACCAATTTCAATAAAACCATATTGAGTCCAAAAAGAAATAACAAATAACAAGTTGACAAAAAAAAATAAATCTAGAGCAAAGCCACTGGATATGGTCTAGGCATCCAGTGTGCCTAAAAGCTCTTGGGCACGTTTCCTTGCTGCTTTAACTTGAGTCGTTTCTTTTGTGGTAACTTGGGGCGCAACATCTAAATCAGCAACCTCTTGTTCAAGAAGAGATACACCGTCTTTGGCTTTCTTTAATGAAGCCTCAATCTCTACTAATGTGTCTTGCAATTCCAGCTCATTCGCCTTTGCTCGTTCAAGATCTGCCTCAAGTAGCTTCCTTTGCATATGAGCTTGGGCGATAGCAGTAGTTGTCTCATCAAACTGCGCACCAACCTTTTCCACTAAAGCTCGTGCCTCCCCAAGTTTGTTTAATAAGGCTGCTCGCTTGCTTAGCACATCTTCGGTAGGAGTCTGATCTGTTAGTTGGGCTTTCAAGTTAAGGTACTGTCCGATTTCGTTCAAATATGCCTCGACGCTATTCTTTAGCCCCAAATAATCTACCTGGAAGGATGATAAGGTTTCATATATCCGCTCAGCTTCCTAGCGAATGTTTGTAATGTCGCCTTCTGTCTTCGGGATGTACTTTTTCAACTGTTGCTAAAAACGTTGCTTCACACTCAAGGTCAGATCGTTAAACACGCCAGAAGCAATTCTCCTAGGTGAATAGGTTGCAACAGAAGGAGTAGGTGATTGACAACGCTCTATTCTTTTCATTGGCGATGGTATTACGTTAATAGAATCGTCCTCAGTTGACTTGACAGCAGGCACAGTCAAGGTGGCTTCACTATCTTTGTCACCAAATGCGGCCTTAAGTATGTCTCCAATTTTGACAGTATATCCCTACATTAAAAGGAGGATTAAGTTAAAAAAAAGAAAAAGGAAGGGAAAGGGGCCAAGATAACAAGATGCACCTCTCCCTTTGCTTTGTTCTCTTATTTTAGTGAGCTCGTCGCACTGTTCGACTTGTTCTTTGAGTCAAGTAACTTAGTTGCAACGTCTGGTTTGCTCTTCGAGCCTGGCAAATTCTTCACTCCACTAATAGAAGACCTAACACCCAAACCTCTTAAAGCTTTAATCTTCTCTTTCCCAGGCGAACAGCTTCTACTTTTCTGAGAAGATTGCCACCAATTAGCATATGCAATAGTGACCAATGTAGACTTCTTATTAGGAGAAGCAAGAATTGTCACGCTGGACCTTGTTATGTGTTCTATAAGGTTGAACCAATAGCGAGCTACGTCCTGTACGGTGCCCTCTCGGTCATTCATTCGTGGCTCACTTAATACATCTTGATAGAAGCCAAATTGTCGCCCGAATTTGCAAGGGAAGTATGGTTCAATCACAATTGTTTTTCCTTGTCGCAAGGTCAAAAAACCAGAGCGGAGGCAAATCAAATATGCTTTTTAGCTTGAAGATAAATTATGGGTGTCAATCAAGGTGATCGATGTATCTTTTATAAGAGCATTAGAATTCATGACAGACGGATCTTTTCACTAGAGAACCTCACCATCTTAGGATTGTCGTGCCGATGATGGGGATGATCAAAGTAAGTTTGGAAGTAAGTCCTTAACCATCCACAAACGTAGTGAATGGGGAAAATTACTTCCAACTTATTCAGGCTTCGAGCCGTAGAAATTCTATTCAACCCCCGATAAATGCTAGTAGCAAGAATTGCTAGGTTTAGACATTCCCCGTAAGCTAGTTTGCTTGCAGCTACAAACACAGCTTGGCGAATAAGGCACACTGCTTCAGTTGGTAGCACAAAGGAGCAGAACCAACGGGAAATAACGGCAGCAAGGTAGGTCTCTTCGATCAGGGCCTCAGGAATGTTGAGCGTCACAAAAGGATCTTTCTCTCTCTTCGTTCGCCCTGTGCGAGGAGCAATCAAGCCAGATGGACATGATGTAGTTGTTGGAGCTTTAACTCGCTTTCTGTTGTCACGGCTGGGATGAGGTGTGCAAATCTGTCGCCCACAATACCAGAAGTGTATCCATTCAGAAGCAGAAAGTTGAATAATGCCATGAACATCTTAGCATAGTCTGTAGAATGTAGAAAAGAGGAACGTGCAAGTCGCAGGAATATCATTATCTCCGCGTCCTGCGGAAAGGAGTTCTCTGGTGGACGGAATGATTTCTTCGTAGTAAGCACCGTCAGCTGGAAGTCCACCTATAGTCTGTAAGTCCCATAAGGAGATTGACATATTGCCGCTCTCTGTGCAAAAGGTGTTTGTAGTGTGGCAGCACAATTTGCAGAATGTTTTGAAGACGGTGAGACTCATGTCATAAGAGAACCAGGATGCATACAGTTTGTCGTGAAGCCTCCATTCCTTAAGTCTATCTTTATTGCGACCAAGAACATCTTCAAGCCATTCCCAATCGCACGGTATAAAGAAGTTGTCAAAGAAACAAGGTGAAAAGTTGCCCCTAGGATAGTGTCCCATCCATGATACGATGTCGGTGTAAGGGTATTGCTCCTTGAGAAGGGGTTGAAGATGCAAATAATGACGAGCTAAGCTTCAAGACTCTCAAAGTCGAGATGACTCCGTCTGATCTTTGTATTTCACGGGTAGATTCCATACTCCAGCATGAATGTGCAAGGTAGTTATAGAGTAAGAGCGTCTGGACGGTAGCGGTGTTGGCATATCTACGCGGAGAGTCACGCCTTCTTCAATTGGATCATCTTCTCTGTCCAGGATGGTAAGGGTTGGCTTCTTGGGATCGGAGGTTGAGTCCAGAAAATGCACCATGATGAAGGAAGAATGGCAAGTCGACTCCAATTAGATTAAGTGAGGGAGTCTCCTGCGAAGAATCAAATCTACGGGGAGAAACGATTCCTTGTCTTAAAAGACGATCTCACTTCGCGATCTAACTGGAGGAGTCGCGGCTGAAAGGAAGACTGACAAGTCGACTCCAATTAGATTAAGTGAGGGGGTCTCCTGTGAAGAATCGAATCTACGGGGAGAAACGATTTCTCGTCTTAAAAGTCGACCTCACTTCGCGATCTAATTGGAGGATTAGTCGATTCAACAGCTTCCTAAAAAACAAAAAAAAAAGAGGGAAAAAGAAAGAAGCGTTAGTTTAAGTAAAAGAAAACGTTACAAAAAAAAATTAATCAATTACAAATTGATTTAATTAGACAACCAATTCTTAATTTAGTCACAAAAAGGTGGTCAAATGAGCCTACAAAAAAAACAAAAAACAAAAAACAAAACAAAAAGTGGGGAAAAAGGGTTAACAGAATAGTTGGGGTTCCGAATCTTTCTCGGTGAACAGCAATAGGAAGAAGACAAAATCAAGGCAACTTGCGATGTGGTGTTGGCCCTTTTCATACCAACACTTGAGCGAAATTTAACATCAAAATAAAAAAAAAGGCCTGCAGCGAAGCTCCTCGAAGCCATGGCTGCTGTAAATCCTCTCTTTCTCTTCCCCTCTTCTACCGTTCCTCTCAAGGCGCCATGGCTATGGCTGCCCCTCTCTCTCTCCTCCTAACCCAGAAAATCATACCAAAAAAAAAATGGCGAGAAATTGGTGGAGAGGAAGATGACGAGAGCAGATAAGCAAGAAGACGGAAAGGAAATCTCTGTATTCATTAGCAACATCCCTCTAGAATTGGATAAATTGGTGTTAAAGGTATTTTTCAGAAGGCAGGAGAAAAGGCAGAAGAGAATCGGAACAAAATATATAGATGAGAAGACGAAACATCTGCAAACAAAAAATTACCTAGGTTGCAAGGCGCTGAAGTGAGAACAAATTGATGAATTAGAGATGCCTGAAGGTGAATTTATATAGCAATCGGCCATTCAGATTTCCCACTCCTACTACAATTCAAATATCAGCAGTTTCTATTTCTTTGAGTCACTGATAAATTCTATCTAGAACCGTTGATAGAATTTTATTACAAATCATGAACTCATAAATTATCATTAAAAGAAAAAAAAGAAAGAAAAAGCAAAAAAAAAGGACAAAAGGAAGGGGGAAGCCATACCTCCCCCCCCCCCCCCAAAAAAAATTTTAATCACGTTTTTTAAAAAAAAAGGGAAAAAAGTTCCGGGATCCGGATTTATTTTTCCAAGCCTTAATTCATTAAATTTCAAAAAAGGGGTGGGGGGGCTAGGTGTCAAGTCGAAAAAAAATTTTACTTGGTAATTAAAAGAATTGACCTGTCAAATTCTTGATCATTTACATAAATTAAGTATTCGAGACCCAGTCGCTTCAAAAAAACAAAGAAAGCATACTCCAAGTTCGTATAAGCGGCCGACTCTCAAGGGGATATTTGTAGAAAGCAAAAATTCTGCAACCGATCGGATGGTGCCACATGTAAAAAAATCAGCCAATTACAGATTGTCATGTGTCACATTGACTTTGGTGGACCCGCTTGATCAAAATTAAGTTTAGCCAATTAAAAGCCGCCACGTGTCATCGATGATGCTGAAATTAGTAATTATTTTCTTTATTTAAAATTAAGAAAATAATTACTGGGCCTAGGCCCGAAATCCGGCTCAAACCCTAGCCGACAGAGCCTAAAAATAGGGGTCCTCTCCCTTCATTTGGAGGATTCAGCATTTGCAGAATTCAAAGCTCAGACGGCAAGGAGCATCCAGCTACCAAGCGAGAAGGATCAAAACTTACAGAGTTTCAGAAACTATAATCAACCACTTGCAGATCAAAATCAATAACAGTCTTCAGAGTTCTTCAGCTGATTTGCATCAACCGAGATCAAACATCACGCCCTCGGAGTACTCAAGTCATTAGGAGATCGAATCACATGATTATTTTACTGTATTAAATTCAGATATTGTACCTACATATTACATCAATACAAAGATTAAATTTTTTTTTTGAATTTCTTGTCTTTATTTATTTTAGACTCGAAATTTGTGTTTACACACAGCAAAGCCAAATTCACCATTGGGTAAATGTAAATAGCTGCCAAACAAAGCCTCAAGTACTGTTATTCCTTGTTTCTTGGTTTCTTTTGAAGGCCCATAGTTTCTGTATAAAGAATAATACATCTAATGCCACAATTAGAGACAAAGAGACACATTGTCAGCATGCTGAAGCAGACAGCCTACTTTCTTTAATCAAACATTAAAACATTAAGAAAGGTATGCTCCTCTGTGGCAGGAGAGCTCATTTAGACACAAAAATCCCACTACTTTTTCATGTGTTGAGATTCCAAAAACCTCATGATATAACCTTACCAAAGTGAGTTTCTCCTTTCTAATATGCTACATCAAATTAACTATCTCAGAAATCTCCCAGGTCCTGTTGACAACCCTGTTTATCCCAAAGAGAAATCCGAGTGCACAAAAGACTAACAAATGGCCATTGCATTGTCCTCTAAACCATCATGGTGCAAAATTTGGAAGGTTACTGAGCATAATCTAAACCTTCGTAGTGCCACTATAGTAAGCATAAATGAAGCACCAGATGATATCTCACCAAACGTTTCAAAGCCTCCTCATGCTTGCTTTTAAGACGCACTTGCATAGCAGTTGCTGCAAGCTGGTTAGCACCCAGAGGCTCGTTCTCCTCAACAAATTTCTCCCTAGCTGAATGTGATTGTAACTCCTAAAATCCACTGGGCTGAATTTGAAGCATCAGTAGAGTCAACTTGGCTCATGCTGTGTAGTGGAGTCCGTTTTGACCACAGGCTCCTTAATGCCTGTATAAATTGGCTTAACTTTCTCTATTTACTTGCCATTCGCACCAAAATTTAGCATCTACTCTAGTTCCATTTGTCTTTCCGCAATATGAACTTCAATAGCATTGCATTTCACTAAAAGAGAGCAACTAACAAATTAAATCTTCATGTAACCAATCTAGCTTTGAAATGGTATAAGGCTTAATAGATAACCAACTGAAATTGACTAAAGATTTTATCTTCTCATTGAACTTTGCCTTTATCATTATTATATTTTCTTCTTAATATATTATCATCCTTTCACTTCTTTTAGGGTTATATGATGAAGAATTTGCTGAAGACTTATCCCTTTAGCTTCTTTACTTTTTTCGCCTTACAGCATATTTTGCCATTTATCATCCTCCTTATGCTTCCTTTACTTCAGACTTTTGAACATTTTATCAACTTCTTCGAAGCAAATGTCAATCTCATCACCAGCTGAAGAGAATGAATACCCATCACAAGAGTACCAATTCTTTTTAGGCATATTTCTAATATTCTCTAGTTGTTCATCATCTAAATTATTATATTGCAAACTACTTTTCTTTCTGGCATTCTTATCGCCTACTTCATTTTCTACTTTCTTTTTTAGCATCATTGGAATCTCCACTTACTGCCTGACATAATTGACAATATATTATTTCAAATACAATAAATTTGTCTTATTTCGACTTGGTAGAAAAATTACCAATTGCTACAAGCAGTAAATGGAAGTTTGAGTTAGTTTGATTTTTTCAAAAAAAAAAAAAAAGAGTAAAAAGCGAAAGAACAACTAAGAGAAGCAAGAGGAAAAGCAATTTTCGCTACATAATAGTTTAGATGATGAACGACTTGAGAAAATTTAAAAAATTACCTAAAATGAAGTAATACACTTCTAGTGAGTACTCAACATCCTTTTTAACTAGTGATAAGAGTGACACTAGTTCTAAATACTATAAGAAAATGCACAATAGTGAGAAGCAGAAAGAGAAAGGTAAATAGGATAATAATGCCAAGATGTGCAAAAAGAAATAAAAAAGAAGCAATTCAAACAAGTTTCAAAATAATTCTTCATGTAGCTCCAGAGACGAGGAGATAAAGACAAAAATGGTAAGAGTAAAGGCAGTTCAAGTAGAGTACGAAATGAAAATGGTTGGCATGTCAACTTCCATTGATTATCCCTTTTTTTTAATTATCCTTTTAGCCTTATAACGTTTCCATGCCGATTCGCCATATCAAATGTCTAATTTAACATTTCCTTCCTGTTTTGATATAAACACTGGCGAAGCTTTGCAAATGATGTTGAGCCAAGCTATGTGGAAAAATATGAGGAGGCTCGTATCAAGACAGTGCGCTAATAGTGCTTAGTGCCCGTTATTGCTGTTGATTAGTTGATCACTCGAGCTCAATTTAATATGATATGACTACTTTTAGGGTATCTAATCATACAATCTTTCAACATATAGTTTCATTGTATTAGTGTGTCTTGTAAATATAGATTGACAGCCTTTGTAGTATATCATCTATTGCTAGTGCAAATATATGTATGAATAAGGATTCAAAATAGGGTTTCGATCACAATTGCGGTTTCAGTCACGATACGGAAAAATCGCTAAAATGCGGAAATCGCAGTGAAAACACAGTTTGGCCAACATAAAAACGTTTCCGATTTGGCCATTTAATCCTGGACCGGCCACATTATGAATCCATTTTTTTTTTTTTTTAAGAAAGGTAAGCAATACAATCTAAGCAGTTATTCTATCAAGGGTTCTCCCTAGATTATTCGCGTAAAGAAAAGGAAAAAGGTCCCTAGGCGCAACCACATTCCATACAACCATGGAATGGACGGCATGACCAAATTTTGCCAGCCAATCGGCGGCGCAATTACCTTCTCTAAAAATATGATGAATAAAAACCGTATCACATAACTGATTGTAAGCAAGTATGTCCTGTACGAGTACTTGTATTTCCTAGGGCGATTGAATATGACCTTGAACGGCTTGAATGAGAGTTTGGTTGTCTCCTTCTATGTGAATATGAGTGAAGCCTACGTGTACTGTGACTTTGATTCCGTTGCGCATAGCTGTTACTTCTGCTATCAAGATTGAGGATGCTCCTAAGTTGAATGCTGATACTTGAATGAACTGCCCCTCCTAGTTACGAATGATGAAACCTCCTGCTGCACCTTGTGATGATTTGGATCCATCAAAATTGACTTTGATGAACCCCCCTCGTTGCTTCATCCATGCTATCTGGTAGATCTTCTTCCGGTTGGTGGCTAAATGGTGTGGATGTGGTGGTTGAAATGTTTGTGTGAGTTTGTGTCTAATACGCCATTCGGCGGAACCTTTTTTGGCTCGTATCAATGTTGTACCTAGGTTAGGTGTTTCACTACGAAACACCATGTTGTTCCTTGTTTTCCATATACTCCATAACAACGCGACTAATCTATCCATTTTGACAGCAGGACCGGCAGCTTTGGCAGCATTAAGCATTTGTAGCAGACCAAAATGTGGGTTAAAAAGGAGATTTGTATTAACTCAGTTATGAGAAGCTGCTAATCTCCAACAATATAATTATGTGCAATGTTACATCTCAAAAACAAATGAGTCGTATCATCAATCTCCAATTGACAGAAAGGGCAACAAGAATCAATATTCATGCCTCGGTGAACCAAGGTGCCTCTAGTAGGAAGCGATGCATGGCAAATTTGCCAAAGAAATTTTTTTTGCTTTGGCATGATGTCTAATTTCTAAATCCAATTATACTCCCAAACAAGGGGATTCACAAGATCTAACCCATGGGCCGCCCAAGTTGCTGTTTTAGTAGAAAACTGGCCATTGCCAGAGAGTCCCCAATAGACAGAATCTGGAATTGAATTGGCAGGGATAGGAGTTGCAAGAATCAACTGTAAGTGGATAGAGTCAACTAGTAAACTGAGTTTTGCAATATCCCATTCCTTGCTTGCCATTAAAAACTATGATACCTTAAGGAAGGTATCAATGAGGGATAGGTCCATAACCTTGAGTAAATTAGCTAAGCTATCATTTGCACACCAATTGGCGAGCCAGAAATTAATACTTGTTCCGTCTCCAACTGTCCATCTTGCTCCTTTTCTAAATTGGTATCGATTCTTAAGTATACACTTCCAAGCCCACGAGTCGTTCTTTTTGGCTTTAATAGCAAAGAAGTTTTCGTCAATTTGGTATTTTGCCCGCATTTGTTCCACCCATAGGCTCTAATTATGGAACAATTTTCGGTTAATTTGCTTAAAAAGGCACTATTAACTACTTCCATTTTTCTAAGCCCAAGTCCCCCAGCCTTTTTGGACTGACAGATTTTGTCCCAGGAGACCATAGGTAGGCCCTTATTGTCATTTGACTTTTTCCAAAAAAAATCTCTACTGATTTTATCAAGTTGGTGATGAGTTTCCTTGGGTAGTTGAAAGCACTGCATTGTATGCCCAGGCATTGATTCGATGTTTGACTAGATAAGTGCCATGCGCCTTGCCTTAGATATATGTCTGGTTTTCCAAGTTTGCAATTTTGCAGCTGTTCGGTTGGCTAATTCCGAAAACATTTCTGTTTTTGGCCGACCCTTGAAAACTGGACATCCAAGGTACTTACCAAGGTTAGCTTGGTGCGTAATATTGAAAATGGATGACACAATTTGCTTGTCATGACTAGTTGCATTGTGAGAGAATGTGAGTGACAATTTATGAAAATTGATGAGCTGGCCAAAATTTTGACAAAACATACGCAGTACAGAACTTAGCTCATGACAAGATTCAAGATTAGTTTTGCAAAAAAGAATGTTGTCATCTGCAAAAAGCAAGCATGGGATTTTAGCAGCTCGCGGGATGTTTTGATACCAATCCCGCACTTTTTCCGATGAAACGCCTTGCGCAGGGTCCTGGTTAGAACTTTCATGCATAAAATGAAAAGATACGGGGAGAGGGGGTCTCCTTGGCGTAGTCCTCTAGTAGGCGTAAAAAATTCACAAACGCTATTGTTAACAATCACAGAGTATGAAACGATAGAGAAGCAAGATTTAATCAATTCTACCAACTTGGAATGGAAACCCAATTTGCGTAGTGTACGGAATAGGAAGTCCCATTCTATTCTATCATAGGCCTTTTCCATATCAAGTTTGAGTGCTACCCAGGCCTTCTTGCCTTTCATATTATTGAATTTGGTCATGATTTCATGCGTAAATAGGATGTTGTCATGGATGGACCGTTTAGGCACAAAAACACTTTGGATAGGGTCAATAATCTTTTCCAAAATTGGTCGCATTCAATTAGCAATAATCTTAGAAATAATTTTGTGAGCAGTGTTGCACAGGCTAATAGGCCGAAATTGGGCAGTTGTCGCTGGCTGATTCACTTTTGGGATTAATGCAATAAACGTATGATTAATTTGCTTAAGGAGTTTGCCCTCTTCAAAAAAGGATCTTACCGCGTGACAAACGTTATCTTTAATAATATGCCAATAATCTTGAAAGAAAGCTGCTCTGAATCCATCCGGCCTAGGAGCTTTAAATTTGTCCATTTGGAAAATAGCATCCTTTATTTCCGTTTCTTGAATAGGTTCTAATAATCTATGATTGTCTTCTACGGATACTAAGTTGAGCATGTCTATCTCCATTTCAGAGTTGACGGCTTGTGTAACGCCCCCAACCCTAAAGCCAGGATAGTTACCATTTATCTTAAATCCTGGGACAAAATGGACAAAGTTTTTTCTAAAAATTGACCATTTCCCCAGGCTTACAGCCTTACAATTAATTCCCTCCTCATCCTCCTATTTATGGTTAAATTGTTAATTTCGATAAAGCTTACTGGATATTGATTATAGCTCATTTGGGTTGAATTCGATGGTTATTGATTATAATTCGTTCAGATTGAATTCGAATCAATTATCAGTGGTTTGATTGTTAATTTCGATAAAACTTACTGATTACTGATTATATTTCATTCAGGTTGAATTCGAATCAATTATCAGTGATTTGATTGTTAATTTCGATAAAACTTATTGATTACTGATTATATTTCGTTCAGGTTGAATTCGAATCAATTATCGGTGATATGAGGAAATTGTAGCGTAAATTGAACGATACCATATATATATATATATGTTAGTCGTACTGAACAAAAGTTTATCGTTTATATATATATATATAGTTTATTGATTATATGTCATTTGTCAATTATATGAAAGTTTATTGAGTATGTCAAGTTTATCGATTATATACAGTTATCGATTATATGAAATTTATACATAAGTTTATCGAATATATACTTGGATAAATTATAGATGCTAAGAAATTTATTGATTATATGAGGGCTTCGGTTTATAAAGTTCATTGAATATATAATGTTCATCGATTATGCATGCTCACTGTTTCTATAAAGTTTATTGATTATATAACGCTCATTGATTAAGCATATTTATCGATTATATAAACGTTCATCGATTATACATGCTCACTGTTTCTATAAGGTTTATTGATTATATAATGCTTATTGATTATGCATATTCATCGATTATATATATACTGTTCATCGAATATATATACTTACTTAAAGTCTATTGATTATATAACGCCCATTGATTATACATGTTTATTGATTATATATAAAGTTTATCGAGTATATGATGTTTATTGTTTGTATAATGATTATCAATTTTATGAAATTCTAGATGACACATAGTTCTTGATTATATTAAGTCGATTGCCTTTACATAAATCGCTAATGGTATATTAAGTCAATTGTAGTTCTAAATAAGCTATTGCCTTTACCAAACCTTATGGTTATCGACAAGTCATTGGCAATGAAATAACCTTAGACCATCGGATTGACCAACCGAGTGAGTCAGGTGACCAGTAAATAGGTCGAGGGATAAGGGATCTTTAAAGGTTACTTGCAGTTTTAGCCTAAAGGCTACTTGCAGTTTTAGCCTAATCAACCCAGTACCTCCCTAGAAGTCTACATGTAACTTCAACTTATACATTTCAAAGCTCACTATTTGGCAGAGATTTCAAAGCTCAGTATTTCATTTCTCTGCCAGAAGGCAGAGATAAAGCTCAGTTTTTCATTTCTCTACCAGTAGGCAGGGAATTCAAAGCTCAGTATTTCATTTCTCTGCTAGAAGGCAGAGACAAAGCTCAGTTTTTCATTTCTCTGCCAGTAGGCAGGGAATTCAAAGCTCAGTTTCATTTCTCTGCTAGAAGGCAGAGACAAAGCTCAGTATTTCATTTCTCTGCCACAAGGCAGAGACAAAGCACAATATTTCATTTCTCTGCCAGTAGGCAAAGGATTCAAAGCTCAGTATTTCATTTCTCTGCTAGAAGGCAGAGACAAAGTTCAGTATTTCATTTCTCTGCCAGTAAGGAGACGATTCAAAGTTCAATGTTTCATGATTTTGCCAGTAGGTATAAGTTGAAGTTACATGTTTCATAGCCCTGTTAATATGTAGTAGAGTCAAGAGAAGCATGGTCAAAAAGAGACTCCCAAAGCCTCTGACGGCTTACGAAACAATATACTTTAAATAAACAAGCATGTGAGGTGCAAAGGTCGTTTTGCTGCATTAATAATAAATAGTTTACCAATCACATGACGTAGTTATCTCATTTTATAGTTATCGTTCTATGTTTTCTCACAGAAATCTATTCTTGCATATGACCAGCTACTGTGTGGTGTAGTAAGGATTGTATCGCATGGAACATGAGGGTTGTTTTAGTGGCATTGCTAACTTCATATCGCTTACTACCTGACAGCATC
This sequence comes from Selenicereus undatus, assembly GCA_017589665.1. Classification (NCBI taxonomy): domain Eukaryota; kingdom Viridiplantae; phylum Streptophyta; class Magnoliopsida; order Caryophyllales; family Cactaceae; genus Selenicereus; species Selenicereus undatus. The sequence continues at coordinate 76,838,836 of JACYFF010010365.1, read as the reverse complement.
TTTAATGACATCTTAACGACTATGCACGATTTACATTATATGAACTAACACCAGCTTCGCTACGCTAATGTATTAAGCATCACGTATAAGGTTTTAGCAATGGAGGATCCCTTCGTACAGAGAGTTCAACGAGAGAGTGTTCATGGGTTCAACCCCATTGTGTTATTAAGTTTATGAGTTCATATGAGTGACTTATGGAAAGTTCATCGGGTATAGCTACTCTTAAATTTAAGCTGTTGGTGCAAATGTTAATTTCTCTTATATTGTGAGGGAGAAACATACTGTACGATAGGTGAGCCTTTCAAAATTTGACAAATTACGAACGACGGTTGTAAGTTATTATTGCATTGAAAATGATGTTTTAGGGGAGGGGGTTACCCACGGTGTGATTTTCGCTCATTCCATTTGTCATTGTTGCCCTCCAGGTTTCTGAAGTAAGCCGAAAGGGAGTCGTTGCTACCCTAGAAGTAAAGTGATGTGCTTGTACGTGAACTGCAAAGTGTATTATAATGTAATGATTGTAAATTAAGTCCTTGTGTGCTTGGTTTGCATATCATTAGAGTCGCTCTGTATGGCCGTAAGAGCCACCATCTAAGTTGCCAGGGTTGTACCCTTCGTTGTTCGTTTGTTTAAACATTATACTGCATTGATTGTGGTGCTCCGGGTGGGTAGCCCGTGGAGCTGTGAACTCCGACGAGTGGCCGTTGAGTTAGTTTTACTGTTATTTTCAGTGCAGAGAATTAATTGTAAGGCTGTAAGCCTGGAAAAATGATCAATTTTTAGGGAAAACTCTGTCCGTTTTGTCCCATGATTTAAGATAAATGGTAACTCTCCTGACTTTAGGGTTGGGGGCGTTACAACTTGAGTTGATTTAAATCGGGTAGCAAAGTTAGTGAGAAACATTTTTTCAATTTGTGCAGATGCATCAACCCATACTCCCGAATTATCCTTAATTTTCATAATTTTGCTTCTTACCTTTCTTGCCTTCATAGATTGATGGAAATAGCGGGAGTTTCTATCCCCATTTACAAGCCAGTCTTTTCTTGCCATTTTCCCCCAATATTTCTAGTTAAAGAGGCGCATCTTTTCCCGTTGCTTGATCAGTCTGTAATGCTAGTTATTCAATCGAGTGTTGTTGGGATCCTGCACTAATTTGGTTTCAACTTGAAGAAGCTTCTCCGCATTCCGTTCAAGCTTATGTTTAAAATTTATAAAGGTACTCTTACTCCATGTTTTAAGATCCAATTTGATTTTTTTCAGTTTTTGTGCTAGTTGGTACATAAAGGTACCTTGCGCTCTCATTTTCCAGTTATGTTTGACAATATTATGCATTTCCTGGCACTGAGCCCAAGAGTATTGATACTTGAAATTAGTGCCACGCCGAGGGGGATGTGCTGGCTCCGTATTGAGCAGCACAAATGCATGGTCAAAACATGTAAAAGGGCCATTGGACACTAGATACCGGGGGAACAATTGTTCGCAATCCTCCCTGAAAAGAACTCGATCAATTTTTCATAAATGAGTTGTCCTCTTAAGATTTTCTTCCAAGTGAAAAATCTCCCTTGGACATTAGCATCAATACTTCGAGTGTGGGCCAAGAAGTCATGAGTCGTCGTGTTCGAGAAATAGTTAGAGGGACACCACCAAGCTTATCAAAAGAACAAAGCATTTCATTAAAATCCCCCATAATACACCAAGGTAAATTAATGGAATTACTGAGTTGTTCAAGATGCTGCTAGAAAGCATCTTTATCTTTCTCCTGCGCAGGAGCATAAACTGCTGACAACATAAACTGCTTATTATTGGCTTTCTCGATAACATGACAGTGGATTGCCCTAGTTTCTTTTGCTATAACAGTAACATCAATATTAGATGGGTTCCACAAACACCAAATTCCACCCCCGTGATGGAAGTTTGGGATAGTGTCAAACTGTGGAAAACCCAGATTCCTTATAAGTAATTCCGTATTTTGTTCGTTAACCATAGTTTCGAGAAGAAACCGAATGTCAGGCTTAATGGTACAGTTAATAAAAGCTACTTCCTGTCGAAGTTGGTATTTTTTGGCCCCTTGTACATTTCAACATATGACTTTCATAAAAAATGATTAAGAAAAATAAAAGTCCAGTACATGGGTCATTCCTTGTTTGACATGTGATCCATAAGATCGGTCAGTGAAATGGCCTTGGGAAAGAAGCAAGAGTGCTCAATTCCACTCACCAATAAAATTTGCCGAAAAAGAATGAACCAATCATACAACATAGGTTCAGAGGTAACCAATACCTCATACATACTGGTCAAGATACAAGAAAATAGAATACAAGAATAATGGCCAATAATGGCATTCCAAAAAATAAGACTTCCCATCTGGCCCCAGAAGACGGCATTGGTGAAATCGGTGATGCAAACCAGACAGTGCTGGGCCCAGCAGACTTGAACTGGGTATGATAGTGCAAGCCAGAGACAAAGAGAAGACCATAGAAGCTCACAACTTGTGTCAACAAAAAATGCAAAGCAAAAGTACACAGCGACGAAAAAAAGGAAAGCACCCAGGCAGAACCATTCCATTGCAAACAGTAAAGCCTGTAGCCAATGAAAAATCCAAAATGAAAGCTCCACTACCCTACTTTGAGACACAAGAAAAGGCCATAAAAAAGCAAACCCAAAGTGAGATGAGCAGAAGATAGTGACATAATGAATCCATGTGCATGAATAAAGGTACTTCTTCAATTAAAAAAAGTATAATAAAAATATGCTCAAATCCTTAAGAATGATTACATCACCAAAACCACTAATTGTTCTTGCAAAGAGCGGCATGTAAAAGAGATATTAAATTGACAAGTATATATATACACACACGCACACATAGACATACATAAATACATTGAAAATACTGTGAGAAATTGTGATGTCGGCTATCTTTTAGCCTAGCCAAATAAGCAATTGCAAAGGAGCGGAGAGCAATTAATTGACTACTTGAAAGAGGGCAGAGATACAAGAGTTCTGCTTTTTTGAAGTGAAGGTATGATGGTTATTATATGATAATTAGACAAACAGAAAGCTAGTCCATAAAGCAAGAAAGCAATTAGATCAGTGTGGTATGAGAAATTCCTTCTATTGATCATTTCAATAAATTTTTTGACAAATCCTAATAAGGGCTCTCCTGGATTTGTTCTTTTGGGGTTTTTCTGCATTCAGCAATTTATGGTGTGTTTGATAGGGGGAAAAATCATTTTTTTCGGAAAATAATTTTTCCATTTTACGCCGTTTGGTAAAACAAGGAGGGGAAAATCATTTTACCCCATTTGAAGGAAATTGTTTTCCCTTATAAAAGTAAGAAAAACGATTTTCCAAGCCCAATTTTCGTTGACTAATTTTGTCTCTCGTTCTATTTTCTTTTAATTGTGCCTAAAATCACTATATTTTCATTCTCATTTTGTCTCTCATTCTTCCCCTCGTCTTCATGTTCATCATGTTCGTCGATGATTTCCATCATTAATCTCTGTAATTATTTCCTGAGTTCTCTGATCTTGTTACAGTTGTCCTTTTGAAGAACTTCGCAACCTAAGACACCCATCGTCTCCTCATTCATCATTTTCTTTAATCTGGATTTAATATCACTCAAAGTCAACTGGGTAATAATTGGGAATAGTGAAAAAATTGAGATTCATTAATGTTGACTATCTCTTTTGCTGGGTTTGTTGCTGGATATATTTCTTACTGATGTTTTGGGTTTGATTTTGTAGAGGAGAGAGAAACAGAATTCGTTAGTTGGGTCGGGTCAGAGTAGTGAGCAGGGAAGAGGGTTGATGGTAAAAAGAAATGAAGTGAGTAGGGGGGTTCATTCTATCAAACAGCAAAAAATGAAGTGGAAAAAAAATGATTTTCCATTCTACTAAACAGCTGAAAATGCAAGTGGAAAATCATTTTTCTTGGGAAAATATTTTTCATGGAAAATAATTTTATAAAAAAATAATTTTTTTCCCTACCAAACACACCCTTAATTACGCTATATATTTCAGATCAATAATTTCCAGATAATTACAGAAAAAAATTTCGAAGAATTGACAATTAGGAATAAGACATTAACAAAGATAGGAAAATCATAAAATACCTAACTGTCTTTTCATCACTCATTATGAGCATCACCCAACCAGCCAAGTTAAAAACAGAGCTCCATTTATTTTCCATCACCACTCATAGAGAGAAGGTTGAGAAAGGAATACCTGTGCCCATCGCAAAAAGGGGAAAAGGTTACAAACAAAGATGAGATTCTTCACGACCGGTTCCTCGAACCCATAATTGGGCGTAATCTACAATGACAGAAGTTAAGTTCAACTGACAGTGCCAAATGCAGACTTAGTTCCAAAGTAGAAAGCTCGAAAATTGAAATAATTGAAATTACGCCCCAATTGAGGGTTCTTACTGACTATTCAAACATGGTTAGGCTTGATCTCGCTTAGAGCATGTGCAACGGTCGGCTCACCCGAGGAGAGAGAGTGGCGCGCGAGTCGAGGTGTGGCTGGGACGCATGCAGTGGGCGGCTGCGTCTCGTGGCTCGCCGAGCCGCTACGGGGAGCGAGGCGCCTCAGCCTATTTTTTTTTTGTCGTTTTGTGCCCCAAAACGACGTCGTTTTGGGCGCTCAGAAATTATTTTTTTTTTTGGTTGGGCTGGGCGGTACTGTTCCAACGAGTTGATTTGCAGGTGTCCGTTGGCCCAGCAGCAAGGTGGCCTTTTTTTTTGGGACAAAATTTATGCTATACTTTTGGTTATAAATTGATGCAAATTGTTCCAATTTTTCTCTCACAAATTCTCACATTCTCTCATCCTCTTCATAAAATCTGTCATTTTATTTGCATGTTATTGAGTTAATTTCTCAAGAAAGAAGTAAGAAAAATAGTAAGAATATCTATTTTTTACTTCCTAAAATACCTAATTTGTGTATGAAATTTGAGATTTTATTTGACTAACATTGTTATTTTTGTATTTGTAGGTAAGTTGTTTGTGTTATATTTTGTCAAGGAAGAAGTGAAGATAATTGTGAGTAGTAATTTAATTTATTTTCATGTGTTTGTTGCTATATTCAAATTTGTAATGAGTATATGTTTGTAATGTAGTAGCTATATTTGATTAATTATGTTTAATATAGTAGGTATGATTATTTGTGTTACGAAATATTTTGACATTACGGTTATAAATATTGAATGAAAATATGATTACGCAAATATTTTAGAGCATGTTAATGTGTATGTTATTATATGTAAATATATGTAGATGTTATTACATGTGAGTGGTTTCCTTGTCTTTAATTATATGTTAACGTATATGAAAATTAAAATGAACATGTCACATTATTAAATGAATGATTTAATTTATTTTCTGTATATGTTAGTGATATGAACATGTTAACATATTTGGTAAAGAAAATGAACATTTTATTTTATAAAATGAATGGTGTGCTTTATTATTCGTAAATGTTATTAAAATGAATATGTTAATGTGAATGATAATTAAAATGAAGAAGTTAGTCCCGATTTAAATGAACGTGTTACTTGGTGAAGTGAATTGTTGTTTTTTTTTTTTAGTTTATGGTATTACAAAAATTTAATTTTAATGTTAATGTACATGAAAATTAAAATGAACATGGCACTTGATTAAATTAATGATGTGATGTGTTTTTCGTATATGTGAGAAATATGAACATGTTAATATATATGTTGTTAAAAATTAAAGAAGAACATGTTAATGTACATGAAAATGAAAATGAACATGTCACTTGATTAAGTGAATGATTTAATTTGGTTATCGTATATTTGAGTGATATTTACATGTTAATATTTTTGTTAACTAAAATTAACATTTTGTTTTATAAAATGAATGGTGTGCTTTACTTTTAATGTTAATGTACATGAAAATGAAAAATGAACATGTCACTTGATTAGGTGAATGATTTAATTTGGTTGTCGTATATTTGAGTGATATTTACATGTTAATATTCTTGTTAACCAAAATTAACATTTTGTTTTATAAAATGAATGGTGTGCTATACTTTTCATAAATGTTATTAAAATTAATATGGTAATGTGTATGATAATTAAAATGAAGATGTTAGTCCCAATTTAAATGAACGTGTTACTTGGTGAAGTGAATTGTTATCTTTTTTTTTTATTATATGGTATTACCAAAATTTAATTTTAATGTTAATGTACATGAAAATGAAAATGAACATGTCACTTGATTAAGTGAATGATTTAATTTGGTTGTCGCATATTTGAGTGATATTTACATGTTAATATTTTTGTTAACTAAAATTAACATTTTGTTAAATTTTGTTATTTTTGGTATGTGGTACTAACAAATTAAAATGAACATGTTAAACGTATACGAGATTTAAAATAAAAATGTTACTTGATGCAGTTATTAATATGATTAATTTAAAATTTGTAGGTGGTAATTTCATCTGAAATATGGATCCTAACACTCCCCCGTCCTTCATGAGCTTGCTTGAGGGTGACGATTCCCCCCAAGTGGAGCGTAATAGTGCTACCCCAATCCCCGCACACAATCGTCATGTGTCTTACCCCCCTTATGTGCCACAAAACTACCAACACTATCTGCATCATCCATATTACCCACCCCACCTTACCTCGAAGAATCCGAGTGGTTCAAGTCAGAATCCTCGACCATGTCCTCCACCATATTACACATCAACACATAACGAACCTTTCAATGTGCGTTGGAGTGAATACCCGTACTACCCTCCTCACTATCCGCCGCCACCTCCTCATCCAAATTACCTTTCTATGGGGAGCAACTCCACACCCTCATCCACACCGACAGGATCAGTGGTCGGGCTAGGGTAGTCTGAGACAAACATTGAGGCAAGTACTGATGAGGGAGACGTGGAGGAAGTAATGGGAGGTACGATGGGTGGTGCGAAGAAGTGGACATTTGAGGAAGATCAACAACTTATTCGGGCATGGATAAATGTAGGGACAAACCCGATTGTTGGGGCTGACCAAAGGAAAACTAGTTTCTGGAGTAGGGTGGCCTCAGCTTTCAATGAGTACCGTCCACAAGGGGCATTGGCACGAACTGCGAAGACATGTAACAGTCGATGGCTTTGGTGTGCCCCAATAGTCAACAAATGGATAGGTGTTATGCTCGAAGTAGAACGAAGTAATCACAGTGGGTGGAATGAGGTGAATATTGTACAAGAGGCCCATAGATTGTACGTTGAGCGTACATCGAAAAAGTTTGAGTTGGAGCATTGGTATGAGATGCTAAAGGACCAGTCAAAGTGGCGGGCGATATCTGACCCACCTAAGTCAGGGTCAGGATCGTCGAAAAGGTCCAAACCCGACACCGAAGAGGCTGGAGATGAAGCTGTTGGTGGAGGTGAAAGACCTGAGGGCCGCAAAGCCGCAAAGAGAAGGATGAAACAAAGGGCGCACAACATAGGTTTTGATCTAGTAGCATCTGAGCTGAAGGACATCAAGACTGCCAACATGGATATGAATGAAATGTTCAAAGAGTTCTTCGTCACAAAACAACAAGAGATGTCTCAGAAAATACTGATAAGGGAAGCAAAACTGAGGAGGGAGGAGGATCGAATCATGATGATCGACACCTCCACAATGCCTCCTCAACAAGCGTCTTACTACGAGCAAAGGAAAGCGGAAATAATGCAAAAGAGATATGGAAGCTCATCGTCACATCAGTAATATGTCTCCCCTCCCCCCTAATGTTGTAGACAACGAGAACTATGTGTCTCATCGTATGTTGTAACATGTTATATGGCTTTTGTTTTGCATGTGATGTAGTAGATAGGAGTTTGGTTACTCTTATGTATCTCAACTTATGTTATGAAATTATGAAAATTGGGTGTGTCTATTATTGTTTAATAAAAACAGTTACTCTTATGTACATTAACGCGTAATCATGATTATTTGCGCAGGCCATTTGAAATGGAAAATTTGAAATGGAAAATTTTAATGAGGATACGCTACCTACTGACGAGGAATCATTGTCCTCCCCCTCGTCGACCTCTTCCTCATCAGATGATAATGTCATAATCCATGGCATGGCGGCGTACGTCCAATACCAACAACGGGTGCAACAACAAATGATGTTCCTTACGCAACTGAGGCACGCACCAACGGAGATGACGCCATCGGCATCTACGCCTTGAATACAAAGGAGATGTATTAGGAGAGATAGAGAAGCTGCCCACAACCGCTTAAACCAAGACTACTTCGCTGAAGATTCAGTGTACAATGAACATCATTTTCGACGGAGATTCAGAATGCGGAGGCACTTATTTGTCCGTATTGTTGAAGCACTCAGCAATCATTCAGTGTACTTTCAGGTGAGGTACGACGCGGCGGGAAAGAGTGGGTTGTCGCCATTAACCAAATGCACCGCAGCCATTCGAATGCTTGCGTATGGTGTAGCAGCTGATTGTGTTGACGAGTACTTGAAGATTGGTGCCAGCACCGCATTGAAATGCCTCAAAAAGTTCGCCTCATGTGTCGTTGAGGTGTTCGGGGAGCAGTACTTGAGAAAACCAAATCAAGCTGACGTAGATCGCTTACTGCAAGTTGCTGAAGCCCGTGACTTTCCCGGCATGTTGGGAAGCATAGACTGCATGCACTGGGAGTGGAAGAATTGTCCAACGGCTTGGAGGGCATCATTTCAAAAACAAGTTTACAAGGTGCCAACAATTATCCTTGAAGTCGTTGCGTCATACGACCTTTGGATATGGCATGCATTCTTCGGGTTGCCTGGAAGTTTCAATGACATCAATGTCCTCGATCGCTCACCGGTTTTCCAAGATATGTACGAGGATCGTGCTCCTAAATGTGAGTATGTCGTCAATGAGCATCAGTACAACATAGGATACTATCTTTAAGATGGAATTTATCCACAATGGGCGACATTTGTTAAAACAATCCCACTTCCCCAAGGGACGAAGAAAAAACTTTTCGCAGAACGTCAAGAATCGATAAGGAAGGATGTTGAGCGAGCCTTCGGTGTGTTGCAAGCTCGATTTGCCATTGTACGTGGGCCCGCTCGTCTGATGGATCAAAGCGAAATTGGTATTGTCATGAGAGCATGTGTCATACTCCATAACATGATTGCGGAGGACGAGCGGGACAACTGCGAGCTTGCATTTGACTACGACGTTGTCGACGGATCTGTCCCGGAGGCGATCATTAACCATGATCATCACCCGTGCTATGAGACGCACTTTCAACGATCATGCCAAGTTCGCAACTTCAATACGCATTTAGCTCTTCAAGCAGACTTGATTGAGGAAATATGGAAGCGAAATTCGGGTCCGCGCCACAGAAGATAGTTTACTCATGTTCATATTCTCAATTTTTTTTTTAACTGTTCAACTATTGTAATTTTCTCCCCGTCCCACGTCAACCAATGTAACTCATTTTTATTTTATTATCGGACTCTTGTAATTTGTGATTTTATGCATGTGGCCTTTATATTTTCGAAATTGTTGTGTTCTTTTAATAACATTTACGACCCTCTAATTTTTTGTGTATAATAGTTATTACGTGCACATTATTTTTTTTCCCAATACAACTTAAACCCAAATAACCAACCCAAAAAATTAAAATTGATAGGAAGGTCATTAAATGTTGTCTTCATTCATCATCATATTGTGATTTATTTTAAATTATTCACGCGCGACAATTTTAATTTCGTTTAATGTCAACCAACGCATCTTTTTAAATTTATTTATTGCACTCTTGTAGTTTATATATTAAGCCATATGTCAATTTCTTTATTCAAACTTTTGCACTGTTCTTGTCAAAAAATTTACGATCCTTCAAATTTTTTCGTTACCGAATTATCATCTCCAACTTATTTTCCCCAAAAATAATTAAACCAAATGACCAACCAAATAAAATTAATAAAACTCAAACAATTAAATTTGATTATGTGTGGGGTCCATAGGTATTATTTTATTTGGTGAGGGAAAGTGATGAGCCAACCATTGCAGAGAGTGAGGATTGTGAGGCAAAAAGTTGGAAACAGGGCTGATGTGACAGTGGAAGGGTCCAGCTGGTGAGCCAATTTTTGGCTCACCATTGTTTTTGCTCTTAGATGGGCGGTGATTTAAGAATAATCCAAGCTCATTTCTCCGTCCCCACGAACCCTAACCCCAATCGAACTAATTTTCTCGCCCAGAATCTCGATTATCTGGTAATTTCTGCGTTTCCAGGATGACTACTTATAGAAACAAAAACAGAGCAACGGAGATACACACACAAGTATCTTTATAGAGATATCGTAAGATACACACGGCAAAGGTGTGTTCTGAGTTCTGACTTAGTTCTGGCATCTGAATTGCAAAGACCAAAGACCAACGACCAACAAATTCATTTTCTTTTAATTTCCCATCGTACGTACTTCTTGCCCTGCAACGGCTATCAGAATAGGGAAGCTCGATCAATTGGCAGCTGGCCCACCTGCAACAAACTTTAGTTTCTTTTAATTTTTCATATTTTAGCCATTCCCAGCCGTAGGGAAGCTCGATCAATTGGCAGCTGGCCCACCTGCAACAAACTTTAGTTTCTTTTAATTTTTCATATTTTAGCCATTCCCAGCCGGCCTGCAATGACTGAGGATGTGATCTGTTAGGAAATATTATGTATTTAGTTTCCTAGTTATCCATGGTTTCCTAATTCCTTAAGGCATTGCCTTCGTAATTATTGTAGGCTTGGGAAACTTGGGCAGCACGCTAGGGCTAGGGCTGGGCGTGAGAGTCTTGCGCTATATATATTCATCAATGTATCATGAGCTAATGATATACACATATACAATTCTTGACTTCATCCTTGACATATTTCTTCATGATCATATGGGATCACACAAAAACAAGAGACTATACAGTAAGTCTAACCATGCTTGGTTAACTCAAAACGACACTGAGCGGGATACTCCCAGACCTATAACCCCAAGTGGAAGATCCTCTGCACGCTGTGCATTCCGTGCAAGCGGGTCTTTCATAATGGATTCCTTTACAGGCTAATTACTGTAGTTGTGGCTTTAGTCGGGTGGTGCAGTGTTCGTTAATTTATGGCTTTCGAACAGGACATGGTGCCAGTGGCGAAGCCAGAATTTTAGGAAAGGGGTGTCGGAAATAATAATACATACAATATAAAATTTAATATTAGTCATGAAACTAAAATTAAATAACCATTATTTAACATCTAATTTAGTTGTCCTCGACGAGACATCATATTTTAAAAACAATGTCTAATATTATCATCAGCAATAGCAAATTTTGAAGGATAATTTTTGCGTTTGGGGGGGGGGGGCCGCGCTGTTCATTAATGTGTACAATATTTTTTTTTAAAAAAGAGACTAATATAAGCCAATTCACTAAATACATAGTTCATTAATCTAGTGATTAAAAGTCTAACCATTGCAAGAGACTTAAGTAACTATATTATTTAATCATATATAATTCTAATTTAGTAAACTATTGTACAATCAAACTTAAAAGTAAAATATTTATTTCTTTTTTTTAGAGTAAAATTAATATCTTTCAAGTTTCACTAATATAAAAATAAAACTTTAAAAAACTATCACATAATGGTGATTGGTGCGGTTTGATTATCAGTATTGAGACTTGAGATTTTTTTTTAATAGAAGAGACTTAAGAAAGTTTGTAAACAAAATAAAATTACGTTATAGAAAACATAATTAATTGGATAAGCTATGAGAAAGTAGTGAAAGGTTAGAAATTAAGGAATATGCTTATTTAAAAGATGAAATAAACATGTCAAACTCCTAAATTTCGGCAAGAGTCACAAACCTACCTATATAGAACCTTACGCCTATTGTATCATTTGGAACCTAAAATTGTGCAAAGTTAGGTTAGGAAAGTTGGGGCATCCAAAATTGCAACTAGTGACCTATTTTTGTCTTTAATACCCAAAAAAATGCACTGATAATATTTAAAAAAGAGGAAAAAGATAGGGATTAACTGATCAGGACTAGACAAAACATTCTTAAAAAATCAAAACATGCAAAAATGAGTGAAAATATTTTTTAAAAAAAGGGAAAGATGGCAACAAACTCTTCAAGGCTGGGCAAAAATATTCAAAGTACATAGAAGAAAGATCGAACACATGACCTAAGGAACCACCCAGCCAGATGATACATGCATTGAACTACTAAGCTAAAGGGAGCTTCATGCAAACTTGCCTAATCTTATAAATTTAACTTCTAATTTTTCTAATTTTTGCCACACACTATTTTTTTTTTTTTTGGGAGGGATGTCGGGTGACTCCACTGACACCACGCTGAATCAGCCGTTGCACGGTGGTAGCGCAAGGTGAGGGCCAGGTGGAGATCGATGTATGGACATATTCGTAGGACATTGTACGGGCATTGCAGGAATGGTCATTCGTTCCAGTCCAAGCTAAAGCCTTATTTGCTAATTGTAAGAGTCTAGTTCAACAGTTTAGTGTTTTAAGAGTCTTTAAAGTTAATAGACAACTAGTTAAGGAGGCTCATGACTTGACATTTTTAACACGTACGAGAAATACTCCACCAGTAAGGTAATATCGTATGTTATCCTTTACTGCATTACCTATTGCTTAAAAAAAAAAAAAAACCACCCTATAGTATTAATTTTTAATTTTCAAAATACATATTTATTTAGATACCAAATAAAATACTTATCGCAATACTAAATAAATACTTGCAATTGTTCCATTTTTGGGAGGGGGATGTCCATTACAATAAAACAATTTAAGGTGAACTGACATAGATAAATTTATACTATAAACCTCAAAGTTCAAGGTATAATACAATATAATCTTCTACGTACAAGCACGACATTCGCATTCCCGCCATCAAATTCAACAATCAAATGAAGGCCTTACATTTTCAAGAAGCAGGCAAATGGTCTCCATTATAGGCTATCAATTGAGGTCCTATTTGACAAACAATTGTTAACTGTTTATGTTAGTTGTTAGCTATTATCTGTTTGAATTAGTTGTTTACGTTAACTCTTTAAGTTAGTTGTTTATAGAAAAATTATTTGATAAAGTTAGCTGTTTCTAAGAAAAATATTTGGCAAAATTACTTTTTAATAGAACATATTTATTTTTATGTATTGGACATCTTATTTTCTTTTTAAAAAGAATTAAATTTTTGTCATGTATAAAAATTAACTTCATTTACAATCACCCAAAAAAAAAACTTTCATTAATAAGATTTTACCTTTTTTACTAATTCTACATAACATGTATTCATCGTTTATCTTATTTCTTTTCAATTTGTACTTTTTTAAATGATGTCAATGTTTCATAAAGTTATTTTGTTATTTATTAGATTTTTTGAGTTATGAATTGAAATTGAAATTTATATGATTTTCTAATGACTTTGGCCACATTTGGTAAAGAGCTTTTTGGGTGTACAAAGAACTTTTTGAGGGTATTAATTAGCTATTTGACTCTGATCAAAAAGCTATTTGGATTGTTTGGTTGATTAGCTTTTTATACCCAAAAATCTCTTTTACAAAAAACTCTTTGGGACAGCTTTTTCAAAGTGCTTTTTAATGTTTATTATTACAATAACCATAATAATATTATAGTTTAGACAAATTTAAATCACATGTCATTCACAAATGATATTTCCGAATGTTGGATGTTTATGCTTTAAATTTTTCAATTTATTTTTTTTCTCTTTTAGGACAAGAGTTGTGGAGCTTTTAATGGTTTTAATTTTCTCTTTTATTATTCTCTTTTAGGACAAGAGTCATAATGTCGAAGATAATGCTTTTAATTTTAACGTCTTAATTTAATAAATCATTTATGTTAGTTGGTCCTACATGATATATAAATATTTTTTATATCACATAATTTCAATTACTATTAGAAAAGAAAACATTCAACATTAAAAACATATTTTGATAATAAATACTAAAACTAGGAAAAGGTATAAAATGTACTTTTATATATCACATAAGTTTTAATTTATAATTCATATCGAAAATAAAATAAATATCCAATGAAAAATTGTATTGTTTGAAAAATAATGAAATTGCATAATAGGCATAAGTGAAATTTTATCAAATAGCTTTGTTAGAAACAGCTAACTTCACCAAACATTTTTCTCACAAGTAGCTTTTATCAAATAACTTTGTTAGAAACAGCTAACTTTAGCAAACATCTTTTTCACAAACAACTAATGCAATCAGGTAAGTCAAACAACTAATGCAATCAGCTAACAGCTAACGGCTAATGCAATCTGCTAACAGCTAACAATTAACAACTGATTGTCAAACAGGGCATTTATCTTCATCAGATTCAATTCATATAAAACATACTATGATTATTATCAAATGTTACTATTTTGCATTAATCTAAATCTCATTGTCTAGGTAATCAAAAGGTTGATTGAATTAATCTAAAGTATAAATATCAAATATTGATAAATGTGTGTAGTGAGAGAACTAAATAAGTTGGACATAATATACTAACAGAATTAGAAAACCTACGCCAAAAAGTACACTACTTGACTAAAAAAATGCAACAACGAAAGAGACAAATGTAACTTCAAAGTTTTGTTTCCCCCCCCCCCCGCCCAAAAAAAAAATGAAGAAAGGGTTTTACTCTTGTTAATCCTTGAGATCTAACTAGGTTCGAATGGTATTAACATAAACCTTCAAGCAACACTTTATGATACTTTATTCTCTTTCTATTTCATAAAACCAATATTACATAAATATAATTTAATGTCATGTAGTGTAATTTTTTGAAACTCTTGAAAAAATGTGTCATTTCTGCTAAAAAACTCTTTTGAAAATACTAATGGAAATAGCCTTTTCAAAAAGAGTTACTTCGGGACAAATAGTTGTTCTAAACAACTGTTTACCAAACACTTATTTAACTATTTGACTTGATCAAAAATAGTTAAAATACCTCCAGACAACTCTTTTTATTCAAAAAAAGTATTGTTGTCAAATACCCCTGAATGGCACAGTAAAGCATTGGCCACTCATATGAGCATGTTGGTTTTCATTGTACAAACTAGAAGTTTTTTTTTTTGGGGGGGGGGGGGGGGGCCGGGGCGTCATTATTAAGTGCAGTTGATTACTTTTAGTTTGGCTATTGGCCTAAAGAAATTGTTGGGGTGCCAGGTATCTCTGACTAAAATTCAAATAAAACACTGGTATGGAAGAACGTATGTTGAGTTATTATATTCAAGTTTTGATGATAACAAATCCAAGTGTAAAAATGTGTCCAAGTAGTGTTGCTCCAAACATGATCTGCAAACAGGCCTAACTGGTGTTTGTAATCTTTAATGTGTTAACTGGTTTGCTACATGTGAGAACAAGTTCTTAAAACAGGTTTTAAGTGGGTGATTCTACATTAAGTCAAGAACGCCACCTCACAGTTGGTTGTAAGGCCTGTTCACAGCAGCTCTTCTAGCAATGCAAAGAACAACTCCACCAAACAAGGTAGCCTTGATGTTCCCAGCAGCTTCTCTAGCGATGCAAAGAACAACCCCAGCAAACAAGGTAGCCTTGATGTTCACAGCAGTTCTACGGATCTTGGACAAGATTCAAACAAGAAGTCTTGGGTACATAGGCTTTATTTATTTACACTCTTGTTAATATGCCAATATTGAAAAAGTTTTTTAAACATCTCTTGAATCGGTATTTGCGCTAAGTGCTTCAGAACACCAGACTGCGAACAACCCTGCAAACAGGGTGCCTAGGGTGTTTCTGACCTGAAGTGGCCATACCCGATTATCTTTGAAAAAATTATTTCGGTTGGCCAAAATCTCCAGAATATTTTCAAATTATATTCTTCTGGAAAATATATTTCTTGAATATATTATGGGAGATTTGGGAAAATAGATTTTGGGAGATTTGTCAAAATTGGAAGATTTTCTCTGCCCATATCTTCGGATGTGATAAGGTTTTTAATTTGCTAAAGATTTCTGGTTGCCTTGCTTAAAGCTTACCCACGGCTATAAGGAGATAAAGGTTATCTCTTAAGATAACAAATCCCTTAGATTTTGGGAAATATTTTATCACTAGCCGTTGGGAGCTTTTGTTTTGAAAAATCACCTTCCAAACTTAGGTGATTTCCTTTCCTCTCCTTGGTTTTTGACCGTTGGAATTTATGGTTAAAAACAGCTTCGTTTTCACTGAACATAGCGACACATAATGAGCTATAGAGAGAAGAAAGCAAAAAGAAATCTTGAAACACAACATTCCCAAAAGGCAAAATTTCAAAAGAGGTTTTTCTAGTGAAAAGAATTTCTGAACTTCACTTGAGAAGAGAAAAACCAGTTCAAGTTGTGTTTAAAGCAAGCTTTCAATATATTGGCATAATAGGAACTTCATTGTACCTTACATCTGCTTAGTCAGAAGCACCCCCTGTAAGGTGTTTGTAACCCTGATCTTGAATCAGAAAAGTGAGTGAGTGGTCCTAAGTCGAGTGGACTTTGGACGTGTCCTATCTGGTGAGATTTGGACGTGGTGTAATCTGCCTTGAGAAGGAGATTACGTGGTTGCAAGGTTGTAACAAGGTGTGTTGCAATTGTAACGTGTTAAGCCCGGTTTAGTGAAGTGGTTAAATCCTACACGAGGTAGGTCGTGGTTTTTCACACCTCAGTTGGGCTAGAGGTGTTTTCCACGTAAAAATTGCGTGTGCTTTAATTCCGCATTTATCTTGGTGATTTTCGTATTTGCAATATCTGAAAACACCCCCTGCAAACAAGTCAACAGGGTGTTCGTCATCTGAGAACAACCTCAGTCAGGGTGTTTCTCATATATAACGCGAAAATCAGACACCACAATTCACCCCCCCTCTTGTGGAAGTATACTCTAAGATCTAACGTAGGGGAAGAAAAATGGTGTTGAAGCACATGCTCCAAACACTAAAGCTCTGTTTGGTTATTGGAAAATTGGGCGGAAAGAAAAAATTTAGGAAAGTAACTTTTCTTCTTGCGTTTGGTTTAGAGGAAATTACAAAGAAAAAAATATGGAGGAAAATTAGGTGAAAAAATTGTTATAAACAAGTAATAAATTTTTTTCTTATAAAATTGTCAGGAGAGTCTAGGAAAAGTTCCCAAAAGAATTCCTAACCTTCTCCACTCTTGCACTACTTAGATGACATCATCATGATTAAAGTAATTCATCAACATTCAAAATTTTCATCCAAATTCTTGTATTTTTTCCTCAATTCAAACAAGGGAAAAAAAACTCACTTTCTCTCTAGTTTTTTTTCTTTCACATTTTTTTCCTTCAACTTTTTTTCCACTAAATTTTCCAAGGATCAAATGGAACCAAAAAAATCTATCCAGAATACAATTGCATGGTTAACACTTCCTAAATAATCTCCCCGGCTCTTTCTCTCATTATGTTGTATTTGAATGTCCATCAATCCCCTATTAGTGATTAAATTAGTGAAAAGTCATAGTAGACTCATCGCTTGCCGCTATCACCATAACATATGAGATAACAAATTATTCGAGTGTTCATATACTATGTTCGGATTGGTAAAAATTAATGAAAAGAAAAAAAAGAAAAAAATAAAATTAAGATAATGCGTTATGAACTGGTTGCTTGATGTTAGAGAATTTGTGGTCGAACTATTTATGAGTCGCATTTATGGAAAGCAGTTACATGAAACAAGAATTATGTATTGAAGTTAAACTTATTAGTTTTTCTCTATAAGTAAGAAAGGGAGAAACTAATAGGACACACATAACAGCTACACAAGATACCATCGGAAAAAATACCAAGAGGGAGCTTGGTGAGTGGGAGAGTGTAGGGAAAAAATACCAACATTTAATATGTTGATATAGTGGCTCTTGATAGATTTTTGGGTGAAAAAAATAAGTATCTTGTCGCTGCGTGACCTTATGAACGATGACCCTTCGACTTAAAGGTATGATGTGAAATCGAAACTTGATGATGCTACTTTAATATGTTTCTTGAGGGCCACGATGTATACAGTCCAGGGAGAACACATATGTTAGTTGATGGTAATATTATGAGTGATTAAGAAAAAAATTATCCATCTTCACTATATTAGCCCAATCGATTATACCGAGCATACAATCATATGGCATAAGGGAATTAGAAATGCCACTGGTGATGTTTAGGATGATTTGGGGTATAGTATTTCGTGAAAGTATTATGTTAATTAGATGGTGACTAAATATATCACTATTGGTTATTTTTGGGTTGCACGCCCTATTCCCGATATGAAGCGTGAAGATTTTAAATTTGTGAAGAACTTGCGATTTGCGGCCTATGTGGCCAAATGAGAGTTGTTGGCCGACCCTAATGTTATTAGGGCTCTGATGGCCATTAAAACAGCTAAAAGATGGTAACCCTAATTGATCCTAACTTATATAAAGAGGTCTAGCTAGGGATCAATTATTTACATATAAAAATCTCATACCCTTCTCTCTCACAACCTCCCTACCATTTACTGAGATTTGGGCTTAGGATGTGACCTTTAAGACGACTCTAGTACCGGTAGCCTTCTTCTAGCAGCATTTAGGTTATGAGGGCTAATTCCGACATTCTATTTTGCTTCAATGTTAGTCCCTTATTATCTTACACGATCCGTAAGAATCCAACATTCTTAGTCTATCAAAGCTCCACACAACGAGAATGGGGCGTAGAATGGGCAAAGCTATATTCGTATCCATATATGTTATTCATAATCATTCTTATCTTCATTCTCGTACAGACACCCTGATTTTTAAAATGTATCTCTATAGTGATACCCATTAGATATTTCAAACATTTTAAGTTTGTTTCGGACATACGTAAATGTTAAAAAACAATGCCCATTGAGTACTTTGGGAGTTGGGGGAAGGGGCGGGTGACAGGGGTGGAGAAACTCACAATAAATTTCACAAAATAACTGTTTACAAAATTCTTGCCCTTCTATTTTACAGTTGAAGTGCAAACGCAGGAGAAAAATAAGGGCAGAATAGGGGACACTATGACTATGCCAGCTCACAGCACATCAATTACAGCTGGTCATATCGCTCATGTCTCATCTCATGAGTCGTGAACAACAAGATGAGCTAACTCAATTTAGGTCATAGGGTTTTCTATCACATAAGTCCACATGCTTCCACACTGCCCATAATTTCTTTAGCCCAAAATAAAAATAAAAATATGAGTACTGAGCAGGGGTAGGTATGGGGTGGGTGATGCTCATATCTGAACACAAATCCGAATACCAGAACCCATTTTTAGTATACCGTTCCATACTTACATATTTCTCATTTTTAACATCCATATCCATTACAAACACAGAGTTTTTTAGGTTTGGTCAGCTGAGACTCTCATTCCTATACACAATTGTAAAATAATTAAATATATAGTCCTGCTGTGTAAATAAATCCAACACCCTAATCTGAATTTGATGGAAAACAGGATTTGCTCCAACTGCAAGAGTTGATTGTTAAACGTAAATCATTCCTAACTATCCAAAGTGGCCAAATTACCGTAAAAAGTGGAGATCCAAACATGCATGCCCTCAAAGGGAAGAACATGGTTTACAGATTCTGGAAACAACCCACAAAACCTCCAATATCTCATTCAGTATGAGATTCTAATGAGATACTTACTAATGAGACACTTTTTCAAATTAAACGCCTCCTGTAGTAAAACATTTATCAGTTTACTTCAAACAATTCTCTCCTTCTCGCAAGGGATGGAAGAGAATTAAGAGCAGCTCCAACAGGAGGCTCGCCCTCCTCGGGAGTCACGTCGAGCGGTTCACGCCACTTGTAGCGAACCTTGGGTTGCCTCACCAATTTTTTTTCTGCTTTTTTTGTAATTTTATTATTTTACTTGGTGAGCCAAACTTATAAGCCTTACATTGAAAAAAGAAAGGATCGTTAGCCGAACACATACTAACATATCAAATCATATGTTTTCTCCATCCCGAGGATACCCTTTCCATTGAATCTAGATTGGTCATATTTATATGGTTCAGTAGAAAAGCAAACATCCACATTACCATGTACAAACTAACACCGACATAAGTGGACCTCCGTCCCCCATTTGAATTTTCAGGAGAATTTTAGTAAAAGCATAATCATATCCCGTTCTCACTATGCTAGAACACTTGTAGATTCCTAACAAAAATGCTCCTGCAGCCACAAAGATCCAAGCTTGAAACACCATTGATTAACGAGCTGGAAGAATAACACAAAAATGTTGACATAACAGATCATTTTGTGCTATTTTTTCAGCTCGAAAACACTCATACTACAAAATTCCAGCAAGTTCACGAGGTACTATTCAAAATTTCTGAATTCACTACTGTTAATGACCCATTTTGCTTTACTGCCTCAACATGACTATATACAATTATCTGGCAGAGCTTCTATCCTGAACCAGTATATACATTAGCAAACCCAAAGACTCATTTACCTAGTCTAGCTGTCTTGTCCAATCAAAGGGTTCCCAATCCCTGGCGAATGCCGCCACTGCTTGCCTCTGGACCTCAATTGATTCATACCTCCTACGACGGTACATATCTTCATCTTGAGTCTGCAGCATACCCCTAATGACAATGAGACCGAAGCTGCTTTTGAACTGTGTCTAATCATCAATGACATGGACAAATCCCCTCTTCAGCCCAAACTCCACATGGAAGTAAGGGAAATGCTTGGGGATTGAAGACCGCAGCCCCTTATCACTTGTGTCAATCAGCTTCTTGGCATTGTGCTGACTCCACTCATCTTCAGCCTCGTCGATTGCCTGGGCAAAGAAAGCGAAGAAAAAGATAAAGACCCACCATAAAATTGCATAGCAAGCAACAGACAAGTATTTGCAGAATGAATAGCAGCACATGCAGTTTACTTGCTCAGGAATCAGGTTACTAGTCAAAGTTAATCAGGATTGATTATTTTAATAATCTTTTGGCATTGCAAATACAGCTAACATGCAAACTCCAAAATTCAAGACTTTTAATATGCAACAAGAAAAGCAGCAAGAATTGGAATGTCACTTTAATAAACATACTACCGGAACATTTAACTGGCTCACTACTACGATAACTTTATCCAAAGGCAATGTAGCAGCACTGCTAAACTTATACTCTTGCCTAGGCCCACAAAAGCACTGTAGTTGTTTGTGAATTGTGGTCTCCCCTAGAGCTGCTACCACCTAGGCAGCCCAAATGCACATCCACAGGGAGTTGCAGTCTTGCAGTCTTGTCAACATCTTTCCTTTTCCTTTTTATTTTTTGGGTTTTCCCGGGGGGGGGGGGGGTTGGGGAGGCTATTAACTTTGGTTCACTATATGAAAGTTAATTATTTGGCTAGCAGTTCCATATAAAATTTTGCCAGACAAATGCATTACTAATGAGAACCAAGCAAACCTCTAGGACATACTACACAAAATTCATGTAGAAAGAAGTGTGCCCTAGTCATATTCAATATAAATAATATCTTTTATGTCAGAAGTATCCCCTATCTGTATTCAACAGCAGAAATCTTCTATACCAATAATAGAAAATCGACAATCATAGATTCATGGGGATATTAGACACCAGAAAATAAGAAACTTAAATGAAAAAGTAAATAAGAGTAAATAAAAAGAACATATGTTCAACAAGTAGCACAACTTCCAACATAATTAAAGAACATTGAAATTAGGAGATTAAGATAAGCAAACAGATAGCAGGTGTCAACTGTAGGGACACAAAGGATGAATCATTACATCTACAGTTATCAATGTTGAGAAAAGAATGCAAGCAAACCAACCTTTTTAAAATAGAGGGGTGCAGCTTTAGCAATATCTCGGGGCAAGGGAATGCAATCAATCAAGCAATGACAGCATTGCTGGGCCAAACCCATCACTGTATCAAAAAATATCACCTCTTTATCTTGCTTCGCAAACATCAAGATGAGGCATTTCTTGAAGTTCCGTATCTCCTCCCAAACATTATCACAACCATACATGAGCCTAGTTCATGCTGTTTAAATGGATTCAATAACAAAGGATGACTGAGATAAAAGATCAGTTACTGAAACTATGAAATAAAATGGCAATATATCGAAAGAAGGTAACATACCTAAACTACCAGCAGTGAGCAAACGGAAACTCTTCTCAGAAGACAGTACAACCTGCTTACAAACACAACAAACTTCTACCAACACTATGCCACTGTAACAAAAAAATAACTACGGGGTCGACTCTCAGCGATCTAAGATCTTAATCCCATTCCGCCACAACTTTCTATCCTCCGTCAAACCGACAAATCTCAAGTCATCTCTGATCACCTCATCCAAGCTCTTCTTTGGTCGTCCCCTCCCTCTTTTGCCTTCGGGAATGTTGATCCTCTCACATCGCCTCACTGGAGCGTCCACATTCCTTCTCTTCACATGACCAAACCATCGAAATCTTGTTTCTCTCATCTTATCTCCGATGGGAACCACTTTAACTAAGTCCCTGATAACTCCATTCTTAATTCTGTCTATCCTTGTATAACCACATATCCACCTTATCATCCTTATCTCTCCTACCGTCAACCTTTGAACTTGCGTCTTTTTTGGAGGCTAACATTCTGATCCATGAAAAGCTGCTGGCCTAACTACCATGCGATAGATTTTGCTTTTTAATCCAATTGGCACCCTCTTATCACACAGCACACCTAAAGTTTACTTCCATTTTTGCTGGCCTACTTTTATTCGTTGGTTGATATCTTCGTCAATATCTCCATTCTGCTGAATGATCGAGCCTAAATATTTAAACTTATCGACCTTAGGTATCGGCCTCCCATGCAGAGTAACATCTCCCCGCGTCTACCCTCTTACTGAAACAACAATAAAGGTACTCCGTCTTCGATCTACTAAATCTAAAACCTTTAGATTTCGGAGTATACCTCCATCGCTCCAACTTGTGAATAACTGCTTGTCTAGTCTCATTAATGAGAATAATGTCATCTGCAAAAACATACTCCAAGGTAACTCACCTTGAATCCCTCTTATAAGTTCATCCATAACTAGAGTGAAAAGAAAAGGCTTTAAGGCGAAACCCTGATGCAGGCCCATACCGAAGAAGAAGTCATTCGTGACCCTTCCTGACGTCCTAACACTCGTCCTACCTCCCTCGTACATATCCTTAATAACTCTAATATACAAGGGTTGCGCTTCCTTCTTCTTCAAGCATCTCCATAACATTTCACGCGAAACTCTATTATATGCTTTTTCCAGGTCAATAAACACCATGTGAAGATCCACCTTTCCATCTCTATACAAATCCATGAGCTTTCTAAGGAAGTAAATTGCCTATATAATCGACCTGTCTGACATAAAATCAAATTAGTTCTCTAAAATCGAAACATCCTTTCACAATCTTCTCTCAATCACCCTTTCCCATGACTTTATATTGTAACTAAGCAACTTTATACTCCTAAAATTATTACAATTCTGAATATTACCTTTGTTCTTGTACAAATGAATAACTATACTAGACCTCCATTCTTCGGACATCTTAACAGTCCTAAAAATAACATTAAAAAGCTTCGTTAGCCACTATAAACCCTCCTCCCCCAAACACTTCCACATTTCCACCGGTATTTGATCTGGACCTTTTGCCTTCCCATTGGGCATCTTCCTCAAAACCTCTTTAATCTCATCCTTACTGATATGACCACACTCTTGAGGGTCAATCCTCCTTTCACCACACTCTCGTTCCCAACCTCTGGAATCTTCCATCCCTTCATCATTGAGAAGATTGAAAAAGTATCCTTGTCATCTGTCCTTGATTTCTGCATCCTCAAATAATACCTCACCATTTTCATCCTTGATGCACCTCAAAGAGACCAAGAAAGCATGAGTTAAAAAAGGAAGATTAAAAATGCCTTACATACCTTCTAGCACTGACATAGTTTCTCAGATTCATTGATCTTTCCCCCTTCTCTTGCTCTGCTTTTCCCATCTTCTCCTGCTCTGCTCTGGTACTTTGGACTTCTTTCTGATAAAGAACAGAAAATCACAAAGAACAATTGTCGTTAACAATAAAAAGACAACTACCCTTTATCCCCCCTTTGTTGTTTCTTTTGAGGGTCCATGGTATGCACATAAAAACGTATGCCACTGTGACACAATTATAGACAAAAAGACTCATTGACGGCATGCTAAAGCACACAGCCTATTCTCTATAGGCAGACAACAAGGGCTTATTGGGGAGGAGTGTAAAGGTTAGTCAAACTTATTTAGGAGGTTCTCCGATTAACAATAAAGTTCCTCACCCACATTTTACTTACACTCCCAAGTACATATTAAGAACAATTGATTCTTCAATACATTAATTGATCAAAAACATATTCAAACAAAGGGAGGGAGACAATCTCTCTAGCGTAACACTCCCATCGCCCACCCTTGTTAACATATTCGATTAAACTAGACATTAAGAAGCCTTTATTCCCCATTTCTTGTTTCTTTTGAGGGTTATGGTACTTACAAAAGAAGCATACAACTATGACACAATTAAGGCCCGCTCTTGATCAGCAGCTAGGGTCCAATGGAGATAATGTCTCCACAACTTAGAATAAGGTTATCAAACAAACCACCCCCCGGCCCCCAAACCCCCACCCAACATCACTTTGCTAGTATGGGGCTCAGAGTCATGGATTGGGATTGGTTGGGCTTATTTTTTTGTATGGTTCATACTTCTGGAGTTTTGGGAGTATGTATACATGATCATATTTGTGCACTAGTCATTAGCAAGGAATTAATGGCTCTCACTGGCTGTTGTTCTGAAACTTGGAGCATTAACATTTAAATTTTAAAAGAAATGTTAAAGATGAAATTTTAATCCAAATGACTGCATTTTATGCTTTCTGCTTCTTTCTCTGCGTGCATGTGTGCTGAACAGTGAAACATGTGGTATCCCTATATGCTGTGCTGTCCATCTATCAACGGACATGGTTTATGGGAGTAGTGTAAATGATAGTTACCCTAGCCAGCGAGGTTCTCACATTAAGAGTAAAAGTTCTTTACCCTCATTTTGCTTACACTGCATGTCCTTAATAGAAAACAACTGATTTACCGATTGTTTTATTAAGATACTTCAATGCATTAATCTCTGACATATTCAAGTGTAGGGAGTGTCCTTCCTCTAGATTCCTATCACCCACTGAATCACCTCAACCTTAGTAACATTTAGCCCGCTTGGAAACATTAAGACTTTCTCACTTTCGGCATGCTACTACAGTCCCAGTTAAGCTCAAACAGAAGTCCAACCACAATTAATTTACTAGTTCACTCAATCACTCCACATAAACTAAAGGTTCAACATTTGTATCTAGGACCCGAACAGAAAGTTGCCAATATAAGAACACAGCATCATCAGATATGATATCGCACCAAAAGTTTCTAAGCCTCCTCATGCTTCCCCTTAAGATGCAGTTGGATTGCCTTTGCAGCGATCCAGTTAGCCCCGAGAGGCTTCTCCTGACCCTAAAATTTCTGCGTCAGCACCCTTCTTGTGGATATCTTGAGTCTTCCTTTTCCCCCAACATAAGGAATCGTCAATTTTGGGAACTCTCATGTCTAGATGACATACAGAAGCATTCCTGTTGCGATGCTCACGTCCAGCATCCTGAAGAATCTGCACAATTTGAGGAGACATTAGGGGCTTATATCATTTAAACTGAATGTTTTGATAGAAACAGCAACAAGAAGCAG
The DNA here is from genome assembly GCA_017589665.1 of Selenicereus undatus. Taxonomy (NCBI): domain Eukaryota; kingdom Viridiplantae; phylum Streptophyta; class Magnoliopsida; order Caryophyllales; family Cactaceae; genus Selenicereus; species Selenicereus undatus. Next base: position 76,813,113 of record JACYFF010010365.1, on the reverse strand, counting down.
TATAATAACCAAAATCACAACATTCATGTGAGCGACTTCCAGAACTCAGCTTAATAGAAAACAATTGATTTACCAATAGTTTTATTGAAGTACTTCAATGCATTAAGCATAGTCAACTATGCCCCTTACTCTATAATCCTATCACCCACTAACTCACCACCCTCATCCTTATTGACATTCACTCCTCCCGGAAAGTATGATACGGTTGAAAAATAAATACAGCTTATTTGCTAATATGCTGAAGTTTGTTACCTCATTTCCATTTGTTTTTATTTTTCAAAGTTTGTTATATGCTTTGCTGTCAGTTTGTTAGCCCAACTCTCATATATAAGGGGGGCCACAATGATGTAAGGGATATACAAGAACTAATACCTTCTCTCACCTCTAAATTCTCTGTATTTCATTACCCCTTTTCTTTGGGCACCATAGATTGCTTCTACCTACCTAATCTGTCTGCCCACTGAAGGCTGTTTCTGGGTTCACTTTCCCCCCAAACTGCCACCAATTTAATCATCCCGTATCAAAGTAACCCTAAAAACATCAAGAATTTCCAACAAGTTACGTCAAATTAACACAACCAGGGAATGTTGAATCTCAAAGAGAATTCCCACCATATAGAATGGCAACAGAGCACATTGCATTGGAGTCCAAACATTCATATTGCAAAAATTTAATAGTTTACTCGATTACTCAAGAATCAAGATCACCTAAACAAAATTCAAGATCCATACGTAGGGTCCAGGGAGAAAGTGCCCGTAAAATTAAGAACAAAGGAGCGTAAGATATGACATCTATTGCGCAGAAACAGAAAACACCGGCAGTATAATAACCAAAATCACAAAATCCATGAAAGCGACCTAGGTTAACTGCTAAATCGTGTAACTAATAGGGGGGTTTGTTAGGAGACGGGGATCGACGTACCTCAGGGAGATGCATGACGGAGGTGGCCAGGCGACGGCGGAGATGAACAGGCAACGGCGGAGGAGGTGGCGCGGCGGAGGTGGTGACAGCGGCGGAGTAAGACAGACTACCGTCAGATTTGGGCTTGATAGAGAATTGTTAGGGCTTGATGGAGAAATAAGGCTCTGTTTAGGGTAATTACGAATCAGGGGGAGGGGTTAGCTATATAAAGGGTTGTGGTACTTGGGATTAGGAATTTGGGGGAATAAAGAAAGGAAAAAAGTTCGTTGGGAATAAGCAGTGTTATACACGAGATTTATTAAAATTATTGAAACAGATTGATCATACATTTATAGCCTTAATTCCTAAGGTGAATAATCCCTTACAAACTAGTCATTATACGTCTATTAAATTAAAATCATTTCTAAAATCATTATAGGCCTTACAAACTAGTCATTATAGGCCTATTAGAATAATTCCTAAGGGGAATTAAAAAAGGAAAAAGGTTTGACTATCCATAAAATCATTTCTAAAATTATGGTCAATAGATTAAAATTGCTTCTAGATAAAGTAATCTCTTCATTTCAAAGCGCCTTTGTTTCTGGTCGATCAAATAACATCTTGTTATCACATGAGATTATGCAGAAATTTAAGAGTCTTTAAACCAAATTAGTTTAGGTGGCGATTAAGTTAGATATGAAAAAAGCATATGATAGGATAGAATGAGATTTTATTCTCAAATGTTTTCAAGAATGAAAAAAGCATATGATATAATAGGTCGAGGGCATTGCGCCCCCAATACCTCTAATCATTGGTTTTACCTGATAGAACTCACGTATGCACTCCAACAATCCTGAGGGAAACTTCGGAGGGAACTAGCTACTAGACGGTTCGATTAATCTTTCGCCCCTATACCCAAGTCAGACGAACGATTTGCACGTCGGTATCGCTTCGGGCCTCCACCAGAGTTTCCTCTGGCTTCGCCCCGCTCAGGCATAGTTCACCATCTTTTGGGTCCCGACAGGTATGCTCTCACACGAACCCTTCCCAGAGATCAAGGTCAGTCGGTGGTGCACCCGCGAGGGGATCCCGCCAATTAGCTTCCTTGCGCCGTAAGGGTTTACTCGCCCGTTGACTCACAGGCATCTCAAACTCCTTGGTCCCTGTTTCAACACGGGCTGAATGGGGGGCACATAGGCTGACGCCTAGAGCGCGCAGGTGCCGGGGCACACCGTGCGGTGCGCATTGCCTTCCACAATCACGAGGACGATGCTCCCAGGGACCGGGGTTCAGCCGCCCTCCCAATCCGTGTCGGTCCACACCCCGAGCCGATCGGCGGACCAGCTTGTGGTCGTTCCACATCCGACCGGGGCGCATCGCGGCCCCCATCCGCTTCCCTCCCAACAATTTCAAGCACTCTTTGACTCTCTTTTCAAAATCCTTTTCATCTTTCCCTCGCGGTACTTGTTTGCTATCAATCTCTCTCCCGTATTTAGCCTTGGACGAAATTTACCACCTGCTTGGAACAATAAAAGTTGAAGAGCTTAGAATGGGTGCAATAAACCAAGTACAGGCACTAAACATTAAATTCCCAAATATGAATGCAATACGGGCATGCCATGGTAAAAACCGAAGAAACCCTCAAAATCTTTTGCGCAAATTGTAAATTGCATTGACTCTTGAATGGAAAGACCCTTTCACTTTATGTACACAAAGTAAGATATTAAGAAGTTGTTATCATAACTTGAGATGGGGCAAAAGGGAGAAAGCTATAAATAAGACATGCATACATCAAAAGAAAAAGAAAAGGTTCTTCCACTGATTGATTAAAATTTCATTGCATGTACAAAAAAGTGGTGAGATCAATACACCGAGAGAGAAAAATGCCATCAAAGATCTCCCCTTCAAACGCGAGAAAGGCTTGGAGAAATATGCCCCACATAACTTGGGCAGACCAAGCCCTAAAACAAAGTCAGGCTCCCATGATATTAGCCCTCAAATGGTAATGAACATTACCCCTTTTGACAAAGTGAAAAAGGCACAGGTTGGCAAGGGTGCTTGCCAAAGAAGATGCAGCTGCTAAAAGAATTACTAGGAGTCTTAAGAAATCCAAGAAAGTTTTGACACAGGAAGAGGTTCTTCACTAAATTTGCAAGGGACTCAAAAGTTGGGGTTAATGGAATCGCACAGGGACATTGTCATTGGCTCGTTCTTTGTGATGATATAACACTTGGAGCGAGACATGAGGAGTTGATTGAAGTTTCTCATGATATTTGAATTATGCTGGTTCACTTTAGGTAGGAGAAGGAGGTAGGTGGCATCAAGTTTGAATGTGGGTTGTCTTTATGGGTGGTAGGTGGGTTTTTTGGTTGCTTGCCTTGGCTTATTTAACCCTTTCATGCTCTCAGGAGTGGCTGATTATACTAGGTTTTGGCAAGTGCTATGAGTTGTGTGCTCAAGTTTTTATCAGGATTGAAGATGATAGAAAACCATATCACAATTATGGGCTATTAGTGATTGGGGTTAGGCAGGTTGGTGGTGTGCTCATGATTAATTCAGGCCGGATTGTAATAATACAATTAGGTTGTTATTGTTCTTGCTTTTATTCTTCGAAACCTTTTGGCTATTTATTTTGTACTGGCATTGCCATCTATCTGTTAAAAAAAAAGCCGCTAAGGGAGCAGCCATTCAAAATTATCAACAAATTCTAAATAGGGTAGCTCATTATCTAGTCTACGCATTATTAACCTAATTTTTTATTAGCCTTGTTTATAACTTTACAAGCTAAACTCAGAGCACCTGCAATGCAAGGCTCACGAGCCAAAAATTTGGCTTACGGTTTAAAAAATACCACGCATCCGTGATCCGCTTCACTCACCCCACGGTCCAACTCATGACCGTGATCCGCCCCCCACACATTTTATGTTTTTCTTTTTTTGCCAACTAAAGTCTTAAAAGTTTAAAACCTAATAATATGTTAGTGGTGGGGTCTATAAAATATTATTTTATTTGGTGATCCAAGTTGGTGATCCATAGGATGTAGAGACAAGAGAAAAAGTTGGCTTGTGAGATGATGTGGAGGGTGTAGGCTCTACTTATGATCCAAAATTATGGATCGCCATTACATATGCTCTCAATGGATATCAAACCCATATTGACTTAAAATATTGTAATGATGAGTTAAAATATTCCATGTACATTATGTTCAATAAAAACTACATGGGATATATTGCATTCACTCAACACAAGCCAAACTTTTTCTTTCCCCAACAAAGTTTCTTCTTTCCCAATGTCATATTGGCATTATTGTTGTCTTCACTCCTAATGTTTTATTTTCTACATTATCATGCACTAGCTAAAGCGTTGTATAGTTGTATTTGTGGACCAGAACTTTTGATCCACTACCATTTTGACCTAGTTATAACTAGCATACCCATCAATAAAGTATAGGAGGGCATATCCAGTAGCATTATCAACTGAAATATCTATATGAGGTAATGGGAAACCATCCTTTGGACAAGTTACTTGAAGTCTACATACATTCCTAACCTTCCATTCTTCTTCAGAACTAACAGAATATTTGCGACCCACTTAGGGTAGTGCACAACCCTGATGAATCCCACATGTAACTGCTTATGCACGTCTTCTTTCATTTTTATGGCCCATTTTAGTTTCATTTAGTGAAGTTTTTGTTTTACCAGTTTAGGATTCGGATATAGAGGAATCTTATGCTCATGATATCTCAGTTTATGCATGGCACGTCTCTGTAAGGCCATGGGAAGACATCTATGAATTCTGGTAGGAGTGTGGTAAAACTTTCTTGCTCCTTCGAAGTTATTGATTTTTCAATTTTAAGCTCTCTGGGCTCTTAAGGTAATGCACTTAGGTAATGCACAAGCTCATGTTGATTTGATACTTATTTCTCATGTGTTCCCCCTAATAGCTTTCACAGAATCAACATAAAGGGAAAGGGAAAAGGAAAGAAGGTCAATAATGCGTCTCTCAATTAATTATATGTATGCAAGGTTCCAATGATACGACTCGGGTTGGCTCTAAAAAACAAATGCGCTAGGCACAGGTATGCAACAAAAGTATTTCAATTCACTTTTTGTGAGCATAATGCGTAATTTAGGCACCACATTAAACTATTGTTTAATTTTAATGAATGAAGTGGTTGTATACAGTATACCTTTCTCGCTGATCTTTTCTTTTTAAAAAAAAAAATTAAGCCTTGCTTGTTCATTGGAGCAAATGACATTAATATCCCTTAGTCTCATTAAGTCTCACCCACTAATCCTACTTAAATTTGTACCTAGTATAGTTAAGCTATTAATTATGTTAGTTTCCAAATGATTTTAAAACTTTATAGGCATTTTTTTGCCAGAAGAAAATATCTTATTTACGGACTAATTATTAGGAATCCAGTTATATTGTTGCTTTGCCCTACATGGGCTAGGAAATTGTCGTCACTGGGCAACAAGACATATGACGTGCAAGGATGTGGTCCATCTCGAATTCCGTGAGCATCAATTTGGTACTTACAGGAGCCCCTAATTTTGCCTAGGCTGCTAAGGTGAAAGGCATGTCATCTAGAATGGTTGTAGATGCAACGGCAAATATGAAAGTGCTTTTGGCGTTTAATCATTGCTTTACCAAATAATTAATATAATTAGTGGTTGATTAAGCTCATTAATCATAGTTAATGCTTGAGTCATCATCTATTTTTTCTCCTCCTAAGTATTCATTTATTGTGCACACGCCAAAAGAAGCCAGTTTATTAGCACCATAATTAAACTGCCTCATTGATATATTTTATAATTAAAGGCAGAATTTGCGAAAACTAAGGCTGAAGTTAAGGAAATAAAGAAGCAATTGTCAGTAATTAATCTTTTTTTTAATCAATGAAGTTTGACATAATAGAAAATCTAATCTAGGTATTAATATTATATTTTAGCATCAATATCCTTTTTGAAACCTAAAAAATGAAAATCCATTTCCTTTGCAAGATAAAAAAATTGAAAAAAAATAGGAGAAACATCAACGGGAAGACCACCTAAAAAGGAAGAGAAAGAAGAACAGGATGGAATATAAGAATCGCAATCTAAAGGGCTTACAAAATATGTTTGATAAAGAACAAAATATAGAGGAATTAGACAAAATCATGGACACAATAGTAGGCAAACAAGAAATATTATTTGATGGCATAATGTCCAATTAGAAGAAAAAATATATCAACCGTTGAACTTCATTAAACTAGATGATGTTGTTCCTTTAGAGGAAATTAAGAGAAAATTGTATAAACAATATGAAAAATTGGTAGCTGAAAGCGAAAATAATGAGAATGTGAAGAATTCAACATCAACGAAATTGAATACAATCTAGTCAACAATGCTATTCTGAACCTTGAAGAGTTTGATGAATTGTCCAGAAGAAATACCTATTTTATGAGACCTAGTTACATTCCAGTAAGACGTACAACCAATTTTTCCTTTGCGTTCATCCTGAAGAAAACTACATCCTTTGAAGAAATTAGCATTACCCCAATTAGCTAAACAAGATACATCTTAACACATTAGTGGAGCTTCTAATAGAGAAGAAATATTTGAACAGTGGAAGAGGGTTTTGAATAGTGTTCTGAGCTTGAATACCGTATGTTCTACCAAAAGTTTCCTAAATATATCAAACATTATTTTTTTGCCACTGTAACTAACTAGTACGATTCATTAGATAAGGAAGGTAAAAATATGTTAAGAATTATGGAAACACTACTTGCTATGTTCAAGAAATTACGTAAGGGAAACAAATGTGAATTTATCGAAGCTAAACTTGATTCTAAGAAAAAGCTAAAGAGTGGTAAAAAAAAGATTAATAACATAAAGCTATAGGATACGAGATATCTGGAAACTTATACTGCTGAATTTAGGCAATATTATTACAAAATTGGGCATAATGAGACTAATCTATGCATGTTTCATGACATATTATCTTTTCTGATCAAATTCATAATCAATGAAAAATACATTACATATCGTGAAAAAAGTAGATGTCATTAGTACTCATAAAACTAGAATTTTTTATTTAGGAAAATGGGTAAATGATCAATATCTTGATGTCCAAATACAAAAGAACATGAAAAATAATTTTTACCCTGTTGGGATATTCCTTATCAATGGGGAAATAAACCTAAGAAGAGAAGAAAAAGAATTTTTTTTTTAAGAAAAAGAGCTTTAACGAGAAAAGATGAGAAAAATACAAAAGAAAGTATTATAACAAGACAAGCTGCAAAAGGCACAGATATCTTAGAAAAGCTACTTATTGTCATGAAGGAAAAATTAGCTGTAAGTGTTGGCATGCAGAGAAGTCGGTCATTATACAAACAAATACAAAAATAGGAAGAATAATAAGCTTATAGAAACATTGAGATGTTTAGACTATTTTGAGCTTAGTGAAGAAGAAACACTAGACTTAGCCTTGAAAAACAACAAAGGGATTGTTGACATAGTAATAGAAGATGAATATTAAGTAAGTGATCATGAAGAAACCAATCATGCTATGGAAAGTAGCTCAATTAATCTTGGTTGTCTTCAAGGACAAAAGTTTATAGTAGATAATGAGAATGAGGACGTCAAAGGAGATTGGGTCATTCCTATAATTAAGAAAGACATGATCTATAAAAAAATCATCTTTCAACTAAAGAGTAAATATGTATGCAAAATGATGAAGGGGATTTAAAAATAAAAGACTATAAATATGATGTCGGAGAAGTTAATCTCATTAATTAGGAAAAGTGGAAAACATTGTCAAGCATAACAAGGATAGAAAGTATAGGTACATCAATGTTGGAAGTGTCCAAATCCAAATTACACCATTACATTATTAGGGCAAATATATTAATCTATGCACTTTTCCCTGTTATATCAGACATATCAAATTTAACAATCAAATTATCACAAGGATAAAGACCGATAATTGTAATGGTTTAGTAGGATTCAAATGCCAACGTGCATATTCTGTGTCTAAAAGACGAATTTGCCAAACATTTCCTATCCTTTAAGATAAAAACAATTGGGATGGATAGTAATAGAGGAGGTTATCTACTAAGGATATTTTAAAAAATTATCTACAAATTAGATGATACTATAGATCCAAAGAGTACGGTAACAATGATTGAGGTAGAAAAATTTGAAGGTTCTACACCTATGTAAAAGATTGAAAGATAAAATCTAACCCGTATGAGATAAAAATTGATAGGTCTTGGATATCTATCTTTGCCAATCCCACAAAAATCAATAATAAAAATGTGACAAAAATTGGTGGGAATGGAAAAATAACTATTAAACCTCAATTATTAAGAAGGATGAGTGCGAGGTTAGAATGAAGATAAGGTTCTTCGGCAGTTCAATACGAGCCTAAAGAAGATGATACGATTAATACAACTAGTGAAATGCATAGAATGAGTTTTGAACTCGCAGGACATAGTGTGGACAAACGTATGAGTCTAGATAGAAAAAGTTATGAGGTATAGAACAATGATTGTTACTGAGCCAATTTATGAGGATGTCAAAAATATGACTATGGGTATACAGTGTGAAGTCGGCAACACTAATCTTAATAGCATTTATATCCTAATAAATGTTTGTTTGGAGGGATATAATAGAGGTGTGAATTGTGCGCTTACATTGATACTGGTTATTCTATTTGTTTTGGAAAAAGATCTTTATTCCCAAAATTCATACGGAAAAAGTAAAGAATCCTTTACAAGCAAGAACAGTTAATAATAGCATAAAAAGCCACTATGAAGCCATAGAAGGGTTAACCATAGAAATTGGAGAAGTCCAATGCATTATACCGGTTCTATAGACTACTAATCAACCTTCTCATGATATAATTATTGGAAATAATTTTCTGACGCTACTATCTATATGCACACAGACCATAACCCAAATCATATTCACAATAAATGGTCACACGAATCCTATGATAAATTAAATAAAGCATACACTCATAAAAAGATTGAGGTTATATACAGCAATGCGGTGAGATGGTAATCCCCGCCCAACACGAAGTAGCACCAACAATATCATTGTAATGGCTATCTATTAAAGAATAGATTGTTGAACAACAAGAGCAGTTGCGTAAAAAAACTCTACTCTGATAATGCTCTTAAATTTTGGGACAAAGATAAGACATTTACAAAGATTACATCCCATCACGATTATTCGAGTAAAACAAATGGTGTATATACGATAGGATATCCAAGAATTTAATAAGTGATTCAAAGAAATTTTGCATAGAGGATTAATTAGAAATAGTAAGAGTCCTCACATCAGTCCCGCTTTCATGGTCAGAAACCATGATAAAGAAAAAAGAGGACATGCTAGAATGGTAATTAATTATAAAAAGCTTAATGATAACACTGCCTTTGATGGTTATTGTTTTTCTAGCAAGACAGCTTTTTTCAATATGATTCAAGGAGCCTCTTATTGTTCAAAAATGGATTACAAAAGATGACATTAGCAGATAAAAATGGATGAATAAAGAATTCCTTTAAGTTCTTTACTGCTTCTCAAGAACATTTTGAGTTGATAATAATGTCATTTGATCTTAAAAATGCACCTAAAATATTCCAAACAAGAATGGATAATATTTTCAAAGATCTTAATCACTGTTTTCTAGTTTATATGGAAGATATCCTTGTCTTTTGCAAGACTGTAGAATAGCACAAAGACAACATTCCAGCTATTAGCCAAAGATCCATTGATCATAGTAATATTCTTGTTATGAACATGTGCATTTATCCTGAATAAGAAATCAAGTTTTTAGGTCTAGAAATAAAAGCTGGAGAATTCATTCTACAAAAGCATATTCTAGAAAAAAATAGAAAATTTTTCATGAGAATATTGAAGATATGAGGCAATTAGAAAGTTTTCTTGGATGTCTTACCTATGCTTCAGGTTTCACTAAAGATTTAGTAAATTAAGAAAAGCTGTTGTACCAGAAAGTCAAGAAAGAATTGAATAGGACGTGGACACATAGTGATTCAAATGTTGTTGAAAACATAATTAAGATGTGTAAAAATCTTGATGTTCTTAATTTCCTAAAAGAAGGAGATGTTCAATTCTTGAGATAAATGACAGCAAAGAGCACTAGGATACAGTACTCAAAATTAAAGAACGAGAAAAACTCTACAAATACTGCAGTGGAAGTTTTAATAAAACAGAATGCAATTATCCCACGATAGAAAAATAAATCCTTTTAGTCATGAGGACAATTGAATAGTTCTTAATCTTTTTATACCTTTTCTTTAACAAACTGATTGTAAAGGAACACTTGGTTTTGTGAAAAAGAATTTATCAAATATGCGCGCACAAAGGTGACTCAGGTACTGAAAATTATGGTTTAACTAGTTTTCTTTCTGTATTGAACATATATATTGATAAAAAAAGATAGTATAACTCATTAATTCACAAATGGTGAGCATCAGAGCAGACTCTTGCCAGAAATGAGGAAATCCAAAATGAAATGCCATTACTACTAGAACAGGTTTCTCTTTCTAGTAGAATCCTTACGGACATTTTGAAACTTCATACAAAGAGTAGATCACGTTTTGGTTTGCTACCTTCTACCTACAGAATAGCACAAAGATTTAACCTTTTATAAATACAATGAATCACTTAAGGTGTCCTTATGATATTCAAGCAAAAATAAGTTTCTATATTCAAGCAAAATCCCAGATCCAAAGCACCCTTTCTTCTCAAAACTAACTAAGGTTCGAAATTATATGCTTAAAAAGGATCAATTAGACTCTCACATCTCTTGATGGCCAGACAAAATTTCCTCACAATAGAAGTTATGATGTCAAGGTGCACAGCACATTATCCCATTCAATTAAATGATGTAGAAGATCCAATGATCAACGACAAGAATGGTTTTGAAAATGACTAGAAGTAGTTTTTGATCTTGCTCTAGCAAGAGCCGCTAATTTTTACAATATTATCATCAAATGTGGGCATTGATTGAACAAGGAAAAATAATAGTGCGTTGTATGAACACCACTTTCACCTTATCATGGTGATTGTGGCAAATATATAAGGGTAAAAGGAGTTAATTTGGAAGTTGTCTTTGATTATCTCTTTGATATTGGAGATGGAAAATTCCCATCAGAAAAAGGGAAGAGATATCTACATAAATTATTTAGAAAATAGGATCCCGAGCATCTTGAACTAGATTATGATTTTGATAATTACCTAGACAATAATAGACATGAAGACATTATTGGAGATGAAGGCATGCAGAATCTCAATATGGATGATAAGTCTTGCTAGCATTAAATGCATTGAAAAATTCTTCCGTCATTAGGTGGTACCTTGCCAAGTGTCAAGTAAAGTAAAATAATGCAGTCTACTGTAGCTGCGTGAAAACATCTTATAGTAGTATGTGTACTGTACCAATTAGCATCCTATGTATTCCATCTCCTCTTTAAATAGAAATGCTGAGTGTTGTGAAAGGGCACTATCATTTGAACATACATGAGCAAAAGTAAAGTTGGCTAACTCCATGTTTGTATGAGCAAACATCTCTAATGATCTTAGCAGTTTAAGTCCCTCTTCAAATCTTTCCATCCTAGTATTTCCACTTTTAAAATTTTAATAAAAGAAGTTTTTCAGTAGGGAATGTTGTTCAATCGAAACTTGTGTCTTAAATGCTTTAATTTCTTGATCAAAGCTCCGCTCTCCTTAAAATATAAAAACTTGATTGTTGACTATAGTATGAGGTAGGAAACAAAACGAATATGTGCTATGTCTAATCTAAGGAAGTTGTTATTGAGATTTGCAATATCTGTAAACTGGACGCTAGAGGAACGTTGAGGTCAAATGCTGACTAAGTTCTAGTAGTGATTAACACTCCCTAATTAAGTTTTGATTATTTTCCTAAGCATGGTGTGTTACAGAAAAAGTTTTAATATTTATAAACCCCAAGTGCAAGGTGTATCGTTGAGTACTTGGGGTGTCGTCCGCAGGGAGTTGTGTTTCCAACTACCGAGGCTAACTAAAGCGTCTCAATCTAGGCAGGATCGAAGGTGAAGGAAGAAGGACTAAACTACTAAAACAAACAAACAAAAAGGGACTTGGGTTTATGATTTCACCAAGTGATGAACCAGTTAATCAAGACGAGTCCTAACCTACCCAAACTACATCACGAACTAGAGATGGTCGGTTGCACCATCAGAGACCACCCAAGCCCTCTCTCAAGGGTCATGAGCTAGTCTAATTCGCGTAACCACCTACTTTCGCGGGGTTAGTCGAATTAGACCACAAAACTAGCAACCCTGGACCTAACTCGATTCGGATACTACTTTCGTGTCCCGAACTCAGCTATTCCCTCTCCCACACTAGCTAATTGACCTCACCTCTCAGCATAAGTCAATCGCCCAAAAATATGGATGAAAGCTCTCTCAAGCATTTCATCGAACACTTGGCGGGCGTGAGGAAAAACTCTAGGTTCTAGGCATAGATTGGGTATGGTTAGGCCACATACAAGACTAATTAGCCATCAAGAAGCTAATCACAATCCAAGCCCACAAAATCTAACAACTAAACATCCCAAACACAACAAAACCTAAACTAACAAACAAGTGCAAGAACACGAAGAACAAAACAAAGAGAATGAAATAAAACGAATCTAAACAACTAAATAACATAAATTAACAATGGAAACCAAACAAATAAACTGAACACAATCTAAACTAACATAATCAAAATAAGAACAAACAATGACCAAATTGAAATAAGTGGAGAAAGAGAGAAGAAGGCTTATAGATTGATGGAAGGAACTTCAAATCCAATTGCTTGAATCCAAGAACAATCCAATACAACCCTAATCTAATCCTCCCAATGGAGTTTTTATTGGCCAAAACCTAAACTAAACTACCCTAAAAATCGCCTGGAAGAACCCCCGAGCGACCCCCAAGCAAAAACGCCCGAAGGGGCATAAATAGAAGAAATCGCGAAACCGGACGAAACCCCGGGAGGCACGACCGTGCTATGTGGCACGGTCCCACCGTGCCATGGTGGCACGACCGTGCCATGTGGCACGGCCTCACCGTGCCACTTCACTGGTGGCACGGTGGTGGTCCCCCGGTTTTGCCGGTTCTCGTCGGTTTTCGCTGCTTTTCTTCGTTTCGTCCCGTATTCGTCCCTTTTCGCGACGTTTGCTTGATTTGGAGTTATTTCCTGCAAAACATAAATAAAACAAGTAAAAATCCTAAAGATTAAGTTATTATACGAGCAAAAAGTGGGTGAAAGAGGCATGTAAAATGGGTGAATTTATCGTTCATCATGGTGGGCGCCTAATCATAGAAAATATAATATTTGTGGTACAAGTAGTAGATTGTGATAACTAACACCAGTGAAGTCATTATAAAAAGTCCAGACATTAATATAAGCATAGTTTTTTTTTAAAAAAAAGCCTAAAATTTTGAGTATTTATACTTTGAAGCCCATAAGGTCAAAACAGAATTTTCAGAAAGTTTTAGGTCAAATTTTAATGAAAAAATCCCAAGAATCGTTGTCTTATAGAATATCGACCGTACAAATAGTTTACGTAAAATAATGGGCACTTAAGAATACATTTTTAAAAAGTTGTCCCTTTAAAGTATTTCCGCAAAATAGTGGGTACCTCAGAGTTGTAGATTGCTACGTTTTATAACTTTATTTTGTTATTTATTACATTTTTTTGGGTTATGAATTGAAATTGAAATTTGTATGAATCTCGAATGGCTTTATCTTCATTAGATTCAATTCATGTAAAACATAGTAACAAATGTTACTAATTTGCATCAATGCAAATCTCAGTGTTTATATAATCAAAAAGCGACTAAATAATCTAAAGTATAAATATATAAAATGCTCATAAAGGTGCATGGTAAAAGAACCAAAAAAGCTTGATATATTGCACTAACGAAATTAGAAAATTCACACCAAAAATACACTTCTTGGCTAAAAAAAAAGTAAACAACAAAAGAGACAGTGCAACTTCAATTGTTTGTTTTTGTCCCCATAAAAAAAAGGGACGACCTGTGTTCTAATTAACACTCATTATCTGACTGGGTTTGAATGCCTACTAATGTAAGCCTCTAAGCAATACTTCATGGTATTCCATGCTCTTTCTATTTCATAAAAGTAGTATTGTGTAAATATAATTTAATAGTATCTAGTGCAATTTATTTAAACTCTTAGACAAATGTATCATTTCTGCAAAAAAATTCTTTCGAAATAACTTGTGGAAATAGCATTTTCTAAAAGAGCTATTTGGGGCTAAAAAGTTATTTACCAATCACTTTTTTAACTGTTTGACATATTCAAGATCACTTAAATACTCCCACACGACTTTTTCATCAAAAAGTTGTGGCTACCATACACCCTAATGGTCTTTTTTCCCTCTTTCATGAGTGTCTCTTCCATGTTTGCATTCCTTTAAAACATAACATGGCTTTCTTTGAGGCCACAATTAGCATACGCGTGATTAATGAAAGCATCGCTGATGTGTTTTGGAAACCACAAAGTAAAGGAGCCGTCCTTTAACAAATGGTTACCCTTGCTTACCCCCTCGGGCCTCTATTTCTTCCTAATTACCCATTCGCCAAACACATTTTGTTACGTCTAAGGCAACATTCAATGGAATTTACTTCATTGAATAGTGATTGGTAATTTCTGGAGGTTAATAGTGGTTTGGTGGTTGTTTAATGCTTGATATAGCAAGCTAGTGTGAATAACATAAATATGGAAATGCCCTTTCCTTGGTTTTGGAAGTTGGATGTAGGTATGACATGAGGATATTTTAGTTGGAGTTAGTTTGTCACTTATTTTCTATCATTCCATTTACTAGCCATATGCTTTATTACCTTTGGAGAAAAAAACAGAGGAGAAGAAGAATATTAAGAATAAGGGTGTTTACATGGTCGTGTTTGAATTTTTTTGAAAA
>JACYFF010010365.1:76783864-76798220 GCA_017589665.1 Selenicereus undatus | reverse complement strand
CCTTTTGAGGTGTGATGTTATAGGTCTTTGTGTGAGATACGTTGATGCTCCTTAGTTTTTCAGTAGTTAGTTCCACAGTTCAAAAAACCATTTGCCTACTCCTCAACCTTATGCTCCACCCCATTACAAATCATCAAAGTCCTCTTGATTATCATAATGGATTGTGCATATAAGTAGTAGACAATCGAGGGCCTCGGCAATCATACGGTATGATATATCATTGGGATGAGATTTTGAGTGAACCCTTGATATCATTAAACATGTAAGGGGTGAATTCCACATTCCTAAATTGAATTTTTATTTTTAGCATGCTCATCTTTGAAGTGGTCAAAGTTGGTGTGTCTCTGCCATAAGTGAGGACCTAAACTCTTAATGTGTGCATGTTAGGTAGGTACAATATGCATCTTACTTATTTAGGAGAGTTCGATGGTGAGGTTTATGTTCATTATTTGCGATATTGCTTTGTGAACAATTTAAAAAACCCTAACATTTTCCATTTCCCTTTTTTTTTTTCTCTTTTTTGAGAATTTATGGGTATATCTTCTATAAACCTTGACAAGACTACACTAGTCCGCTAAGGAAGCATAAACGTTTAAAGGGCTTGTTGAATAAGCTCAAGGACAAGTGAGATCTAAGTAACGTAGTATTTGTTCGGTTATCAACTAATATAATTTTGAGACCTCAAATCCATAATTCCTAGCTCCAAATAAGGGTTAATATTGGACATTTAAGTTTGTTTTAGGCATTTGTAGGTAGTAAGGAAAATGATGCAACATTCAGGTTGGATAAAAAAAAGTCAACCCCATATGCCAAAGCTCCACTGCTCGTGCAGAACTGTCACTGAGCGGATTGCGACACCGCCAGCCTATCCCATCAGTGATAGCTGCTTTCCTCTGTTCCCAGCGGCAAACTTTCCTCTATTTCAGGCTGTAGCTTCAGGGGCCCTTCTCTGTGTCAGGGTCAGCTGCTGCTTTAGGCCTCCCCTCTGTTTCCAGCCAGTTTGAAGGCAAGGGGGACATTGCCAGATCTCAACTTGCTTGGTTTGTCTCTCTTCCTACAAAACTCTATCTGGGTATGCTGAATTCCCTTGCTTGGTGGTTTGATATATTGAGCTTTGCAATGTTATTTTGAGGTAGCTTTAGGGATTACTTGGTGTGTCTCCCTTCCTGCATTTGGGTTTGTTACTGGATTGCCTCATTTCATCCGTGTGTGAAGAGTTGTTATTCCTGCCTGCTTGAGTGTGTCTGTGTGTGAATTTGAGCTTCTCAGGTTCAAAGTGCTAGTTTGGCCTCACTGTCTTCACCAATTGTTCACCTGCCTGCGTGTCCTTTTCCCTTGCCAGCTTGTGTTAATTTCATCTGTGTTGGATTTTCCTTCTAGAGTCTTTAATTTCTTGGACTTTCTCGTTTCTGGTATCTCTGTCTCTTTCCACCTCTGCTTTTCTTCGTCTATCTGGGTTCCAGAGTCTGTTATTTCACATTGTACTTGAATGATTGTCAAGTCAACCATGGTTGTTTAAATTCCATTTTGTCGAGTGTAATTCGAATTCAGTGGGCATTGCTGTTTTGTTGGCAATTACTAATTCGAATTCCTATTAGTTGGCCGTTTGGAATTTTTGCGGTTTTGTTGTGAATCAACTGCTTCAAGTTTGATTGGATTGATTGTTGGCCGTAGGCATTGAAGCCCTAAGCTTAGTATGATGAGTGAAGTTTATTAATTGCGAAATTGGCATCAAGGTTTATTAAATTTCCCTTTTATAAATCTTGGTTTGGGGTTGTAAATTTCTTACTCCTTTTCTTATTTGGGGCTCTCTTGTCGTGCTAACCCTAGATTGTTTTTTTTCATTGTATCCCCGTATTTCTGTTTCTAAGGCAGCATCTCTAGTGTTTTTGCCTTGTGCACCTTTGGTGTTTTAAATAGTTGTTTTTTGCGTATTCCTATTATTTGCAGGATCTACTCTACTTTTTTTAATTTAAATAGTTAAGCCTTTACGAATAGTAGTTTTGTCGGTGTTACTTTATTACTTTTCTATTATTATTATTATTACAATTATTATTATTAGTAGTACTTTACTTTATTACCCCGCTCTTTTTATTATTATTTTTATTCTTTTATTATTACCTGATTACTTTATTACTAGTCGGTGTGTTTTTAAGAAGGGCTTTTGGATCATTGAATTAGTTACCCCAGCGCCTTTTTGTTGCCATTGCTATTAAGAAGGGCTTTTGGATCATTGAATTTGCGCATTCCTCCGTTTGGATAGTTGGTGTGTTTTGATTGTTAAGCCCTCATTACAGTTGAGTGCAAACTCATTTTACTATCATCAGTAGCGTCCTTTTTAGTGGTGTTGGGGTGGGTATTTGGTAGCTTAAGCTAGTGGCTAGCAATGTAGTTGCCTTAGCTTGTCCTCCGGGGGATTTAGGGGGTAGGGTTTTAGGAGGTTCGCCTAGCATTCTGGAATATTGGGTCGCTTAATGGTAAGTCGATAAAATTAGTTAAGTCGTTGCGCAAATGTAGGATCAACATCGCGTCTGTGCAAGAGAATCAGTGGGCAGGGGCTAAAGCTAGAGAAGTTGATGGGTACAAGTTGTGGTATTCGGGTTCTAGCAATGCGAGAAATGGAGTTGGTATTTTGGTTGTTAAAGAGTTGGTCGACTTTATTGTTGAAGTGAGGTGTAAAAGTGATCGAATTATGGCCATTAAGGTTGTGGTGGGTTTGGAGATCCTCATTGTGGTTAGTGTTTACGCACCGCAAATAGGTTTGCCAGATGATATTAAGAAACAATTTTGGGAGGATTTGGATATGGTCGTTCAGGATGTTCCTCGGAGCAAGAAAATTTTCATAGGAGGAGACTCTAATGGTCATATTGGGGTTGAAGCAGAAGGGTATGATACAGCTCACAGAGGTTTCAGTTATAGGGAGAGAAATAATGGAGGGGTTTCCATCCTGGACTTTGCGGTCGCCTATGATTTGTTGGTGGCAAACTCCCTTTTCAAGAAAAAAGGATGACCACTTGGTGACCTTTAGGAGTGGTCCCTTTAAGTCCCAGATTGATTTCTTCCTTATTAGGGCAAGTAGTAGAAGTGTTTGCAAGGATTGTAAGGTGTTACCAAGAGAGTATTTAGGATCTCAACATAGATTGCTAGTGTTGGATGTAGAGCTTAAACGCTCAAAATGGAAGAGGAGGAGCACTGGAGAGCCTAGAATTAAGTGGTGGAATCTTACTAGGGAGAACGCTATGGAGTTAGCAAGGAGGATTTCTAAAGAAGGTGGTTGGAAGAAGGCAGAGGATGCGAATGTAATGTGGGAGGCAATGGCAAAATGTATTCGAAGGGCAACTAAGGAAATCCTTGGTACATCTAGAAGAGGTGGCATCAAAATAAAGGGATCCTGGTGGTGGAACGAGGAGGTAAAAGAGAAAATCAAGGAGAAAAAAGAAGCATATGTTGCTTTCACTAATAGTGAAACGAATGAAGAGAAAGAGATTAGTAGAGTTAGATATAAGGCAGCAAAAAAGGTAGCCAAGAAAGCTGTTGCTGTAGCACAGAGCAGGGCTTTTGATAGGTTATATCAAAAACTAGAGACCAAGGAAGGTGAGAAGGAAGTCTTTAAACTAGTGAGGGCTAGGAAAAGAAGAACAAGGGATTTGGGGGTCGTGAGGTGCATCAAAGATGAGAATCGTAGGGTGCTATGTGAGGATGCAGGAATCAAGCAAAGATGGCAGAGGTACTTTTCTAAACTCCTAAATGGTGAAATAAGGGAAGATTTTTCAAGTAGGAGTAGAGGGAGTACTGAGAGTCAACTTGACCCTTGTTTTTGAGAATCTATCAGCAAGGACAAGATTAAAGAGTCACTAAGGAAGATGACAAATGGGAAGGTAGAGGGACCATACCAGATTCCGGTGGAAGTGTGGAAGTGGTCGGGTGAAAAGGGTTTGAAGTGGCTAGCAGAGCTTTTCAATGTTATTTTAAAGTCCGCTAAAATGCCAAGAGAATGGAGGTTTAGTACAGTAATCCCTTTGTACAAGAACAAAGGTGATATTTAGGATTGTAATAATTATAGGGGTATAAAGTTGCTGAGTTATAGCATGAAGTTGTGGGAGAGGGTGATTGAGAAAAGGTTACGAAAGGATATCGTGATAACCAATTTGGTTTTATACCTGGCAGATCGACCACAGAGGCGATTTACCTCCTTAGAAGGCTCATGGGATTATATCAAGATAGAAAGGTAGATCTTCATATGGTGTTCATTGACCTAGAAAAGGCTCATGATAGAATCTCTTGTGAGGTGTTATGGAGATGCTTAGAAAAGAAAGGAGTGTCTTTGGTGTATATTCGAATTATTAAGGATATGTATGAGGGAGGTAGGACTAGTGTGAGGACGCCAGGAGGGGTTACCAACGACTTCCACGTTGGTATGGGCCGGCATTAGGGTTCCGCTTTAAGCCCTTTTCTTTTCACTCTAGTCATGGATGAACTTACAAAAGGGATTCAAGATGAGTTACCCTGGTGTGTGTTATTCACATATGACATTGTTCTTGTTGATGAGACCAGGGAGAGAGTTAATGGAAACTGAAGCGATGGAGGCATACACTGGAGTCGAGAGGCTTTAGAATTAATAGATCGAAAACTGAATACCTTCATTGCTGTTTCAGTTTAAGGGAAGATGCGAGAGGAGAAGTCACAGTTGAAGGGATGCAGATACCAAAGGTCGAGAAGTTTAAATATCTAGGCTCGATTATTCATCATGAAGGGGACATTGACGAAGGTATTAGCCACCGCATAAAAGTGGGCTGACAAAAATGGAAGTATGCTGCAGGTGTGCTGTGCGATAAGAGAATGCCTGTAGGACTAAAAGGCAGAGTTTATCACATGGTAGTTAGACCTGCTATGTTATATGGATCAAAGTGTTGGCGTTTAAAGAAGACTCAGGTTCAAAGGCTAATGGTAGCAGAGATGAGGATGATTAGATGGATCTGTGCTTACACGAGAATGGATAGAATTAGTAATGGAGTGATATGAGACTTAGTTAAAGTGGCCCCCATCGAGGATAAGCTGAGAGAGATAAGACTCAGATGGTTTGACCATGTGAAAAGAAGGAGTGTGGATGCTCCAGTGAGGAGATGTGAAAGGATTAACATCCTAAGAGGTAAAATAGGGAGGGGACAACCAAAGAAGAGTTTGGACGAGGTGATTAGAGATGACTTGAGAGTTGTAGGGTTAACGGAGGACACGGCTCAGGATAGGAGACTATGGCAGGATAAGATTAAGATCTTAGATCACAGAGAGTTAGCCTTGTAGTTTGTCCTTTGGTTGCTGTAGAATGAGTTTGGTTGCGGTTTCTTTGTATGTAATGTTTGCATGCAGGTAGTTCATGCATCTGGCAAGAGATACGGTTTGCCTACTTCTGGTTGAGAAGGTACATTATCTTTCTTTGCCTTGTTGCACTTGTGGTTACATAGTTACTTTCCGCCTTTTTTAGTCCTGTTACTTATCCTTAGTTTTTTCCATAAAATGTTTCTCAAAACCTTTCTTCTATAAAATGTTTTCGCAAAATCTGATTTGTTGAAGGATTTTGAGGGGGAATGGAAAAATAACTAAAGAAAAGAAACCTCAAATACTCGATTGTTAGTCGTAGTACTTAAGGGTCGGTCCACAGGAAAGACGTGAAATTATGGTCATTTTAAAACTAAACGATTAAATTTAACTAATTAAACTAAATGGAATTATTCAAGGTAATTTAATAACCTAATTCAACAAAGCATCAAAACAACCTAATGACTAAACCTAACCTAACCTTTATATTGATTAACCAATTAAACCAAATTAAACAACTAAACTTGAAATTAACCATGGTTTAAAACTAACAACCTAATTACTTTGTTATTCCAGAATTAACTAAGGCAAATTATGCCATGGAATTAAACTAAGGGGAGGGGGACGAATTGAACAAAACAAACAGAGGAGTTGAGCAACCCAGCCAACATTCAGCATCATCACCTTCTAATTAACAAACAGAGAAGCAAAAGAGCAGGACAGATTCAGGGAAGGGGAAAACATGAACGAAAGCAGAAAAATTGAACATGAAACACAAGAGAACAGAAACGAAATTCAGCAGAATCAAAAACAGCAAGGAAAAGGGGAGAAATTGAACCAAGGCAGAACGCAACCAAAGCAGCAGGGAAAGGGGAGAAATCGAACCAAGGCAGAATGGAAAACTCACAAAGGTTCGGCAACCCAGAATTGCAACCAACGAACACCAAAAAAGGCCATTCGAACAACCGTAACAGGGGAGAGGGGAAATCGAGCAATATTGAACACAATAAACCCAGAATTTTGCAAAATCAAAATCGAAAGCTTAATTACAACCAAGGAGTCTCGAAATTGCAATGAATTCAACCATAAACCGAATCTAAAACCTAACCCTAATTCTGAAAATTGACATTAAACCTGAAATTCGAATATGAAATTGAGATTAAAAACGAAATTAAACTAAATCTAAACCCTAAAAACGGAATTTAAACCTAATCCTAATCCTAAAATCTAACCTATGCTACCTCACCTTCAAACTTCAATGGCATCCTGTTGCTTTATACCCGAAGCCCTTCACTTCTCAGCCCTCGATTTGAGGTATGCTGGACGGTGGATGATGGAACCCACTGGGGTGGTGTCGTGGATGGCTACGATGGTGAAGCTAGTGAGGTTGAAGACGTGGATGGTGGAGATGAGACCCAGCGATGGTGGTTGTTAGAGGTGATGGGGTGAGTTGGAGATGAAAACCGTGGGTAGAGGGTAGGGGTGGTTTCTGGGTTTTGGGGTTTTGGGATATCTGTGGGCTGGGTGGTGTGGTTAGAGTGAGAGGGAGGTGATGAGGCAGAGAGAGAGAGAGAGAGCAAGCGAGATGGGCATGGGGGTTCGAGAGCTTTCCGGGTCGAGGGTCGAGGGTTGGGGGTCAGGGGAATGGGGAAGAAGAAGACAGACGCGAAGAGGGGAAGAAAGAAGAGAGGGGTAATATGGGAACCGGTTCAGCTGAACCGGCCGGTCCGGTTCAGCTGGACCGGTCTGTTTTTTTTTTCTTCCTTCTTTCTTTGGCCGGTTTTTTCTGGAATTTGGCCCGGTTCTTCAACCTCCGACATTTCCTCTATTTTTCTCACCTTTTCCCCCATTTAAGCCCCTTTTCCGCATTTATTCAAAATCTACAAAATAAAATAATCTCCTATTAAAACCTTAAAAATATTATTAAAACGAGCATAAAACAGGTGTAAAAGTACCTTAAAAATATCACATTTTTAGCTCAAACATGATTTTTGTGGGTCTCTTGGAATCAGCCTCTTTATTGGCAGCATTACTGGTAGAGGTAAGGTTGCCTACATCTGGATCTCCCCAAACCCCGCGAAAGCGGGACCCACACTGGGAGTTGTTGTTGTTGATTCAGGTTGGATAAAAGTCAAATGAGAAGAATCTCGCACAACTGGAAACTCAGAGAATCAACATAACAAAATAAAGCTATGGAATAGTAGCATAATCATATTAGATGATCGCAAGACTATGCATTCCAAAAACAACAAGCCAAAGACAATAAAAAGGGTATTAATGAATTTGCATAGCAGGATGGCTGTGGCAAGTTTGGGCATCTGAAACAAAATGAAGGCTAGACAAAAAAACTTATATCTTTTTTCTAGGCGAAGCTTTGCATATAAAGCTTTTTTAGGCTCACGTCCTGTATCTTTCTCCTACATTTTACTATTTTACATTTTTTTAGTAGGTGTTTTTCTCTGACTCTAATTTTTGTAAGGAATGAAAGTCAAGGCCTTTGGTTTTGATTCTTTTTCTCTTTTTGTCCTTTTCTTAGCTCTTTCTCTATAACTAATCCCATATTTTGTTTTTACCCCATGGAAACTACCCCTAAATTGATTTTTAATAAGGGGAAGGGTTCAGAAAGATTAAAGGCTCATCTTAAGGAGGTCTAAGTCATTAATATCTTTGTCACTATCCTAATCATCTCTTTTTTTGGCCTTTGGTTTTGATTCATGCGCCTTGTTCCATCCTCCCCTATTAGTTACAAGCATTCTCGAGTGCAAAGTTTGCACTAAAATCATTTGGTTGGCAATGATGATCTTGAAATTGGAAGACATTTAAATAGCTTGCAAAGCATTTCCATGAAAAATTTGGATGGTTAGTTGTGGATAATTAATATGTTTTCTTGCATTAATGGTGGTTGTGGTTAACTAACATGTTTTCTCCATTTACGGTGATATGATTTTCAAGAGAAAGTTGGGTTATTGCGGCCATGTTGAGCTAGTGATGACGTTGAGTGGTTTTGTGATGTCTACTAATTTGTTTATGTCATATGGATTTTGAACTTCACCTTTTTTTAGTTTGTGAAATCAAGTGTTTGGCTTTTGCATGTAGACCATGCCTCATCATTAATCTCGCCCCTTACATCGTCAAGGTGACAACAGAAGGTTAGAGGACAAGTATGGGATTAGGTCCTAGACTGCTAGCAATTGGGTCGACAACTCTAACTTGTTATCATCGGAGGATAGGCACCAGTACATCTCTACCATCACTCTGTAAGGCATGGTAGGGTTTTTTTTTAGGTGCATGTTAATGCTCTTTCTCTTGGCAAATTTTGAATTTTTGATTTGTCTTAACAATCTGTATTCGAACTTTTGTGATGTTTTGCTCTTTTTTTGGTTCTTTTACAAAATCTGGTCTTTGGGAAAGGCTATGGAAACGTAAAGGACATTGAGCATATCCATAGGAGGCATCCTAGTGTCGTCAAAGAAATGGTGCTGCACTATCGCTTCAAGCCCCTGATCAGGGTCTGAGTAGCTTGGAAGGCAACTGAATGTTCCTCCTTGGGGGTTTGATAGAGAGGTTTTGGGACACCACTAATAACTTCTGTTTCCCTTTTGGAGAGATGATGATAACCCTGATGGATTTCTACATGCTGATCTGGGTTCCTTTTAGGTAGAACCACTAAACTACTCCCTGAATTTCAAGCTGGAAAGACAAAATCATGTCGAGTCCTTTGGGTCTTCAACAGAGAGGTGGCCCTGTAAGTGTAACTTGATTTAATACTTCATGATTGGGAAGGTCTTGGGGGACTACTTGGACTGTCTCTCTTATGAGCAACTCTTCTGCCTTTTTGTGGCATACTACACTATTTGCATTGACATGGTCACCCGATGTCATCTTCGTTGGATAGAGAACTTGCAGGATAAGTCATGGTGGAAAATCATGCCTTGGGGACCATCACTTCTGCCATCCTCTTGAAGTACACTCTTGTAGGTTAGATAGGGAGAACTTTCCCAATTTAACCTTGAGAGATTTTTCGAAGGTGCTTGAGGTAGGCTTCGCTTCTTTGCCTTGCTATATTGTTCTGCATTACAATGTTTTTATTTTGTCTTATTAACTTAACCTTTTTCCTTTTTACTATGCTTTGCAGCCTTAGTTCTTGAGGTACTTGCCCAAGATTTCTCTTAGCACTGAGGGTGCTAAGTTAGTACCCTCACTGACATGGTGGACCCAAAGAAACCAAACTATTGATGTCCTTACTCTCAAGGACATTAACCACTTCCAAGTGGCCTTGAATGGCTTCATCATCAAGGATGTAAGCACATTTTTTCTTCGTTTGTTTTTTCTATATTTCTCTTCACATGTTGAGGTGTTCATTTCATATCATCTTTAGTTGACCGGGGACCCTTGAGTGGATGTTAAGGGTGTTTCTCCCTTCATTAGGAAAGTTCTAGCCGTTTCACACTAGGGGTCTTTATTGAGGGTCCTGTTAGATATTTGATGCCATGAGGAACGTTTGAACTACTATGTGATTCCTGGCTTGGTGGTACCTCGAAGGCAGAAGCTTGGTCATTCATAGCCCATGTTCACCTCCTCTCTCATCATCGAGCAGATTGCAGGATGCCTCAGTGGGCAACATTGCATGCATCACCTAGACGAGGTGGATTATGGCGAGTTCGTTTGTGATCACTTTGTACCTCCTATTGTTACTGACATGAGTGTCCTACTTACTCATTTCCCTTCTCTAATTTTGTATGTTATCTTATTCCTTAAATATGTTGATTTGCATTATGTGATAACTATGAACGTCCCAATGATGAGTGCGAAGGTAAGTTATGTTAATGCACACGTAGCACAACAAGTAGAGAGCATCAAAGAGGTTAGCAATGCTGCCATCCCCAAGCTACAGAACATCCCTCCTCATTGGCAGATAATTTTAGGAAAAACTATTTATCGTAAAGATTTAAATATGTTGTTACAAATAACAATTATGGTAACGACTATATGAAGTTCTTGTAAATTGTTAGTACTAGTCAATTTTGTCTCACACCATTTTAAAAAGTTTGGTGGGTATGACGATCACTTATAATAACAGAAGATGTCATTGCAATAGATTGTTTTTATGTTTGGCCATGGTGCTGCCATTGTAATGATGAATGTGTATCTATCGCAATGGCATATTTTGTTACAAATAATTAAATACATGTATTGCAACGACTATTTGTTGCTAAAAATGAGAGATACAAAACAATGTTTTAAATATTAAAACAGTTCAAATCACTTACTCTACCTGAAAAAAAGAAACAGGAAATGCTATTGTTCAACGAATTTGGTGGGTAATGCAAAAAAAAAAGTATAATACTAGAAGATGCCATTGAAGAAATTTGTTGCAAATGGTAAGAGAATTATGTTGGAATGATTACATTGTTACAAAAAATAAATAAAATAAAAGCATCTATCTAAAGAACTCATTAGCTAATATCTTTATGCCAATAAATAAGAATCTTAAATATTGTTACTAAAAAAATAAAATAAAGAAGCATTTAAACTAGCATAGAAAAGAATCATAATTATTTCAAAAATAAACGAAGAACAAAATTAATGAAAGAACAAATTTAAGACCCATAAATAAGAAAAATAGAAATAGAAAATATCTTTATGCCTAAAATTCCGTTTATTGTTTAAGTGTGTAACTCGTCCATTTTATTCCTCCCTTAAGTTGCTCGATCTCATTCATTTCTCAAATGCCTACTGATCATTTCTACTCTGGCTTTGAAGTTCTGCTTGTACCCATCTAGAATTATGACAATCCAACACTGCACTCTACCACCATAAATTCACTGCAATTAGCCCTTACCGATTCAGAATTCTAGCAGAGGGTTTGTTCTCTTACTTTGGTAAAGTAGTGCATAGGAATAGTCAATTTCAATCTATTAATTTTGCATCGTGGTTAGTAAACTAAAGTTGAATTTTGCATATGTCATTTGGTCATTGTGTCATTTAATTAAAGTTGCGAGATCTTTGGAATTTGGGAGTTCTTTAATTGTAATTTACATGAAGAGGTTGTAATTTTGGGAACTTCAAAACTAGTGTCTTGCTTTCTCCTATACCGTTATAACAAGTTC
The DNA here is from genome assembly GCA_017589665.1 of Selenicereus undatus. Classification (NCBI taxonomy): domain Eukaryota; kingdom Viridiplantae; phylum Streptophyta; class Magnoliopsida; order Caryophyllales; family Cactaceae; genus Selenicereus; species Selenicereus undatus. Next base: position 76,786,794 of record JACYFF010010365.1, on the reverse strand, counting down.
CTTTGGAATATAGGGCTTCATTCATATGCCCTGTTCATGAATGATATGGCTATGGGTGTGAAAATATTCTGCTTTATAAGTTCTTAATGATCAAATGAAACTTCTTTGTGATTTCAGGCTTGATGAAAGAAAAACCTTCTAAATGATCAAAGTGATGGCTTTACTTATGCAAAGAGCTAGCATTATATTGATAGTCTTATTTGGTTATAGAGTGTGTGGTGCTTATGTTTTTAAGGGTGTTTGGTGTTGATTCTGGTGTCAAAAATAGTCAATTGAGAGTTGTAGAATATAGGAAGAGTAAGAGTAGGGCTATTATGATAAGTTAGGGTGGAAAGTGCAAGTATTAATGGGGAGAAGGGAGGATGTTCGGTTGCATTGAATGATTGCGGGTAGGGAAGTGAGATGTGCTGGTGATAGGTGGGGCACATTTGGTTTTAAAGAAAAGCTATGGCAGTGAGTTTTTGGGTCTAGAGATCAGCTAAGCTTTGTAGAATTGTTAATTTATATTATTTTTACAAAATAATGAAAGATGGGTTGGGATCATCATCGTCGTTGTGCTCTTCCTCTTCCTTAATGTAAGGAGTAAGAATACTAACATTAAAGTTGGTGGAATTGCATCTCTCATAAGTTTTATCTTACAGGAGTTGTCTCTTACCTTTTTTACCACCTTCTTAGGGACATCTCCCCTAGCCATATGATTGTTCTTCCTCATTGCAGGGAATCTTTCTTTCCTCAAGCACAACTACACAAGATCTTCTACCTTTAACTCACAATGAGTGCGGTTCTTGTTGGCCTTAAGCTTGTATTAGTCATTCACTTTCTCGATTTATGCCCTTACGTGTTCATGTAGCCTCTTCATTTCCTTAGCTCTTACTTCAGCCTCAAAACTCACCTTTGATTCTTATGGAATGGAAATAAGATCAATAGGAGAGAAAGGGTTACGACCATAGCACACCTCAATGGGTGAATGAAAGGTAGCATAATGCAGAGCTTGATTGTCAGCAAACTCAGCATGAGAAAGTTTGGTATCCTAATCCCTTAACCTCTTACTCCCCTCTCCCCTTAGTAAGGTTACGAATTCGATTTGCCCTTCAAATTCATTACCACTAGCATATTTGAAGGGTTCACTTCCTCACTTGGATTAGGCTTGTCCATTATTAAGGCAATTTGAGGTTTGCTCTTACTAAAGGTACGCTCATCCCATATTTCACTATTGTGAAGGTTTTTCTTACTTCCCTTCCCCAGCTTAATTTTGAGAGGTTTAGGTGGAGATAAAAGAGTCATTGTAAAGCTAAATCTATTGTGCTTGAGGGACTAAGTGTTAGCACACCCATCATAGATTGCATGGTTATCATGTAACAAAGGCCTACCAAGTAATAAGTAACATGCATCCATATGGAGGACATCACATAATCCTTTAGCATAGTATGGACCAGTTGAGAATGAAATAAGAGCTTACCTCGAAGTGGTACCTCATTCCTTGGCCCTAGCAATTGAAGAGAGTATGGAGTGGAATGCTCCTTGGTGGGGATTTGAAGCTTGCCTCTGAGTGTCTTAGAGGCAACATTGGTGCAACTTACACCAACTATAATTAAGCCTCAAACCTTGCCTCCAATGGTGTAGCTTGAGTTAAATATTTGTTCCCTTTGGCTATGTTCATAAGGAGCCATTGTGACATATAGGGACCTCTTGATTAACAATAATTCTTTGATATCCGCAGTGACCAAAGTAGATTCGTCATTTCCCTCTTCTTATTCACTAGATTCTTCCTCAACAGCTCGAATCTCTTCTATCTCCTTGATGGTAAGGGTATTTTTATTGTGATAATCAGCTTGAAAATGCCCAAAACCAAGACATTTAAAACATTTCTATCCTTCTAGCATATTAGGTGGCTCACTAGCACGTCCTTACTCTTGGCAAGAGTTTTGACCGATGGGGGTGGGATTTTAATTTCAATATGAGAGAAGGGGCTTTTAGTAAGAGAGGTGTGAAAGGACTTCCTACCCTTAAGGTAATTCCCAACTTTGATAGCTAGGTGACACACATCATCAAAGGAAAAATGGGGTTATAAATCCACCTTGTTGGCAATGCAAGGAGATAATTGCTTAATAAACCTAGCAATTTTGGGCTCGGGCTCTTCATCCAAACCAATCCCCATTTGGAGTAGTTGAAACTCCCTAATACACTCATCTAACTTAAATTCTCTTAGCTAAGATAGATAGTGTTGAGATGGAGCTCTTGTTAATAGGAGGATGGTAGAAACCTCTTATCTATGTGATTCTTGAGTTTAGACCATGTTTTGATTTGGGATTTAGCTTCTCTAACCCCATTCTTCTTCAAATGCTCATACTAGAGAGAGGCATACCCTTTCAATTCGAAAGTAGCTAACTTAAAGGACTTCTCTTCATTATAGTCTTTGAGTTCAAAGGTCCTCAGTGGCTTGCACCCAATCAAGGTAGTTCTCTAGGTTAAGCTTGCCTTCAAATTCTGGTACCTCAACTTTGAGATCACTAAGGTCATCCTTTGGATGCCTTCTTCTTCTAGCTCCCTTATTCATCATCATCAAAGTTTTCATGATAGGATGAGTATTGTTAGGGAAAAACCACACAGTTTTAATATTTATAAACCCCAAGTGCAAGGTGTATCGTTGAGTACTTGGGGTGTCGTCCGCAGGGAGTTGTGTTTCCAACTACCGAGGCTAACTAAAGCGTCTCAATCTAGGCCAGAGAGAGAGTGAAGGAAGAAGGACTAAACTACTAAAACAAATAAACAAAAAGGGACTTGGGTTGATGATTTTACCAATGAATGAACCAACTAACCAAGACGAGCCCTAACCTACCCAAACCACACTATGAACAAGAGATGGTCGGTTGCACCATCAAAGACCACCCAAGCCCTCTTTCAAGGGTCATGAGCTAGTCTAATTCGCG
>JACYFF010010365.1:76741176-76783854 GCA_017589665.1 Selenicereus undatus | reverse complement strand
CAACCCCGGACCTAGCTCGATTTGGATACTACTTTCGTGTCCCGAACTCGGATATTCCCTCTCCCACACTAGCTAATTGACCTCACCTCTCAGCATAAGTCAATCGCCCAAAAATATGGATGAAAGCTCTCTCAAGCATTTCATCGAACACTTGGCGGGCGTGAGGAAAAACTCTAGGTTCCAGGCATAGATTGGGTATGGTTAGGCCACATACAAGACTAATTAGTCATCAAGAGGCTAATCATAATCCAAGCCCACAAAATCTACCAACTAATCAACACAAGAAAGAATAAAACCTAACTACGCTTAAACTAGCAAACATGAACAAGAGAAAAGATGATAAAACTAATCTAATTCTAACAAGCAATTCTAAGATGGATTAAACAAGAAACAAAGCAATTAAAACAAACCAAAATCAAACAAATAAATTGAATTAACGAAATCTAAAGCAAGAACAAAACATAAGATAAAAGAGAAGGAAGAGAAAACTCATGTTTGATAGGATGAATTCGCAATCCAATTCCTTGAATCCACAAGTTCCATCCTAATCTAATCCCCTCAAATGGGGTTTTTATTGCCTCTCATCTAATCTAAACTAACCTAGAAAAGTAGAAGAAGAAGCCCCAAGCGAAACCCGAACTCCTCTGCAAAAACGCCCGAAGAAGGGTTAAATAGAAAAACCCGAGCGAACGACGAACGGGGGGGGGGGGAGGCACGGTCGTGCCACGTGGCACGGTGTGGCGGTGCCACATTGCTGGCCGGCTCTGCCGGCTGGCTCCCGTTTTCCCGTCTTTTTGCCTGTTTTGACCCTTTTTCGCCCGTTTTCGCGGTAATTGCTTGGTTCGACTTATTACCTGCAAGAATAGACAAAACAAGTAAAAATATCAAAGAATACCGAATAAAACAAGAAAAACTCTAAAGATTACGTTATTATACGAGCTAAGATTAGGCGAAAAAGGCATGTAAAATGCGACAAATTATCGCCTAACAAGTATGTAATCTCAATAGGATTAACATCATATCCCCAAAGTTAAGGGTTTCGTTGTCCGGATCCCTTCACTTATTCAATCACCCTATTGAGCTATCTCACCTGCTCTTGCAGTTCAATAATGGCCATATCTCTCCTCATCTCGTTGGATTACTCAAGAGGAATGTCCATAGAGTGAGAAGAATCTCCCTTATTGGCTATGATTGGTAGTAGTTGTAGGTGAAAAGGGGTAAAATATCGAAAACAGAGAAGCATTGGCATGATGGGGGTGGCACATGTAAGAGAATGCGAAACATGGAGTGGCACGGTTGTTAATTTCTTAGAACTACGGTCTAGTCTATTCATTTTTACGTAAGTACGTAATTTAACAAGAAATTTCCTTACTGCCCAATTGTTAATGAATCAAGATAACCTTTTGTTCCGATATAAATAGTCATTATATGTTCTTCTACCGTGAAAGGGTCGTATTGGGTTGTTGAAGGCAATTCACGTAATCATTGACCTCTTGCCAGTTGATTCTGAGTAGTTGAGATTTGCGATCACTCTTCCCTCCCATCTCGTCGATCCTTCAAATCCCCTTTAAGTTAAACAGGAAAGAAAATTCATTGGATTAAGCATGGTGTTGATTTTTCTTTTCAAATCCAAGTCTTCTCCAAAAACCAGAGTTAGCCGAGTCGCATGGGCAATGGGGACGCATTACCAAATCTCTTGTTTTTTTGGTGTGTGCAGGAAGGTGGCATGGTCATGTCCTGCAACACAGGCAGGCTGTGCCAATTTTGTGCCTGGGTTTTTGATGGACTCTTTGTGAATACTTTTTTGTGGAGTTTAAGAATGTGTTTGGGCTCTTTTTAGGGTTCTTTGTGGGCAAAAAGAAGAGACTTAGAGAGGGCGATCTAGAGGTAAAATGGTAAAGAAAATAAAAGAAGCAAATCAAGACACAAAGATTGAAGGTTTTGATGCTTACCCAAGAAGAAGGAACTTTGTGCTCTGATACAAATTAAAACATGTGAAAAAACCCTTGGCCAAATAAATGTAGCAATGTTGGTGAAAAGAGCTAAATGAATGATGAAGATCAAACTTCCATAAGAAAATGTAAGAGAGAGAAGAAAACCCTAAATTCTACCTCTTGATTTGATTCAAACTTGCACAATGATAAAACCAAATAATATCGAAGGTGATATATCTAAGATAAACGCTAAACCACCACCTAGATTAGTCAACCCACCCTTCAACCTTCTAAACCCAAAGCACCGAAGGTTGAATTAAGAGGTAAACTTAATTCCACCACTCTACTAGAGAGATAAACAAATTTGAAAGTTTTGAGGAGATACGAAGCATTAAGCTTTCATTTCACTAATCCAGGTATGAAATTTTACAACAGACCAAGCTGTTAATTCGTAGGGTACCACCCTACCCAAGCCATTTACTAACCAATAGGATTACAAGGAAAGTAACCAATGAAATCCTAGCTAGTGGTACAATTAGAAGGGGACCATAAGAATATAAGTTGAGCCGGAATTTGCAACAAATACACTAGATTAGTAGCATTATCTAACACCCCGTATGGAAGAGTTCGGGAGGGATTTTTTTGGAATAAACTTATAGGAGTGTCAATAATGTTTCCAAGAACTCTTAGCCTCGAAATCATCCATTTCATAGCCCAAGTAATTTCTTATTAAAACGTGCAATTCATGACCTTCACTGACCCTTGCTCAGATTAAGGCCCACATCGCCCTTGATATTTGGAATCCAAAAATGTTCTATAGCTTAATGGAAAGTAGACATCTGGACCTGCTGATAAATAGACAGTTTTCCAAAATTAGAGACCATTTATCTTTTTAAAATAGAGCTAAAATTTAGGGTATATATTCTGCCTAGAATATGAAAATAAGCTAAAGAAGTGGTTATAGAGAATAGAGCAGCTAAGTTCCTTATTTAAGACTACTAATTGCCTAACACATTTCCTAGGCTTAGTTAGGCCCCTTTAAGGTTCCTAAGCCAACATTGACTTTAGAGGACCAAATCCTTGAGCTATTTCCAAAAGTCAACATTGTTATCACTTGATTCATAGCCCATGCCTGGTGGAGTGGATCGATCCTTGTGGTTTGCTCCACCTTAGAGTTTAGAGGTGGCATTTTCTCTAATTCTTTTCGTGATAAGAGCCACTCAGTTTATGGGCTTCGCTCATATACCTTCCTAGTCTTCCCCATCCTAATCAATAAGGTGATGGTTTAAAGGAGTGGAATATTATAACTGTGAATAATGAAAATGAGAGATTAACAACATTACCTATGTGCTAAAGGAAATGAATAATGTCTTATAGTCCGGCGAAGAAGAGACAATGGCTTTGTGGGCTTGAAGATTTAGGGTAGGATAGGGTTAAGAAGTTGGTTTTGGGCTGTCGATTGTAGATGAAATTTCGCCATAACATGGACCACGTTCTAATTTGGGACCATATCTATCTTGAATGAATTATGGACCTATATTTTGACTAAGCAAGACATTAATTTGGGTTGTCTGGAATGGGCTTGTTTAAACAAGTGGATGCACGTAGGTGTGTAGTCTTGCATGAATTCTAGGCTTAAGGAATAGATGTACGATGCATGGACTATAGACTTATGCATGGATCAAATATCTTAGTCTTAATTTAACTTATGCATTATAAATATGATCTATATTTAGAAGTAGCCTAGAATGAAGTAGAGCTCTAAAGGTTTAATGGGTTGATGGTGGCCTTTGGGCCTAGATGGAGTCATGGATTTCACATGATGAGGTCGAATGATGTATGTAACACTTTGGGCCCAAGTAGCCTATAATCAATATGTTATAGCTCAAGAATGACCTTTAGACTTTTCCAATCATGCAATGAGATTTGCAAACTCATAACTTAAAGTGACCTAGACCAAGACTAATCATGTCATCCCTCATATTATGATGTATGTAATGCTTAGAAACTAGACAACTTCCCATTGCTCCTTTTTTAATGTAAGACCAAAATATTTAGACTTAACCTAATTATCTAAGAGCATTATTGCACTTTAATAGCAGTAGACTTGACCTTGCATTCACCTGGATTAGAATAACATTCCTAACCTAGGCGCCTAGACGTAATGATGAGTTTATGAAATCCTAAAGTATTAGCACATTGCCCCTTGGTATGGGTGAGAAAGTCCACTAGACTTTGAAACATTCACTTAATAATCCATGCGCATAAATTTCAACCAAATCTAAAGTTCAACGTTAAAAGTAGTTTAAAGAGGGTTTAGAACAGTCCTCTCGCCATCAAAACGCTCCACCATCAATAGAGAACATGGGAAGATCATAACATTCGGTTGCTTTCCCAAATATCATGTGGATTAAAGAAAGTATGCCACAAGTGGGTAAAATAGTGGCATGCTTATTTGGAAGTCTAATTGAATTATCGAGTGACCAGCTATTTTTTTGAGTACATAATAGCGGGGTTTAACCCATAGGTGTTGTTGTTCTTGGTAGGGAAACATCTTAAATGCTAGGATGCTTAATGCAAGTGTAATTAAAACAATTTTTCATTGTGATTTTGAAATCTTGCCCTCTAAAAAAATCCCAAGTGGAGTCGCTACTACAGAGATCATGACCCAGAAACCCGGGTAACATTTTCCATAAATGGTTGGGCTTGTTTGGAGTAGTCATGTGATTTCATTCTTCTTTATTTAATTTATTTTCATAACCAAATATTTCACATTTTGGGAAGTGTAGGTTGAGACCATGTACTTGTCCTAGTTCCTAGCCCAAACAAAATTCAACGTTTGGCCATGAAATTGGGACAGTGCTAGACGCTTGGATCCTGGCCAGGAACCTAGGTCCGAGCACAATTAGGCTTCGTGGTGCAAACGGTGACATTTTAATTTGGTAAGAGAGCCTATCCAAGTCCCAAAACTCATTTGTGTTTCCCTAACCGAGATATTAGGCAATGAAATAAACCAAATAAATGAAGAAAATCGAGTTTATTAAAAGGAATAATGTTGTCATAGAATTCGTTTCTTTTAATAGCAATCTTACAAAACTAGGATCACTCCATCAATAGTGGAAAGTGAATAGAACTTGTTTGTGGTGGGGATATTTGTTGATGCCCCCTTTGTATAAGTTATGGTCATGTGGGCTAGAGTGGCAATTTGAAGGTTCCTGCCCTAAAAGTGAGGCTCAAGGGTGCTAAACTTCCCACCATGGCCCAACGCTTAAGCAATTGCGGTGACTGTGCCACCTATCACATTCTAATGAGTAGTTTTAGCCACCTCGACTAAGTGGCGGATGATGAAGGCCCTGGTATTAACATGAGTGCCCATCAAGGCACACCAAATGAGAAATAACTCTACTTTCTAACATATCTTAGGGTTCTCATTACGCAATAAGATGATATTCACCATTAAGCATTGTACATAGTGGATGTTCAGATTATACATGTCGGTGGCCTTAGCTTGCCTAGGGTTATAGACTCGAGGTCTCCCGAACTTGTCGGTATGCGTTTTACGTTTTAAGCATGTCATGCTCAACCAAACAGGATTAGGTCTCTAGCTTCTTGGGACATCTCTAAATGATTCCACGTAGAGCAGGAGGTGAAGTAACGCAATGAACTCTCTCAAACTCATTCGGTGGTTAGTGTTGGACATGTGGAAAGAGACACAACTCATCTGCACGTACTCCACCCACCCTACCTTGCTAAGCAAAGTAACCACATCATCAAGCATTCCCGATCTTCTCAAAGACTCAACATGCCAAAACTTTTGATCACTAGATTTTCTAACGCTTAAAGTTTCATACCTTAATTTTTGTTCCTCATTTATAAATACGAAACCTTTAGTGGGAGTATTAAAGGGTAAGCATCAATTGTACTTTTGGTTGTTGAGGGTGCATTGGAGGAGGAGGGAGCCCTTGAAGACTTCTTGGGGAGAGATGGAGCATGGGAGGATTCATCAACTCTCTTCTTCCCCATTGTGGAAACTGAAGTAAAATCAAGTTTTCCTTGCTCTAATGGCCTTTAAAAGTGTTCCTTCTCTACAAACTTCAACCTCAGCAATGGAGATTAGGATTTTAGAGAGAGAAAGTGACTTGGTGGAAGATATGAAAGAGGATGAATTTGGTGGAGATTTTGGTAAAAAATGGAGGATCATGGATGGAATTTGTGAAAGTTGTGAAAAATTTACAGAATTTATCAAGGATGTGAGTTTAAACTAAGAATGGAAGTGAGGGTTAGTGAGCGAGAGTGTTGGATAGAGAGAGAAATTGGAGAGGAAGAAGAAGAAGAAATGAGGAAATAAAGGTCGAAAATCGGGTTTAGTATTGCCAGGAGGTAGCACGGTCAGCCACTTGACATGATGGCCTCATGCCAAATCTCTGGCTAGCACTTCCTGAATCTCTTATTTGGCATGCGTGTGCCTCATGGCAAGGATGCAATGTGCCAAGTCACTGTTTCACTGCTTGAATTGCTTGTTTTTGTCATTGCTTCTCACCTCACCCATCTTTTCTATTTTTCCTTCTCTCTTTTTTTCGGATTTAGTTTGTCTCATTTTCTTATTTTCTCTTAGTTTGTCTCATTTTCTCATTTTTAAAATTTTTCCAATTTTACAAGACGCCACTCATACATATATACACTATGTACAAATATACAAGTACTTACGGCTGTGTCTACTCGACTAAAGAAGATTCATGGAGTATAAGACACTTCAAGTCCTCCTCGCTTGGTATCTCTAAAAAGTTCTTCAATCTATGCCCACTAACTTTGAAAGCATAATCATTGGTGAGGTCCTTGATTTCAATTTCCCTGTGAGGGAACACTTTAATCACAATGTAAGGGCCAGTCCTCCTAGACCTGAGTTTTCTCAGTAATAGATGAAGTCGATCATACAAGTGCACTTTTTGCTCGGGGGAGAACTGGTGAATTCCATATTTATATAGGATTTTATAAGTGTTAGGGAGTCATTTTAGGGGATTAACATAATTAATTATATGATTTATGCCCCTATTTCTACAATTACGCTTGGTTTCGCTTGCTTTAAAGGTTTTTGTAGATTTTAACTTTGTGAACTAAGTTATAACTACAAAATGAAGATTCTGAGGCCTTGTGGACCAAATAAGATAGCAAAAGAGCCCCAAAGAAACCCAGCACAGACCAACCGTGGTCAATTCCGCGGCCTAGAAGGTTTTAGGAGAAGGAGTTGAAACAAAAAAGGAAAACCAGCGTGACCAGTGACCAACATGGTCTGTCTGTGGTGGTGCCCATGGTCTGTGGTGGTCCCTTTTCCCCGACGTTGCTTGAGTTCTTCACGGCTATTCGACTTCCAGGTGGGTTTTACATTTTGGCTACAGAACATTCGCAAATAAAAGGTTGTTTTCAGCCTCATTTGACCCACATCATTCCATTTCCTCTCTTCAACTTCATCAATTTGGTTATGATTTAGATTTAGATTAGAGAGAGCTAAGAGCAAGTAGAAGGTGAAGATTTGAAAGGATTTTGGGTTCGATTTGCATATACTAGAGCGCATTGGCTGAGCAATTCTTGTCCCTTCTCTTCTCTTTTCCCTTTAGATTTTTATGCCTTCAGATCATTATTGGTTTTCCTGCTAAGCTTTGGATTGTTAATCTTGTAATTGAGTTGAATTCTTGAAAATGAGTTAATTCTTGTTTTAACCTAAAAGTGCTTTGGATTAGTTGAGTTCTAGTGAATGTATCTTAGATGTTGATTTGCTACTGGGAAACTTGATCAATTTCTTGCTTGTTTTATACATTTAGTGAAGAACTGAAAGGTGGAACTAGATGTTAGAAAACTAAGTTTCGACATAAGTATGTCGGTTCTTGAGAAAGACTCCCCTTTAAGAAACCCCTAAATTTGACGATCGCATTCTTAATGATCCTAGATTAATCAAAAACCTTTGAGAAATGATAGTTGATTAGACTTAAGAGTTTCAGTCCACCTTGACAGAGGGATTTTATAAATCGATTATCAGTTTTGGAATTACTCATCTAAAGAAGTGGTGCTTGATTAATAATTGAATTTGAAAATTGCTGGATTAGATTAAATTCCTTGATTATTATCCATTAGATTAGATAATACATTAGCTTAATTTTAATCTCAAATTTTGATTTGCTTAGCCTATTTTTAAGGGGATAAAGCCTAGTAGATCAACCTAGTCCTTGTGGGAGACTACTTTAATTTCCTACAACACCATCGTGCGCTCGCAGCCCTATCAAGAGTTCTTTCCTCATGATGTGCTTATTTTGAAAGACCTTGGCTCTCTCTTTGCTTATGCGGGTATTGTCATAAGGCTCTCTCCTAATCTCTTTAAGCTTATTCAAGCTCAATTTTCTTTCTTCATCGGCAGCATTTGAATCAAAGGTGAGGGTCCTAATCGCCCACCAAGCCCGATGCTCGAGCTCAATGTGTAGATGGCGTGGATGCCCATAGACCACCCTATAAGGAAACATGCGTCGGTAGTCTTAAAGGCCATCTGGTAGGCCCACAACACATCTATCAAGTTGTCTGTCCAATTGTTCCTATTCTTGTTTATGGTCTTTTTAGGGATTTGCTTGATTCGCCGATTGGACGCATCTACTAGATCATTCATTTGGCGATGGTGAGGGTTTACAAGGCAGTGAAGGATGGAATACCTTTTTAGGAGTGCATCAAAGGACCTATTGTCGAAATGGGTCCCTTGATCACTAATGACTGTTCTAGGCATCCCATACCTAGCAAAAATACTATCTCCTAGATTCCTTATAACAAGCCTGGACTCGTTTGTTCATGTGGGAATTGCTGTCGCGCATATAGACACGTAGTCCACACACAAATGGATGTGCTCATTCCTATATGAATTTTAAGAATTCACCCATAAAATCTATGACCCATACAACAAATATGTCAACAATGAGGGGGGTGAGTGGCAACATGTCTTTTCTACCTATCTTGCTGAATTATTGGCAACGCATGCACCTTTTCTAATATTTGTGGGCATCTCTAAACAGGGTAGGCCAATAAATTCAGCTTTGAAGAATTTTTATCGTGGACTTTCTCCCAATATAATGCCCCCAACAAGATTGGTCATGACAAAAAGTGAGGACACTATACATTTGATTGTTGGGAACGCATCTTCTAATGATTTAGTCCAGACAATATTTAAGCAAGTAAGGGTCATCCCACATAAAGAATGGAACCATTAAAAGAAAGCATGCTCCATCATCCTTGTTCCAACTCTTGGGCATTTCCTCAGTCGCGAACTGGTTCACTATATCGGCAATCCATGGCTCCACATATGCCCTAAATAGTTGCTCATGGAGGAAACGATCACAAATAGTGGACCCATTTGCATCGCTAGTTACTATCCTAAAGAGACGGTCGCCTATCGGGTTCTCAGAACCCTTACGATCCTGAATCTCACCGTGGAATCCTTCAAGGACTATAACCCATCTAATTAACCTAGGCTTTGCATCTTTCTTTTCAACAAGATGTGTCAAGGTGGCATGGTCGGTGAAAACAATGACATGAGACCCTATGGGGTAGGGTCTAAACTTTTCAAACTGAAAAGCTATTGCTAGAAGCTTCTTTTTAGTTACAGTGTAATTCAGTTGCTCCTAATTCAAAGAATGACCCAAATAGTAAATCACATGGGGTTTCTTATCAGTCCTTTATCCCAAAACTAACCTAACGACATAGCCCGATATATCACACATAAGTTCAAATGACTTCTCCCAAACGGGAGGATGCAAGATGGGAGCCGTGGTCAGTGCCTCTTTAAGCTTTGTAAACGCCAATTCACACTTATTGGAGAAGTGAAATGGCGCATACTTGGCCAGAAATGAGGACAAGGGCTTAACAACTTTGCTGAAGTCCTTAATAAATCGTCGGTAAAAGCTAGCATGCCCTGAAAAAGATGTTATGTCCTTCACACAAGTGGGGAGGGGGAGGTTTGTAATCAAATCCAATTTCTCAATAGATTTGACTAGGCATTTTGTTTTCTTCGAAAAGAAAAAAACCAAAACCAAAATTAAAATTAAAAAAAATTTAAAAATTTTGATGGAAAAAACCAATGAGAATTTTTCAGTATCCCCAATTCGAGCATGAATTATTTTGGAGGTATTTTAAGTGATTAAATACTTTTCTTGCTCAATGTGGTTATTATGTAGGTGTATGGGAAATTCTAGACATTGTTAATGAGGATGTGAATAGTGCAAGTCGAGCTCCTTTAGAGTATTGGGGTTTTCAAGCTAAAAGTGGTGGTGAGGCATGACATTTGCTTGAGTGGACTGCTTCTGATTCATTTGAGTTTTAGAAGGCGGGTTGTATTTCTGAATATTCATTTCATGATCCTTATGCGTTCTATTCTAGATCTTACTTGGCCCGTTTTTGGTGTGATTTGTTTAATTCTTCTTACCATGATACTAATTTGTGTCCTTATTATGCATGTTATGCTCAACCTGACTTTGCATCACCAATGAAAAATACTAATGCTGTTTTTGCATTACCTAATTCATCCCTTTCTTTAGCTCAGTGCACAGGGCTTGAGGTGGGTAAGCCTTTTGGGGTAGTTGCTAGGTTTGTTGATGCATGTTTTGAGTCGAAAGATACTTTTGATGAGGTGCATGATCTGGTTGAGACTCCTTTGGAGGGGTCACACGATGTGTTTGTGCATAAGAACTTTCCAAGTCTTGGTGGTGATATTGTTCTCCCTAATCCCCTTTATCATTCCCATGTTTCACCTATGTGTTCATTACCCTCTCCTTCCCTTAAGTGTTACATTGATGTGCCCACTTATAATTCTATGCTTTGGGCATGAGGACAATATGTTTTATATGCCTGGTGGGACTGTTGATGATTATGTGTCCCAAGGTTACTTAAGAGGGTATGATCCCTCCCTTCATCCTTATCATGTATGCCTAGGAGACTTGCCTAGGAAAATCATGTGGACTACATTCTTCAATCCTTCCTATGATTTTTCTATAGGCTTTGATAAGGTTAAGGGGATACTTATTATCTTTGGTGTGATTTTGGTTATTATCTCTCACTTGTGTTTTGTAAATTGTGGTCCCAGGAGTTTGATAAGCTCCTATGTATATTGATACCATCTGATTTGATAAGCCAAGTCTTGAAGTTGTGATGGAGTGGCTGAAGCTCTGTTTGACCCGTTTGTGAGGATGCCCTAGCTTAGGTGTACCTAACACTTAACTTGGAGAGATCGTTATGTTTTGTTTTCCCTATCCCTTCTCTTACTTTTCTTTCCCTTATATAATAATGCTTTATCCAAGCATGCAAGAAGAGTAGTTTCATGTTTTCCATTTTGATTTATAGTTTGCATACTTGTTAGAGCATATAGTTCTAGGTTTCTTGTTGTTTACAATAGTGTTTTGCATTTAGCTGCGTTTTAGGTATTGCATATAGGATTTCGTATATGGATGCTGTGGATTTGTTTGAGATGACCTCCAATGATGTTTTTGCTAGGCATGATGGTTTGCATGAGCTTGAGTAACTTTTGATGTGTAATCCCGTTTGGTGCTAAAATTTGTGAAGGTTTTATGAATATTTCTTGTTTTGACCCTTGTCCTGACTAGGAACTTTGGTACCCCTTAGACTCTTAGGCACTAGTGTTGATACATGAGAGTGATTTTATGAGCTAATTGAGGCTTTCGTAGACTTGTAGTAAGACTTTGAGATTCTTTGAACTATAATCATTATATTTAGTCTTATGTTTCTTTCATGTGTGTTAGTCTTTCATGTTGCATCTCTGGAACTTGCCTAGACTCTTGTTCAAAACCACATTAGCGTGTGCATAGGTGATGATGTGATAGAGGCATTTCTTTGTTTTTGAACGTTTTAACCACATAGCTGAATAGCTTACCGCTGTGTTAGATGTTTATTCCCTTTCCTGGCCCCTTTGAGCTTTTATCCGTCTTTGTTGTGAACACTTCATATTAACCCTTGGCCAAACACATAGTCTAACATTTAAGCCAAGTCCATAGAGCATCACTTCATGTCTATGTAGTAGGTGTCATTGGGGGCAAATAAATTTAAGGCGGCATTGGCATGTTGATTTGTTCAGGGATTGATGATATTAAGCATTTGGATTTGTTTCCCTCTTAGTTGGGTTGTATACATATAAATTAGGTTGTGAGTTTCTAGGTCATGATTCTATGCCTTTCCATAATTGATATTCTTATTTGATTTCCCAAAACAAGAAAAAAAAGTAAAAAAAAAAAGAAGAGAAAAATCATGTTGAAAAAATAAGAGAGAAAAACAAAGAAAAAAAAAGATAAGCAAAAAAATTAAACATGTGATTGGCATTGGATATGTACATAGCTTGTGTTCCTTCTTTGTCAACTCATTGCCTGCATGATTCATTGGTTTATGTTCATTATGTTCTTGGAATTTGAATTGTTGGCAAACTTTATGGTTTCTTGATGCTTTGATTGGTTGCTACATAGTCGCTTGGCTGAATAGCTCCACATTGCCCAATTACATTTGTCCATTTCGTTTCCCTTAATCTCTTTAGCCCGCATTACAACCCATGTAAAGTCCTCTTGATTGTCATGTGCACACTGCATCCTAGTGGTGGAGAATTTGAGAGTCTTAGCAAACATACGGTAGTTTGCATCATTAGAATGAGTCTTGAATGAATCTACGCTATATTTTAAACAATAAGGGGGAGTGATTCACATTTCCCAAAAAGTGAGGTTCTACCGGTCTATTTGGCTCTATCAATTCCATGTGCTTGCAGGATGTGCTTTGTGTTTTTTTTTTTTGGGTGATTAAGTTTGATACCTGACGTGCGGTCATATGCTTCTTTGAAAACATCGCCCTTCTCATGATTTTGAAATGTTTTGAGCACTATTTGGGGTTGCCTTCGATTACTACTCTTGCTTGTGATATGTTATGACTTGCTTACAATAAGGAGATTGTTCCGTTTTGAGTCATTGACCCCTTGTTGGATTTATTTAGTGTTTGCTTGAGGCCAAGCAAAGGTTTAAGCATGGGGGAGGGATGAATGCCATATTTGCATAGGGTTTTATAAGTATTTGGAAGTCATTTTAGAGGATTAATATGCTTAATTATATGATTTATGCCCCTATTTCTACTATTATGCTTGGTTCACTTGCTTTGAGAGTTTTTGTAGATTTTGACTTTGTGAACCAAGTTATGAGAATAGAATGGAAATTTTGAGGACCTGGGGATCAAAGAACATACCAAAAGTGCCCCAAAGGCACCCAACACACACCAATCGGGGTCAATACTACGATCTAGAAGGTTCTAGGAGAAGCAGTTGAACAAAAGAGGAGAGCCAGTGTGACTAATGGCCACCATGGTCTATCCATGTTGGTACCCAACGTCCATGGTGGTCCCTTTTCCCAAAGGCTGCTTGATTTCTTTGCGGTTGTTCGATTTCCAAGCAGTTTTTACGTTTTGGGTACAGAACATTCATAAATAAAAGGCTGTTTTCAGCCTCATTTCACCCACATCATTCCATTTCCTCTCCTCAATTTCATCAATAAGGTTCAGATTTAGATTTAGATTAAAGAGTGTTAAGAGCAAGTAGAATGTGAAGATTTGCAAGGATTCCGGGTTAGGTTTGCATCTAACGCATCGGCTGAGCAATTCCTCAGCCTTCTCTTCTCCTTTCTCTTTAGATTTTTATGCCTTCAGATCATTATTGGTCTTTGTGTTAAGTTTTGAATTGTGAATCTTGGAATTGACTTGAATTATTGTGAATGAATCAATTCTTGTCTTGATCTAAAAGTGCTTTAGCTTTGTTGGGTTTATTTTATTGAATCATAGATGTTGATTTGCTAGTAGGAAACTTTATCAATTTCTTGCTTGTTTTTGACATTTGAGGTAGAATTGAAAGGTGAAACTAGATGTTGGAAGGCTGAGATTTGACTTGAGTGTGTGGGATCTTGAGAAAGACTCCCCGTTTAAGAAACCCCTAAATTTGATAATTGCGTTCTTAATGATCTAAGATTAATCAAAAACCCTTGAAAAATGGTACTTGACTAGACTTAAGAGTTTCATTCCACCTTGAAAGAGGGGCTTGATAAATCAATTATTGGTTTAATACTTACCCATCTAAAAAAGTGGTGCTTGTTTAATACTTGAGTTAGAAAATTACTGGATTAGATTAAATTCCTTAATTATTGTCCATTAGATTAGATAGTAGATTAGTTTAATTTCAGCCTCAAATGTTGGCTCGCTTATCCTATCTTAAAGGGATAAAACCCAACAGATCAACCTAGTCCTTGTGGGAGACGACCTTGATTTGCTACAATGTCTTCGTGCACTTGCGGCCGTATCAAGAATTCTTTCCTAGTAATGTGCTTATTATGAAACACCTTGGCTCTCTCTTTGCACAAGTGGGTGTTGTCATAAGCCTCTCTCCTAATCCCTTCAAGCTCATTCAAGCCCAATTTTCTTTCCTCACCGGCGGCATTTAAATTGAAGGTGAGGGCCCTAATCGCTCACCAAGCCCGATGCTTAAGCTCAATGGGTGGATGGCACAAACGCCAATAGACCACCCTATAAGGCGACATGCCTAGTGGGTCTTAAAGGCCGTGCGTAGGCCCACAACACATCTATCAACTTGTCTGCCCAATCCTTCCTAGTCTTGTTTATGGTCTTTTCAAGGATTTGTTTGACTCGCCTAGTGGACACATCTACTTGACCGTTCATTTGGGGATGGTAAGGGGTTGCGCTGTAGTGAAGGATGGAATAACTTTTTAGAACTGCATCAAAGGACCTATTGTCGAAATGGGTCCCTTGATCACTAATGATTTTTCTAGGCATCCCATACCTAACAAAAATATTCTTTCATAGATCCCTTATAACCGCACAAGACTTGTTTGTTCGTGGGTGATTTGCTGCCGCCCACTTAGACATGTAGTCCACACACAAGTGGATGTACTCGTACACAAATGAATTTTGGGAACGAACCCATAAAATCTATGACCCATATATGTAATATGTTAGATAACAATGATAGGGGTGAGTGGCATCATGTCTTTTCTGCCTATCTTGCCCAATTGTTGGCAATACAAGCACCTTTTCCAATAATCGTGGGTGCCTTCTTAAAAATATTTCCAAATTAATCAAGCAAATATCAATAGACTCTCAATATACTGAGAAATCATCCATGAAAATCTCAAGGCATTACTCAACTAAATTGAAAAATATCGAGATCATACACCTTTGAAAGGTGGTCATGGCATTGCAAAGACCGAAGGACATCTTCCTAAAGGCATCAATGCCGAAAGGGATGTAAATGTAGGCTTTATTGGTCATCAGGGGTAATGGAAATTTGGGCATAGTGGGAATATCCATCAAGAAAGCAATAAAATGTCTATCCCGCTAACCTCTTTAGCATTTGATGCAAAAAGGGTAAAGAAAAGTCACCTTTTCTAGTTACGGAATTCAATTTCATACAGTCAATGCATACCCTTCACTTGGATTGGAGTATTGTGGGATAAGTTCATCCTTGTCATTCTTAACCACGGTGATACCGGTCTTTTTAGGAACGACTTGGACGGGTCTCATTCACTCACTATTCGAGATAGGGTAAATAATATCGTGATCTAACCACTTTAGGATTTCTTTCTTTACTACTTCTTGAAGGCTGGGGTTCAACCTTCATTGTCTATTCTGGTAGGGCTTGCATTGTCCTCAAGGTGAATTCGATGTTGTACTATGATAGGACTGATACCTCGAATATCTACTAGGGTCCACCTTAGATCCTCTTGGTTTTCCCTTAGCAAGTCTGAGACCTGAGTCGCTTGATCCGAATTTGAATCATTAGGCATTATCACAGGGAAAGTTTCATTCGGACCCAAGAATACATATTTGAGTGTGTTGGGTAGGGGTTTTAACTCAAGAGAAGAGGATAAAGGCACACTAGGCAGTGCCTCATGAGATGGAGAAGGAAAATAAGTAAGGATGCAAGAATCAATGCGTGTAATGAGTGATCACATTGTTCCTCAAATGTAAACGTACCAAATTCGAGTTCATACTCCACACAAAATGACTCATATGCTCATGACGTTAACTCCTCTTCTTGGTCAAACTCTACTTCCCCCAATGGAAAGTCACCCCACCCAATTAAGAGTAGGTTGCTTTTGTAGGTTAAACACGTTTAATTCCATTGCCATATTTCCGAATGTCAACTTCATTTTCCCATCCCCACAGTTAATGAAAGCATCAAAAGTAGCAAGGAATGGTTGTCCAGGGATGTTCGATGTTTCATTTTTGAGACTCTTCACAACCTCGGTCTCTAAAATAACAAAGTCAATCTGAAATATAAATTCCTCCACTTTAATCAACAGATCCTTAACCATTCCCCTAGGGGCCTAGTGGAATGTTCGGCCAATTGAAGGACCATCTTTGTGGGTTTTAGCTCCCCTAAGCCTAACCTTTCATAAACCGTAAAGGGTATAAGGTTAACAATAGCACCTAAGTCAAGAAGGGCCCGGAGAATGTTGTGATTTCCAATCACAATTAAGATTGTAGGGAACCTCAGCTCCTTACACATAATAGGTACGTGGATTGAAATAATTAAGCTCACATTAGAGGCCAAAATGTCCATTTTGGGACATTCATGGGTCTCTTAGTGGTGCACAAGTCTTTAAGAAAGCGAGCATAGAGGGCATTTACTGTATCACATCAAGTAGAGGAATGTTGATTTTGACTTGGGAGAAAGTCTCCCTAATCCTATCAACATGAGATTGTACAGTCTTTCACTTCAATCAGTTAGAGAAAGGAGGAGGAGGCTTAGAAGCACAATGGGAAGGAGTAGGAGCATCTCTAGGAGGGGTGGAATCATTGATTAACTCATTCTCCTTAGGTTCATCCACCTCCTTAGAAGGAGTTAAATGAATTAGGGAAGGAAGCACATAACCACTTTGCGGGGACGAGAGAGACATTGATAGGGAAGGGAAATCATTCGCATTTCGCTCACCCACATGGGTGTCAAACTTTTTACCCAATTATAAAGAAATTAGGGCATTCACTTTGCGGACATATTTAGGGTCAAATGAAGAGGAGGATCCACCTCTTGGGTTTACCTTCGGTTGACTAGGAAAACCCCATTTTTCCTGTTAGACATGGATAATTGTGCAGATTGTTCACTCATTGTCTTCAACATTCTCTCACTCTACTTCTTAAGTTCTCAAATCATTCTCTCCATGTTATTGACTTTCTTGTTCACTTTATCTAAATCATTATAACTGGGAGGGGAATATGATGGAGCCACACATGTTTGAGGAGGAGGTCCTCTAGAAGCATTATATGCCTCTTAGAAGGGTGGATTTTGCTATAAAGAAGATGAGGGGTTTCCTTGGAAAACCCTACTTAGATTGTTGGTCATCAAATCCTTAGGCCCGATCCATGCGAAGTTAGGGTGTTTAGCCCACCCCGGGTTGAAAGTAGGAGGAGAGGGATCAAATTTTTGCTTTTGGAAGGCTGCATTCATTTGACCTTGCTGTTGGCTTGTAGCTAATTGTTGAGCAAATAGGGGATATGAAACAATATAGGGAGGGGGAAAGTTGTTCAACGTTTGGGACAACGTAAAACCCTTTAATATATTTTATAAGGCAGCAAATCTACTATCAATCTCCCTTTTGGCTATTGATTCTAGCACCTAAACTCTCATCCCTAGTGGTTTCCCATTGCGAGGTGTTTTCCGCTAACTCTTCTAGGAAATCCCATGCCTTGGTCTCACACTTGCTCAAGGAGCCACCTTGGCACATAGATTCCACCATGGTCCCCGTAGCTTGGTCAAGGCCCTCATAAATTGTTCGCACAAATGCCAACATTCTAAGCCATTATATAGACATTGAGCAAGCTAGAGCTTAAATCTTTCAAAGCACTTCCAAAAAGACTCTTTCTCAAGTTGAACAAAGTGGTTGATTTCATTCCTTAGTTTCACGGTTTCACCATTCGGGAAGTACTTTGTTAAGAAAACCCTCACAAACCCCTCCCATGTGAAAATCGAGCTTGCTGAGAGGCTACGATTCATTTTTTTATCGAGTACTTCAATGCAAAAGGAATGAACCACAACCTAACAATGTCTTGGGGAAGATTAAGAAATTGCATCATCAAGCATACTTCCTCAAATTCATTTATAGGTAAGCATCATTATATCCACTAAATTTGGGAAGCATGGTCGTGTAATGCAGACTAAAAGTGAATTGGACAACCCCACCAAATTGTGGGATTTAAAAACAGAAGGGTTTTGTGTACCTTTGTCGATAGAAGATTTGATTCAGGCTCCTTGGAGCCGGAGGAGGAGGGGGCGACCCTTGAGGTTGGTCCTCCGCCATTTCTTTGAAATTAAGTTCTATGGTTAAGGTTGATTCGGTGTGGGGTGGTGAAAC
Source organism: Selenicereus undatus (assembly GCA_017589665.1). Lineage (NCBI taxonomy): Eukaryota > Viridiplantae > Streptophyta > Magnoliopsida > Caryophyllales > Cactaceae > Selenicereus > Selenicereus undatus. Next base: position 76,765,493 of record JACYFF010010365.1, on the reverse strand, counting down.
ATGATCATGAACAAACCCCCCATAACTAGGCGACCTTGTCCAGCACTCATTCGTTCTGTTTTTTTTTTTTGGGTTTTCTTTTTCAATTTATTTTTTGGATTTTTCTAAATAACCAAAACTAAGCTTTTTACAACAATTAACTCTATGTCAAAAGCGAATCTAATAATATCATCCCCGATAACGACACCAATTTGTTAGCAGTAATTTAAAGGCGGTGGGAGAGGGTAAAAGTCATCTTTAGGGGATGATTTGTGATTAGCTTAAGATTCACTTACCTGAGAGATATGGTTTCAATGTAACTTCATTAAACTAATCTAACATGAAAATTTAATCTACTTTTGCTACAACTAAGGATCCAAAGCTAGTAATAACAATGAAAACTAGACCAACCTAACTAACAATCACTGAACACATTTAGATAACACACAACACGTAAAAATGGGGTGATCGGGGCTCAGCATGGCCTGTGGCATGACATGGCCACCAATAGTGCACCAACATTCCTCAATAGATCACCCCAAAAGGAAAAATTAACCTAGATTTCTACTAATCCTAGGAAATACAATAAAAACTGAAAGAGAGACGATTACCGATACTTTAGCATCCATTGATGAGCAAGGTCTATGTTCAAATGAACTTCTTAACCACATTCGATAACCAATATCTCCTCTAGCAATGATTCTTCACGTTAGCAAGAAATTAATCCAACTTGGTGGTATTTATGATCAATATAGAGGAAGGGGAATGACGAAAAGGGATGTTCAAGTTTTGAGAGGTGGATTTAGGTCTCAAATCCCTCAGCATCGAATCCTAAATCTCCCAAGAACCTCTAATACATCAAATTCATATTTGGGATAGATTGAGGTAGCTTAAAACTAGAGTCTTTGGAGGATTTAGGAGAGAGAAAATGAGATTATACATTACTAGAAGAAAGAACAGGAGAATCGCAAAAAAGTAAAGCAAAAGCTTAAACTTTATAGGTTTTCATTAATGGATATGAGAGAGTTTACAAAAACTAAGCTAGAGAGGAAAAATAGCTGTTAATACCTAAGTTAACCTAAAAGAGCCAAAACCCCCTTTTTACGACCCTTAGATCATCATTCTAAAAATAGGATAGAGCATAAGGAGGCACATGGCATGGTGCCACCGTCCCAAATATCTAGTTTCATTTTTCTTCTAAATCCTGTTTTGTGGCACACTCTTGCTGAATCATGGCGCTCCCTTGTTGAATTTGGAACCCCCTTTTAGCTAGGCATCAATGTGGGTTGGGCTTTGCTACATGTTGGGCTTTTTCTGCTTTATTCCTAGAAAAACACAAAACAAAACTAATTTGCTAAATTAAAGGTTATTTGTGAGCCAAAATTTGGTGTAATGGAGGTTAAAACGTTGCCCGATTGAGAACCGAACAAGATCCCACCCCCAGAAGACATCACCATAAGTTAAGTAGGAGAAGAAGTTGAAGGATTAGGAATTTAGCTTTATCTTTTTTTCTGAAAATAAAGTTTTATTTGTGCCTCATATTAGCATGCAATTAGGGCTTTCGTTTCAATTTCTATGCTTTTTAGAATTTTAAATGGCAGTAAAAGTATTATAGTTTCGTTCTTATTGCCATTATTGCAAGTCCTTGAACTATTTGACCTGTTGAATTACATGACCCAACCCTGTTTGCCATGGACAAAGTCAAAGGGCTTGACCCGGTTCACTTTGGGGAAGCCCGACCTGAGTTTACCTGAAACCTGGCCTGATTCGCCTCAAGGAACCCAACCTAGTTCTCCCAGGTAACCCATTGTTTTATTCTTTTCAGACTTTAGCAGTCCACTTGGGTGTCTTTTTTCTTTTGTTTTTTTCTTCTTACTATTATTGTTTATTATTTTTTGGGCCTAGTATGAGCCTTGCGAGCCTGTTATGCATCCAATTATAAGGAATGTACACATTTTCTATGCTTTTCTCCTTTTGAAGCTTGTAATGGCCTTTAGTGAAGAGTGAACTCACTAGGCATAGTAATTCTTCAACTAATCAAGATTGTTGTACTGTGTATATTCTTCTCCATTCAAGTGCACATATTTTATTGCTCCGCCAGACAAGATGGTTCTTATGAGTATAGGCCCCATAAATTGGGTATGAAGTTTCTCCTTAGATCTTGTATTGGAGCCCTTATCTCTTTTAGGACTAGGTTGCCCTCTTGTAGGTCTTTAGGCTTGACCTTAATTCGAGCTTAGCGTAATTTGACATTGGATATTGCCCTCAATCTCCTTTCATCTAAAATCGCTAACTCTTTATATTAAGCCTTCTCCAACTGTGACTTTGGGATTTGACTTTCAAAATCACTATGAGTAGGCATATTGCTATTTCAATTGGGAGTACTGCTTCCATTCTATACACTAGGGAGTACAACGTTGCTCTTGTTGAAGTACACATTGGTGTTTTATACCACCACAGAGCAAATGGTAGCTTATATGACAAAATCTTGTAATTCTCGCGATTTCCTCAATTATCCTATGAATAATCTTATTAACTGCTTGCCTGCTTCAACGATCCAATTCACTTGGAGATGATAAAGAAATTACTTATGATGTCGAATTTTCTATTTTTTGACTAGGACTACTACTTTCTTTCAAAAATGGCTCCCCTAATCGCTGGTCAATTCATGTGATACATAGTATCTACATAAAATATTATTGATGACGAACTTGGCTACATGCTTTGAAGTGATGGTAACACAAGAAGCCACTTCTACCCGTTGTGTGAAATGATCGATTGCTACAAGCACATACTTATGGATGTCTTTGCCCTTTGGTGTCTCCTTTCCAATGATATTGATCCCTCAGACAAAAAAAGCCACGAGGAAGTGAGTGTTAAAAGAAAGGAGGGAGGTTGATGTTGTAAATTAGCATATATTTGACATTTATCACATCTTCTCAAATATGCATGCCAGTCTGCTTTCATTGTGGACCAACAATACCCCATCCTTTGGACCTTTTGGCCAGCATTTTTCCATTTACCTGTAGCCCATGCTCTCTACCATGGATTTCCCTCGTGATTTCTCACGCCTCCCCTTGCGTTACACATAGCATGTTTATGACTATATATGTCTCCTTATATACCTTCCTTTTATCCTCAAAATACTGTGAAGCTAATAACCTTAATGCTCGTTATGCTTTTTGGGAAGCCCTACTGGGTATTCATTCTTGGTTAAGTTCTAGTAAATCTCGTTATACCAAGCACTATGGCCGATGCAGCAAGCCTCAATGGTACAAGAGTGGGATGGCTTATCTCTCCTTTCGACTGATTATGGCATTGAATGGATGCCACTGGGAAAATTGATAATTGAAGATAGCTGTGCTAAGGCATTGGTAAATTGGTTATCTTCTAGGTTGAGGTAAGTTTAAGTGATGTGGATCAAGTTCTTGGTAAGATCCACCGTTTGAGCTTGGCATGGTCCCAAGGCTTCGTTTCTCAGTTTTCATTTCTATGATATCTGATTGATTTTTTCAAATTAGAGTCTCCAAATGCCCATAAATTCTTTACCGCTATTTCTATAGCTGCTTGCAAATTGATAATACAAGCTTTATATTCTGCTACATAGTTGGAAGCCTCGAAATCCAGGTTAACTAAGAATAGAGTGTTTGCCCTTTCTAGAGATACTAAAAGGATGCCTATCCAAATATTTTTTTTGCTTAAGGCCCCATCAAAATACATTTTTTATGCATCCCCTTCTACTTAAAGGACTTCTTTATTAGGGAAATCGAAGGTTTGTTCCCTTTGATCCTTTGTTGGCAAGTTTGCTAAGAAGTTGGATGCGACTTTTTCCATAATGGACTTTTGTGGGATGTAATGTAAGTCAAATTTTGATAGCATTACTATCTACTTCGCAACCTTGTCGCTTATCATTCGTTGTTGAAGTAAATATCTTATCGGGTCCATCAGCTAGTATATGTATCATGTGGGTAAACATATATCGTCTAAGCTTCTTAGAGTACCAAACTAAGGCCAAAGAAGTTCTCTCCAAGGTGGTGTAAAGGGTTTCATATTCAAGAAACTTTTTCCTCACATAATAGATGACCCTTTTTTTACTGTTCTATCTTTTAGGCCAGCATAGTGGCCATTATCATGGTTGTTGTTATGAGATAGAGAATGAGGGGATTTCCAAGTTATTGAGGTACCAGCACTAGTGGGTTAGATAAGAACTCTTTGATCTTATCAAATGCTTTTTGGCACTCCTCATCATATTCTGGTTTCACCCCCTTCTTCGATTTCTGAAAATTGGTTCACATATGATCGTAAACTTTGATATGAAGTGGCTAATGTATTTTAGGAGCCACAAGAATGCTCATATCTCCTTCTCAGTCTAGGGTGATGGTATTTCATGTATTGCCCTGTTATTCGAAGGGTCAACCTCAATTCCCTAAAGGCTGAAAAGGTATCCTAACAACTTCCCAGAAGTGGTGCCAAATGCGTACTTCTCCGAGTTCAAGTCCATATTGTGTCTTTTGAGTCCAATAAAGAACTTCCGAAGAATCAGAACATGTCGTTCCGAACTTTGGACTTTGTGATAATGTCATCTGCATAAACCTCTGGCTCCTTATGTTTTAGGTCAGTCAACAGGGTAGTAGAAATCCTTTACTAGGTAGCCCCAGTACTCTTTGACCTGAATGGCATCACATTATAGCAATCGGTTCCTAAGGGTAAGAATGTAGTTTTTTCCACGTCATCCACTACCATTTTGACCTAGTTATAACTAGCACACCCATCAATAAAGTATAGGAGGGCATGTCTAACACCATTATCAACTGAAATATCTGTATGTGGCAATAAAAAATCATCCTTTAGACTCGCCTTATTAAGTTACCTGAAATCTTCATATGTTCTTACCCTTCCATTCTTCTTTGGAACTGACATAATATTTGCTACCCACATAGGGTAGTGCACAACCTTGATGAATCCCCCATCTAAATACTTCTGTATTTCTTCCTTCATTTTCACGGCTCATTTAGTTTCACGTAGCGAAGTTTTTGTTTTACGAGTTTAGGATTCGAATATAGAAGAATCTTATGCTCATGACATCTCAATTTATGCATGACACGTCTTTGTAGGACTGTGGGAAGACATCTTTGAATTCCCGTAGGAGCGTGGTAAAACTTTCTTGCTCCTCCAGAGTTAGTGATTTTCCTATTTTATGCTCTCAAGTCTCTTAAGGATTCCCTCAGTTGATTAATTAATATTACATCTTTGGTTATGGAAGTTCAATTTTCATGATCGTCCACTTCTTTAATTAAGTCTTTTGGGCTAATATCATCATTTTCATTATAAAAGGCAAAGCATTCAAGGGAAGAGGACCGAGATGAGTCATAAGCGAAAGAGTTCATATTATCGAATCAATAATGAGTAGGTTAAATAGAGAGTTTGAGGAAACAAAAAGTCGAGAGTGACTCTTAGACTCTATCCCACACTTTCCTAAACTACACCATATCGATATAGTGAACACTTTCCATTCCTCTTTAGTTGTCCAAGTCACTTGCTTGCAGCTTTTGGTTTGGTGATGAAGCTTGTAAGATTAAAATCATTGTTGAACATGACAAAGGATAAGACCGCAACAGGGTCTTTTTGTTTCCTATAATCTTGCCTTGTCAGGATCCCAAAGGTGATGCTTTCGGCCAGGTGGATCGATCTAATCATGAGTGGATTAATCTCTTCTTACGATAGTAAGTGCTTCTTTTTCTAGTAGTTGGCAGTGACAAAATACCCCCAACGCAAGCACCCAAACAACTTTCTCTTCTACATGATGAGGTTTAAGGAAGCGATAGAAAAGAAAATTATCTCCGTCACGATGAAACTATCGATTGAGAGTGAGAGGGTAAGGCCTTATAGTGTAGTACTTCTAATTTCCTTTTCCAACAGCAACTCTTCGGGCTTGTATTTCTTGCGTGGCTTTAGCCACTTCTTTTGGAGTGGCTTGATCCACTAACTAGAATTAGTAATCTTCTTTTTGAGTTAAGGGAAAGTTAGTCCAGCCTTGTGCTCTTCATCCCATAGCCATCCCTGAGAAGTAGGACCATTCTTTTTTAGAATAACATTCACATTTAAATTTGAATAGGGATTGAAGTTGAATGGAGCTCGGTCCTTCTCTATGGTTGCCACTATTTTGAAGTTATAGAGCTCCTCATCATTATGATCGTGCTCTATTTTCCACTTTGCTCCCTTGTTTGTGATTGTAGCATGCAATTTGTCTCCTTCAGCGGTGACCACCTTCCATTTTATGAACTTCTTTAATTTCTAATGCAAAATAGATGGAACTGGCTGGTGGTCGCGAAGTCATGGTCTACCAAAGATAAGTTCAAGGTAGCAAGAATATTCAGAACATGGAATTCCATAATCCGTACAATAGGACCCATATTAATGGCTAAGAGGAGAGAGCTCAACACTAGCATTTTTGAATTATCGTATGCTCTTCTTTGTGCTAAAGGAGCAAAAAATTGGTCATTTTTTATTTCCATCCTTTTAGCAATTCTCCACGGGCAAACATTCGCAATTGATCCATTATTAACTTTGGCGACAAGTAAGTATTTCTAAAGTTATACCGTCATAAGATATAAGGCATTATTCTGCGTTGGATCCTGTGGTGGAAGATCTTCATGCTAAGGGTTATCGTGTCTTTATCAAATGTAATTGAAGCTATCATTTCTCCAAGTCTAGCCTAAAGGGTTATCATGTCTTTTAGCAATTCCCCCCATCACTTGCCCAAAAACCATGAAATTCTGGGTATTGTGCAGGTATGGTGACCCTTAGCTTCGACCAATGATCACATTGTATGAGCACATATGGATCCCACTCTGTTTCGTGATCTTCGCTAACAACAAAGATGTTTTCCTGGTCTCCAAGTCAATTTTTTTTTTATCATCGTTAGGCTTTGAGCTGCTTTAGGCAATGGGAGCTATCCTAACTTGAACATCCTCCGTATTCTATTCTTAAAATTCTATTAGTTCTTAGTGTTATAATCACATTCCCAATTACATTAGTAGTATTTTATGGGATAAGAATATTTAGACAAGCTAAGAGCTTCTGTTTCTAGCTTGACCTCAAGGAGATCGATTTTTCCTTTAGCTAATAGTCATTCTAGGGCTTGAGTTTAAGTGGTCCATATGGTGGTATATTCAGTGTAGACATTAATCATATGCACTTGCATAGAGCTGTTGGCCTTTTTATCTTTGTTCTACTAGTTGCCTTTGCAGTTAGTACCACTCATAGCAGGTGTTGCTCAGTTCTTCCTCTGCTAGCATATCTACATTCCTCAATGCAGTGAGATTTTCATATGGCATGACCTGCAAATGTTGTATACATGTAAACTGAAGGTTCATGATGAATAATCTCACTTGGTTGGCGTCCGAAGATTGATCCAGCATGTGAGTAGCATTCGCCTTCATCTATAATGGTAGTGAAAAAACTCTACCTTCTCTCCTTTGCTTGATCACCTTTAGGTTTCTAAGAGTGGTTAGGAGGTCATCACTGTATGAATACTGGTGTAATGATTCTCTACAAATCTCATCCTAATTCATGATCTTTCGTGAGTCCACAACATTATACGACCTCAACAGATCCTTGTAAAAGGTCAAAGTATGGTGTGGAAGATATCCTTGTCAATCTTAGTTAGAGTCATTGCAGTGATAAAGTTTCTCACATGATGGTGAGGATTTTCAATTACATGGAATTTAATGTCTCGCATTGTGGATTTCTCAAGTAATTTCCCTTTTCAGATTGAAGTGAATCCTACAAAATAGGTAAAGTAATTGTTCAACATTAAAAATTCCTTAAGCAGTTGTTCTATTCGATCTGGTCGTTGATCAATTTGAGGCGCGCTCCATTCCACTTCTTCTTTTATCTTATTATTTAACTCTCTCTTTCCTTCATCCATTCCTTAGCATGGGCTTGTTCACTACTCTCCCCTTAGGATTCTTTGCTGAGATTTTGGAGTGTTGTGCTACTTATCTCCATCTTCTTTTGGCTTTCTTCCATTATATTTTGCATCCTTTCTTTCATCTTCATCAATTGAGCAATCTCGTTGTTCCCAACAATTATAATCGGTGAGGGATTGGATTTTGACTTGGATCTCGACTTGGACTATGATCCGAGTGGTGGAGTTTCTTCAGATTGCTCTCGGGATCGAAGTCTCCTAGTTGATGGAGCCTGCTCATATATTTTCTTATCCTTATTTATCTTGATTTGCAATGAAAAATGCTTAAGACTAGCTCATCTAAAAACTTCTCGAAAGAGAGTTAAGTACACCAATTAAAACATGCTAACTCATGAACTTAAACCTAACTCCATGACCAAAGAATGCTGACTTTATGCCATGAATGTTGACTCACAATAGACCATAAAGCAAATTGACTATTTTAGATCTACTACAGGATACTGATCGGGTTACTTGTCGGGCCCCAAGAACTAACATATTGGTATCTACCCTGCTCTGCTAAATGTAGGATCGGTCAAATCCAAAAAGTATACCTAGGATAATGTTCGGGCTCACTAATGGCCCAAAACTGAATTTCTCCTTTATCTTACATTATGAATCAAGTACATGTGCGTAGACTACGGGAATCCATTGGGTTCTCTTGAAACATGCCTAAGTTCTACCCTTTCCCTAAACACATATTAGTATGCAAAGTTTGTTTTTTTTTTTAAACACCTAGGCAGGCTCTTTCAAACTACACCAAGTCCTCTATTATGATCTTTTATAGCTTAAACTAAGGCCAGAATCTATTCTGGTTGAAGGTCAAGAGCCATGGGAGCTCAATTGGCCTCACAATGACTTTAGTTCCTAACCCTAGTCACCAAGCTTGACCTTTACTAGCCCGTGCTCGCCTAAGACCTAAATCATTAATGCAGATTCTTGGGGGTTGGGGTAGTTGAGTTATAGAAGAACACATTCAAGCACACATATTACTTCCATCCTAAGTCAATATTTTAAGTTACAAGTAGTTTTTATAAGGTTTAGAGCAGCCTTCTCGCAACATAAATGCTTTGTGCATCATCCATAGGGTGCATGGAAAGACTGGAACATTTTAGTTGCTTCCCTACATCTTGTGCACTGGGAAGTATGTCATAAGAGGGGAAACAGTTGTAGGCTTAGTTGGAAGTGTAAATGGACCCAGTATTGAGCTAACTAGTTGTTTTACCAATAGGTATTAGCAGAGTTTAATCCTAGAGGTGTTGCTAATCATGTTATGGCAACGCCTTTAATGAAAGAATCTTTAATGTAAGTGTAACTAAAATGATTTCCTATATTGAATTTCAAATGTCGTCCTTTTATTAAAAAAAATCCCTAATGGTGTCACAACTATAATGATTACAACCCCAGCGAACCTATCCTAAGGCGATCCCCTACAAATGGCCTAAATCATTTGCTAAGTGTTTTGTTTTGGATTACGTAAGAATTTTTTATTTAATTTTTATTTTCAACAGAAGAGTGGATTGTCGAAAAACTGTAGGTCTCACCCAGTAAGCTGGGCCATGGATCTAATCCAAGCTCTTGACTGAGTTCCCAGGCTAGAGCCTATTCTAGCTCCCTTGGCTAAATGCTGGTAGTAATCGTTAGCTGACCTAGGAACCTGGTTTGTAAGTTTGAGCTAGGAACCCTAGAAGTTAGCCCGGATCCTAGTCTAGATAGTTTTACCGTTAGGAGCCCGTACTAATTTAACCTATTCAAGATAAATAAAAGCAAATGGATAAGAGAATAAGAAAAGTACGAAGCATTAATTAATAGAGACACATGTTAGTTTTTGAGAAATCTTGCAAATCAAATCTACTATTCAACGTGGACAACTTCAAAAGAACAACTAGTTCACTTCAAAAAGGCTTTCAAAAGGTCCCCAAGTAATCCCTAGCATGGGCAACATCTTGACTCCGGGGGTTTGAATCAAGGATCTAGGCTCATAGGTGATGAAGGTGACATGATGCAGTACATCACATAAATGTCCGTCATCTTAAATGACCTCTACTAACCAACATAACAAATTATATCTTAATTACACTATCAAATTATCATGCAACATATTAATATCAATCATGTTAAATAACACAAATCAAATGTACAATGCTAGTCCAAAAAAGTTTAAAATAATCTAATTGATATGGCAACGGTGAAGCTAATTAAAGATTACATCTCTGCCAAATTCGAAATCAAATAAAGTAAAACGAAGAAGGTAGAAAGAAGGAAGGAAGGTTTCAGTTATGCCCTTAGGATGGACCATCTAATGTGCCTGGGAATTCGGCAAAGTGATGCCTTTCTTCGAGCCATTCAATCCTACTCTTTATGTTCGCTAACACTTTTCTATCCTAAGTTTTTAAAAGTGTTTCTCTCAAGTTTTTGATGTCAGCTCCACTTTAATGTTTCGATCACCAATTTTTCTTATATGTTTCGATGCCTCTAACCTCAAGAGGTAGGCCTTAAGGGGGTAAGGGGGTTAGGCTGAATCAGTTTAAAGAAAGGAGACTTAATCCTTATCCTATCAAGGTTAATCTAAATGAGTGAATTAATCTAGTAGGATTCTAATTATTTGAAACCAGTGATTAAATCAGCTAAAATTCTAACTAATCATTCATGCTTAGATAGACACAAGCTCGAAGAGCAGGAAAATTGAGGAACCCAACTTGGTTCCTTGTTAAGTGACTATGGTATGTTTCTTAGTTGGATTAGACCCATCGGGGCAGCCTCTACGCCAAAATCTTTTATTTTCCATTTTTATTTTGAGCCTAAATTTTTAGAGACCCCATAGCTAGGCCCCCAAACATACAGGTTGGCGTACATTTTTCGTCATCAGGCAATAAAAAAATAGGCGATTTTAAGGCATCTACATAAAGTAGTGGCATGCCTATGGTTCCCTACCCAGCAGAAGATTGACAAAGAATTTAGCAAATAGGGACATTGCATAGGCTGCTCATACCTAGTGACATGCCCATGTGAAGCCATCCGTTAGGAAATTTCTAGGCAAAGAGTTACAAGAGTGAATCTATGCCATTTGGTACTCTTGTGCCAACTAAGAATCTTGTTAAGAAACAAGACTAACAACCCCTTTCTTTCTTCTTTCTTCTTTTCCTCTTATTCTCTATTTGAATGCTCCATTATAGTCATGCCTTTACTCCCCCACTTAACCACCATCAAATGCTCTTTATTTTTAATCAAATTCGCTTAAATCCTTGGTATCCATAATCTTTTTAGCAAAATTTCATCGAAATTCATCCCCTTTCACAACCATTCACCCAAATTCACTCCATAAAACATCAACCCCTATCAAACCTTTGGAAATAACTCAAACCTTTTTGCTTATCCAATCCCCCTGCGAAGAAGAACAAATGTAAATGCAACGCTCAAAATTTTATGCTTCCATTAGCTAATAGGGCTTTGCAACTTTGAACTAATGAACAAAAGTTAAAATATGAGATTTGTCTTCGCAATTGATCTATTTGACTAAGTATGGCGACGAGGAAACATTGAGGGTATTGTTTTTGGTCAATAATGTCCCTTGCTTCATTTGAAATTTGAGTGAAAGCATCATCGACTATGACAACACTATATGGGTTCTCCCCACAACTCAATTAGCTTTTCTCCTCATGACTTGGGGTATTTTGAGGGGTGCATTGGATTGACATTCTCAAAGTGGTGATTTTCAAACTTATGGGGTAGAATGCATTACAACTTAAATTTTCAGAGTTATTAACATACTTTTAAGGCAAATCCACAACCATGTAATTTCTACAGAAAATGTTGAATTCCTTATTTCAACCAAATCCGTAAACCAAAGGGACAATTAAAGGCCATAGGATTTGATTTCCAGGAAGGGGAAGGCTCTTTTTTGTAGGATTATTATTCCTGATATCCCAAATGGGCATTATTTAAAGGATCCATGGAATGAGAATTGATTTAGAGGCAAAGGTACGATGTAATGTATTGAAAACCACTATTGAATTGCTCACTTCAAATGCAGCATGTGCTAGAAATGAATGCATAAAAAGTTCAAATTTTTCGAATCCATGCAAAAGGCATTTTCAACACTTTAATCTTATTAAGTGAGAAAAATGGTGAATAAAACATTTCGATACTATTGATTAGCGTGCCATTTGCATAACGAAATTGAGTCGTGTTAAGAAAGCTATAAATACTGTGATTACTTTGTGTACATAGTTAGATGGTATGAATGAAATACTAAATATTAAAAAATAGTCAAGGAAGGCCAAAGAAATGTATGAATATGAATACAAGAATTAAATAAAGCTTAAAATCAATGGACTCTCTCTCTCTCTCTCTCTCTCTCTCTCTCTCTCTCTCTCTCATGCATTTACTAGCTTTGAGTATGTTGTATAACATGCCAGAACTCATAATGTACTGCAGCAGGCTGCATTGAGACAAACTGCTATCATGATTCAAACTGAGGCTTTAGTTTCTTAACACTAGTGGCCATTGTTAAGAATCTAGTTCCTTTCTACATATAATAACTAGGACATATTCAATAAGTAGAAAATTTATGGGATCCATGGCATGGTATTGCTTTTTGTTTGAAAACAACATCTCTGCTTAACGGTTGTATGTGGATGATTTTAGAAATTTTGGATGAGGATGTCCATCTTTATCTTTTGGGCTTTGATCCGTTCAAATGGACTCTTATGAATGTCCAGTTCAAAAAACTAAGGGACTTTTGGTAAGATTTAAGATTTTTTTTTTTTGGTCTAACAGTTGCCCTTGATGTCGTCTACCTAATGGTAAGTCTGTCCTTGATGTTGGTGAAGGCTACATCTATGTTGACTTTCCAAACCTTGGTGTGGGGGGATCGCATTAGTTGCTTATGACTGTTGCATGTTGGCTTGGTTATGCTTAGTATTAGTCTTTTAAATCTTCAACATAAATGCTAATTACCACAGCGTTTATCTGTCTTATTTCTGTCTGAAACGATAGCAGATGGCAACTATTCTATGTACTTGCCATGGGGGTGCTTGCTTACTATTTCATAGAGGAGAATTTAAAATTGATTTGTGAATTGTGTAAATTAATTTGGTGAACATATGTAGTTGCAGTGATAAATTTGGGAGATAAGGTTTTGTTTTATGTCTATTTTGTTTTTTGATGGTGATACATTTCATAACATTAGTGTAGTGAGATGCCCACTTCACAAACTATTCCCATCTGTGGCAATGTTGATGATCAAGGCATTAGATGACAGAGAGCAACATTCCCAGTATTCTGAGTCCGATCACCTACAAAGTGATCCTTATGCAGTAGAGAACATAAGAATATCTTGTAATGTCACCTATACATATTTTATGTTTTGTTTAAACTTGGCTATTGTCATTTTAGGAAGTATGTGGTGTATTGACTGCTATTTGTGTGTTATTTATATGTTATTGATTTCAATGTTGGTTAATTTCATTATGATATATTGTGTATAAAAATCACAAGACTATGCATTCACTTTTTGTATGAATACAACTTGTGTTTACACAAGATACCTATTATTAAGTGTTTATAGTGATTCAGTTATGTGGTTCCATATGTGATGCCATATGTGGTGGGTTGTGCTGAATTAATGATAAAATGTTGTAGTTTCAAGACGTATTCATACAACAAACCATGTTTTTTGGTTAATGTTTTATTTAGTTATAATGATGTGTGGCGTTAAATGTCCAATGATACTGATGATTGTGTTTCTTTTTTTGGAAAAAAAAAACACAATCATATGATTCGGCACCAGTCCAAACCAATTCATACATTGATGCTGGAGGGAAGTGGGCTTCAGTTTGTGAGGAAGCCTCCTTTGTACATAAGTTGAAAATGACGTTTCGAAACATTGAAGATGCTCTAGCATTTTACAATAGATACGCTAATTGTGCGGGTTTAGTGTTTGAAAGTCTTCCAACATGAAGAATAAGTCGGGTAAAATTTGGAAGGTCTTTGTTTGTTCAAAATAAGGGCATAGAATGCCTTGTAAAACTTCACCCCAGAGTGCACTCCTCTTAGCTAGTGCAATATCTAGAGCAAGAGATAATGTTGAGGAAAGAAAGGTTAAATGGAGAAGGGCAGAGACTAGACAAGGATGTAATGCACCTATGGTTATAAGCTCTACAAATGATGGTCAGTTTAAAGTATGTACTTTTCATGTAGGCCATGTGCAACCTTTTGTCATCCCGAGCTGAAGACAATTCCTATGATCTTCTAGGAACACCAGTTCTATTCACAAGGACTTTATTTGTAAATATGGGAGAGCAAATGTTGGGGCTTCGAAGGTTTATCACCTTATGAAAGACCAAGTTGGGGGCTATAAAAATGTCGATTGTGACTACCAAGATTTCAAGAACTACAAGAGGGATTTAAAGGTAATGATCAAGGATTCAAATGCGCAGATGTTTGTAGATATCTTGAAGAAAAGAAAGAAATTGATCCTGGCTTTTATTATGCTCATGAGCTTGATGAGGAGAATAGGCTGAAGAATGTGTTATAGTGATTCTTTATGTAAGAGATCCTATACGTTGTTTGGGGAACTGTTATCTTTTGACCCGAAGCATAAGACTAATAGATACGACATGGTGTTTGCTCCATTTACGGGCATCAACCATCATCGCCAACTGACATGCTTTGGTGCCGGGTTGAAACATGATGAAAAGGTGGAGTCTTTCAAGTGGTTATTCCTGTGTTTCATTGATGCTATGGGGGGAAACAAGCCAAAAGCCATAATGAATGATTAGGATCCAACAATTAGATAAGGGGTACTATTTGTGTTTGAGGGGTGCACCCAAAGGTACTGCATGCGGCATATTATGACAAAGTTGCCCGAGAAAGTGGGTTGCCCGAGAAAGTGGGTCACTTATTAAATGGCTATGAAGATTTCCTAAAGCGGATCAAACTATGTGTTTGGGCATCTGATACCCTGGAGGCGTTTGAAGCAAAGTGGGAAGATGTGCTAATAGAATTCAACTTGGGGAGTAAAGATTGGGTAAAAGTTTATTTCAATGAGGATCTATTAGGGGGCATTATGTGGACTATGTCAAGGTCTGACAGTCAAAATGCTATGTTTGGCAACTTCCCAACTCCAATATTTAGTCTGGTGGAGTTTTGGGTTAGGTTGCTGTCGAGTCCCAACAGTGCCGAGAAACTAAGGTGGAAAATGCCTCCTTAATCTGCTTGCTTGAGTTGAAGACGCCTATGGACATAGAAAAACATGGGAGGGTCATGTACACACATACTAAACTCTACATCTTTCGCAATCAGTCGTGCAATGCATTGTTTAATTGTGAGATATTAAGCATTAGCACTATAGAGGGTGACACTACTTAAAAAATAATGGATAAAAGGCATTAGAGATATTGATATGTTGTGTATAACAAGGAATCCCATGATGATGCATGCACATGCTGGTTCTTTCAATCTAAAGGGATTCCTTGTGGTCATATTTTGCTGGCGTTGAAGTCACTGAAAGAGATTTTTGCATGCTTTATAGTTGGTATATGGACCAAACTAGCGGCCAAGAAACCCATCTTTGAGCTTGATACAATTGTGTTCATGGGCTGTGCACAAGTGTGGAAGCAAGGTAGGACGATTTCTGATGCCTGGTCTTGGCTTTGTAAGTGCATGGATTTGGTAGGGCAAGATGTACATACGATTTAATATGTGATGATTGCAATCGATTCAATTCAACAGGAGCTTGATGAACTGGTTGGTGGTACTTCCATGAGTAATCCATCCACGATTCTTGAGGCCTATTTTAGGTGTACCGTGCCAGATAGTGTTGAAATACAACTGCCTCCAACTTCGGTTACAAAAGGAAAAGAAAAGAGAACGATGATAGGAGTTAAGAAAACAATTGAGTAGCAAATGCATATGCAGATGTCCACTATTGTGAGCAGGTCACTTCTTATGATAATAGAAACTGTCCTAAGAAAAGGAACTATTGCACTAGCTCAAAGGTATGGATACCCATTTTTCATTTGGCATGTTTTTCACTTTAAAAATGTTGATTCCTTTTCTAACATTTTATTTTTTTGTATTTTTCTTCACTTATTCGCAGATTAAGATCATGGGATATTTTTCAATAAAAGGACATCCTCAATTACATTGATCAATTACTCCATCTAATATGATTGAAGACGCCTAATTTGCTTATCCTAATATGCTAGGTGTACTTGATCTCTCATTAAAGTGCTAGAGGACCTTTCAGGATGGGGTGTGTAAGGCCTGATGGTCTTGGTGTTCACAGAGTCACCATGATTTTACATTACGGTGTTGATGACAATTAGATCTAGACTTACCAAAACTAACATGTATGTGACTAGTAGAAACAAATAATGGCATGCAACCATGTTGACTCAAGACTAGGATTTCTTTGTACCTAATGCAACCTGACTCAACACAATTTAGATGACTTAGATGATCTGTTATTTTATATTTGCTATTATTGACATATTGTTATGCTTCTGCGGCATTGGTGGTGTTTGGAATGCTTCCAGCAGCAATGTGCTTCATTTCTACACTTGGGGTTCATGAAGGCAAAAGCTTGTGTGAACCATCCAGGACAATACAAAAGGGGATCTTCGAAAGAGTTCAACATCCAATTTGATTAGTCATTGCTTTTCATTTTTCTTTCTTTTTGATCTATTTTAGCTTGTGAAATAAGTGCTAAGAACTAGGCTCTAGAAATTCAGTAGATGCTGAACATGGTGAATTCGTTAGTAGTGCACAATGTACAGAACCTTTAGACAGAAGGGCTAAATACTGTGCTATCATATACACATTTTTTTTTTTTTGGGAGTGACTCGCCCAGTGCTTTGAAGACGAGCTCTTGGTTACCCTAATGAAAGATGATATCTTATCTCTTATAGCTGGAAAATGGTAATGTGCTGTCCCGTTGCTTTTTTAAGATGAAATGGAGCTCGATTGTCCTGCACTCTTGAAAAACCAAGAGTTGCTCTCTTAATCATATTTATAAAAATCTTCTTTTAAACAGATATGCTAATTTTGTCCTTCCTTTTTGTTTATGTTATGATATGATTTGATCTCTATGTTACTTATACTTTGTCCACTCTTTGGGCTTGAGAATGATCGAAATAAAAATGCCCAAATTGTATTCCATTGGTGGTTCATTTGGGTTAAACAGCGAAATTGGAGCTAGCTACGCTATTGAATGGTGAAATCTGAATCGAACAATCATGTCTTGTAAGGTGTTTTAGTTGGGGTAAGTGTCTAGGTGGTCTTACTTGTTTTAACAAATTAATCTCTAAAAAAGTTATTTTAATCATAAAAATTAATGCAAAAGCCTCGGCTACACCGTTAAACAAGTTGAGAACAACATTTTGTAGAAAAACAATCAAACTAATCGATAATGGCAATAGTGGAGGAAATAGGTCAAGGACCAGTACTATAATCGTCTAGAAATGTGGATAGGCCAACATTAATAAAAAAACAAGATGAGGAAGCAAAATAAATTGC
This sequence comes from Selenicereus undatus, assembly GCA_017589665.1. Taxonomy (NCBI): domain Eukaryota; kingdom Viridiplantae; phylum Streptophyta; class Magnoliopsida; order Caryophyllales; family Cactaceae; genus Selenicereus; species Selenicereus undatus. The sequence goes on along the minus strand of JACYFF010010365.1, from coordinate 76,748,026 downwards.
TCGTCTTGATGGTGATTAAGTGTTATGCTAATATTCTAGGCTACTAAATAGAAGATGTGCGCAAAAGTAATGTGCAATACATACGCAATGTTATAGGCGGAGAATGTGGCCAACAAAATTGACTAGCCCACTAAAGAAAATATCTATTATGTTGGCACATTGAACCTCTACATATAAAGATGAATAATTAGATTTTACAAAGTTAATGTTTAAGAAGTGGACCCTTAAATACAACAAAATGAATTTTTAACTTTTTAAGCAGTGAACATTTAGTATTCTTCTGAGTTATGGCCAGTCCTCTCTTTAAAATCGACCCCCCTCCATTTTTTCTTTTAAATGTTTCCCAGACCAAATTCAATCTTCTCACGTTTAGTCACCTAACATATCTTTTTAAGCAATGAAGATTTAGTAATAGATATAAGGATGAACGTTGAAATTTTATAAAGTTAGTGCTTAACAAGTGAACTCTTAAATATAAAAAAATGAATATTTGACTTTAAAGTATTGAACATTTAGTAAATATCTAGGGTTTAGAAGATGAGCTTCGAATGATTAAAAAAACCAAATATTTTTAATTTAAACAATGAACAAAAATGAATATTTAGTTGTTAAAAAGCACACTTTTACATATAACAAAAAATGAATATTTAGCTTTAGCTATGGTCAACTAAAGCTTTATTTGGATTTAAAAAATCATTGATATGAAAGCGATGCTACAATTCACCCCCTGGGGTGCGGCCCTTCCCCGGACCCTGCGTAAACGCGGGATGCTTGTGCACCGGACTGCCCTTTTTATGAAAGCGATGATAAACATAATTTTACATAGCCAAATTCCTTACCTTTCAACTCGAAAAAGAAGAATTTTCATGTGCAATTTTCCGTCTCTTCCACTTATGTTGAAGAAGATTAAGGGAGATAAAGAGGTTTTGCTAGGATCACAAATAGGATGGTTTTGTGTCGCGAGTGATATCTAGATGATATATACCAACTAGCATTGTAAGTATCCTTTAGTTTAGTCGTACAACTTCTTTCAATGGCTTACAATTCATGGGCAACTCTAAGAATAATCAAGTTTTCATCTCGTTCATAATGAAGTTTGCCTTTACTCTTGGTGAAGATTTACACATTTTGTTTTTCAAGGTGCAGTTTTAGTATCATTGTTGATATGTTCAAGTTACGCACTCATAATTTAACTAACATATAGAAAGTAAAATGTAGTGAAAGAGTGAATTTTGAGTAGCATATCTTATCTAAATATGAGATGCCGCAGGGTATGGGTTGATAAGCTAAATTTTCCCCAATTGATGCCCTTGCCTTAATCATTACTGAAGCAAAAAAGGCGTGTTCTTCCATTCACCACATAATAACTTAAAATTATGTAACAAGAGTGTGTTACAATTCTGTAAACATGGAAATTCAATTTCTACAAAAAGGTTTCTACTAGAGTCATGTACATACTTTTCTACTAATAATTGACCATCTGTATTGTCAAAAAGCAATGTTGGAGCCAAAAAGAAGTCTCCTATACAATCTGCATATTCCAACGTACCAAAAAAGAAATTAAACTGATTATTTAAAAATATAGAAAGGCATAATTATTTATTGAAAGAAAAAGACGTACTGCCTAATTGTTAACCTGTTCGATCTTTAAATATCTCGCATCTACACCTAGGTCAAAGCAAATTAACCTCAACATCAACACATTCGATTGTTCTTACAGGTCTCCATTAACAAATGAAAGAAAAATACTTATGCTAATAAAATTGCCTATTTGCAGCTGTCTTCTTTAGCAAGGTAATACAATATATTTATGGATTCCTCGTACAAGTAGACTGCATTAGCCTATCATGTTCATGCCACATATTCATGACTTCTTAAAATAAAGAGCCAATTTTGGGGAATATGAGTAACTTAGATTGTAATGGATGGAGGCAAAATGCCCAATAGACTCCAGTTTTTTCAGCCTTCTAGCTAGTGGAACGCAGTCAACAATCCTCCATGTAGGCCTCTACGGTCAAAAAAGCTAGGGCTATAGTGCTATGATTTGTAATTTTGTAAGTTACAATACCTTTTCTTTCATATATTGCATTCATTGATGTCAAGGCTTAAGTATGTCCAAAGCTGAAGCAAGACTTAGATATGTGTGTACTCATAGTAATAATTTTATAGATTGAAAACGAACCATAATGATGCAGACATTCACTATAGATCCTAGTGGCCATGGAAAGCCTAGGGATTTTAGTTTCAACTTCTCTACTACCTCACCCGTAGCTATAGTTTTATAGTGGCATAGAGCATTGCAATAAAGGAAAAGTGCTTAGGTATTTCCCATACACGTACACTACATTGTGGGAGGCATTTCCTAATCTAAGAGGCCCTTTTCCCAAGAGAAACATCTATTCATATGATAAAGTTGGTTATGAATGCTTGAACTTAAACAGTATACTAAACGTAAACATAAACAGGAGTATGCTAGAACTTGCCACTACTTTCTTGAACTTTTGAGCGTTGCACTTTCATAAACAGCTACCACATTGTTCAGCTCTGGGGCAACGTCATTGTTAGATGATGTGATAATTGTGTCGCAGTACTGGACCCTTAATTTGTGAATTCCAACAACCTAAGATTTATGGGGAGGGGTCCATTAACTTGTATTATAACCTTATAAGATAAACAAAAATACTAGATTAGCATGGACAAAAAAGGTCATTATTCAAGCCTATTTCAATGTGTTAATTAGTTTGGGGACATCCAAAACTTTTATCACTCAAAATTCTTGTAGTCTATATTTCATGAAAAACATTTGGGTGGGTTTTGTCCCCATGTGGTTCTCATGTACGTCATGCTATTGTCATCTTTCTACTTAGTTGCTGTGTTGATCAGTTTCCAACGTGGGTGCTTGAGTTAAAATGAAGAGTCATAATGTAGTTTGATTTTCAGTGTGCATATGCATCAAATCCAAGTCTTATGTCACTTTAGTTTTTCCTTGCACTCCATATCACCCCATTCATGCCTTTGCATGGAGAATTGAGACAATAAGATTTGTTGTAGAACATTTTTCTTATTTGTTATTTGCTTTTTGAAATGTAGGTAGCAAGGTCGGCTTATCCGGTCCTTGGCCTATCTGGTCCAAAGATTGCAGCTATTATGCTAAGCGTGATATCACTACTTTGCATAGTAATGCTCTTTCTGTGGAAATGCATACCTCAAGTGAAAGCTAAGATGCTCTTATTTTAGTTATTTTCTGAGGTTTTGATTTGCCCTTCTACAATATCCTATAAGACATTCTACCTGCTTTGGCAGTTTTTTAGACTAAGAGATATAAAAATGAAGGACTACCAATTCAATTGAGGAAAAGACAAGGATATTCAACATAGATCTCAAGATCACACGAAATATCCAAAGACCAAGATTTAGTGAAAGCACAAGATTTACCAATGTTTAAATTTGTAGCTTATGGTACAAATTTGTTTTCTGAAGAAAACAAACTTAGATAAAGTGGATTTGGTCCTGTACCAGGTATGCTCATACATGATAAAAATTTAGGACAAATGGAACTAAAATTGGGTTGCAATTGCATAATGAATATACTCTCAACTTAGGGAAACCTGATGGACAAGGAGTTGTTATTTAGAAGCTCTCGAAGAAGTCTGGTCAAGGCATGGAGGAGTTTAAGAATGAGATTTTGCTAATTGCTACATTACAACATAGAAGATCCAAGAGGGGGGGGGGGGGGAAGGAAAACAACCAGTAGAATTAAGCCATTTGAGCTCCAAGTTAGCGGGTGTGCATCTATGCATCATCCAAATCCTTGGTCCTGTATTGCGAGGCACCTAGTTTCGAGATGAGTATGAGATTAACTTATAGTAAATCAAGTAACTCTCCAGCCTAGCTGACTTAGGATTTACTCTTCTCAATTACAACCATAAGTCACAAGTATGATGGCACTTCATTAACAATGAGTGAACCTATTTTGACCCACATACAAAAGATATTTGAACACATTACAAGCCCATTGCCATCTCTAATCAGTATTAAGTGTCTGTTCCATCTTTTCTGGTTTGGCACGATATGTCGAGACATCCCAACCTTATGCTGAGAGGAGGATTCGTATGAAAAAAGGACTCTCTAAGATGAAAACTTAGGGTAATTAAGAGAACATTTAAGATCTCAGGTGTCTTTCATGGCATCTTTTGGTGGTCTTTCCAATTAGTTTGGGTAAATATCTCTATACACATACAAAATCTCAACAATTTCTTCGAAAAGTGAGACGAGTCCAAAATATTGACATTCCATCATTAAGTCAGACAAATGAGGACAATTGATATTCCAACATTGTAAATCAAGGGTTATCAAAATCTAGACTTTTGCAATCCACAATATTGATAAGGTAACACAAATCATGTATGAATGATTGTCATAACTGAAGGTGACCATGGGAATTATATACAAGAAATATCCATAACCTAAATGAAATACTACAACCACTTGTTCATCATCGCCCAAGCACTTAACACTAAGTCCAAGAAACAACCTATGAATGATTGTCATGAATGCTAGATGTCTCAAACGCAAGCTATTGATGTTTAAGAACTCTGTACTACTGCAATAAGGCTATTCAGGCACGTTAGATTTCATCTTCTTAGAAATTTATTACCCAAAACACATAAATTATAAGGTGTAAAAGGATGCATAACCGATATTTAAAATCAATATTAGAAGTAAGGAAGAAATAGGCAAGATATAAACTTGTCCAGTAACTCCTAAATCAACAACACATTTTTACTCGTTCTCAATTCTCATGATTTTTTTTAGTTGGTATGGACAGATACTTATGCGCTTTTACTTAGTAATGAGTTGACTAGGGAATTTGGTGATGGTAAAAGTTATTTTCCTAGTCTCACTTCTTCCCAGTTACAAACCCCTCCCTTCCGTGGCCGCTTTCGTCTCGCCCTTCATGTCCACAACTTCCTCAACCACTAGTGACTTTGCTTCTACACTCCCCCTTTCCCACAAACACCTTCCTCCTTGTTTACTCTCTCCCCCCTCTCTCTCTCTGTATCTCTCTCTCGCTCTCGCTCTCTCTCTCTCTGGCTGCTACCGTACCTCTTGTTAAGCAATGTCTCCAACAAGTAGTACACTAGCTGTGACTTCTGCTTTTCCCCTCCTTTCTTGACTATCTTTTTTTCTTGCTTTTCACAATTTGTCTCAAATCTCTCTCTCTTGTGAACTCTCATCTGATCTTCATCGTCCTCCATGTGCCTATCCATAATCCCCTTAACAATATGTAAGCTCCAGTAGTTTTCTTCCCATAATGGTCACCCAATCATTTGGTCTATTGAAGACAATTCACAAAACATTCAAGACCTGTACAAGCAATAAAGATTTGTCATTGCTTTAAAACCCTTTATAAATCCTAATCAAACCTTCACAAAATATTCTAGCTAGAAGATTCCCCAATATATTTTCGAAGGGGCCAAGAAAACAAAGGTTTCTAATATAATTAAAGAAGAACTTGAGCTTCCCCAACTTTAGCATGTAAAGTAGTATTTATTACATTTGCTGTTAAGCTAAGTAGCTTCTAGAAATGATAAAATATTCCAAGCATTGTGAATTAAACACAATTTATAACCAAAAAGGCAGATCATTTCCTCCATAAACACAAATTAATAGCTTAAGGACAAAAGAGTGTACCTTCAAGGTTCATTATATATAAAAAAAGAACCAACCCTGAGCATCCAATTCTCTGTGGTAGTTTTACGGAAAAAGCTGAAAACTAGAGAAGACAAAAATTAAAAAAGGGCCATTTTCTTAATGGAGAAAAAAAAGGGCTACGGATAAACCGAAAAAATTGGACAACCCAAAAAATGCAGTATTTTAGCTCTGGCATTGTTGTGATTTTGACCAGGAAAATAAGCATTTCTCATATAATTAGACAAGAATTTGAGGTTCCCTAATTTTGGCATGTAAAGTAGTATTTATAGTAGGAAGATATCCTACAATGTGTGTTAAGATGATAACAGCGATCATCACACACAGATGAGAAATTGCATACCGTTTTTACTGACTTTGAGAAGGTCTACAACATGCTTACCTCATTCGTCCTCAATCCAATGTCCCAATGGGCTGCCACGCCTTTGTATTCCTCCATATGCCTCATAAAATAAATATCTCCATTATGATCTTGTCTAGAACCCTCAATTTTCCAAGGCATATCTATGTATCTTTCTTGGAACTATTCAATGGAACTACCTCTCCTATCATCACTTCGTTCCTTGACAAAATATTCTCCAAAGAGTCTGCTCTACTTGGTTTGTATATAATTAAAAAAATTAGTATCATTATATTATTATTGTAAAAATAATTAATTGAAACAACAATGTGTAAACTTACCAAATCATATGTGCAGAACTCATATAGGCAACTATCCATTACCCTTTTTTTTTTCTTCTTATGGCCTATTATATCCATAGTTTTCTCCTTGAAATTAAAGCAGAGAAGAAACTGTCTTTTCTTGTACACATAGTGGAAAAACACCTGAAAGCCCAAAATAAATTTTTTTTAATCAATGTACAATAACAACCCCATCATTGCGATAACCTAATTTCCAAAGAGTACCTACCAACAGAAAAAGTTAGAAAAAAAATATTTAAAGAAATATGTTTGAGTTAATTTTATCAAGTCAACTTCCTTGAATTTGACATGGAGAGTCAACGATAGCTCATCATTCAGCCTATGAAAGAATGCTATTTTTGCTTATGTTTCATCTTTCATCTTCATGTACAGATTCTTCAAGACAAAAAAAAGGAATTTTACTTCGATAACCCTTAATCTATAAAAAGCGTATATA
>JACYFF010010365.1:76717730-76740776 GCA_017589665.1 Selenicereus undatus | reverse complement strand
ACATATGAAAATATTATATAAAAATCTTTTTAATTGACTTACAAATGCTTCGTTTGTAACGAAAACTTGATGAACATCAGATCGATTTCTATACAACTCACATGCATTCAGTATATGTGCGCAAATTTTGACGACAATTTTGCTAACGTCATTATCCTCAGCAGGACTCAAAAGCACACATCTTGTAGCCACATAGTATGCATCATCGTAAAACGCTTGGCTACAAAATAAATGGATAAATTATACATTAAACCAGTAATTTCAGAATCACCTAGCTTAGACAATCCTTTGGGATGAGGTAGGGGAAATGCATATTAGCAAGTGCTAAGAGTGTGTAGTTACCGTTGGTCATCTGATGGGTTAAAGACAAAGTCGGCATATAGCTTCGGTTCATAGTCTATTGCGCCAAAGATACTCACGTTCCTTTGTATATAATCAGAGCACAAAAAAGGTGTGAACTCTTTTTACTTTCTTGGTGAGGATAGTTGCATCTTTGTAACATTGTGTTTCCTCCATCTGATTTTAAACACACAATGTGATATTATTCAAGTTGACAAGTAGTAGTTTAAAGGAAGAATAGTAAGTAGCAATCCATGTAAAATTTGTTAGGAAATCCCAAAGAACGATGATCGAGAAATGAAATTACCATAAACTATCAAATTCTGTGGTTTTTCATCATTCAGTTGGGTCATATATTATGATTTCATATAATGATCCTCAAGTTGAATGAATTATTTAAATTCTTTAAAAAAAACAAAACAAAAGCATGTTCTGTTACTCACAAAAGGCATTCTTTATTAGTCCCAGAAACTATCGAAAAATAGAAACCACCATGCAGCACCATTATATAGGCTTAGCTACAGTTTCTCTACATTTTTATGGCATCTAAATATACACACAACTTAAATGTATTTGCAACATGGCTAACATTAACTTAATCAATGTGTGCTTGCACATTTAGAGGAAATTATGCAACCTATCACCCAATGTCCCTAAGATATGGGAAAAAATATAGCAAACTGTCATCCTCCTACAAAAACTACAAAATGAGTGAGACAGAGAGAGAGAGAGAGGACAAAGAAGAAAAGTGGAAGCATACTTGTCGGAGTTGTATGTTGTTGCAATGCGTGGACCTTGTTGTTGGTCTTTTTGAGACTTCCTTCATAATGCCTTTCCCTTTGCCAACATAGCTTAGTTCTTGTACATCTCGCATTGGAATGTCGGCATCTAGCTCACTAATGATAACTCCAATAGCAGGGGCATGATTCTCTTCTTCAGGCTCCATTTCACTGATGAATATTTGAGTAGCTACTACCTGATTCTCTTCTTGACAGATCCCGATGCTGAAACTTATGAGAGTAAATTATGGAAAATCATGTTTGCTTTTTTTGGGCAATCAAAAATTGCTTCTCGATTGCTTCAACCTCCAACAAGAAACCTTCCAACTCACAGGAGTCGGGAGAGAGTACCGATGTGGTGCTCTTTGAATTTCCTGGCAAAGTCGTGTATGCAATTTGGGCATCACTTGTGGTTTGCACAACTGTAGTTCTTATCTTTTCAGGGAAGCATGTGCTTCAGGAAGTAACTTTTCCAATTCCGTCATCACCTCTACCAAGACATGATTACTGGTTATGATTTTATTGCTTGCCTTCTTGCCATCCTCAAGAAGTGCCTGATCAAAAGAAATAAATTTTGCCGTCAAATATTGAATACAATTGACAGTAACATAAGACCAAAAAAAGTGATCAGTACAATCAGATACACCTAGAATTGGTTAACTATAGAACTTTATATTATGTGATCTAACCCTAACTGTTGTTCACTTCTGAATAACTATAATTGTATAGTTGGATGCCTTAATTTGCCCAATTATTTATAGCATATAGCTTCTTTTCTCTATCTTGTTTAATCTCTAAGCCTAATAATTATAAGCATATGACTACGTCACTATCCAAGTGTCAATTCCCCTGTATGATGGTAATGTGTCGAGTATTCTACATAGGCACCTGTAGTTTAATTAAATCGTATGCACCAAAATTTAAAAGTATTTAATTAAATCTTTGTTACAGATATTATAAATCAAATTAAGCTTGCTTATGCAATCGATATCAGGTCACTGCACTAGCATTTGTAGAATTTAAGTGGCAACTCAAGCCTAGCCTTTCGTTTATCTCCGCTATCATTTTGGAACACTCAACACTCATACATTTGCTTTCTAAATTAAACACACAATCCGAAATTGAGTTGGTACTTGACCGCACATAGTATTAGACATTTGTAACCGAGTATGAGTAACACAATCTGTGACGATTTTCTTTTTCTCTAATTTCCTTTTTTTGAAAGAGCCAGAGGTCCATAAGGGTGAAAGGCTAGGGGGGAGATGAATGACTAGTGTAGAACTACAACACCACCGCTACACAAAACACATACACACTAATAGTAAAGTCATTATCCCAAATAGGGGACTAGTAAAAGTAGGAGTAACTTGTTCTCTAAATTATTAATGCAACAACCATGATTGCTATCCAAAATTTTCAAACTAGGACACTTGAATAAGATATGATACTACTAAATGTCATATTATACTAGAACCAAACAAGACTCCCTATCTAGAGCCCTCCTCGAGAAGAACTACGACTATCATTTCCTCCCTTGGCTTAGCATTTGGATTGACCAGCGCATATTGAGATAAATTATCGATCATTCTTTAGCAGTACAAATAGTTTATTACTAGTAATGAGGAGCTGGATGAAATCATTAACAAGAAATAAAATTGTGTGTTCTATTGCTGTGGTGAAAGGAGGCTAGACATTTTCAACAAAGTCGATGAATATGTGGTATACCAGGTACTAGAAGCTTTCTGCTTGATGTGCCAAATCGAAATAATCAAAATTCAGAAAACTTGAGAAGGCATAAAGTCACTACAAAGACATTGATCATGTGCATCACTAAAATGCGACACCATATTGTGTTCAATGAACACTAATTAATTGTGTTAGCTAGATTATTTTAAGCAACATCTACCTACACCCTACATGAAATCTTTCTAGTGGAAAAGCATCGTATAGCTTCAGGAAGATTAGACAGTATTTTGTCAAATTCCCTCTATTTTATGCCATTGATCATAGAACTATCTAGTTATACCTCATCTGGGAAAATTTTAACATAAGCCTAAAAACAAGGAAGAAAGAGATAGGTACAATCTTCCCCTTATTTTCTTTTCCCTTTTTTTTGCTCTCCCTAAATATCTGATCATATTGAAATAGGTAAAGGTGTATTTATAGCTTAGCTCCTTGTGTTGTGCATATCTGGTGCTAAATTAGCTGTTATGTGCTTGTTTTTTAAGGTAAAAAGGTGTATAAAGAAGCTCATACCTTTTGAAGATATATAAACTATAGCCTATACATATGGACTAGTAGTGTTCTATTTCTCTCTTCCTCTCCCTTCAAGAGGTCTGATCTATGTGATGTAGCTAGGTTTATGTGAGGCCATAGACCTAGAAAAGAAAACCCCTAAATGGGAGCAATTTTTCCTTAAGGGTTCTCTATAATTGAAACTTAATTGATCTAAAGGGATGCAAAAACAACATGAATTATACCATACATTATGAGAAGATTGACATGCATAAGATATCAGAAAATTTGTTCCAGAATTTGACAACTCAATGCAAACCCCTGAGGGTCAAAGATTAGTCTACCATTACAATGTAAAAATGCGTTCTATGGATAAGACTATGAATAAGACTGTACTGACAGAGAGTGGCCAAGGGGGTCATGCACCTTAATCTTTGATTCTAAAATTTCATGTTCAAGTTCAGCAGTAGGTTCAGGCGTTGTATTAGACGGTTCCTCTTCATGAACCTCTTGAGCTTTATTGGTAACTTTGGTATCATCCAATCGGTCCTTAAGGGCACTTTCGACTTCAAATTCTTCATCTATCCTTGATTTGATTTTGTCATTTATCGATCCTCTCAATGTTAGAAACCAACGCTGGATCGAACTTACTTTAAAACAACACATTTAAGGTAACAATGCTGTGAAATAAGAAAAAACTTCAATTTCTTCATGAAAATTGCACCAATGCTGGCATATACCAGTACAATATGTGACAATAACAATTATCAACCACATTATAAAGCTGCTTTTAACCTTTACATCAGTATATCAAAAAAATGACGTCTGAAATTTCATTCACATAAATTAGATGATTTAAAATTTGAAGGATTGGAACTAAGTGAATGAATAAAATGAATGAATAAAGTGCTAAAGGTACCATTAGGAAGAGTATTAACCCACTAAAAGCCTTGAGGCCTTCTTTTTCCACTCATCAACGGATGACACAAGGGCTCTCATTGTGTATCGCGCCCAACTTAGCTCTATCACTTTGCTTAAATCTAATAATGCATTAAGTACCAAGTAATTCACTTTACCTCTTTGGTTCAATGTGAAATTTGTTTTAAAGTCTTCTACCCCCATATGCCTAACTACTAATCATCTCAATCATCTCCCCATATTTAGGGACACCATCCTGTTCAAGCCATTGTGCTCTCCATCCTTTAAGTAGGCTTTTAAATTCGGTACTAGTATTGGCTTTATTTCTTGACTCAGTCATCTCAAGGGGGCTCTTGGGAAGAGCTAATGTCATATAGACATCATGCTTGGTCGCCCTCAACCTACCGTGGGTGAGCTGCAGGGAGCACGAGCAAGTGTCAAAAGTCCAGACTAACCATAATGTTAACTTCCCTGGAATCATGTCAACTTGCAAGTACAAGAAGTTGTCAAAACCAATTGCTTTGACGACTTCCTTTTGCTTCTCATTTAGGTTTTCAATGAGTTGCCTTAACCCCTTAGCTGATGCCCGATTGTTAAATTCTTTCTTTTGCGTTGGTTTTCTTTCTTTTTTATTTGTGTATCAACTGGGTTGTGTAAACACCCTCTGCATTGCTACCTAATGGCACTGCCCCTTCTTCTTGTTCTTGGGTCATTGGTGGTGTATCACCCATATCAGCATCTCTATATGTCCCTAGCTAAACCTTAGGTTGACCATCTAAAGGTGATGCTTGTTTGCCATCTTCTGCATCCATTTGGGTGTATAGAATTGGAGGTTGAAGCTCTCGTTAGGAACATTGAATAAGAAATGTTGAGGTAGGCGTGAGTGTAGGAGTTGCTGTCTCCTGAGGGATATAATCCTCAGTGTGTGCATCACTAGACCTTTCATTAGAGTCGGGAGCATTAGCTACGTACACTAATATTGGTAACTTAGAATTCCCTTGGACACATAATCTTTTTGGCTAAGCTCGAAGTTTGTTTCCCTTTCTTGCTTTTTGTACTCCTCGAGAGCGCTTAGGTCTAGATTGTTCACTGCAAAAATCATTTTGCTAAATTGATATTAGTATTCATAAATATGAGTACCAACATTGCATATGCTTTTGATCCTCTTGCTTGGTAAACTATGCTAAAATGGAAAATTACCTTGAGAAGTTAAACACAAATAATGAAAACTATACTGAACACAAACAATTGAAAAGTTAAGTACAAATAATAAAAAAAATTAATATAGACTTCTTTACTTGATAAATTACATTTGGCTTCAGTAGTAGAAGATCCATACCCTACCTTGAGAAGATAACAATATCCAAAATAAGACCACAGCTAGTGGACAATCAACACATTGAGAGGTTAAGACACAAACAATGAAAACTATCCTTAACACAAACAATGAAAAATGCTAAACACAAATAATGAAAAAAAAAATGTAGATTTCTTTTCTTAATAAATTACATTCCTATTCAGCAATAGACAATCCCGACCCTTGTATTACCCATAACCTACCTTGAGAAGGTAACAACATCCGAAAGAAGACCACAGCTAGTGGACAATCAATAAAAACTGTGTAAACCTTTTTTGGTGTTGATGAAATCATTTCAAGATTAGAGGACATTGGAATACACACATCATCTTAAAAATGTTCAAACATAAGGGAGATAATAATATCGTTAGTTCATTGTATTAGATGAGCCCATTCCTTTTTTGTCTATACTAGTGGTGCATTGCTAGCTGTAAGGAAAGTAGGGCATCATTGAGAGGCAATTATCACTCACAGAATGAAACCCAACAAAAAAAAGATGGAACTTATTTTATCTAATCTAATTGGTGGGTGCATGACTTATTATAGCTATAGGCTTTGTAGAGACCAAATCTTGCCCATAATTAACATTTTCACTGGATATACAGTTGAACATTCTTCTTTTTTTCTCCCCAAGAAACAGTTCTTCCTTTGTCGACACCACCCCCCTTAAAAAGAACCTTTATACATGCAAGAAGATAGGACAAGAGCATGTTTTTTAATAAGAGAGAGAGAGAGAGAGAGAGAGAGAGAGAGAGAGAGAGAGAGAGATGTGTTTGAATAAGTGTAGTTTATGAGCTGATTATTTAGAGACACCCATGAAAGACTTATTGAGGCATTTTAGCATTGCTTCCTATAAATGTTTCAGTTTTTACAAAGACACCCATGTACAGTTTTTACAAGGGAGAGAGAGACAGAAAGAACATTGTGGCAATTGTGATTTGTACAGTTTTCAGTCATACAACATATATCTACATGTATAGGGTTAGTTTAGCCTCAGTTTAGATTTGGAGCTTTACATAGAAATTTGACAGTCTTCCAATAAATAATTCCTCTAATCAATGCAAATCTATCCCAAGACCAAGACTTTAGAAATATTCACATAAAAATACGCATCCTCGTCGATGAACAATATTTGATATATACTCAAATTAGCAAAAATAAAAAAAAACCCTTCTACCCAAAAAATAAAAAGAGCTCCCTAAAAAAACAAAAGCCCTTCAATTTTAATTTCTCCCTTTATTATTTCTTATTATTCCCCAAAAATGTGCTAATTACTTATTTCTTTGTCGTACACTTCATCTACTAAAGTGTTTGAGTGGCTTTGCCTTCGAAGTTAGGTCTAATGCATGTTACATTTCACGCATATCCGTAAAAACTATATGTAGCTGAGTAAATGATTAACATGTTACCTTTGAATGTTTTGCGTTTCAATCTCTTCTTGAGTAGCGCTAGGGTTTTTTGACATTTGATTGCTTCTTGTAAAAACCATTTTTCTAAAAAGAAAAAAAATTCGTTAAGAGTACGCCAATCATAAAGTTTGCAAGGTAAAAAGCTAATGAATTCATCAAATTATATATCCAACTTCACCAAAACATGTATCCAACTTCACTGAAGCAAATGCATAAGTTTATTAAAACAATTGTCCAATATACTACAACTTTCATTTTGAGGTTTTCAATTGCATGGATCATAAAGTACATCTACAAGTTGACCAAGATTGATACTGATGTTCACATTTAAAGGAGGACTAGGGAATGTTGCTAAATCAAATGATAAAGTGCACTGAAAATGCACGTTTTAATTCACAAGAATGAATACACAAGGGATTGAATTAGCTGACTTAAAAAGATGTACGAGTTTGTCATGATGAACACCCAAGTTCACTAAAATACATGTGCAAGTTCACTAAAGTACATGTATAAGTTCACCATGATGAATATGTAATTTTATTAATGTGAATATACAAGTTCACAAAAGCAAAGTGCCCAAGTACACCAAGATGGATAGATTCATTAAAACATGTCTCAAAGTTCACCAAAAAATGCATGCCTTAATTCACAAGGATGAATATACCAAGGATTGAATTATTTCACTTTAAAAAAGGCAAAGTTCGCCATGATGAATACCTAAGTTCACTAAAATACATGTATAAGTTTATCACAATGAATATGCAATTTGATTAATATGAATGTATAAGTTCACTAAAGCAAAGTGTCCAAGTACACTAAGATGGATAAATTCATTAAAACATGTCTCCAAAGTTCACCAAAAAACGCATGCGCTAATTCACAATAATGGATATACAAGAGATTGAATTAGTTCACTTTAAAAAAGGCACAAGTTTGCTATGATGAATACACAAGTTCACCAAAATACATGTGCAAGTTCACTAAAGTAGATGTATAAGTTCACCACGACGAATATCCAATTTGAGTAATATGAATGTACAAGTTCACTAAAACAAAGTTCACAAGTACACTAAGATGAATATTATTTAGAGGCAGAAAGAGAGAAGGAAACGTTTGTCATGAAATGACATTATTTAACACAATTAACTTACGAATACAAGATTCTTTTTTTTATTAGGCTAAAAAATTCACCCAAATATATGCATAATTTCACCGCAAAAAAAAATAATATAAATTCATTAAACCATGTCTCCAAAGTTCACCAAAAAATCCATGCCTTAATTCAAAAGAATGAATATACAAGGGATTGACTTAGTTCACTTTAAAAAACGTACAAGTTTACTATGATGAACAGTCAAGTTCACTAAAAAACATGTGCAAGTTCACTAAAGTAAAGGTACAAATTCACAAAGCAAAGTGTACAAATTCACTAAGATGGATATTATTTAGAGGGGAAAAGAGAGAAGGTTAAGGTTGTCATCAAATCATATTATTTAACACAATCAACTCAAAATACAAGGTTCTTTTTTTTAGTAGGATAAAAAGTTCAGCAAAATATATGCATAATTTCACCGCAAAAAAAAAAAAACAAATTCATTAACACATGTCCCCAAGTTCACCAAAAAATGCATTCCCTAATTCACAAGAATGACTATACATGGGATTTAATTAGTTGACTTAAAAAGACGTACAAGTTCGCCATGATGAATACCCAAGTTTACTAAAATAGATGTACAAGTTCACTAAAGCGAAAGTATGAGTTCACCACAATGAATATCCAATTTCATTAATATAAATGTACAAGTTCACCAAGATGGATATTATTTGGAGGTGGAAAGAAAGAAGGACAAGGTTGTCATGAAATCATATTATTTAACACAACTACCTTGTTCTACAAACAACTGGATTCAAACCAACAACGTAATAATCAATCTCTCAGCAACTACTTTTGTTCTACAAACTGAGCTACTATTAGATAATCAAAATCCTCCTAGACAAAATGAAGTCAAGCTTTGATACTAATAGAAATGCAACTAAAGGATGACAAGGAGAGGGAGGGAACCCCACACCCGCTTAATTGGTAAACTTACATATGCATTTTTTCGACCTATATTATTCCAAAGTTAGCTTCCCTTTTCTCTAGGAAAGAAAACTGCAGTTTATCTATTGTGCCTCTCATATATATTCGTTGCACTCTATGTGTTCGTTGAAAGTCCCCAATCATTTGCATTAGACTTCTGACGCACAGAAAATCAAAGCTTCGATGTTTTTGAGCCTTCCTTTTCACTTGCCAATGATTTGTTCACCAAAATTGGGGTCGTTCAAATACTTTTTCAAGTAATGTTCTAATCAAATGCTTAAAGAAACACCATATATGTTTGTGCCATGGCTTGTTTTAGTGTTGGGTATTTTGTGCCTACTCATTCTGATTGAGTTTACCCCTGTGTGTTGTCTGTATAAAGCCTTTATCTATTACTTGACTCGGGTTAGGGGCCCTTGTTTGATTGATACACTTACCAACACATGTGAAGAGTTGCATTTGGCTAATTTAGGATTATACATCATACCATTCATTACCCCTGTTCCCCTAACAAAGATCCTGCCTATGATGGCGTAAGATGCGTTAGATGTGTGCAACCCTTACTGCATTTACATAGAGTTTGTTTCCATCAAACTCTTGTCTGAAATTGTGTTGAATAAGCATACAATAGTTTTTGGCTCTACTACAGTCAGTACATTCTATAGTGAAATTCAGGTGATGCAACCTTTTATAAGCACACTGCCCTGTTGGCTAGAGCTCACCAAAAGTGTAACGTCCCCAAAATGCTAATGATATGATTTACGAAAAACTGCAGCGGAAGACTTAATAATGGAAGGCGCTACCGCCATCCTGATAAGGACAAGGCTCGTCGAAACCATTTAATTTTGCAACTCATGTTCACAATCACAAAATCTATTAAACTGAAATACTTCAAGACCAAAGTCCATAATAGCTCAACTTCAATAGCATCGACTTAATCATACCATATGCTAACTCGCACTCCACACTACATAAGTATATTGACTATAGACCCAACTTGACCCTGAGGTCGATCCCAACATTCATGCTATGTTGAATCCATTGTGAGCATTTGATGACTTCCAAAAGGGCTTGGTAAAAAGAGAAACATGTGATACTTCATCACCTAAAATGAAAAACATGAAAACAATTCTAAAATGTGAGCAAAAATGCAGTACATGCATTCCTGTATTGTAAAATGAGCATAGAAATATTGTTGATGGGTACTCGCCTTTGCAATTCATTTAGTTGGCAATAATAATGAAAATCAAAGTAATAAGAAAACTGAATTGCTCATTACTATCCGGATGTGAACCCATTTCAATGATATGATCTATACATAGGTCCACACCTGCCAGTCCAATCAAGAGTTGGCCTGAAGCCGCGCTGGTAAATGATGGGCTGACGCCCTATAGATGATAACTGACGGGGTCACAAGTTAAAACGGAAATCACTGTATAAACTGATTCATTGATAAACTCATTAAGAGTTGTAACTTGATAAATATGTTATGCTTTCTGAAGATACAGGCAATAGACGTACATTAAGTCTTTAAAAACGTCGTCTGACTTGATAAATGTCAATTGTTTCATAAATGTCATCTGACTTGATAAATACGTTCCGACTTGATAACACTTATGTATAACGGAGAACGATAACTAGGCATCGACTTTGTTTCATAAATGTCACTGTAAATATGTGTAGTCAGTGAATCATCCTTACTCACATAATTGAGTAAGTAAAAATATGTGTAACAGAAACTGAGTAATTAAATGGTATACATAACTTGGGTATCTTAATATAACTTGAAAACCGAATTGAGGAAAGTAATTAAATCCAATATAAAGTAAATGAAAGTAAAATACTCCACAATGAGATAAATGAGATTGCAAAGGAAAAGGCCTTGATGGTGACAATTGAGAGAGTGTTTGCGACCTTTTCTAAAATAGGTTGTTAATACGGGTTTAAAGCTCGCTGATGTATAGCTTGGTTCAAGATAACAATGAGCACACTAAATTGGCTTGATAAATACATTTGATACATTTTGAATCGAGTAAGTAATAAAGGTTTTAGGCCAAGAGAGATATATCTTGGTTCAAAAAAGCATAAACTGCAAGAACTTGGTCTGATAAATATGATTTTCGAGTCACAACTCTTCTCACTTCTCATATTTCATTCATAAATCCATTAGATATTGAATTCCACCCCAAATGAATCATTGAAATCAATAAAATCTATTAAGCTCACTAAACGTGGTATTTTCTTTGTAAAATACATAATTGATTCAAAGCTCATAAACAAGCTTTCAAATTGTATACATGTCTTCTTCTTTCTCATTAATCAAGCTTAAAGCTCCATAAAAGTCCATGAATATTGAGTTCCCCCTTAAATAACCTTGCTTGGCCCAAAATACACAAAATGAGTGGATGATCAATCTCACTCAATCTTTATTATTGCTCTTTATACAATAATTCAAAATGATTCCAAAAATCACCTATCTCAAAATGCTCAACCAAAATTCTTAAAATCTTATAGGAAATTCAAACATAATATATAAAATCTACAGTAAAATTTTTAGAATTTTTCTCCAAGTGTACGCTGCACAGAAATTGTAATAACAGCCCTATTGCACCAAAGCAGGTCAGTTCACTTCAAAAATTCTTAACTTTCCCCCTTGAACTGAAATGGAGACCTAAAACCCCAATATGAAAATAATAAGAAGTACTGAAAAACTTTCATTTACAACACAAAATATGATTTCACAATAGGGTTCCCAAAATGGGGCTAAAATACAAGTGTGTTAGTTTTTGGTCAATTCTGCACAGTTTTGGTAAAACGACCATAAATTTCTCCATAGAACTCAGATTAAGGCGATTCCAAATCCATGTGAAATCTAACACACAGAACTATCTACCCACCAAAAATCATAATTTTCCCATGGGCTGATCATTACCAGTTTAATCCTGAAGTCAGCCGTATTTTCCTAAAATTTCCAACCTTCACTGATTTAGCTTTCTCTTCCTTTTTCACATAAATTCTCACTTGAAATCATTCCAAATCACCGTAATAATATATAAAAAGATCATTTAAGGCCTCATATACCTAATCCATATCAAAATCACAACAAATGAAACATGCAAGCTTGGATTCAACTCTCTTGATCACACTTCCAATTCATCACCCACAACTTTAGACCTCACTAAACTCAATAAAAATTGCATAATAACACTTATTTTGATCATATAAACAATAATCATAACTAGAACAACCCTAAAATCAAAAATAAATCAAGATCATGTCAAGGCTTACCTCACTTCAAGCTTGAAAGAGAGAGGTGTATGTGGTGTTTGGTAGTTGTGGGGAAGGCTGGTAGTGCTTGGTGGTGGGGCTGGAGGTGCTTGGTGCTGGCGCTGATGCCCTGCGACAACCTTATCAGTGGCGGCAGCAGCAGCAAAAACACAGTAGGGGGTTGGCCATGCTTGAGGAGGGAGAGTGGAAGAGGAGAAATGCGTGTTTTGCTTGTCTAGATATTTTTCTTTAGCCTTATCTTGCTAATTGGCTGATTTAAAAACATACATAAGATTTCCTTTTTGCTAAGTATAATTTAGGTGCAAATCATGATAATTAGTGATAAATAAACACAAATAACTTGGGCCTCGTATGATTGGGCCTAAATCATGGGTTTTGGGCTTGATTTTGGGCCCAAAAATAAGTAAAGATTGTATTAGACATTTTGTAAGGCTCGGGATTAAAATTTCCCGACGTTAAGGAAAATAATTAATCGTTAAATCATGCTCACCAAGGCCTACTATCGACTCACCCGATTTAAACAACAAACAAAACTTGATTTGCAAAGTGGGTCCCAAAATGAAATATCTCCCAATTGGGATGCTTAAATACGATAATTGAATACGGAAAATTTAAAAAATATAATGGAATTCGTTGATTAGATAAATTGGAGTGCAATTGAATCATTAGACATGATTTGGTCAATTAAATAACCTTAAATGATAAAAAGAATAACATGAGTTAAACAAATAAATAAGATTAATTAAGTAAATAAACATGATTTAAATAAATAAACATGGGTTAGGTTCGGGCTATTACATTCTTCCCCTCTTAAAGAGTTTCATCTTCGAAACTTATAACGCCTTCCAAACGTATGCAATGCTGCTTTAAATACACATGGGTCGTTGGTTCTCATTGCTTCCCTCTGAACAGGAATAATTTGGCCAATGTACTCCGACTAAGGGTGTCTACGTATTGTATAACTGGTTAATCCCATGTTTCAGTAGTAGATTCGGATACTTCTCACACAGTAACCTCAATGAACTCAATTACTTTGGTTCAAAATTGATATTGTCTTTAAAAGAAAAGGAACCTTGTCACTAGTGAGGAGGTGCTCACTGCTGGTTCACCACCTTGTCCACTAAAGGAAACTGTTGTAACCTCCTCACTGCTGGTTCACCACCTTGTCCACTAAAGGAAACTGTTGTATACCCTGATAAGTACTTTGATACTATTACGAGCTGTAAAACACGTTATATACGTGTTCGGGTTCAATAGCTAGGTGCAGCCAATAAGTTACAGGATTTAACCTTTCAATGAATCATAGGGCGCCATGTAGCTAGTCCCTAATTGTCCTTGGGTAGTCGGCCTCTTACTAGCTTGACTAAAAAAGCCATTTGAAATACTTTATAACCCATTTGAGACTTTGGTTATTTCCTTGTTTTACCAGCACAACTCTTGTGTCGTCCTTGTATCACTTCAACATGTACTTGAATGTTCCCTCTTAATGCTTGCTTGGGTTAGCTCTGACCTTATACTCAATGTTTCTTCTATCTCACCAATATAATTAGATAGTGCTTGAGATTATACCCTTATCAAAATGTCCTCATCTGATATTTCTAATGCATCGCATGATCTCCCTTCATCAGACTACTCAAGGATATGCTCCCGATCGATAAAGGGCAATGAAATGACCATGGTTACTGATGAGAGTGATGAAATTCTTAGCCAAGCGAATCATTGCATGCTAAAGAAATGAACAAGAAGACTAGAAAAGGCTAATAAAGGAGAGATTATCATGGGGTGTTTAGAATAAAGATAACCATAAGTGTATCATGAATTATGAAATATAATACCACAAGAATTATGGTTTATAAATATGGATCATAAAGGGTCCAATAAATAATCAACCAATGAGAAAGATGGCACAGTTATACTCGGGTTTAACTGATGAATTGGAAACAAGATGACAAGTAACTGAGCTTCAACTAGGTGACTTTATAGCCACAAGCAACAAGATAAGTGCAATAGACATATGGGACAAGTAATGTATAATAAATAGATAGATATATTGGATAAGCAAAGTGCAATAGATAGACAAATAGATTGGATAAGCAAAGTGTAATGGATACATAACTGGATTGGATGAGGAAAGTGCCAATGGATAGATAAATAGATTAAGCAAGTTGCAATAGGAACATGCCTTTACTCATATGAAGTCAATTCGAGTACAACAATAAGATTAAATAGGGAATGCAAAAGTTTATTTATCAGAATGTAAGATATATGTGTGGGATTTGAAGTTCAAAATGAAGAGAGTAAGGGGATTATGACAATTGCAATCACCCACACTAATGAAAGTTGAATTACATTATGAATTCAGAACAAGTTATACGAGCTTATCATTATGAATAAATGAGATGTAAGGTAGATGTGTGAATCAACTCTCAACAGGATGAACTACAACTCATCATCATAAAATAAAGATGGTGAAGGTCGAGAGCACTGAAATGTTGACAACCATATAAGGTCGAGTAAAAATGTAACACACATTTACAATGGGTTTGCAAAGATGGAAGAACACGCTAATAGGAAATATCTAGTTGAAATACAAGGGAGATCAAACAATATTGGATAGTATTAGGTTTTAAAGATGAGACAAGCAAACAATTTTAAGAATTACTATAAGAGGGCATTCTTACAAAAGATAAACTGTGGTTGCATGGTTTAGGTGTGATATCCGGGCCTCAAATCATTCCCGAAAAAGACTTTTGTTGTTGGCGGTTAATCCCATAAATCATTTGCTCAAGGCATAGGGCACTTGTATTTGATAGTGATCTTGTTCAACTCTCTGTACGCAGCACATAACCATAAGGTTCTACCTTCCTTCTTCATACATATAAAACTAGGGTTTCCTACGGTGACACACTTGGCCAAATAACTCCCTTCTATAACAACTCATCTTACTAAATCTTTAGTTCTTTGAGCTCTGTTAGGGGTCATATGATAGGGTTTCGAAAATGGGTTGAGCAGCAAGAGTTAGGTCGATCCAAAAATCAATATTTCTTGGGGAGAAACAGTGCTGATAGTCCTCACATAGAACATCTCTAAATTCACAAACTATAATTATGGATATGTACATACCGAGTGTGGTTGGCATATCACTAATATTCAATGCATTATTGGCATGATAACTCACTTGCTTGCACAGTTAAATTAGGGCAAAAATAGGGTTTTTCTTCCCTTGGTCCTTAGAAACACACGTCTAGTCTTTCCTCATTTCTCAAGCTAACCTTAAGATCTTTACAAGTCATCTTCTATAAGTACAGAGTCCGTTCATCCCCATAATGATAACAAGGTCTGCCAATCAAACTGGATTGAATGCCCAGTGAATACGGTTTCAGCAATACTAATATAGGCATATTTATAAAAGATAACACATTCAACTGCCTATTGGTCTCAGTAAATTGAAATGATAGGGGGACGATCTAAAGTGTAAAGAGATGTAACCACACCATGAACCCTTGGAAAGATATTTCTTTATTGGTTATAAAAGACTGGTATATAAGGTGAATGAAGGAAAGGACGAAGGTTCGTAATGAAAGAGGTAAGGCATATAAATGAACTGCATATACAAGACATGCAGTTTTTTCATGATGGTTATGATAGTTAAGTAAATGAATGATGTTATGAAGTTGAGAGGGAGTATTAAGTACTGAAGGTGAAGAAATCTAATAGAAGACCAATGGGGCATTTAAAAATTCATACGGTACCCATATGTGAGTAAAATGATGAAGATGAGGGTCAACACCCCCAGAAGGAAAATTTTATTCATCTGGTGTTTGAAAGACCAATTCGTCAAGATGAAGGAGTCAGCCTTATGACTGAACATGATGACATCCATCAATAACACATTCTGCAGTAAATGGAAGTCTTGGATAGGTATATAAACTCCGAAACTACTGGCAGATGAAAATAGGACAAATTGTTGTTTATCATTAATAAGATAGATTGTACTAGTAAAGAAATGATTACCAAAATAACTTGAGTAATGACATGCTATCACGACCATAGAGTAGTATGCCAACATGACATTACAGTGCTATAGAAACACGAACAACATGGATACATTTAATTGTTGAAAAGGCATTCAATGACTGGGTCTGAATCAACCAAAGGCTTTACAAGCAATAAATGAATAGTGCCCAAATAGAAGTAAGGAGTAAAAGTAGATGACAGTAAAAATATGAACAAAGTGATGACTGAACTGCAAGTAGAATGGGTCAAATATGCTTAAGAAGAGCTCCAAATCACACAGTAATGCATATCGGGGATCATTATAGGCTCCATTATGGAAATAGAGAATTAAGCAGTTATGATTGTCAAGGTTTAAATCACCTATAAGAAAGGTTGCTCAGATGTGTTTGAAGAACTCCCCATAGGCCACATATGGGGATTTTTATAAATACTTCATTACAAATCAAGAGAGTGTTAGTGGAAAATAAATGATGCCTCTCAACAATTCAAGGTAACTAGGGCAGAAATAAGTCAATGATAGGAAGTAACAAGGGCATTGCTGATGTAAGTTCTTAGTGTCAAGACCAGATAATTCTTATACATGGCAACTTAATCTTACTTGTACCACACATAATGCCAAGTAGCACACCATAAGCTACTAATTGTTATCACCATACATAAGCACTCATTGTAGTGTTCATCTCATACTACTTCACCTCAAAGATATTGCCCCACAAGGCATTTCCTCATCTAGAGGTTTACACCTAACTTGACTCTGTATCAGTCCCTTAAAAAGTTGCAAATGGCATCCCCACATCGGGTTTCAACCATCACTGTACCCTAGATCAGGTATATTAACACACCTCAATAAGACTCTCAAATCTTGGGGCGAAACGAACAGAGTTTCGCCTAAAAACTCACGAAAACCTAGGCTTAAAGCCTTACAATAGATACATGAAATGGAGAGAAACACTTCAATAGCGCAACAACCACACACCGAAGTTCACAACTCAACGGGTCACACACCCGGAGTGCACGATTGTAAAAATTTAAACAAATAAGAGTAATGAAACATACAATACAATCCCCAGATTAATGAGAGCATGCCTCACTAATAGGTGACCCAAATGGTTCCACACTCCACTTTGCTAATGCTTGAGTCTCAGGATATTACCAAATGATTGAGTCACCTAAATGAAAATGGTTCCTCCCTATATGCCCATACATATGAACTTATAGTCAATAGCTCATTTAACTAGTCCAACATAACTCATGCACACCTTGATAGCTAACTCATAAACACTTGATAGCTCACAGTGGCCCTCAAAACCTTATCTTTGATACCAAGTTTGCAATGCCCCCAAATTGTAAAGGCATGATTTACAGAAAACTACAGCGGAAGACTTAATAATAGAAGGCGCTACCGCCGTTCTGATAAGGACGAGGCTCACTGGAACCATTTAATCTTACAACTCATGTTCACAATTACAAAATCTATTAAACTGAACCACTTCAATTCCAAAGTCTATAATAGCTCAACTTCAATAGCATCAACTTAATCATACCTTGTGCTAACTCGCACTCCACACTACATAAGCATATTGAATATAAACCCAACTTGACCCTGAGGTTGATCCCAACAGTCATGCTATGTAGAATCCACTGTGAGCCTCTGATGACTTTCAAAAGGGCTTGCTAAAAGGAGAAATATGTGATACTTCATCACCTAAAATGGAAAACATCAAAACAATTCAAAAAGTGAGCAAAAACTCACTACATGCATTCCTGTATTGTAAAATGAGCATAGAAACACTGTTGATGGATATCCGCCTTTGCAATTCATTTGGTTAACAATAACAATGAAAATGAAAGTAATAAGAAAACTGAATTGCTCATTAGTATCCGACTGTGAACCCATTGCAATGATATGATCTATACATAGGTATGCACCTGTCAATCCGATCAAGAGTTGGCCTGAAGCCACGTGGGTAAATGATGAGCTGATGCCCTGTAGATGATAACTGATGGGGTCACAAGTTAAAATGCAAATCACTATATAAACTGATTCGTTGATAAACTCATAAAGAGTTGTAACTTGATAAACATGTTCTGCTTTCTGAAGATACAGACAATGGACGTGCCTAGAGTCTTTAAAAATGTCGTTTGACTTGATAAAAGTCAGTTGTTTCATAAATGTCATATGACTTAATAAATATGTTCTGACTTGATAACACTTATGCATAACGGGGAACGATAACTAGGCCTTGACTCTATTTCATAAATGTCATTGTAAGTATGTGTAGTTAGTAAATGATCCTTACTCACATAATTAAGTAAAAATATGTGTAACAGAAATTGAGTAATTAAATGGTATACATAACTTAGGTATCTTAATATAACTTGAAAACTGAATTGGCGAAAGCAATTAAATCCAATATGAAGTAAATGAAAGTAAAATACTCCACAATGAGATAAGAGAGATAACAAAGGAAACGGTCTTGATGGTGGCAATTGAGAGAGTGGTTGTGACCTTTTTTGAAATAGGTTGCTGATATGGGTTTAAGGCTCGCTGATGTATAGATTGGTTCAAGATAACAACGAGTACACTAGATTAGCTTGATAAATACATTTGACACAATGTGAATTGAGTAATTAAAAAAGGTTTGAGGCCAAGAGAGATATATCTCGGTTCAAAAAAGCATAAGATATAATAACTTGGTCTAATAAATATGATTTCTAAGTCACAACTCTCCCCACTTCTCATATTTCATTCATAAATCAATTAGATATAGAATTCCACCCCAAATGAATCATTGAACTCAATAGAAGCTATTAAGCTCACTAAACGTGGTATTTTCTTTGTAAAATCCATAATTGATTCAAAGCTCATAAACAAGTTTTCAAATTGTACACTTGTCTTCTTTTTTCTCATTAATCACGCTAAAAGCTCCATGAAAGTCCATGAATGTTGATTTCCCCCTTAAATAACCTTGCTTGGCCCAAAATACACAACATGAGTGCATGATCAATTTCACTCAATCTTTATTATTGCTCTTTACACAATTACTCAAAATGCTTTCAAAAATCATCAAACTCAAAATACTCAACCAAAATTCATGAAATATTATAGGAAATTCAAAAATAATATGAAAAATATACAGTGACATTTTGAAAATTTCCTCCAAGTATACGTTGCACAAAAATTGCAGTAACAGCTCAATTGCACCAAAGTAGGTCAGTTCACTTTAAAAATTCATAACTTTCACCCTTGATCTCAAATGGAGACCTAAAACCCCAATATGAAAATATTAAGAAGTCCTAAAAAACTTTCAATACCAACACAAAACATGATTCCCACAATAGGGTTTCCAAAATGGGGCTAAAACACAAGTGTGTCAGTTTTTGGTCCATTCTGCACAGTTTTGGTAAAACGATCGTAACGTTTTCCACAGACCTCGGATTAAGGAGATTCAAAATCCATTTGAAAGCTAACACACGGAACTATCTACCCACCAAAAATCATAATTCGTCCATGGGCCGATCGTTACCAGTTTAATTATGAAATCTGCCTTGTTTTCCTGAAATTTTCAGCCTTCATTGTTTTAGCTTTCCCTTCCTTTTTCACATAAATCCTCACTTTAAATCATTCTAAATCACCACAATTAGATATAAAAGATCATTTAAGGCCTCATATACCTAACCCATTTCAAAATCATGAAAGTGAAACAAGCAAGTCTGGATTCAGCTTTCATGATTCAACTCATTTGATCACACTTCCAATTCATCACCCACAACTTTAGACATTACTAAAATGAATAAAAATTGCATAATAACACTTATTTTGATCATATAAACAATAATCTTAACTAGAACAACCCCAAAATCAAAAATAAATCAAGATCAAGTCAAGGCTTACCTCACTTCAAGCTTGAAAGAGAGAGGTGTAGGTGGTGTTTAGCGGTTGTGGAGAAGGCTGGTGGTGCTTGGTGGTGGGGCTGATGGGCGGCAACAACTTGATCAGTGCCGACAGCAACAACAAAAACATAGTGGGGGGTTTGGCCATCCGTGAAGAGGGAGAGTGGAAGAGGAGAAATGCATGTTTGCCTTGTCTAGATATTTTTCTTTAGCCTTATCTTGCTAATTGGCTGATTTAAAAACATACATAAGATTGCCTTTTTGCTAAGTATAATTTAAGTGCAAATTATGATAATTAGTGATAAACAAACACAAGTAACTTGGGCCCTGTATGATTGGGCCTAAATCATGGGTTTTGGGCTTGATTTTGGGCCTGAAAATAAGTAAAGATTGCATTAGAGATTTCATAAGGCTCGGGATTAAAGTTTTTCGACGTTAAGGAAAATAATTAATCGTTAAAGCATGCTTACCGAGATCTACTATCGACTCACCCGATTTAAATGATAAATAAAAGTTGACTTGCAAAGTGAGTCCCAAAATAAAATTTCTCCCAACTCGGATGATTAAATACGATAATTGAATGCAGAAAATTTAGAAAACATAATGGAATTCGTTGATTAGATAAATTAGGGTGCAATTGAATCATTAGACATGATTTGGTTAATTAAATAACCTTAAATGATAAAAAGAATAACATGAGTTAAACAAATAAACATGATTAATTAAGTAAATAAACCTGATTTAAATAAATAAACATGAGTTAGATTTGGGCTATTACAAAACGCACCTGATGTTTTGGTGTGAGGATGCCTTATGATATGGGATCCATTGCTACAAAGGAAAATACTTATGCTTATTGTAAATTGCCTTGCTGTTCATAAGTGCTTAATATGTATATCTTTTTAGGGCTATTTTGCATCATTTTTAGGAGAATTTTGTGCTTAATGATGTGGTTTACTCTCTTATTCTTGATTTATGCTTGGGTTTAGTTTTTATGTGTTTTGCAAGATTTTTAGCCTATCTACCCATCATTTTCCGTTTAAAGGCTGTGTTTTGACCTCCCCCACGGTCATCCATGATTTGCTATGCCAGTGGAGCAAAGAAAGAGCAAAAATCCAATTCCAGCGCAGACCACAGTCAGACCGTGGTGGATGCCACGGACCGTGGTAGGCCTATAGTTGCTGCCTCTTTGTTTTCGCTCGGCTGTGTGGCTGAGATCAAATTTAATTTTCTATAAATAGTGACGTTCAGCAGCGAAGGAAAAGCACTCAAAAGCATCTGAAGCAAGCAAGCAAGTAGAATTAGCCTAGTTTAGTTTAGTTTATTTTCTCTCAATTTTTGTTGTTTGCTTGGTTTTGACTGAGTTTTGAGTGTGAGAGTTTTGATCCTGAGGTGGTTCTGAAGCCTTTGGTGAAGGCCATCTTAGTCGAGCCCCTTTCGCTTAGATTTCGCTGATTTTTGGTTAGTTTGTCTTTTATCATGTCTGCGTAGTTTTCTTAGTCTAGGAATTTAGTAGTTTGTGGAATTGGTATTGGATCATATTTTGATTTAAAGAATTGTGCTTATTTTTATGATTGATTTGATTTCATTCTATCAAGTGTTTTTCTCTTATTGATTTGGACAAGTTAATTTGCAGTAGTTAATCAAAACCATTTGAAATAGAGTTTTGCTTAGCATATTCTAAGAAGACTAGGCTTGATAGATTACTTTAGTGCCTGAGGAATGATATCTTTTATCTATACTATAACTACCCGTGTGCTTGCGGCGTTAGTTAGTAGTCCCTCATCAACTGTTAATTAGGAACCATGTTACTTAAATCACCCAGAGTTAGAGGGTAACCCTCCAGCAATGGCTCAAAATCCATGCATTTCAAGCTAGATAAATCCGCAAAGAGATTGCAGTCGAGCAGTTCGAAGCTGCTAAAGAGAGGGAGGAGCAAAGAGAAAGTGGAAAAGAGGAGGGAGAAACAGTCGCAGACTACAAAGCCTTGTCGGAAATTGGGAAGCGCGTTTTTTGGGGAAAAACAACGAATTATGAGGTCACGTGACAACATTGTTTTCTCACCATTGGATCTGGATCAACGACCCCAAATCTCCACTTCTCACACTACTCGCATAATGCCTCTTCTCACCTAATACACACCACACACACACTCGCACACACGCAAACACACACATGCACACATACATATATATACATACATACATACACACACACACATTTTAAACAACAATACCATCTTCTTCACCAACTTGATTTTCATAAAATAATACCACGCCCAACTTAAATTCACAACCTGAACAAATGAGTATGAAACTACGTGAAATGACTATCTAGTGTCTAGAAAACTAATTTACAGTATGTCAAATATTAACAATTGTGCAAGTGATATTATTATATTTTTAGTGAAATGCATATGTCTATTCATATTTTTGCTGATATGTAAAGGGTTCACTTTTTCCTCACAAATTCTATTTAAATTTGTTATACTTTCATGTGGTAATGCAGTAGGCCATATTCGGCAAAATTAGCAATTTGAGTAGTGAGTACGTGTCTAAGTAGATGATAGCTATTTGGATAGTGGATAGTTATTGTATTTTAGTTGTTAGGTGATAATTTTTTAGCAGCTTGTTTCGAAAAGAATGTATTCAGTTAAATTAAATGTTAGATAAAATAATAGTAGTAATAATAATAATAATAATAATAATAATAATAATAATAATAATAATA
>JACYFF010010365.1:76683183-76717720 GCA_017589665.1 Selenicereus undatus | reverse complement strand
TAATAATAATAATAATAATAATAATAATAATAATAATAATAATAATAATAATAATAATAATAATAATAATAGTAAAGAATCCTTTAAAGCTTTAAATATAGTGCCCTAGTAAGATGGAAAACCACACGTTATTCAATTAATTTTGAGCGATTCCAAGAAATTCTATTTAAAAATAAAACAAAACAAAAGAGGAGGCTTTTACTTGCCTATGCTATATAATTTACTTGCTTGCTGCTTTGAACTTTACTTCGACATCAATATTCTAGCATGTGTCCATTGTTGTTTTGCTTTCATGCATGTAATTGGTTTGCATGTGTTGCTAGTACCCTAAAAGGAGAAAAAAAGAAAAGGAAAATCCCCAAAACGCTGGGCTAATTTTCCGGTCCTGATAAAATAGACTACAACATGAAGCATTAAGTGGTGGGGTAACTTTGACATACAAAAATTGAAGCGCTACTCTTGGATTCAAATGTTAGTGGTAGTAGCGTTTCAAAAAGTAAACGCTATTTATTACTTTGGAATGTTGATTCATCGAACTGTTAAAATTGGTATTAGTAGAGTTTTGACTCAATTAAAACTCCAAATGCTTTTTAAAATGTTGTTTTTGAACAATGCCTTAATTATATTGGGCTACTTTTTTTAAAATACTGAATAGATGGTTTTCTTAACCATTGCCCTAAGGGCTATTGTGAAGAATCACTAAATACATGAATGTTGAAGAGAATTCACCTCTGAGTAACCATATTAAATACAATTACCATTTAGCTTTCAAAATTACCCTTGTCTCAAATTTTATAATGAACGAAATAAAAAGCAAAATCATCAACATAACAACTCCATCACCACCACTACAATCCGCCTCGCCCCCACACCACCCTCTCTACTCTGCTGGTTACCTTTGCCTGCGAAGCCAACAAAACTTAAAAACTCCCTGGCAGGTCGGTTTCACTGGCTAGACAGGTGAACCCAAAACTCAAAAATTGAAACATGTTGGATCAATTTGAATTTAATTTTAAGAAAAGAGAGACAAACAAGGGAGATATAGATAAGCGTGGTGTTTGGCAGATTAAATCAAGGGTGGCATGCACTACTGAGGTTGATGAAGGTTGTGTATAAAAGTGAATAGGGGGAGGGGGGATGGGTAATCTGGAAAAAAAAACTAAAATAAAGACAATGGAGGTGCTTAGAGAGAGAAAGAGAAACGTAAAGGAGAGATTTTTTTAAAAAAGTTAAATAAACTATGCATAGACAAACAACAAGAAGAGAGAGAAAAAAAAGATGACAGATCGCAATTTATTATGTACAACCGGGTGGACATCTCAATTGTCCGTCCGGGCCCACCACCAGCAGTTTTAAGTCCTCAAGCTACTGAGCCCTCCCCCTTTTTTAAAAAAAAATTCATGCTCCTCAATTTTTTGAAATTGCGGTTTTCATTCTCCCTAATGCTTGATTACTTTTCGCTGCTTTGATTGCTTTAATGTTAAGCAATTATTGAATGACTGGGTTTGATCTTAATGTCACTATTGATGTTCAATCTTCATCAAAAGTGAATTGTTCGTCAAGTTTGATACCATTTTTTCGATCTCTGCTTTTGTTTTTCGAATTGGAAGTTGTGTGTGTTACTTTTGTGTTTGATGAGTTAATTTCGAGATTTTTGAGCTGGATTGCATTCGTAGGTATGTTTCCATGTTATGAAAATGTAATGCAATTGTTGGTTTAAATATATAGTTGGTGTTTGCGATTTGTTGTTCTGCATATTTAGTAGAATGCTTGGTTTGGTTTTGAGTTGCGTGTTGTGTTAATTCCAATTAAGATATAAGTGTACAGTGTTTTTTTGTTTTAATTCTTTAATATACTTCGTTGTATATAAATTTTGGTTTGTGATATATGGGAACCGATAGCTCACCGTTATGAGTAATGTGCTCACTAAATATAGTCATTGGCTCACTAAAGATATACATTTAGCTCACTATAAAAAATATGTTGCCCTATACTACAGAGCAGTTTTTTGCTCACTAATAAAAATATTTAGCTCACTAGGATTGAACTGTGTGCTCACCAATTTTGCATTATAGCTCACCACAAATGTTGTGGCTGTTTGTCTAAATGGTATTTTCATTGTTGCTATGTATCCATGAGAAACAATAGTTCACCAATATGAGTTATGTGCTCATTAAATATAGTAGTTGGCCGACTAAAGAAATACATTTAGCTCAATGGGATTGAGCTTGCATTCAACAATTATAAATTAGTTCTCTGCTCACTAAATGTAATCACTATAATCAATCTTGTGCCCAATAGGGGAAACAATAGCTCACTATCAGTATAGATTGCTATAAAAAATTATGTTACCTTCTACTATAGAGCGTTTTCGACTCACTAATACAAATGTTTGGCTCACTAGAATGAAGATTGTACTCACCAATTATGCGTTATAGCTCACCACAAAATTATGTTGGTTTTGCAGATGATACTTCATTTTTTATATCTACATGAGATTGTTCTATTTCTGAGCCTGTTGATGTTGATGATTATGTTAGAATTTTGTGTAATCGTATTGGTGTTTCAAAAGACAAAGACATACCTTCTGATGATGGTAATATTGTTGGTGGTGTATCTACTTATAGTGTGATTCATAAGGAGAAATGTGTAGATGATTA
Organism: Selenicereus undatus; assembly: GCA_017589665.1. NCBI lineage: Eukaryota > Viridiplantae > Streptophyta > Magnoliopsida > Caryophyllales > Cactaceae > Selenicereus > Selenicereus undatus. Next base: position 76,715,060 of record JACYFF010010365.1, on the reverse strand, counting down.
TGAATATGTCGTTGAAGTGAAGGAAGCTGATGAATTAGAGCTGACTGGTAAGAGGGTCAGTTATGTAGATGCGGCATTTGAGGTATACAATGATTTTGCTTTCCGTAAGGATTTTTCCATTACATGTGACAAGTTGCAAAGGAGAGAGGGTTCACGAGAGGTTTCTTCAAGGGAGTTTTGTTGCAGCAAACAAGGTGTTAAAAGGTGTCCCAGGAAAAAAGATAAGACATTTACAAAACGGAGTCAGAGGTAATTGTAAAGCTAGGGTTATATTTTACATTGAATCTAATAGGGAGTGGGTTTATAAGAAGCATGAAATGGTTCATAATCATGAATAACTTTTGGAAGATGAGGCCAATAAGTTGAGGTCATATAAAAAGGTCAAGAAAGCTCTTGTGGATTTTTTCCAAAAGATGAGAAGAAATGGTATGAAAGTTTCTCATGCTTATCAGCTTATAAGAAATGAGGTCGGGAGTTTGCCATTACTCGGTTTTAGTGAAAGGGATGCATACAATAGTGTTGCAAATGAAATCAAGAAGACTTTAGATGGGTGCGATGCCAATCATTTGATGTGTGTTTTAGAATCTAGTTGTGACAACGTGCAAGATTTTTTTTTGTAAGTTTATACTAGACAAGGATGATTGTTTGTTGAGTTTCTTTTGGAGAGATTAACAAATGAAATGCGATTACTTGTTGTTGGGTGATGTTCTTGGATTTGACACGAGATATAGGACCAACTGTTATGAGATAATATGTGCACCTTTTGTTGGTATGAATCATTATGCCAAGAATGTTATGGTGGGATGTGGGTTTTTGAAGAATGAGAAGATTAAGGGCTTTGTTTGGTTATTAGAAATATTTTTGGAAGCTATGGATAATGTGCAACACAAAACTATTATGACAAACCAAGCATTTTCTATGGTAAATGCTGTTGAAAAGGTCTTCCCCTTGGCAAAGCATTGGTTGTGCACTTGGCACATCTTGAAGGATTCAAAAAAGAATATTAGTCATCTTAGGATTTTGGGTGGATTTGTTGACAAGTTTGACCATGTTTTGATGAGATGTGATACAGAAGCAGAGTTTAATTTTTGTTGGCAGAAGTGAGCCCCTCTCTGTTTTTTGTTTATTAATGTGCTCACCAAGGTATTACTGTGTGCTCACTAGTTACTAGTCTCTGCTCACCAAGGTTATAAGTGTCTGCTCACTAGACTATGCCTTTTGCTCACAAAGGTTGCATTTTTCTTCTCATTAACTTATTACTTTCTGCTCACTATTTTCATGTTTTAGGCTGGTTGAAGAGTATAAATATGCTGAAAATGCTTGTTTGGTTAGATTGTATCGGTTGAAAGAAAAATGGTGTCCAGCTTTTTTCAAGGATGTTTTCTCTGGTGACATTTTATCGTCACAAAGAAGTGAGTCCACAAATGCTTCTTTGTCAAAGAGAGTCAATGCCACTTGTGGTTTCTTTGATTTTTACAATATATTCTGTGACATTGTTACTGAGTGCAGGATTAACAAAAAGGATGAGAATGTGAAAAATAATGATGGATTTCCTGATATGTACTTGCCACATGTTAGCATTTTGCAGCATGCTTACCAACAACTTGTATAAAGTGTTAGAGAATGAACACATTCAAGGATAAGGGTGCTGTCGAGATCTTCTTAGTTCAAGTGAAACACCCTACGGTACAGAGCATGCATATATTGTGTATGAGAACTGCTTTTCGAAGAAGTTTGGATTTATGGTTAAGTTTAATCTTCCAGACCAAAATATTGTTTGTGACTGTAAAAAGTACAGTGAGAGTGTTATTCTTTGCTGCTATTTTTTGCGGATTTTCAACGTTCATTATGTGCCTAAAGTCCCTGATCAATATATTTTACAACGATGGACTAGGCTACCTAGACCCCCCGGGTTGTAGAAGAAGGTCCAAGTGGTAATGCAGTTGGTGTTCCTAGTTCCATATGGAGTGTCCAAATGCATAGGTAGTTTGAGGCGTAGCTTCTTGCAAGTGAATCAAATACTCAAGCAAGAAAGCTATGTGAAGAAGCTTTTGCCAAGTTAAAGGCTGGTGTAGGTGTTGTTGTAGGCTTAATTTATGTCTCTGACACTAAAAATGATCAACAATCAAGTGTTGGTAATAAAATCATTGGTAACCCTAAAGGTTTGAGAAACAAATGTGAAAGGAATGTAAGCAGGAAGAGTACATCGGAGAAGATATCAAACATTGTTAGATCAAGAAAGGAAAGCTTTTCTTCAAGAAATGGAGGAGATGTATCTCAACCTCTGGTTAAATTCTATTAACAGTCTAATTGAATAAGTCATATTTCTTATAGCAGTATGCTTTTGGAGTTTGCTAAGTCTAGTAGAAGTATTCTGTGTTTTGGCTCACTAAAAGTGTTAATACTCTCACTAATATTGTGTGTTTGCTCACTAAAAATATGTACTGGCTCACTACATTCTCCACTCACTACATTTATACATTGGCTCACTAAATACATGTACATGCTCACTAAAAATACGTGTTTCCTGTGTTGGTTTAGGTTGTTGCTGTAGGTTCATCTAATCTATCCGGTGCATCTAATCCAGCAGTAGATTTTAATGAAATGTATAGAGCTTTTAGCTTGATTTTTGATGAAAGGTTAAGGCAACCAAGTGGGGATAGGATTCCTATCAATCAATTGAATCCTAGTTCTGAAGCTGCTAGCATTTAAGGGTAATATGCTCACTAATATAGTGTTTCTACTTACTAAAACTATGTATTGGCTCACTAATATATTGTATCTGCTCATTACATTTGTACTATTGGCCCACTAAGGATATGCATATGCTATTTTATTTTATGAGATAGGTGACGTGGGAATCAAGCATGAAATTTTGGTATCGTGAGGTAGGGCATTGGTTTCTAACATTAATGAAGTTTTTGTATTTGGCCTATTCAATATTTTTTTTTCAGCAAAATGTCAAATGTAAATCTGTATTTTGATTAATAAATTTTGAACTTCTATTTTTATTGATTATGATGTTTTTATTTTTTTATGATGTGATGTGATGAGAATTAATTTTTTTTGAAAATTAGGTAAATCATATTGAATAATTTTCAAGTTTATAATAGGGTGAATACTTTTGACATTTAATAAGTTGTTCACTGCTGAAGATTCATAGTTCACTAGTTTCATATGTTAGCTCACTATATTTTGCACAACTATTTTCATCTGTTTGATTATTTAACGTTATCAAAATGTAGAATTCTATGACAATGACATTTTGTACACTTTCACATTGACTTAACATTATAAGAAAATATCATTCTAGTTTTATTTTGCATTCATTTCCTGAATTAAGCATATTAAAAGATATAGCTCACTGGGTTTGGTTGATAGCTCACTGGTTTCGTCTGCTAGCTCACTGGAATTAAGCATACCAAAAGATATAAAATATCCAATAGTAAATGCTGTATACTAGTACTTCATCATGATTAAAGGTAAGCATAGTGATAGTGTTCATTTAAGAGTATTGGTTACATAGGTTCCTAAAATTAGTCAAACTTAAAGCAAGGTTGATTACTTATGGTGTTGGCACTTGAGGCTAGCCTGATTTTGCCTTCATTTCTGCTTGTTGTTTATTATGGAACTCCTTTGCGAGCCTCTTCACTCTATTCCTGTATATATTTTATTCATTGTTGATTATCTCATAGTTGTACTGTGCTCGCATTACATCAAGTAGTTTTTTGTCCTGCCAAAAAATAAGAGGAAACAAACCATTAATATGTGTTTTATTTATTTCAAGATATTTTTGTAGAGAAAATATTTTTGGTGGACTTACTTCATTTGTCTTGAAACCACAATCCTATTTATCTGCTTGGCCAAAGTAAGGCTCCATATGCCTCATGCAAAAAATTCCACAGTCTATGATAGTATATGTTGTTCTCTACGACATTCTCATTCGCACTAGTTTCATCTTCTTCATAATTTCATGTGTTGGGGTGGCCAACACTCTCTTGAAGAAATCTCCCAAAAGCTCTTGCCTATGTACAATAAACAAATTTATTCAGCTCACTGGAATTGGTTAATAGCTCACCAAATATATGTGTTAGCTCACCAAAAATATGTGTTAGCTCAGCACACGACATATGTGTCTTAGCTCACTACATATGTGTCTTAGCTCACCAAATACATGTGTTAGCTCACGAAGATTATGTGTTAGCTCACTAAGGCTATGTGTTAGCCCACCAAATTTGTCAACTCATTAGATATATGTGTTGATTTATTGTAAAGTAAATGAATCAGTGAGCATTTGAACATACGAGTAATAGATGTGTTGCTCCATATATTGTTTTGCATGGAGCAGTTATGTGCATGTTGCCCATAATATCAAGCCTTTCATCCTTTAAATTGAAGCAGAAGATGAATAAGTGCTTCTTGTGACATACCGGGAAGAACACCTTCAAATTGAAGAATGATTAATATTATATAATGCGGTATTTTAATATACAATTAAAATGTATTAGATTAATGCTTACCAGCTGTAATTATTTTGTTGATATCCATTTGTCACATCTTTGGAATTCTCTATGAAGAATTGTTTCAAAATCAATGTACCTTGCCTCCGCTAATTTTGCTGTATTTATCAAGGGGTCCAAGGTTGATTGCATTTTTGCAGCAGTATCATTAGGTGTTTGATCATTTGTATTTGTGAAATAAAAAATAAGTATTTATTTACCATTGCATAAACTTGTGTAAAAAATCTTCTTGGACGCATGATTGACATGTGATTCCAATGTGCAACATGTGTTTCGATATCAAAAATTCTTCACTGATTTAGTAAGAAAAGAAAAAAAATGTAATTATATATTCATTATAATTTAAGTGTTTGTAAATGTTTTCTATCTGGCAGTTTTGTGCTTACTTTAAGTCAAGGTCCTGTGATCAATGGAATACATATTCAGCAATGATCTTCTCCTGTGCAGGACAACTCCCCCGTAATCATTGTTATTCTCTGCACAAAAGGAGAACAGAAGGGCTCTATCGTTAGCCCTTTCTCTCTCCTCGATTGATGTCTTGCCTTCTTGATGTGCTCTTCTTCTGCAAAAGTTCATATCGGAGGTGATGATAATATAGCTCAATGAATACATAACATGTGTAATTGCTCACTAAAATAGATATTATACTCACTAAAATGTTTGTTGTGCTCACTAAATAGAGATTGTTGGTCACCACTCAGTAAACTATATGTTCTGCTCACTAACATATATGTTCTCTCACTCACACATGTGTTCTGCTTACTAACATATATGTTCTGCTCACCAAGTTATACTTTCAGCTCACTAAAATTTAACTTCTGCTCACTGACAATGCACACTAGCAGACAAAAAAAAAAAAGTTCAATACCAACAAGGTCCACTTTGCTTGTTCCTAGAGCCCTCTAAAAGTGATGTGTGCTCACAAGCTCACTATAACATAAAATTGTCATTTTATCAACAACTTGCACATAACTCAATAAAAAGTATGTTCTGCTCATTGAAAGTAACAGTTTGCTCACTGAAAATAAGTGAAAATCTTTATCATCTTTATTTGTTGTTTTCTTTTTTCGATCTTCTCTACCAGGAGATTTTTGCTCTCTTTCAATTGTTTTATGCCTTTGTTGCTGCTCTATTTGTGTTTCTGGAATTGGTGGTGGTGGTGGTGTTTGAGATGATTCATGTGGAGGTTGTGTCTTAAGAATTTGTGATGGGTGTTTTGGTCAGGGAGGGTGGTAGTGTCTGTAATGTCTGTGTAGGGGAGGGGAGGGTGGTGGTTTCTAGAGTGTTTTTTGGGGGGGGGGGGTGTCTGATGTGTCTATGAAGGAGGAAAGGTGATGTTGTCTGATGTGTCTCTATAGAGGGGAGGGTGGTGGTATCTAATTTATTTTTGTAGGTGGGGAATAAGGTGGTGTGTGAAGTGGTGCTGGTGCTACTAAAGTTACAGGAGCTAGGCTTTAGCTATCATCAATCAACTTAAAACTCGGCATGTCATGGCCCCCTTACCTTGATACAGAACTTGTGCTGGTGGTCTTTTTGTTGCCTTACAAAAGCATTCTCCAATTCAATTATCGCCTCAAGTACAGCAACTCTATTCCACCATTCATCGTCTTGACTGAATGGTGGTATCTCAGGACTTTCATCTCCTTTTTCTCTTTGTGTCATTGGTGGGGATTTTGAGATTTGAGCCTCACAGTATGAAGAGAACATATTTATTGCCTTATCTCTTATTTTCTTGAGTGTTGCATTGTTTTGGTACCTTTTTGACAAGTAGTTCATGAAGGTTCTGTACCCCTTTGAATGCACTTGCTAAAGCCTTTGTTACTTCACCCACTTCTTCCATATCATTCTGCAATGTGGACATCATTCAAGTACTGTAAGATGCTAGATAGATGTTTGTTTAAATTCTTTCATTCTACTTAATTGTTATAAATGAATTAAATGATACTTCTAACTCTGATGTTTCATCATATTATGAAAACATCTTTGGCTGTTCTTCCTTTTGTGGCTGAGGTTCCTTTTGTGGATGTGGTTCAGCATGCGCTTCTATGGTTATTTGTATTGGATGCTCCACTCTACCCTTTCCAAAGCCTTTCGGTACTTCTTTTGCACCAACGTGATTACCCTTTCTCTCTTCTTTGACCCCTTCCATCAGCTTTTCTGTTGTCCAGCCTTTTATTGTTGGGAATTGCCTCTCAACAGTCCTTATTAGGAGAGCTCTATCAAGATATAGCATCTGCAAGAGAAATGTTCATTCTAGTTAGTTTTGTATGGCTCACCTAAAATGAATCTAAATATAGTTCCTGCTCACTAAAAATGTATACTTGCTCACTAACATAAAGTAATGTTGTCTAAGAATAATTCTTACTCGGCTGACTAAATTTGTCAATACAGATCAATGTAATAGACAATTTTCATCTATGAATAAGTCATTTATAGCTCACCAAAGCTGAACTGTTGCTCAGTAAAGGACATGTCATGGTCACTAAGTTATATGGTCTGCTTACTAAAAATAGTCATCTACTCACTAAAGATTTTGTTATGCTCAATAAAGTATATTGTAGCTCACTAACATGAAGAATGTTCTGTAACAATAATTCCTTTATGTATGCATGGTACGTGATGTGTGCTCACTAAAATGTTCATTATAGATCAATGTAATAGACAATTGTCACATGTGATCAAGTTCTCCATATATAGCTCACCAAAATTATTGTTGTGCTCACTAAAATACATATTATGCTCACTAAAATGTTTGGTGTGCTCACTAAAGTAAATGGTCTGCACACCATGATAAATGTTCAGCTCACAGAAAATGTTGTTCTACTCACTAAGTACATCTGTTAAGCTCACTGAAAGTGAGTTTGTTCTTACTGAAAACATGACATTCTGATAGAATAGAAGGAACTCACCATCAAGCAGAAGATAGGCCCGTCAAAGTTTGAAGCCCTCTTTTTGACATATTCACACAATCTATCAATGGTGTATTGACACTAATCAATTATTGTTATGCCTTCAACATTAGCAACATTCTTGGCAAAACAAAGTGTGCAATGTACATTCTTTGAACAGTTGAAAAAGCATGAGACCATGTACAACACAAGGTTTCCCTTAAAACTTTCCTCTGCATAAGTCTAGCTTAGTATGTATTATGACATTTGGCTGAGCTTAGGGGTCCCATCTTGCAGATTCCACTCTTTTCTCCATGCAGCAAGGACTTCATTGTATTTGGCATCTTTTGGCTTTTTGCCATAAAACTCCTTAACCTTCCTTCTACTAATGGGAAGTGCCAATACGAGATGCACATCCATTGATGTAATCTCAATCTTTTTGTCAGGTGCAAGGTGACTGAGTATGTGTCAAATCTATCTACAAGCCATTTGCATAAATCTACCGGCAATTCATTTACTTGTAAATGGAGGACTCCTCCAAACCCCATATCTTGTATTGCTTATCTTTGTGCCTCATTGAAATTATCAATCATTGCAGCAAACCCTGATGGTGACATTATAGTTTGAAAGTTTGGGTTTTGTGTCTACCTCTGCAAGATTTGGCACAGACAGACTTGGGGTCTTGAACACGGATGGTAGCACTTGTGTGTTGTTTTAGGGATTTGTGTTCTTTTTTATGTTTCAAAACTGAGAGTTGTCCATGCTTGATAGGAGTTTTTGGACTCTTCTGGACAACCTGCCTCTCCTTCTTAGCTTGTGCCTTAACAGACTTTTTTGACCTCACTTACATTTGCTTTGGTCTGGAGTTTATTGCTTGTTTTATCTTCTTGATTCTCTTAATCAACACTTCATCATAAGAGTCAGAGTCATCATTATGCCCAGCTGGAGGCATTTTGTAAGTGGTGTCCTCTACAGTGCCATCTATTTCCTCTTAAAGTTATTGATGAATGTCGATGATTGTTTTTTCGGAGCCTTCTTGGGCAGTGTTTTTGCGAAAACTAGGGGATTGTCTACTATGAATCCTTCTTTCCCCCTTTTGTTGTTCTGTGTTGCCAATTTTCTATTGTGCATAAGTTTTCTTTGGCTCCCTTTTCCTTTTTTCCTGCACCACCATTTTGTTTTGCCCTACTGTTAAAGGGTTTTGTTGAGGTGGTTCTCTTATTTTTTGTTGCTCTATTCTCCCTTTCCTTGTTGAGTAGGGTATGATTCTTACACAACATGAAAAGTTTGTTTTTCCTGCACCACCTTTTATTTCTCCCCTGTTGTGGGAGATTGGAGTTGTTCATCTTCTGAACTAATTGGACTACTACAAATATTTCTATTCTTCCTAGCTTCTTATTTCACCATTCTTCTTTGCAGTAGTACTTGATTAGCTGGTTTTCCCTTTAGTTGTTTTTTCCCTTGGTGTTGACAGGTTTTCTTGCTCCTTTGGTTGAGCTTCCATGGTTGCTTCTTTTGCAGCTGTACATGGTACTTTGTATAATTGAACAAGATGTATAACAAAATAAATGTGCAATGTTTAATTTAATATGGAGCTCTATTTATAAATTTGAGCTCACTAAAATAAATTGTCTGCTTACTAGAATTACAGGCCAGCTAACTAAACATAGTAGTCTGCTCGCTACAATTACAGTTCAGCTCACTAAGCATAGTTGTTTGCTCACTACAAATGCAGTTCAACTCATTAAATATAATTGTAGATGTATAGTTGTACTAGATGTTAAAATATGAGATTATAAACTCACTAGATATAGGAACTGTTACACCAAAAGGTATTGGAATGTTTAACAGTACATGGTGGTACACCAAAATATAATTGTAGATATTGCTCACCAGACATTTGTAATAGTTCACTGAAGCATAGGTTATGGCTCGCTAATTGATAGGAATTAACCTGGAATATAATGTATATGTCCTTTGAATACAATTTCCCTTGCTCACTACATATGCCATTCAGATGATGACATATAAACTTACATAATGTAGACAAACCTTGGCCTGAATTATGAGTAACATCCTCTTGCATTCCTTGATTTGTTTCATTTCTTTTATTTTGATCCTTTGGGCTTTAATAAAAAAGAAAAAGACAATCTTAGTGCAGTGAACTATGCTATGTGTGTTTGGATATATTTGAAATGGTAATTACCTAAAGTTCATTGGATTAGAAGGGATGTCTCTGACAACTTGCATAGTCATCTCTTGAGGGCTTGTGCTTGACCATTCTATCTTCGATCTATCAAATAGTATTACATGTAATGATAATATTACAGGAAATGTCGTAGTACACTACAATAAAAGGTACAGCTCACTACAATGATATCATGGCTCACTATAATATAAGATATAACTCACTATATATGTGAAATAGTATATGAAAAGGGATTGGAGTTCTAGACTGCACACTTGAATGTATGGTATCGCTTACTAAATTTAAGGTATGGCACACTAGGATGTAAAGTACAACTCACTATAATATAAGGCACAACTCACTATAGCATGCATATGTAGACAGGAACTAGCGAATAATTCACAGCTCACTAACTTTTTGTCATGGATCACTAAATTCAAGCCATAGCTCACTATGCTATAGGGCACAACTCACTGTAGCATGCATATGTTAACAGGAACTAGCATATAATTCACAGCTCACTAAATTTTTGTCATGGTTCACTGAATTCAAGCTATAGCTCACAATATTATAAGGCACAACTCACTATAGGATGCATATGTTGACGGACACTAGAATATAATTTACAACTCACTAAAGTGAAGCCATAGCTCACTACAATATAAGGTATAACTCACTATGAAGCAAAATCAGAAGAGGCAAGGTAAAAGTGTTTTGCATGTATTAATCAACATCAAGGTGAAAGTGCTTATTGCGAATGTGGTGACAGAATCAGGTATTCGTGGTTGCTGCTCACTGGTGTTGTACATTGGCTCACTACTATTAGGTTTAAGGTTTTCAACATACCTTTATGCGCAGATCTCTTCTTTATTGCGGATGAATGGTGAGTTTCCATCTGCAAACATTTGAAAAATGAGACTATGAGTGTGCGATTTTGTTAAAAACTAAAATGCCAAGCGAATTCATTATTTTGTTTTGAACATGCAAATAAATTTCTTTTTTTGCAAAACTTACATCAAAGTGTTTGGCTCAAGCTTCAGTGATGATTTTTCGAAGATTTCTTGGTAGAATCCATGAGTAAATACAGCACAATTTCGCCAAATCAAGCACAAATTTGAGTAGTTTCGGAGAGAGAAAGTGAGTGGAAGTTTATGGGTCATGATTTGAACTGATGGTTGCAGTTATGAGTGCTTTTTTCTTTTTATATATATTTTTTTGCGATGGTTTTCTTTGCTTTATGTATGTGGCACGCAAGATGGACAATTTGTGGGCCCGGTTGTACAATTGAGATTGTACAACCGGGTGGACCATATGCTAACTGATGACAACTAGTAGCAATTACAATACAGAGTCTGAAGTTTATTTTAGGAAGATTAACGATTTACTTTAAATACTATTGCTACATTTACTGATTTCTTTTAGGAAATAATAGTATTATGAATATTAATGGTTCCTTAACCATTGCCTAACGGTAGTCGTTAACAATTTCCCTAAAACGATTGGTATACATGTATTTTAGCATAGCAACATCATTAAGGATGTTGATTCATTGTAATGTACTTAGAAATAATAGCATTAAGAGGCCACTCATGATATTCAAACTTTACTTATTATTATTACATGTATGATGATTCGTTTAATTAGGTTAGGATATTACACCTCACCATCTCATAAGCTTTCGAACACTGCGAAGCAAGGATTCCCACTGCCATAAAATTGTCCTCGATTTGAGATGAATCAAAATTGCAAACGAAAAACATTAAAGGAAAAAACAAAACCGAAATGATTCATCATTTTATACTCAGTTGATAATTCAGATGGAGCTATGAACTTTTTTTTAAAAATGTCTATCTATGGAATATTATTATTATTTTGATATATGATGACATACAACATTAATACAAATATACAAAAATAGAAAGCAGTTACCTTTTATTATGGCCTTTGCCTGTGTCGCCCATTCTTAAATTTCTTTGTGAATGTAAACCTAGATTTTGAGGATTAAGACTTCAATCAACTATACAAAAAATATTTGCCAAACATTCAAACATCAAGTATTCATCATATGGGAAATGATAACCCTGATCGAATTTGTTTTAAAACATTATACTTCACTAATTTGCTTCGTCAATAAAATTACACAGTATTAGCCAAATAGAGAGAGAGAGAGAGAGCTACACACATGTCCCTGGACTGACCCCCAAACATAGGTTTTTTTTTCCCCTAAACAATATACATGCGGAGAATCAGTTAGCGATTGCATTTTATACTTTGATTAGCAATCGCCTAAAACTCTGGAGGATTTGCTTAGCACATCTCATTGGATGTTTTAATTTTTCTTGGAGGAATTAACACTTACAATTATTGTGAAAGGCACTGCTTGGAATAAAATCCAACACTTGGCATGTATACGGGGCTCAATGCCCCCTGCCTCTTGGCCAATCCAATTACCTTATCAACCTCAGATCAACAGTAGTGGTAGATTTACCCATTTACGTTTGATATGGTGCTTCTAGATAAATTTTTTTCTTTTTCTTTTTTTATGTTTGTTGATGGGGTGTCTTCTCATGGGTAGGAGGAAAAATTCAACCACAAAGTCATTGAAAAGGGGAGAAAAACGTGCCAATTAGAAAAGTTTATGGAGAAAGAGGACATACCCTTACCCCGTGATGGCATGAAGGATTACCGAATCCTTATTGAACAAAGTTGTGCTCTCTCTCTCTCTCTCTCTCTCTCTCTCTCTCCTCAATCCTCATCCTGTGCCCTGATGGGAGTACCAGTTTGTAATGTTCTCGGAGACTTGGTCTGAGCTTTGGCTCTGCAACAATAACAAATGGAGGAAAGAGGAAGAAGTCATGGTGTGAACCCCGTGGTCACCCTACCATCGTTCCTCTTTTTCTTTTCTTTTTTTTTGTCTTGGTTGATGCAAAATGAGATAGCACCAGTAGAGAGAGGTCTTATTCACTTCAAATAAAAGACAGAGCCCCGGGGGGGGGGGGGGGCGGTGTGGAGAGAGCAATAGAGGATAAGGATTTGCGTAGTTGCCTAAGGTTGTTCCAGGGAATCCTTAGTGTTGTTGTACACATGACTTTACTAACCCATTCGCCTCAGGTAGTAGCTGGAGAAAGGTTTTCCACATGCATGTTTTTATAAGTAATAACCCCTACTTTAAAAATTAATAGTTAAGGATCGGAATGTGTATTGTATAAAAATGTAAAATTTGGCAAGCTCCAACAATAACTATTAACATGGAGAAATTTTAAACCAAAATTGTAGAATGACTAAATTATCCCTATTTTTATTATTAAAAAATAAGGATTTTAGGATTTTAAATATTTGCACTTTCAAGGGATTGGTTGCTGATAATTAGAACTTACGAGATATCTTGCAGTGCTTTGAACTATGACCTATGTAATCTCCATAATTACGCTCAAAAAGTTTAGCTAGTTTTGCCCCAATTGCGGCTCACTACTTACCTTTTTTGGGATACAAATTATTGAAAATCAATCCCCTAAAGTTCAGAGTAATGCAAAACTCCTGAGATAAACATTATTAAATGTCTCTTATTATGTTTATAAAGCATACAATCCAACCCTGATATGTTTCTCTCTTGTCTCCTATTCTATTATGGGCTTGTTCATTATAAGCATATTAAACAGCTAGACAGTAGTTTGGAGCACATTACAACAGAATACAGCAGATTAGAGCGGTTTGGAGTAGATTGAAGCAAGTTGGAAAAATAGTTAGCATGCTACTCCACTCTGGTCGACCCTAACCCAATGATTCAAACCTACTCAAATCGATCCAAACAACTAGAAAAAAATATAAAAATTTTCGCATGGACGACAAGTTAACCTTGATTGATGAAGGTAAAAAATAATATTCTTTGTTACTATATTTTGTGCTATAACATTTTATTTTTGTTACACTAGTGATTCTAGTAGAAATTAACTCTAACAAAGGCATTGAGCTAGACCTGGCAAAATTGACCAAAGACTCGAAACTTGAACTAAATGAGCCGGACCCATACCCCACCCGACATCGAAATATGCTCACCCGAAAATGGATTAGAAACCCGAATTGACCCAAACCGAATCATACCCGACACGAAAGTTTCTACAAAGTTGCTTATGTTTGACATGACGAGTGTACTTGACCAAAAATTCGTTGGCCCAAAAGCGACGCGAACTGAACCATACCCGACCCAAACAGAAGCAATCCGGAATGTCACTTGACCCAACCCGTACCCAAACTGAATGAACCATTTGTCAGGTCCAATTGGGCCATGGCCTGAGAAAAGCCCAAGAAAGAGATTTGACCATGTCAAGCCACCAGTATTGATCAATCTGAGCTCGGACGCAAGATTTCCAAAACGTAAATCCACCGAACCCTTCAAAATAATTCTCATGCATATGGCTTGATAGAGAAGGAAACATCTAGTCAAGATCTCTTTAATCGAAAATCTATAAGGAAACAATAAACATCTTTGAGTTTGAATGAAATTAGAAAATAATCCATATCTAAAAGATGTAGAACCCCACTATGATTATTCTAAGAGAACTATCCTAAAAATTAGATATAAACAGGTCATGACTAACATCAAAGGCAGTCGACATAATTTTCATAAGCTACTTTAGGCATACCACCCTCTCCAAAATTCTCTTTAATGTGAAAGTTGGAGGCTCTTAAAGAAGAGAACCCCCCTTCAGAGTTGTTTTGCAATTAGCCTTGAATAGTGACATAAGTTCCTCAAGGTTCATAGAAGAGTCATAGGAGCTCCTGACTATGTTAACACATTTTGCGCCATCTGTGGGAACCTAGAGTTGAGCAAGAAGCAGCCTAGGGAAGGCGATAAGGAAAAAGGCATTGACGTCCCTACGAAGGAAGATCCCAAGATTCTGGATCCTAATTCCTAGGCCTCTGGCAAAGGGGGCTTCGTGGTAGAAGATACCTCAAACCGAGAAGAGACTTGTCGACTACGTGCACATATGCCCTTTAACACATTGACAATGCCCCCAAGATATATAGTGAAGGATTTGATCATCTTAACGGTGAGTAAAGCTATATCGCCCATAATAAAGAAGTTCGATGAATTCCGGACCTACAAAAGGAAGACAAATAAAGTTTGGCAAAGATAGGATATGGAGAACCGTAGCGTACCCATAAAGAACTTTTCCTTGATGGTTCGAGGAAAGGGATTATAATATCCTGTTATTTAATCATGTATAATTATGTGTATTCTTGCATTAGTCATATGATCATAAACGTTATTAGAGTAGTGAGCCGCGCAAAGTAAGGTATGAAAAAATGCTTCAATTGAGATTTTAAAAAAAATGAATTTTAATTAAAATAATTTTGTAAAGATATAGATTTATTTACAAGAATGCTTATGCACCCAAAAAATGCCAAATTAACCGAGCCGACATAATCCCTTAATAATTAAGAAAATAAAGTATACAATAAAATAAAAGTAACTAATTAAATAAGGCTAAATGTATCGTCAAAAATAGACCATATTGCTTTATGAATGAAAATGATAAGATCAAAATTAATTTTGATGCAACAAAAAAGAAGTGGAAAAAAAAAAGGGAAGAACGAGGCAATTGCTAAGATAAGGCTATAATTTGAAAAATCCTGATAAAAAAAGAACATAAACAAGCCATCAAAACTCCCTGTACTCCACTCCTATTGATTCTTTCCTCCTCTTCCACAAACCCGCACACCACCCTCTTCCCTTCATTGTTGTTGCTGCTGGATTGGCCACCCGCCGCCATCTGTTGCTGTCCGTCGAGCCCTTTTTCTTGTCTCCTTCTTGCTCGTGCTCCGCTATCGCCACCAAAGACAGGCCACAGTCCAGCTTCCCGCCACCTTGTGGGTGCTGCTGCCGCTTCTCGACCCCTAAGAATGGCTTCCAACCAATCCACCATCAGGCCTTATAACCTCTTCCACCCCTATCTCCACCAAATTCCACCCATTTTCTCTTCCAAAAGGGAACCCCTTTCTATCTTAACTTCAAGTAGATCCAAATTTCAATGTTTAAGTTTTCACTTTGATATTTTTGCCAAATTGTATTGGAAATTAATTTAATTGTGCATAGAGTAATGACAATTTTAATGGATAATTATACTATTCAAAACACTTTGTGGTTGTCTTAATTGAGTTGCAAATCAATTTTGGGTTACTGGCGGATTGAAGCATTAGTTGGTGACATTTTGGTTGATTTCATGGAACTTTGTCATTAGTTTAGCAAAAGACGAGAAAACAATGAATTGAATTCACTATGTTAAAGTCAAATGAAGTGTGGATGGAAAAATGACTCGAGCTTGGTTGAATTGACCAAAGAAAAAATTGTGTTGGTTTGTACTTATATTTAGCTAAAATGAACCATTATTTATACACATTAGGTTTTTAAAAGGGGTTTTCATATGACTTGGGGAATAGCTAAGTAGTAATCATTTGGATTATCGAGTTTGAGTCAATTTGATTCAATTAGGTGGAAGAATTAGATGTCATCAGAAATCCAGGCCACATGGAATAGTAATTGTCCTATAGTGTATTACGATGAATATTGGACCATCCTGTTAAATGAAACTTCGGCCTCGATGGTGAATTCATTTAAGTAGATAACCAAATAATCAGATGAGGGAATTGAAATTGATAAGAGATGGTCTTACTACGGTTGGAGCCTACTTAAATGTTCCTAACATTAGTCATTAATATGAAAGAAAGTTTGATTTACTTCGATTAGGAAAGGCAAGTGACTAATTGTAAAACCCCATAAAATTCGTTGTGGAGAATCAAGGTCAGGGTGGAGCGACCTGGACCCGGGTCATGTCCAGGGAGTTTTGAATAACTATTTCACTCCAAAAAAAAAAAACAAAAACTTTGGATTGACTCTTTTATGTTTTGATTTAGGTTGGTTTCAGTAAAACAACATTTCCTTTTAGTACGTTATTTTCTATCGTAAACATCGCTATTTTCAGACCAACTTTTCGTGATTTTCCATAGCTTTTTGAAAAAAATTGTAGTTTTGGACCGATCATGCATTTCTGGACCGACCCGCTCCTTCCCCCCCCGGCCGTGTATATATAAAAAAATAATAACAATAATAATTAACCTACTCTTAGAAGGGGTAGAACTCCCCACTCACCCCACTTCCCTCCCTCCCTCTTAAATTCAAAAATTTAACCTAAACTACCCACACCCACTCTCCCCATCTCACGCCTCACTCTCTCTCTCACGGTTCCCTTTCCACATACTCCCTCTCTTTCTTCCTCCATCCTAGAACCACCGTCACATACACCAAGCAACCACCAAGCCGCCGCCACCTCTTTTGCTTTCAAAACAAAGGAAAAAGAGGAGAAGATCGAGCATGTTTGAAGAACTTCACCCTTCTCCTCTTCTCTTTTGATTTTTGATCGTTTTAGTTGAAATGACAAGGTTTAATTCAACTCTAATATCTTCTTTCAGCTTTCTCGGCATTAAATGTGAGTGAAGGCGGCGTTCCCACCGAATTGAACTCGAAATTTTGCCACGATGTTTTTAATATCGTTTTAATTTTAGTTTTGGTAAAGAAGGGATTCTTTTGGCATGATTGGGTCTGGGTAAGAGCTAAATGATGTTGTTGAGAATGGATAAATTTTTGGTGCACCAATACTGGGCAAACAAAACCGTGCATAAGAGAGAGAAGAAAAAAAAACTCAGATTCATCCCTGTTTTACCCTAACTTTGAAATTTCATGGGAATTAATGTAGAACTTCAAACATTCTGAAATTTTTATGGTAGATGGATTGGAATGTGAAAAATATGCGGTTTTTTGAATCAAGTGAATCCGAGTTAAAATGAGGAACCTATGGCAGAAATACCGAACCCGGTAAAAAACAAGGTTGTTGGTGTAGTTTTCGGTTTTTTTGAAGTTTTGACCTGGTTACTGTTCGATTTGACAAAAACTCTAAACATGAAAGTTGTAGTACACAAAATTATGTTTTCGAGTTAGGGAAGAGGTCAATTTTGGAAGTAGGGAGAAAAAGTTATGGATTTTGGAACTGAGGTTAAAAACTTGGACGGAAACTGGGAAGCTGAAATTGGCACTGTTACAACCTCGGATTTGGGAAAATTCCCTAGGTCAGAATTGGTTGCTAAATATCATGAAATTTATTGGGTGTGAACTTCTGGATGTAAAAAAAATTCCCGTTATGGAATCGGACCATTTCGAGTAGCATAGTCCAAGATACAATAAATTTTTCAAGGGACGGTCATGGGAAAACAGTCACTGACAGTTTTGAAATAACTGAGATTGTGACCTAGTTCGGGATAGAACCGAGCCAAACCTCGAACACAGAAAATGTAGGGGACGACTTAAGGTTTCGGGATAGACCTAGAACACTGAATTTGGTTGCCGGAAACAAAAGTTATCGTTGCTGAAGGTCTCACCCAGAATCTGGCTAATTGACCCTTAACTGGGGTTAAGGATGGGTTGAACAAAAAAGTTAGAGAAATGTTATAAACAAATTTGGGAGGACCAAAGATGTCCTAAATTTTAATGTTGTTGGTCGATTTTGAGGGGTGGAAAATTAAAGACAAAAGGAAAAGAAAACCTCAAATACTCGATTGTCAGTCGTAGTACTTAAGGGTCGGTCCACAGGGAAGACGTGAGATTTTATGGTCATTTAAACAAAATGATTAAACTAATTAACTAAACTAAACTAAGGGACATTATTTAAAGCAATCTAACAAACTAATTCAACTAAACAATCAACCAAACTACTAAATCAACTGAGTCACCTAAACTACTAATCAACTAATTTAGCTTAACTAAATTCAGAGTATTATTCAATCAACTAAACAAACCATCATCCTCATCTGAATATGAAATTGCAAACTCGACCCTAAAATCAACCTAATTTTCACTCTGAGAATCAACCAAACTAAATGAAAATCACCCAAATTAACTCAACTAAAGCCGAATACAATTTCATCAACCAGACCAACTAAAACAGACTACTCAGCTAAACGAAAGCAAAGAAGCATAGCCATAAACCAAACTCAGAAAGCAACATTCTAATTCGAACCAACCTGAAACAGCAAGCAAAAGAACTAAAATAGAACATCAAACTAAAACAACAACAGGGGAAAGGGAATTCAGCAGAATCGAACAGATTGAAAGCAAGCACAAAATGCAAAATTGGAAGCTATAGAAAGGGAATCGAAAGCAAACCAAAGGCAGAAGGAAGTCGAACCAAAGTAGGCAAGGAGAAGAACTCGAACCACCACCACGGCTCTGCCATGGTGAATTCGAACCAATTCATAGAACGTGAACAGGGGAAGGGTAATTAACGACTAAAGGGAAGGGGAAATTGACTGCAATTCTACGAAATTAAAACCAAAATCCTTGCAATTACAACTGAAAACCGAGTATACCCATTTGAAACTAATGATTCAAACTAACTACATGAATTCAAATACCCAAGAACAATCGAAATTCGAAACTCAAATTCGAAACCCTAACTCGAAAACTTAATCTGAAAACCAAATATGAAACTGAAAAGAAAAGTGAAATTAAACTAAATCTAAACCTAAAAACGGAATTTAAACCTAATCCTACTCCTAAAATCTATCTAAAATACCTAAAACTCGAACCCCTTCAATGGCGTCTCTGCAACTCTCAAATACTCGAACTCCTTCATCTCTCGACTGTCGTGGCTGGTGCCTGATGAAGCTAGCACAGGTGGGTACGTGTCCTGGTGGTGGGACGGGGTTTCAAAGATAAAACCGTGGTTGGATTTCGGGTTTTGTGGGTTGAGGTTTCTGGGAAGGGGATTTTTGTGGGTTGGATGGTTTCTGGGTTTGGGATAAGGGATAAGAGCGAGAGAGAGATGGCGAGGTACAGAGAGAGTGGAGCGAGATGGAGGTTCGAAGGTTCTGGGAAGGGGGTCGGGTTCTGGGCTGTTTCGAGGAGAGAGAAGCAGATGCGAAGGAGAGAGAAAATGTGAAGGGGTGGGGGATTAAAAACGCTGAACCGGGTTTTTCTGGGTTGAGGGTTCTGGGGATGAACCAGGCCAATCCTATTTTTGGGCTGGTTCAGGGTAGTTTGGCCTGGTTTTTGACAATTCAAGGTCGGTTGTTCAATTTTCGACATTTTCCCCATTTTTTCACCATTTTTGGCCCTTTTTTCACATTTGTTAAAAATCTGCAAAATAAAATAAAATAAATTAAAAACCTAAAAAAATATTATTAAAACGAGCATAAAGCTGGTGAAAAAGTACCTTAAGAATTGCACATTTTTAGCTCAAACAAATAGACCCACACCAAGATTTTGCTCGTCCTCGAGTAAAACAAACTAACTAAGTAAAAGAAAATGAAAAATAAGAAAAGAAAATCCTAACTCACTGTCGTAGGAATCACGGTTGCATTTAGCGTATGCAGCAAGCCCTTTAAACCCCTTGGACTCCCAAGTGGACGAGTGAGGTCTCGTGAGGGTTTCCAAAGTGAAAATATCCACAAAATTATTCAAAAATAAAAAAAAATCTTTTTGGGTTTTCTCAAAATTGATATGTACAAAACTCGGGAAACATATGCACAACTCCTAATCAGGTAAATCACCCATGTACTTAATTATTGACTTTTATATACATAAAATGTACTTCAAAGCCCTCTACCTCTAAATGATATCAAAACACTAACTGTTTCACCCCATTGAACATCAAGATTTAGTATCCATCCCTGTGTTCGTGTGTATCATCATCTCCAGGACTCATATTTACCAGAATAGACTCAATCTCACTTAGTTGACATAACTACATTTATTCTTATACTGACTTTGGAAGCAAGCTTTCTCAGTAGCAATATTGCCTCAAATGGTAACTTCCAGTAGCGCGTGCCTCAAAGGGTCCCAGTGGCGCATGGCTCAAAGGGATATTTGTCATTCCAAATTTTATTCTTTTTCTTTTTTTCTTTTATTCATAATACACTTTTTCTGCAATTTTTTCCAAAGTAATCATGCCATAAGCCAGTGGGAGAATCATTCATGGAAACCTAAAACCTAAAGATAATGATGAAAGAATAAATAAGGACTGGATAAGACAACCTTTAATGAACAATTGAGGTTAGAATTAGGGCTTAGACTATCATATTCGAAGTTAAAGACTTATCACGCACATCCTACTTCTATACATAACTAAAGCATAGGGGATTCAAACTAATCAAAAATAGTACAAATGTTCCCAAAAACAACAAAAATCATCAAAAATTTTCAAAAAAAATGGCACCTCACTCCCACACCAAAACTTCACAGTGTCCTCATTGGGAGAATTAAGGCGCTAAAAAAAAAGCAAATCCATAAACTAAACAACCGAAAAAACTAAAATATATACAACTAGGACACGACCAAAAACAAAAATTAAACCAAAAACAAAAAAAAACCAAAAGGAAAATGAAAATCAAAACTAAAATCAAAGAAACACCCATATTTACACAAAAAAAACCAAAACAAAAAATCAAGGACCTACTAAATTGCAAACTAAACCAAAAGAAATCTAAAACGGAACAAAGGAAAAGAAAAACAAAAATGAAGCAAAAATGACATTACTAAACAAAAATGGAATCAAAGGAAAAACTAAAACATGCTAAGCTAAAGAAACAAAATCAAACATAAGAAACACCCTAGATATTCACAATTAACAAGTATTTACACAATCCTAATATATACAACTAAGTACGAAAAGGAAGAAAAGAAATGAAAAAGAAAAGAAGGGTGGAACGATCATACCAGGTTAGATACAGGTTGTACCCAAACTATAAAGCTTATGGAGCATCAGCCACTCCATCACAACTTACGAGCATCTACTCTTATCAAAACCAACCAATGCTCGTAATAGCTTATCAAATGATCGGGCACAATCCTCACAAAAATTAATGTAGTTAGAAACATGAAGAAGGGCCCAAATAAAATGCATAACAACAATGCAACTCAATGCTCTTTTGAGCTTATCAAAGCTCACAGCCCAATCAGAAGAGAGATGTGTATAAGTAAAATCAGATGCACTAGTTAGTGGTTCAATGAAGATATGACTATATGAATGCATAAGCCATGTAAAGTGATCTGATTTATCAAAATGAAACCGCACATCACCTCTAAAAGGAAAAGGGAGAGGACTAAAACAAGGCCAATCAAAGAAAATATGAAAATTAGAGCTTAAATGACGGCCTAAATTCAAGTCCTGAATTTCAAAGGGGTCCTGGAGTCTATTTATGTCTTTATCATCACGAGTCTGGTTTAAACAAGGAATATCAAACACAAAAGTCTCAGACTCGACAAAAGTGGACTCGGGAGGGTCTAAAGATGAAAGAAGAGGGGGAGAACTGCAATATTCAAGAAGGAGGTCAGTTTGGACAAGATCAACAGAAAATGATTCATATTCAGCACGGAAATCCTCCTTCCGACTCATACTAACATCGAACCCACAAAAAGATTCATATTCAATTTGCAGAATATCATCATCTGATTTAAATAGAAGGTTAGGAGTGACGGATCAAAAGAAAATGATTCAAACTCAACATAAAAATCCACATCAAGACCTTCAGTAACATCAAATTTGCATGAAAAAGATTCAAATTCTGCACAAAGAATATCGTCATCAAAGTCAAACATAGTGGGTGCAGTCACAATCACCTCATCACATAACTCCTGTGAAACAACTGTCGATTCATCCAAATCATGAAGTTCAACTACAGGTATGATGCTTATTTCTAACTCACTATCAAAATTAGATTGTTCAGCAGTGACATTTTCAGGTGAGCTAGTGCAGGGTGCAAGATCTGTTGCTAGAGACTTAGGGAGGTCACTTTCTTGTTCTAAGCTAGGCAAACACATGTTTTTATTCAAATCAGGCCTAGTAGAACAAGAAGGTGTAAAATCATCATAGAGATTAATGTCAGGTTTAGGAGATCCTAAACTAGAATCAATCTCACTAGAAGTCTCCCTATTTTGGACAAAACATTGAGAATATTCAGCAAATCTCAATTTCATAGTCTCTATCATTCGATTAGTCATTTCATTAATGTTCTTTTCAAGTCTTGCACAGGTAGCACGATAAGGACACGTAGAAACATCATGATAAGAAGATTCACAATAATCACACAGCACAGGAGGCATATAAGAATAAGATGGCTCATATGGGTTTAGAAAATGATCTTGGGGGAAAGGATTAGCTGGAAAAACATACTCATCGGAAGTTGGGTATCCAAAATTATTTTTAACTTATTCAAACTCGTAAGTATCCCAAGCTAATCTTTCAAAGAAATCCCAAACTTCATCTTGAGTTTTAGACAACAATCCTAGCAAACCCCCTGGGCACATGGACTCAACATGACTACGGAATTCAGAATTTAGACCCAAAACAATGACCTCACAAATTTCCCATTTTTTAAAAGTTTGATGCAATTGAGCACGATAATCATTAGGTCGTGATAAATAGCTCCCAAAAGGTTCGTGCTCATATTGTGGGGAACTGAAAACTGACATTTTTAATTTTAATTTTTTTTTTTGAAAAAATTTTCAATTTTTTTGGATTTTCAATTTTTCACTTTTTTTTTGGGTTTTGAATTTTCTAATTTTTTGAATTTTTAAGCTTTTTCATTTTTTTGGATTTTTGAAGGTTTTTCAAATGTTTTTGGATTTTTGGGTTTTTCCAAAAAGGGCTAAACTAACGAAAACGATATTAAAAATCGATTTGAAACTATAGTTACGAAATAACAAAACAAGAATTGACTAAGTAAATAACAACTAAGCAAAGTAACAACTAAACAAATCAAATACGAAAGCGACTAAGAAAACAAAAAAACATGACCAAATCTCACTGTCTTCCCCGACAACGGCGCCAAAAATTGTTAATAGTTTTTGAGGGGGGTGGAAAATTAAATTAAAGAAAAGAAGGAAACCTCAAATACTCGATTGTCAGTCGTAGTACTTAAGGGTCGGTCCACAGGGAAGATGTGAGATTTTATGGTCAAAAAAACAAAATGATTAAACTAATTAACTAAACTAAACTAAGTGACATTATTTAAAAAAATCTAACAACCTAATTCAACTAAACGATCAACCAAACTACTAAATCAACTGAGTCACCTAAACTACTAATCAACTAATTTAGCTTAATTCAGAGTATTATTCAATCAACTAAACAAACCATCATCCTTATCTGAATATGAAATTGCAAACTCGACCCTAAAATCAACCTAATTTTCACTCTGAGAATCAACCAAACCAAATGAAAATCACCCAAATTAACTCAACTAAAGCCGAATACAATTTCATCAACCAGACCAACTAAAACAGACTACTAAGCTAAACAAAAGCAAAGAAGCATAGCCATAAACCAAACTCAGAAAGCAACATTCTAATTCGAACCAACCTGAAATAGCAAGCAAAAGAACTAAAACAGAACATCAAACTAAAACAGCAGCAGGGGAAAGGGAATTCAGCAGAATCGAACAGATTGAAAGCAAGCACAAAACGCAGAATTGAAAGCTGTAGAAAGGGAATCAAAAGCAAACCAAAGGCAGAAGGAAGTCGAACCAGAGCAGGCGAGGAGAAGAACTCGAACCACCACCACGGCTCTGCCATGGTGAATTTGAACCAATTCATAGAACGTGAACAGGGGAAGGGTAATTAACGACTAAAGGGAAGGGGAAATTGACTGCAATTCAACGAATTTGAAACCAAAATCCTTGCAATTATAACTGAAAACCGAGTATAACCATTCAAAACTAATGATTCAAATTGACTACATGAATTCAAATACCCAAAAACAATCGAAATTCGAAACTCAAATTCGAAACCCTAACTCGAAAACTTAATCTGAAAACCAAATACAAAACTAAAAAGAAAAGCGAAATTAAACTAAATCTAAACCTAAAAACGGAATTTAAACCTAATCCTACTCCTAAAATTTACCTAAAATACCTAAAACTCGAACCCCTTCAATGCCGTCTCTGCAACTCTTAAATACCCGAACTCCTTCATCTCTCGATCGTCGATTTGCTGGTGTGCGTGGATGGTGGATGAAGGTGGTGACGATGCTGGTGTTGTGGTTGGTGCTTGATGAAGCCAACACAGGTGGGTACGTGTCCTGGTGGTGGGATGGGGTTTCGAAGATAAAACCGTGGGTGGATTTCGGGTTTTGTGGGTTGAGGTTTCTGGGAAGGGGATTTTTGTGGGTTGGATGGTTTCTGGGTTTGGGATAAGGGATAAGAGCGAGAGAGAGATGGCGAGGTAGAGAGAGAGTGGAGCGAGATGGAGGTTCGAAGGTTCTGGGAAGGGGGTCGGGTTCTGGGCTGTTTCGAGGAGAGAGAAGCAGACGTGAAGGAGAGAGAAAATGTGAGGGGGGTGGGGGACTAAAAACGCTGAACCGGGGTTTTCTAGGTTGAGGATTCTAGGGATGAACCGGGCCGGTCTGGTTTAATGCTGGACCAGTTCGGTCCTATTTTTGGGCTGGTTCAGGGTAGTTTGGCCCAGTTTTTAACAATTTAAGGCCTGTTCTTCAATTCTCGACATTTTCCCAAATTTTTCACTATTTTTGGCCCTTTTTTCACATTTATTAAAAATCTACAAAATAAAATAAAATCAATTAAAAACCTAAAAAAATATTATTAAAACGAGCATAAAGTCGGTGAAAAAGTACCTTAAGAATTGCACATTTTTAGCTCACACAAATGTGGACAGATTGTGGACTATACATAGGCCAGGTGCAGACCATGGAACTTATTGTTAAGTAACCGAGCCCATAAACTGTACGGTAACCAGGTAACAATCATGCCCTAACCTTTGCCTGTGTGGCTCAACTGCGAATGTTTTGGAACGTGAGTAAGAATTTTTGGTTTCGCATAAACTTTCATTACGTTGCTATGGGAAAGGTGCTTGATATTGAATGAATTGATTGTGCTATGTTGACTCTAGTAAGGAGTAAGAACCTGTTAGCTAAAAAGGACTAAATGAGGCGAGTTTAATGTATTTGAATGAGTTGAAGGCCATAGCCTTCCCCCGGTCATAAGTGCATGCATGTGAGTGGCCACATGCTTGGTTGAGACGTTGGCTAGGTGATCGGTAACCACCTGTGTTGGTGGTAAGCCAAGAGCAGTTAAACGGTAACCGTTTGAGTAGCGGTAGGCCAGGAATGAGTTAAGCGGCTGCACTATGACAAGCGCAGGCCATGAGACCCACTAGGGTCGCTCCCCCAAAACCGAACTGAAATTGATGCATGTTGAACTAAACTATGGAAGTGTGATTCTAAAAAGAAAAGGAAGGAAGTGTGATAACGACTTGTGTGCTTGAAAGATGTTTTGCTATCCCTTCCCCTTAAAATGTTTTCAAAAGGAATTTGTGTGCGTGTTTGACTATTAGGGGTGCTTGTTACTGAGTTTATCTCACGTTTATAAAATGTTTTTTTTTCAGATGATATGAGTAGGCCAGGGGCTGGGGATGTCAAATCAGTGTGAGGCACGAATGCTGTAAGACTATAAGTTAGGGTTGGATGGTGATGAACAGTAGTTATTACTAGTTGTTATTTTTTTTTTATTTGGTTGGATGTAATCTTCTTTGAATCGAAGATTTTCCCTTTCGTTTGTTTTATAAGACTCAGTATCTAGCTTGGTATTTCCAAGAAGGAGATACGGCGGTACCACCCCGCTAGGTTGACTCGCTGCCTTTAAGGTTGCTTGGCCTTAAACATGGAACTGGAAATCTGGGGGTGTTATAAAGTGGTATCAGAGCCTAGGTTGACTGACCTGAAGCTCGCTTAAAAGGTGAAAAGAGTAATAATAATGTATAACCCAAAGTCTAGGGGACATGAGGACTACTCGGAGTATAAGTGTAGGATGGGAAGGGAATGTGTTTATGCATGTTTTTGCTTCTTATGTGTTGTATATGTCTGATATGGGCCTGTTATTGACTAGGATGAACAACGATCGACACTGTGGGTGTATAAGGCGGCAATGCCGCTACTAGAGGTTAGGAAAACCGCCTTGGGAGAGTTTGGAGAGCCAGCTAGAATGAGTGGAGATCTTCTTCTTTGCGAGATTAGATGAGGTTCCTAATGATTGTTTTAGGTTTTGCCAGAACCAAACCTTCTTTTTCCTCCTGACTCTGTTAAGGGATCCTAGGTGGCACTATAGGATCAACCAGTTACACGTAAAAAGGAGACCTATTGAAATTCCTGGGGGATGCTATCTTTGCGACTGGGAACCCATGGAAATTACCGTAAATGAGTTGGTGGATTATCTCATAGACGTAGGACCCTACGAAGGAGCCACCCACCCCTGATTCTGAGGATGTAACCCCACCACCATCCCTTGCAGAGGACACTGAGGAGTCCGAAGATAAGAGAGAGCCAAGGGTTAAGGAATATAGGGAGGACAGTGAGGATGAGGGTGAACCAGAGGAAGACCTTGAAGAGGACCCCATGGAAGAGGAAGAACCCATGGAGGAAGATCCCGAGGAAGATCCTAAGGAAGACCTCAAGGAAGACCCTAAGGGAGACTCCAATATCGGCGAAGGGCAACTGATGAGTGCTGAGGACTTAGAGGGAGACCAGGGAGAGGAAGAAAGGAATCACCCCGCCCAGGACGAGCAAGCCAGTAGCTCGAGGGAAGTAGAGCAAAGGATAAACTCCTTATGGGGAAGAACCGAGTGCAAGGTGGGAATGAACTGTTGGAAGCGAGGCAAGTGTGGCCGAATGTGTAGGGGCACCTGACCATCGGATAACCCCAACCACTGAGAGCTGGAAGCCTTAGGAGGTTGTTTTCTTTTTCTTTGCTTTTTTTTTTCCTTTTATTTCTTTCCTAGCACAAGTAATAGTAGCGTTGTTGTTTTTCTTTTGTTGTAACAAGGCCATTGTGGCTATTAGGATTAAGCATTGTGATGCAATGATAGTATTCACGTGGAACCTGGATAGAAACTGGAAAAAAAAAATCTCATGCAATGAAGTTGTTTTGATGATTTAAATCCCTGTGTACCTAATTATCAAAGGTGTGTGTTACGTGGATGTGCTGCTGGTGTGATATGAGACACCTGAATTTGATGTGATGTGCTATGAATGCGATGTTATGCTATGAACCGGTTTTGAGAATTGTTATACAATGCACTGGCATGTACTATGTTATTGGAACTTAGTAAAATATAGGATGTGAACTATTAGGAGAGGAACTAAACCTAAGTTATTTTCCCGAACAGGATGGCGGGAAACAACCACAATGACGAGCCGCAAACGGGACCTAACCCTGCAACAAGGGTCCCTATGGACCTGGACGTCCCCATGACTGCCATTAGAGAGCGGTTGGAGACCCTACGCCCTCGGAATGGGAATGGGTCTCGTAGCCACATCGGTGAGACCAAGCCACTGTTGGGAGCAGAACTCACCAACTTGTTGCTATTGGAAATGCTGTAAAAGTAAGGGGAGCAACTACGGCTCTAGAATGAGCGAATCCAAAGATTTATGGATGTTTAAGAGAAGAGACTGGAAGAGGACAACTCGTACATGTTCAAACGTTTTGCTAGCCATCACCCACCCGTTTATGATGGCAACGCCGACCCCAAAACTTTTGAAGACTAGATTAGGGGGATGGAGAAGTTATTTGATGCACTCCAGTGCCTAGAGGACTGGAAGGTAGGATTTGCAGTGATCTACCTAAAAGACAAGGCCAACTTTTGGTGGGGTACGGTGAGGGAGAGACAAAACGAGCCTAGGTTTGGATGGGGTAAGTTCAAGGAAATAATCAAGGATCATTTCTACCCCACCTCCCCCCAAAAGGCTAAGGAGAACGAGTTTATGCAACTGCAGGAAGGGACCATGAGCGTTCTCGAGTATGCCTCCAAGTTTATGGAGTTGTCACGTTTTGCCCCAGCCTTCGTAGCTGATGAAAAGTTGAAGATGAATAGATTTGAGGTTGGACTGAATCCGACCATTAAGGAGAGAATGTCGGTGCGGCGGTATGCCTCCTACGTTGACCTATATGACACTGCGATCAACGTAGAAAGAGCAATGAAGGAGCGCAGTCATTACTTCAATGAACAGAGGGGTACCAAGAGGAAGGGAGATAATCGGGGAACCTTCCAGACGCAGAAGCAGAGCCGTAGACCCATTTGGGGACAACACTCAGGTAGTCTAAACCGAGGGGGCCAATATCCCACCACCCGGCCCAAGGTGACCTGCAATGCTTGCGGGAAACGGGGGCATTTTGCTAGGGAATGCCGAACTATAAAGAGGTGCTTCCGCTATAGGAGTCACCTACACCAAGTGCGAGACCGCCCACTCCCTCCACCCCTTCCCGGGCAAGGACAAGGGCGGAGTCAAGGGCAGGGACAGAACCAAGGGCAGGGCCAGCAACCCCAGTCGTCATACCAGAGCAGGGGAGGGCAGGCGGGCCACCCCAGTAAGCAGTATCGAGCACCCCAATCGGCTCAGTCTCGACCCTCCAACCCAGCTCGCTAGGATGGCGGAGGTCGAGTTTATGTAATTCGTAAGGAAGAAGCTGAGAATGCTCCGAATGTGGTGACGGGTACATTTTCTTTTTAACTCAGTTTGTAGAAGTCTTATTTGATTCGGACGCCATGCATTCATTTATTTCTGCTAAACTAGTTGAGATCCTGAAACTAAACCCTACTAAAAAATCCTCCCTACTGTCTGTGATGCTCCCTGATGGGAAAACTGTGTCGTGCGAGGAGCTATATGAGGGTCATCCTGTGAAAATGTATGAATGTGAATTCCCAACGAACTTGTATAAATTTGAGTTGACGGACTTTGGGATTATCTTGGGAATGGATCGGTTTGCTAGGTATCAAGCTCAAATAGACTGTTCTAAACAAAAGATCACCCCGAGAGGGCCTAATGGACAAACGGTAGTGCATAGGCGCCAGAGGCCCAGAATGGGAATAAAGTTGGTGTCAGCATTAAGAGCTTACAAGCTGTTAGGCAAGGGATGTAAAGGGTTCCTGTGTCACGCAGTCAAAATCGAGAGTGCGGATCCTTCCTTAGAAGACATCCCTGCAGAGAGGGAATTCCCAGACGTATTCCCCGATCAAATTCCTGGAATACCACCTCTTAGAGAGTTGGAGTTTTGTATAGACCTGACCCCCGGAGCCACCCCTATTTCCAAGGCACCTTATCAGATGGCGTCAACTGAGCTTAAGGAATTGAAGTCACAGTTGTAGGAACTTCTAGAGAACGTTTACATCCACCCTAGTACGTCTCCATGGGGAGCCCCAGTCTTATTTGTGGAGAAGAAGGATGGGACCTTGAGGTTGTGTATAGACTACCAGGAGTTAAATAAGATAATGGTTCAGAACCGTTATCCCCTGCCCAGAATAGACGACTTATTTGACCAACTTCGGGGCGCAGGAACCTTTTCCAAAATTGACCTCCGATCGGGGTACCATCAACTTCGAATCAAGGATGAGGATATACTCAAAACGACATTTCGTACCCAATACAGGCACTATGAGTTCGTAGTGATGCTGTTCGGCCTCACCAATGCACCAGCGGCGTTTATAGACCTTATGAACAGGGTCTTTAAACTCTACCTGGATAAATTTGTGGTGGTCTTTATTGACGACATTCTTATCTATTCGAGAACTCCGGATGAGCACACTCACCACCTAAAAATAGGCCTGGAAGTGTTACGGAGAAATGAATTGTATGCCAAATTCTTGAAGTGTGAGTTTTGGTTAGAGAAGGTTGCTTTCTTAGGTCATCTAATTTCTAGCGAGGGAGTATCGGTGGACCCTCAAAAGATTGAAGCGGTTACAAACTGGCCCAGACCCAAGAACCCTACGGAAGTAAGAAGTTTTATGGGTTTAGCGTGGTATTATTGTCAATTTGTACAAAGCTTTTCGAAGATCGCCACCCCACTGACCAATTTAACTAGAAACATCACCATGTATGAGTGGATGGAAAAGTGTGAGGAAGCTTTTCAAGAGCTGAATAAGCGATTCACGAGTGCGCCGATACTAGCCCTACCTACTGCGGATCAAGATTTTGTGGTGTATAGGGATGCCTCCATAAATGGATTAGGGTGTGTATTAATGCATGATGGTTGTGTTATAGCATATGCTTCGTGACAATTGAAGACACATGAGTGGATTTACCCAACCCATGATTTAGAATTAGCAGCGGTGGTATTCGCTCTCAAAATCTAGAGACATTACTTGTATGGTGTTCGCTGTGAGGTGTTTACCGATTATGAAAGTCTGAAGTATCTATTCTCACAAAAGGATCTGAATCTGAGGCAGACTAGGTGGCTCAAATTACTAAAAGGCTATGACATCCATTTCCAGTACCACCTAGGAAAGGCCAACGTAGTGGCGGATGCATTGAGGCGTAGGTCGTACCCGAGATTAAGTGGATTAATAGCACTTCCGAATGATCTGTGTAAGGAATTTGGGAGGTTAGAGCTTAATGTAGTTACCCCAGAGGATAAACCTATGCTTTACGCCCTGGAGGTACAACTTACCCTCATAGAAGAAATCCGAATGGCGCAGGCCAACGACCCGCAGCTCGAGCGGATAAGAGATGAGATATTGGTAGGAAAAGCACCTGGGTTCGTAATCCACTACAAAAACGCGCCTCTTTAGATACGAAATTAGATACGAAATTTAGCTTTCGTTTCTGTCTTCAGTTTAGAAACGAAATGGTTTTCGTATCTAACAGAAACGCAAAATTGAAACTAAAGGAAAATATCGTTTCTAATGGAAACCAAATGATAAATTTCGTATCAGATTTTCGTATCTAAAAAAAAATTCAATTCCCAGCTTTAACCTCCCCCCCTTTCCCACGACAATAGCCAGTGCCGCGAAACCAGACCCTGCAATTGCTTCCTCCTCCAAAACCCTAGCGTCGTCTTCTTTGGATTCCGGCAGAACATCAACTCCCGGCGCCGGTTGTCAAGCCCTTTGTTGGCGATTTTCGGCAGATGGTACCCGTTTAAGCCGAAAAGAAGTAGGCGAGCCCTCTGTTTCGAGCCCTGTGTTGGCGACTGTGGTGGGGTTCCAGCAGAACGTCCTTTGCAGAAGGTCGGTTTTCAGATCTCCGGTGAGTTTGTATATGTCTGTTGCTTTCTATTAACAATTTTCTTCCTCCTCATTGTGGGTTTTGGTTTTCGGATTTGGAAGGGTTTGAGGCATTGCACGGTGAGTTGCCCGGTGATTGCAAGTTCCGACATAGTTCTCCGACAATTCCCGGCGTCCGGGTAGTTGCACTGTAAGTTGCTAGATTTGTTGAAGTTGCTTTCTGT
>JACYFF010010365.1:76608517-76678183 GCA_017589665.1 Selenicereus undatus | reverse complement strand
AAATGTAGAACAATATACACACATAAGATATTCAATTTGATACGAAACGCATGCCTTGTATCTAATTTCGTTTCAATTTGTTACGCTATTTTGGCATCTTGATACGAAAAACTTCGTATCTATTAGATACGAAAAACGTTCGTATCTAAGTTCGTATCAATCAGAAACGAAAACTTCACATTTTGATACGAAAATGTTCGTTTCTATTAGATTCGAATATGTTTTCGAATATAATTTCGTATCAATTAGATACGAAAAAATGATGTTTTGATACGAAAATTTTTCGTATCAATTAGATACGAAAATCCGTTTCGTTTCTATTTTCGTATCTAATAGAAACGAAAATGAGTTTCGTTTCCGATTTTGGTCTACGACCGTGCCTTTTGATACGAAACTTTTTTCGTTTCTATTCGTATCTAAATGCTATTTAGATACGAAAATATATCGTTTAGATACGAAAATTTTCGTATCTAAACGAGCGCATTTTTGTAGTGATCCATGAGCATGGTATTGTCCAATTCCACAATTGGGTGTGCGTTCCAACCGTGGAGGAGTTGAAAAGGAAAATCCTGGACGAGGGGCACAATACTCCACATTCGGTACACCCTGGGGGTAATAAGCTGTATAAGGACCTGAAGCAGACGTTCTGGTGGAGTAATATGAAGCGGGAAGTAGCTGATTATGTGGCAAGGTGCCTGACCAGCCAGCGAGTGAAGATAGAACATTAGCGACCGACAAGACTTTTACAGTCGCTAGATGTCCCTGAGTGGAAATGGGACTCCATATCTAGGGATTTTGTTGTAGGTTTGCCGTTGACTCAACGAAAACATAATGCGATTTGGGTCATAGTGGATAGGCTAACAAAGTCAGCGCATTTTGTTGCCATGCAAAACACATGGACCTTGGATCAACTGGCTCGAGCATACCTCGAGGAGATAGTGTTGTTGCATGGGGTACCTAGTTTCATAGTATCAGATCGAGATACCAGATTCCAATTAAGATTCTGGCAGAAACTGCAGGAAGCATTCGGAACGTTGCTACGCTTTAGTGCTGCGTTTCACCCCGCAACCGATGGCCAGACGGAATGTACCATCCAAACCTTGGAGGATATGCCGCGTGCTTGCGTTTTAGACTTTAAGGGTCCGTTGGGGGAACAGCTGGCCCTGATCGAATTCTCTTACAAGAATAGTTACCACGCAAGCATTGGTATGGCCCCGTATGAGGCTTTGTATGGGAGAAAGTGCAGAACCTCGCTCTGTTGGCAGGAGATTGACCAGGCCTTGACTATAGGACCGGAGCTAATCCAAGCCACTACGGACAAAATAAAGTTAATTCAGGAACGAATGAAAGCTGCCCAGAGCTGCCAGAAAAGTCATGCCGATCAGAGGCGTAGACCCCTTGAATTCCAGGTTGGGAATCAAGTATTTCTTCGAGTTTCTCCAATCAAGGGTTTGGCAAGATTTGGGAAGGCGGGGAAGCTTAACCCGAGGTACATCGGACCGTATCCGATTGTACAAAGGATTGGAGAGCTAGCCTATCGACTAGAGCTACCGACTAAACTCCAAAGGGTACATGATGTGTTCCACGTGTCGTAGTTGCGCAAATATATCCCAAACCCCTCGCATGTCATTGAACCCGACCCTATACAGCTGCATGAAGACTTATCATATGAGGAACAGCCTGTTCGAATCCTGGATAGACGGAAAAAGCATCTTCTAAAAAAGACGATGCCCCTGGTGAAGGTCCTTTGGGCCAACCACGAGACGTCAGAAAGCCACCTGGGAGCCGAAGCAGGAGATGCGAGACAAGTACCCCCATTTGTTTCTGTGATCAGGTGTGTAGTGGTTCCGGGGACGAACCCTTCTAAGTGGAGTGAAATGCAAAACCCTGAGAATTATGAGTTGGTCGGAAAGTCAGATTGATGGTGTCAGGGTGTCACAACCCTGTGAGGTTTCGAGGACGAAACCTTTCTAAGTGGGGTAGTATGTAAAACCCCAGAAAATTCATTGTGGAGAATCAAGGTTAGGATGGACCGACCTGGACCCGGGTCATGTCAAGGGAGTTTTGAATAACTATTTCGCTCCCAAAAAAAAAAAAACTTTGGATTGACTCTTTTATGTTTTGATTCAGGTTGGTTTCAGTCAAACAACATTTCCTTTTCAGTATGTTATTTTCCATTGTAAACTCGCTATTTTGAAAAAAAAATGTATTTTTGGACCGATCATGCATTTCTGGACCGACCCCCTCCTTTCCCCTCCTTGGCCGTGTGTATAAAAATAATAATAATAATAATAATTAACCTACTCCTAGAAGGGGTGGAACTCCTCACTCACCCCACTTCCCTCCCTCCTTCTTAAATTCAAAAATTTAACCTAAACTACCAAATGCCCACTCTCCCCATCTCACGCCTCACTCTCTCTCTCACGGCTCCCTTTCCACATCCTCCCTCTCTTTCTTCCTCCACCCTAGAACCACCGTCTCATACACCAAGCAACCGCCATCTCTTTTGCTTTCAAAACAAAGGAAAAAGCGGAGAAGATCGAGCATGTTTGAAGAACTTCACCTTATCCTCTTCTCTTTTGATTTGTGATCATTTTAATTGAAATCACAAGGTTTAATGCAAGTCTAATGTTTTCCTTCAGCTTTCTTGGCATTAAATGTGAGTGAAGGCGGCGTTCCCACTGAATTGAACTTGAAACCGATCTAAGGTATTTTACCACGATGTTTTTAATATTGTTTTAATTTTAGTTTTGGTAAAGAAGGGATTCTTTTGGCATGATTGGGTCTGGGTAAGGGTTTAATGATGTTTTTGAGAATAGATAAATTTTTGGTGCACCAATACTAGGCAAAAAAAGCGTGCATAAGAGAGAGGAGAAAATAATGCTCAGATTCATCCCTATTTTACCGTGACTTCGATAGTTCGTGGGAATTAATCTAGTTGTTCAAAAATTCTCAAAGTTTTATGGTAGATGGATTGAAATGTGAAAATTACATGGGTTTTTGAATCAAGTGAATCGGAGTTAAAATGAGGAACTTATGGCTGAAAAACCGAACCTTGTAAAAATCAAGGTTGTTAGTGCAGGTTTTGGTTTTTGTTTGAAGTTTTGACCTAGTTACTGTTCGATTTGGTAAAAACGCTAAACATGAAAGTTGTAGTACACAAAATTATGTTTCCATGTTAGGGAAAATTTTGATTTTTGGAAGTCAGGAGAAAATGTAATGGATTTTGGAAGTGAGCTAAAAAACCTGTGCGAAAACTGGGACTGTTACAACCATGGATTTAGGAAAATTCCCTAGGTCAGAATTGGTTGCGAAAAATCATGAAATTTGTTGGGTGTGAACTTCTGGATGTAATGAAAATTCTTGTTTTGGAATCGGACCATTTCGAGTAGCATAGCGAAAGATGCAACAAATTCTTCAAGGGACGGTCATGGGAAAACAGTCACTGACAATTCTGAAATAACTGAGATTGTGACCTAGTTTGGGAAAGAACCAGGCCAAACCCCGAACACAAAAAATGTAGGGGACAACTTAAGGTTTCAGGATCAACCCAGAACACTGAATTTGGTTGCCAGAAACAAAAGTTATGGCTGCTGAAGTTCGCACCCAGAATCTGGCTAATTGACCCTTAACTGGGGTTAAGGATGGGGTGACCAAAAAAGTTAGAGAAATGTTATAAAAAAAATTTGGGAGGACCAAAGATGTCCTAAATTAAATGTGGACTGATTGTGGACTATACATACGCCAGGTGCGGACCAGGGAACCTATTGTTAAGTAACCGAGCCTGTAAATTGTACAGTAACCAGGTAGCAATCATGCCCTAGCCTTTCCCTGTGTGGCTCAACTGCGAATGTTTTGGAACATGAGTAAGAATTTCTGGTTTTACATAAACTTTCATTTCATTGTTGTGGGAAAGGTGCTTGAAATCGAATGAACTGGTTATGCTATGTTGACTCTAGTAAGAAGTAAGAACCTGTTAACTAAAAAGGACTGAATGAGGCGAGTTTCATGTATTTGAATGAGTTGTAGGCCATAGCCTTCCCCGGGTAATAAGTGCATGCATGTGAGCGGCCACGTGCCCGGCTGAGATGTGGGCTAGGTTATCAGTAACCACCTGTGTTGGTGGTAGTCCAGGAGCAGTTAAGCGGTAACCACTTGAGTAGCGGTAGGCCAGGAATGAGTTAAGCGATTGCGCTGTGACAAGCACAGGCCATGAGACCGGCTAGGGTCGCTCCCCTAAAACCGAATTGAAAGTGATGCATGTTAAACTGAACTGTGGAAGTGTGATTCTGAAAAGATAAGGATGGAAGTGTGATAACGGTTTGTGTGCTTGAAAGATGTTTTGCTGTCCCTTCCCCTTAAAATGTTTCCAGAAGGAATTTGTGTGTGTGTTTGACTATTAGGGGTGCTTGTTATTGAGTTTATCTCACGCTTATAAAATGTTTTGTTTTCAGGTGATATGAGTAGGCCAGGGGTTGGGGATGTTAAATCAGTGTGAGGAACGAATGTTGTAAGACTATAAGTTAGGGTTGGATGGTGGTGAACAGTAGTTATTACTAGTTGTTATTTTTTTTTAGATTTGTTGGAGTTAATCTTCCTTGTATCGAAGAATTTCCGTTTCGTTTGTTTTATAAGACTCGGTACCTAGCCTTGTATTTTCAAGAAGGAGATACGGCGGTAACACCCCGCTAGGTTGACCCGCTGCCTTTAAGGCTGCTTGGCCTTAAACATGGAACTAGAAATCTGAGGGTGTGACACTAATTAATCTCTATTATGGTTAATAGTTATCTTGTAGTTTTTGATTAATAGTTTAATATAAAATGTCAAGGTTAAAGACTTCCATGTAACTGGGGGAATAGAGTAAGTATAGCAAATTAAAGAGGCATCAGTATCTATGCAAGATATTTTGAAGATTGGGTGAGTTGTGGTATTGTTCTTGCTACTTGCCAATTCAATGGCATTCAATGCACTGTATATTTAAATAACAAGGTTAAGATTGAAAGTTAGGGTCAAGATAGCCACAAGTGATAAATTCGGAAAAAGAGAGCAACATGGTACCACCTGTTTCAAGGGGAACTATATAAAAGAAGATATATAAGACCCTTGTTAAATTATGTGACCAAGGAAATAGCAGGAAACGTCCTTGAAGATATCCATAAAGAAGATTATAGATCACATGTAGAAGGGAGAGTGCTAGTAGGAAAAGTGCTAAGAGTATGATTCTATTAGCCTATCTTGCTCAAAGATGCACTAGACTATGTCAAAAAACATGAAAAATATCAACTCTACTCCCCAAAGATACATGTATGTGCCGTAAGTCTCTCAATAATTGTTGACCAAATTCTCTTTGCTAGACGGGGGACAGACATCATAAGTCCCTTTCTTTAACACATGGCGCAAAGAAAGGACCAATGAGTAGTGGTTGACTATTTTACAAAGTGGATAGAAGTTGAACCAGTTGTCAGTATCTAAGAACAGAAAGTCATGGACTTTTGTGGAAAGTTGTGATCATAAGGAATAGATTTCTTAGATCTAAAAATGGACGGTAACTTATTAGCAAAAGCATGAATGAATATTGTGAAGATCTAGTAATTTTCGTCCATAACACTTCAGTTGTAAGACTCAAACCAATAGACAGACAGAAGTGCAAATACGTAAATTATCCAGATTCTCAGGAAAAAGACTAAGGATGCTAAAAGAGCTTAGGTAGACAAACTAGCAGGGAACCCATGGTCCTTAAGAACAATAGGGAAGAGTTCTATAAGTCACACACCCTTTATGCTTACGTTTGGAGTAGAAGACCTTAATACCTATAGAAGTTGGTGAAATTAGTGTTCATTGCAGAATAAAAGGGCACATACTGAAGCCATGGATTTATTGCCAAACGTGACAGAAGAATTTGCAATAAGGATCGAGTTATACGAAGCTAGGATCACCAGGGTATATAATAGGAGGGTGAACCATTGACCTAAAAACCTAGAGATCTGATTCTTAGAAGCATAGAAGCACTTGGAATGCAACAAGAAATTTGGGATGATATTGGGGACTGTATAGCATTACAGATGAGATATTTCTAGGTACCCACAAATTTCTCACACTGGGGGCAAAGAGGTTTTAAATACTTGGCATGTGGATAATTAGATAATATTATGCTTAGATTTCCACTATAAGAATATCCTTTTTCGTGTAAGCATTAGCAAGGTTTGTAACCAATTCATGAAATTTACAAGTACCTAGAATGAACATTTTAAATTTTAGGAGAATTAATATAACATCTTTTGCATTCTCTCAAGTTCAACTTTTTTTATTGTGGATGACTGTGAATAATGTAATTACATGAAGAAGCATGAACCTCCTAAGATACGCTAATGAATTCAGCTAAGGTTCGGTTAAGACTTGTGAGGAGTAAAATTCCTAAGAATAAGTTAGGAAATTCTACAGTGAGATTAAAGACATAAATTTCTTAAGAACGAATCAATAATTAAGAGGAATAAAAATTTTACTGAAAGAAATACACAAGAATTAAATTCAAAACATATAACATAAATTCCTATTAATATGGCCGACTAATCAGCTTCACTTCTTTTATGAGATGGGAAAGGTGTTTAGACCCTGCTTAAAACCCATGAGCCTTTCTTATTGGTAAAATTTTTTCAATAAAGGAGCAATAAAAGTTGAAGAGCTTAGAATGGGCATAATAAACCAAGTAGATGTACTAAACATAAAATTCCTAGATATGGATACAATACGGGCTTACAAATGCTCCGGTGAACACTGAAGAAACCCAAATAGCCCAACAAGCTACATCTTCATATGCACCTTTAGGTAAATTTCCTAGAGAGAACCAAAGGGGGTTCACTGAAATGAACATTCACATTATGGATAAGATGAAGACATCAAGAAATAGGTACCTACTTCCTCTAATCAAGATAATGGTGATGATACTGCTAAAACCCAATATACCACCTTTACCCTTTTCCAAATGAAGGGCTGAGGCTGAACTTGACCAACAATATGAGAAGTTTTTAGAAGTCCTAAAGAAATTATACATTAACATTCCATTCATTGATGCCTTGTTACAAATGCCGTATTATACTAAATTTTTAAAGGAGATTTTGTCTAATAAAAGAAAAATGGAAGAACATAAAACAATGGCATTGGCCGAAAAATGTAGTGCCATAATTCAAAATATGCTCCTTGATAAGCTTAAGGATCCCAGTAGTTTTGCTATCCCTTGTCTGATAGGGAATAAATCCATAGATCGTGCCTTATGTGATCTAAGGTCCAGTGTAAGTCTAATGCCTTTCTCTCTCTACAAGAAGTTGGACCTAAGAGAAATGAGACCCATTACCATCGCTTTATAATTGGTGGATCGTTCTTTAAGGTATTATGAAACCTCGAAAAAATATGATTTATTTACTATTATTATATATATATATTTTTTCTTTTATTTATAATTATTACGATATTGGCCAACCTAGTATGCTTGAGCTCATAGTATTTTAATTTTTTTGATAATTTAGCGGAATAGCTTGGCGGTTGGTTGAATGGTCAAAGCCAGAGGAATATTAGTCATTCGAGTTTCTATTTCCAAACAGCAATGTAAAAGAGACAAAGGGGGAAGGAAACACCGTAATGGTGAGAAACTTTAAGGATTTAAACTCTTGTTTTCCCCTCTCTCTCTTACTTTCATCTATCTCTCACCCACGATCCTCTCTCCCCTGCAACTCTCTATCTCTTTCCCACGGCTCTCTCTCTCTGTGCCTTTCTCCATCTCCATCTCTCTCTCTCTCTCTCTCTCTCTCTCTCTCTCTCTCTTCCCATGAACCACAGCCGGCCAACGCTGCCCTAGCCGCCCCTGCCTCCAGTTGCTGCCGCCCATCTCTCCCTCTCTATCCTCTTTGCTTTTCTTGATAAGTATGTTAAACCCTAACCAAGCATGTTGGATTTCCATTGTTTACTTCAAGAAACCTTAAACTTGGCCATGGAATTGATAGTTGCACACTCCCATGATGTTATTTTTTTAGATTTAAAGTCTTGGTAGGAGAACTGAAACACCCTAAGGTTTTTCCTTTTCGCTATTTTTAACTTCAAGGTAGAATACTCATTTCTCCTCTTATGGCTTAGATAGTTTGATTGCTTTAGCAATTAAGAATGATGGTGTTGTTGAGTAAAAGGATTGTAGGAGTGTTTTGGGGAGGTATGGGTTAAATTATGGGAGGAAATAAGGTTAAAAATTGTGATATTTTAACTATTAACATACCTAGAAAATCGTCTGCCTTTGTAGGCTCATTGGCAATAATTTGGATCTCGAAAAATTATGGAAACATTGGCGAAGGTAGGTCTAGAAGTCCTCTAACTAGGGAATTTTGAATTTCATGAATCAGAGTTAGAATGAGCAAGTTATGGCCATAATATCGGAACTGCACAAAATTGATTGTAACTGAGTCAGTTTAGGAAATTATTGATTTTCGAACCAGTTAGACTCGAATTTTGTTAATGGTGATAAAAGAAAAGCTGTAGTTCGCTATTTCGCCTTTCCATAAGGGTCTTAATTTGAAAATTTGACATCAGGAGTGAAAGGTATGGTCCCGGAAAGTTGGGAGTAAATTCTAGGAATAAATTGGGAAGTGCGCTCATAGAGAGTCGGGCTAAGAGTTAGAACTAACAGAACACTATTATGGGTAATTGTTTTATGTCAAACTAGCATTCCGAGCTCAAGCTTAATGGCGTATTCTAGCAAGTAACAATCATGCCCCAACTGCCCCGAATATCCCTTGGAAACGTGTCCTACGAGCATGCTTGAAAGTTGTTTGAATGTGTTTTGAGTTGATGTTCAGGGGATCTTTCCTGGGTAAATGTGTGATGATGTTTTACTATGATTTTTCTGAAGCGATTATTCAGCTGAAAATTGCATGAATTTATCTTGAATGTTCATTACGAAAATTATAATGAAATGTTTCTAGATCAGAATAGGTCGGGTTGGGCACTATTCTGGTTAAAGATTGATGTTAATTGTAAATCTATAAGTAACTGAATGAATGGGTGAGACTAAGGAGTTATACTCCTGTGTTGTTGAATGCCGTTAGCCTTCCCCGGGAGAAAGTGCATGCATGTGAACGGCCACGTGCCACCTTGTAGATGGACGTGGGCCACGTTAGCTGCAACCGTCCAAATTGATGGTAGGCCAGGATATGGATAAGTGGTTGCATTAAACCCAAATACAAACCATGAGACCCCGTAAGCTCGCTCATCTTTTTTCTCTTAAAACTGAATAAGTGGGACTAGAATTGTTACATGTTCTTGTTGGGAATGCACAAGTACTTTAAACTGCTCATGTTTGTCCCCACCCCTAAAATGGTTTGAAATGAATTTGTGTGCATATTTTGACTGTTAGGGGTGGTTGTTATTGAGTTTATCTCTCTTTTCCAAATATTTTGTTTTCACGGGAACCCAAATTAGAGCAAGGTCGCGTTACCTAATATTTGGTTGAAATGAATTAGTTTCAAAATAAATTTGTTTTAAAGATTGTTATTCAATTTGGGCATTGTTGTCATTGTCGCCATAACTCAAACTTGTGGTTTAATTTGAGATTAAACAATGTATTAATGTTTTTGCTTGATACTCAGCTTGGTATTTGCAAAAGGAAATACGGGGTAGCACCACACCTAGGTTTTCCACGGCCGCATAGCTTAATATTAGTAAATAAAAGGGGATTAGAAAAATTGGGGTGTTATACAGTGATATCAGAGCATAGGTTGACTCAGCTAAAGGCTCGCCTAAAATATTATGATCAAGAAAAAAAATTTAAAACTTGCTAGCCTAAGGACTGCTTAGAGCGTGAGTGTAAGATGGGAAAATGGGCCTGTCTGCATGCGTTTATTTACTTGTGAGCACATGTCTAACTTGGACTTGTTAATGTTTAGGATGAATAGGACCTAGCATTGTGGTTGCAAGGGTCGTCGTTGCTGCTATTGGAGGATGGAAAAGAAACTCGGGGTTAGTTTAGCAAGCCACTTAGAACGGATTGAGGCTTTCATATATGGAAGACTCTAGGAGATAGCAAATGACTGCTTGATGTTTGAGAGCAATTAGGCCTTATTGTTTCTTCTGACCCTTTTGGGTGACCCAGTGTTGCATTTAAGGATTAATGAGCTTCATCCGAGGACTAGATTGCTCAGTTTCTATAGTATGTATTGCTTATGTGACTGGGAACCCATGGGATTAAACCTAGCTGGACTAGTGGACCATCTAATAGATGTGGGCCCATATGATCAACCTCCTACCCTAATACTGAGGATGGAGCCCTACCAACCCCAGCGAGGGAAGAGTCTGTAGGCGGAAACGAGCTTGTGGATGGGGAGGAGGAACTGAGATAGGAACCTATTGAGAAAGGGGAACCTGGAGAGGAATCCTTAAATGAGGATGATCCCGAGGAAGACCCTATGAAAGAGGAAGACCCAATAGATGAGCCCAACGAAGGACCCTTAGATGAGGATGATCACGAGGAGGACCCTATGAAAGAAGAAGACCCCGAAAAGGAACTTGGGGAAAAGCTCTTAGAAGAGGAGGACCCCGAGGAAAAGCATCTAGTAGAGGAAGACCTGGAAGAGGACTCAGTTAAGAAAAAACCCAAGCCTGAGGTTATCCACTGGAAGTGGGAAAGATGTGGTAGGATGTGTCGTGGTACCTGCCCAATGGACGCCCCTGAGCAATAGATGCTAGAAGTTTGTTGGAAGTTTGACTTTTAAAGGATGTACTGTCTTTTAGCTTTCCTTTTTGCTAGCCAGTATGAACTAGGGAGTTTTGTTAAAGTACTTATGTAATGATAGTATTAGCGTGTGGAACAGTTACTATTTCAAATCTATGCATTAGAAACGTTATTGAGTTACATGGATAGAACTGTTTGTTATAACTGGCTGAGAATTGTGAACTTATGTATATATGTATTTATATGTGGATGTCGTTCTTGTTAATGAGATGTGTGTGAGACATGTGAAGATGAGACCGGCGATGTGAGCGTGGCAAGTGAATGCGACTATGAACAAAACTGTATGGTTATTGTGTATAATAATGTGGCCTAAGATGCCTTACTAAACTGTAGTAGCACCTATGTCACGGACTATTAGGGAAGTAACTAAACTTAAGTTGTTTCCCAAACAGGACATCGGGAACAATGGTGAATCTTAGACGGGTCCAACCCACTTCAAGGCCCCATTTGAACCTGGAGATCCTCATGGCCAGTCTGAGGGAATGACTGGAAGCCCTCCACCCCTGGAATGG
Organism: Selenicereus undatus; assembly: GCA_017589665.1. Classification (NCBI taxonomy): domain Eukaryota; kingdom Viridiplantae; phylum Streptophyta; class Magnoliopsida; order Caryophyllales; family Cactaceae; genus Selenicereus; species Selenicereus undatus. Next base: position 76,666,900 of record JACYFF010010365.1, on the reverse strand, counting down.
GAATGTGTCCCATAGTAAGGTAGGCGAAACCAATCCGCCTACGGGAGGAAACCTTGCTAATCTCTTATTGTTGGAGTTGCTGTAGAAACAAGGTGGATAGCTATAATGACATAACAAACGCCTGCAGAAAATGATGGAGGCCAAAGAGAAAAATACTGAGGATGACAACTCCTCAATGTTTAAGAGACTCGCTAGTCACAACCCACTGGTCCCTAAGGCCTTTGAGGATTTGATTCGGGGTATGGAGAAACTGTTTGATGCCCCCAAGCGCCCTAAGGAGTAAAGGGTAGGATTTGCGGTGCTCTATCATAAGCATAAAGCCGACCTATGGTGTGCGACCATGCGAGAGACACAGTATGAGTCTGGATTCAACTGGAAAAGGTTCAAGGAGCTGATCAAGGACCACTTCTACTCCATGTCCCTTCAGAAGGCCAAGGAGAGCGAATTCATGCAATTGCAACAAGGGGAGATGAGCGTAATGGAGTATGCCTCCAAATTCATGGAACACTCCTATTTTATCCCGGTCTTTTTAGCTAATGAGAAGCTGAAGATGAATCATTTTGAGATCAGGCTCAATCCAAACATTAAGGAGAGGATGTCTTGCGCTAGTATATCTTCTACGAGGACCTATATAACACTACGGTGAACGTGACAAGGGCAATGAAGGAGAAGAATGACTACTACAATGAGTAGCACGGGAAAAAGAGGCAGGGGGATCAGCGAGAAAACTTCCACTCTCAAGGCCCGCACAAGAGGCATCTCGAGAACCACTATCACAACAACAATACATGTGGAGGTCAGCAAACAAACAATCAACCTAGGGTGACCTGTAATGCCTGTGACAAGTCAGGACATTACACCCAGAAATGTTGCACAGTTAAGAGGTGCGATCGCTAGGGGTGTCCTCAGCACTAGGTGCGAGATTGCCCACATCCCCCACCTCCTACCGGCCAGGGTCATGGGGAACAGTAGCCCCAGCAGCACTACCAGAATAAGGGTGGGCAAGCAGCCAACCCTAACCATCAAGCCTGAGCACCTCAGCAGAACTAGCCAAGACCCCCTGATCAACGACTGTGAAACACCAAGGGTAGAATTTACATTATGCGCAAGAAGGAAGCTGATGATGCCCCAAACATGGTGATTGATACATTCTCTATCTAAGCTTAACTGATGGACGTTTTGTTTGATTCTGGGGTTGTGCATTCCTTTATTTCTGTCAAGCTATTTAAAACACTGGGGTTAGGTCCAACCTATAGACCCCTCATACTGTCATTGACTCTCTATGATGGGAAGACCGTGAAATGTTATGAACTATATGAGGACTGCCCCTTTCAGATGTATGAACATGAGTTTCTAACACACCTATAGAAGTTTGACTTAACTGATTTCAATGTCATTTTGGGGATGGACTAGTTAGCAACATATCAGACGCAAATAAATTGTCCAAAATACATAATCACCCCAAGGGGGCCTAACGGAGAGAAAATAGTTCACAGAGGGGAGGTCTGGAAGGGTGGAGTGAAACTTATCACCATGGTGAAAGCCCACAAACTGCTAGGGCGAAGGATTCTTATGCAATATAGTAAAAACTGAGGCCACTGTGCCATCCCTCTAGGATATTCCAATAGTCAAGGAATTCCCAAATGTTTTCCTGGAGGAGATCCTTGGTATGCCACCCCTTTGGGAGGTGGAATTTTACATTGATGTAGTACTAGGGGCAACCCCTATCTCTAAGGCCCCTTATCGGATGGCACCAGTATAAGTTAAGGAGTTAAAGACTCAACTTGATGAGCTATTAGAAAAATGTTATATACGGCTCAGTATATCCCCATAGGGAGCCCCGGTGTTGTTTGTGAAAAAGAAGGATGGAGCCGGAGATTGTGTGTAGATTATAGAGAGTTAAATAAAATAATGGTTAAGAACCGTTACCCTTTGCCCAAGATAAACGATATTTTTGACCAACTGAGAGGTGCGGGGACCTTCTCCAAGACAAACCTCTGTTCGGGGTATCACCAACACCGGATCAAGGAAAAGGACATACCTAATACTGCATTCTGCACCTGATATGGACATTATGAATTTATAGTGATGCCTTTTGGGCTTAGAAATGCTGCGACAGCATTTGTGGATCTTATGAATAGGGTCTTCAAACCTTACCTGGATCAGTTTGTAGTAGTGTTTATAGATGATACACTGATCTATTCGGGGACCCCAAAAGAACATACCCAGCATTTGAGAACCATCTTAGAAGTGCTAAGGAAGAGTGAGTTTTATACAAAGCTAAAAAAGTGCGAGCTTTGGTTGCGACATGTGGCATTTTTGGGGCATGTAGTGTCTAATAAGGGAGTATCTGTAGATCCCCAGAAGATAGCGGCCATAACGAAGTGGCCAAGACCTAACAATGTGAGGGAGGTGAGAAACTTTTTGGGTTTTGCAGGGTACTATCATAGGTTCGTCCAGAACTTCCCAAAGATCACCACTTCCCTCACTAATTTGACATAGAAGATTACCAAGTATGAGTGGATGGATCGGTGTAAGGAGCCTTCCAAGAACTTAAGAAGAGGTTAACGAGTGCGCCTATATTGGCCTTACCCACCACCAATAAGGACTTCGTGGTGTATAGTGGCTGGTCCAAAAATGGATTAGGGTGTGTGCTGATGCAGGATGTGTCATAGCCTATGACTCACAACAACTAAAGACTCATGAGTAGAACTATCCGACCCACGAGTTGGAGCTAGCAATAATGGTGTTAACGCTAAAAATTTAAAGACACTACTTGCATCACGTGCACTGTGAGATCTTCATTGATCACCAGAGTACGAAGTATTTGTTCTTGCAAAAGGACCCAAACCTGAGGTAGACGAGGTGGTTAGAATTCCTTAAGGACTATGATATAAACTTCCAATACCGCCCTGAAAAGCCAAATGGAGTAGCGGATGCAGTAAGTCGTAGGCCATACCCAACTTTGAATAACTTGTTAGCACTACCTAGGGATTTGTGCGAGGTTTGAAGAAACTGGAGCTCAACATGGTGAGAAGGGAAACTAGATCTATACTATATACCATGAAGTACAACCTACCCACATTGAGGAAATTAGAGCTGCTAAGAGCATGGACCCGCAGTTGGCTAGGATCAAGATGAACGTGTTAGTAGGAAAGACACCTGGCTTCGTGATTCTTGAGGATGGGACGCTAAGTTTCCAGAATTGGGTATACGTTCTCGCCATAGAGGAACTCAAAAGGAAAATCCTAGATGAGGGATACAACACCCCATATTTTGTTGAGCATGCTGAGAACATGTTATATAAAGACATAAAACAAACTTTCTGGTGGAGCAATATGAAACAAGAGGTGGCGGACTATTTAGCGCAATATCTTACGTGTCAGCGAGTAGAAGTGAAACACCAAAGGCCTGCAGGATCCTTACAACCCTTGGAAATCCTTGAGTGGAAATGGGATTCGGTCTCCATGGACTTTGTACTGGGCTTACGACCGACCTAGAAGAAGAACAACTAGATTTGGGTCATCGTGGATTGACTCACGAAGACAGCTCACTTCATAGCCATGAGAAACATGTAGACCTTAGACCAATTGGCATAAGCCTACTTAAGGAGACAGTCTGACTCCATGGTGTGCTCAGCTTTATATTGTCAGATTAGGACACAAAAGACCAATTGGGATTCTTGCAGAAGCTGCAGGAGGCGTTCGAGACACTATTTCATTTCAGTACATTCTTTCACCCAGCCACGGATGGGCTGACTGAGAAAACAATTCAAACCCTGGAAGATATGTTTCGAGCATGCGTATTGGACTTCAAACAAGCTTGGGATGAGCAGTTAGTGCTGATTGAGTTCTTACAACAACAGCTACCATGCTAGGATTGGGATGGCCCCGTACAAAGAGTTGTATGGTCAACGATGCAGAACCCCGCTGTGTGGGCAGGAGATTGACGACGCACTGACCACTGGACCAAAACTAATACAGGAAACTACCCAGAAGCTCAGAATAATCCAAGGATGAATGAAAGCGACCTCGAGTCGATCGAAGAGTTATGCGGACCGAAAGCGCAGACCTTTGGAGCTTGAAGTGGGAGACCGAGTTTTCCTTCGAGTGTCTCCAACCAAGGGCATCACGAGATTTGGCATGATAGCCAAGCTTAACCCTAGATATATCAAGCCATACCCCATCAACGAGTCGGGCAGGAAGCGTATCATTTGGAACTACCACCTCAGCTACCCAGAGTGCACAATGTCTTCCATGTGTCATAAGTACACTAGTATGTCCCTGACCTATGCCACGTTATCACGTCGAATCTTATACAACTGAGGAAAGATTTATCTTACGAGGGACAACCGGCTCGCACTCTAGATTGAGGGAAAAAGCAGCTTCGTAGGAAGACAGTGCCCCAAGTAAAACTTCTGTGGGCAAATCATGAGATATCGAAAGCCACATGGGAACCAGAGCAAGAGATGCGATCCAAATACTCCCACGTATTTGAATGACCAGGTGCGTGTGAAGTTTTGAGGGCGAAACTTCCTTTAAGGGGGGTAGAATGTGAAACCTTGAAAAAAGATTATTTATTTATTAATATATATATTTTTTATTCTGTTATTTATAATTATTACGATATTGGCCGACCTAGCATGCTTAAGCACGTAGTGTTTTAATTTTTTTGAAAATTTAGCAGGACAACTTGAAGGTTGGTCGAACGGTCCAAGCCAGAGGAATATTAATCCTTCGCGTTTCTATTTTCAAACAGCAATGCAAACGAACATGTGCCGGGGGGGGGGGGGGAGGAAAGACCCTAATGATGAGAAGCCTTAAGGATTTAAGCTCTTATTTTTCCGTCTCTCTTCCTCTCATCTCTCTCTCCCAAGGCTCTCTCTCTCTCCCCCTTCCATGAAACGTAGCCGGCCAGCACCGCCGATCTCTCCATCCTCTTTGTTTTCTTGGTAATTATGTCAAACCCTAGCCAGGTTTTTTGGATTTCTATTGTTTTTCTTCAAGAATTCTTAAACTTGGCCATGGAATTGATAGTTGCACACTCCCATTATGTTTTCTTTTACAGATTTAAACTCTTGGTGGGAGAACTAAAATGCCCTAAGGTTTTTCCTTTATGCTATTTTTCACCTCAAGGTAGAATACTCATTTCTCCTCTTATGGCCTGGATGGTTTGAGTGTTTTAGCAATTAAGAATGATGGTGTTGTTGAGTAAAAGGATTGTAGGCATGCTTTGGGGAGGTTTAGGTCAAATTGTGGGAGGAAAAAGGGTTAAAAATTGTGCTATTTTCGCTATTAGTACGACCAGAGAATTGTTTGACTTCATAGGATTACTAGTAATAATTGGGAAATCTAGAAATTATAGAAAACATTTGGCAGTAGATCTAGAAGTCTTCCACTCAAGAAATTTTGAATTTCATGAATCATAGTTAAAACGAGCAAGTTATGGCCAAAATAACAGGAATGCGCAGAAGTAATTGTAATTGGGATAGTTTAGGTAATTGTTAATTTTCAAACCAATTGCATTTGAATTCTATTAATGGTCATAAATGACAAGTTCTAGATCACAGCATGACCCTTCCAAAATGGGATTAATATTAACATTTTGACATCGGGAGTGAAAGTTATGGTCTTGGAAGTTTGGGGGTAAAATCAGGGAATAAACCGAGAAGTTCATACTAGTAGCATGTATGGAGTTTTTAATATTTATAGCTTCCTGAAAATTTTTTTGATGGTAGAATTTTGTCATTGGGTGTAAGAGAACGTTTAGGAAAAATGATTCAGGTATAGTGGGCTCATAGAGGGTCAGGCTAAGAGTTGGAACTAACATAACACTGTTGTTGGTAATTATTTTAGGTCAAACTAGCATTCCAAGATCAAGTGTAGGCGATGTATTCTACCAAGTTACAATCATGCGCTAATTCACCCGAATATCGCTTGGAAATGTGTCCTATGAGCATTCTTCAAAGTTGTTTGAATGTGTTTTGAATTTATGTTCGGGGGATCTTACCCGAGTAAATGTGTGATGAGGTTTTACTATGATTTTTACAGAAGCAATTGTTCAACTGGTAATTGCATGAGTTTAGCTTCAATGTTTGTTACACAAATTATAATGAAATATTTCTGGATCAGAATGGATCGGGTTGGGCCATATTGTAGGTAAAGATCGATATTAATTGCGATTGTATAAGTAACTGAATGAATGGGTCAGACTGAGGAGTTATGCTCCTGTGTTGTTGAAGGCCATTAGCCTTCCCTGGGAAAAAGCATATGCATGTGAGTGGCCATGTGCCACTTTGTGAATGGACAGGGGCTAGGTTAGCAGTAACCGTCTAAATTGACGGTAGGCCAGGATATGGTTAAACGACTGCGTTAAACCCAAATGCAAGCCATGAGACCCCGTGAGGTCACTCGCCCCTTTTATCTTGAAACTGAATAAGTGGGACAGCGATTGTTACATGTTCACCTTGAGAATGCATAAGCACTTTAAACTGCTCGTGTTTGTCCCCACCCTTAGAATGGTTTGAAATGAATTTGTGTGCGTATTTTGACTAGTAGGGGTGGTTGTTATTGAGTTTATCTCACTTTTTCAAATGTTTTGTTTTCAAGTGATGTGCATGAGTATGGGGATGTGAACCCGAATTAGAGCAAGGCCTCGTTACCTAAGATTTGGTTCAAATGAATTAGTTTTAGAATAAATTTGTTTTAAAAATTGTTATTCAATTTGAACATTGTTGTAATTGTCGTCAAGACTCAACCTGGTATTTCCAGAAGGAAATACAGGGGTAACACCCACTTAAGTTTTCTGCTGCCACGTAGGCTAATATTAGTAAATAAAAGAGGATTAGAAAAATCAGGGTGTTAAAAGTATCTTGTAGGTATTTTAGAGGATGTCCCTATTAAAGCAGAAGACTTATGTGTGCCTCAAATTTTGTAACCCTTGAAATAGAGGAACATACACGCACCCCTATTACTTTTGGGAGGCCATTCTTAGCCATCGTTGGGTGCCGTGTAGGTGTTAAAAATGGTAAGTTGTCTTTTGATGTGGATGATGAACATGTTGAATTCAACGTGATTAAAGTTGCTAGGTTTCCTTCAATTTCTGGAGAGTGTCATTAGATCGTTGTAGCGGATAGTTTGGTAGAAAAAACTATTTCTTATAATCATTATGATGATCCACTTGAATATTGTTTATTGAATGGTGGTACTACTCGAGATGAAAATCTGGAAGTTGCAATGTGTGCTAATTTCCTAGAGGCTTCCCCACTAGACAATCCACCTTTTACCACGATGGAATCGGTAGTGCATGATGAAGCATCCTCAATAGATGAGGAACGTATCCCCAAGGTAGAACTAAAACCTCTTTCTCCCTCTTTGAGGTACATGTTTCTTGGCCCAAACTGTACATATCCTGCGATTATGAATGCAAGTTGAAATGCATGTCAAGTTAACACTTTGTTAAAAATATTTAGATTACATCGTAAGGCCATGGGAAATACCCTTAATGACCTTAAAGCAATTCACCCTTCTGTGTGTATGCATTGTGTTTTGATGGAGAATGACTATAAATCCTTAATTAAACACCAAAGGAGATTGAACCCTAAGCTGCACAATGTGTTCAAGAAAGAAATTTTAAAATTGCTTAAGGCTGGCATTATCTACCTAATCTTTGCTAATGAATGGGTAAGTAGGGTCCATGTTGTCCCTAAAAAGGGGGGAATCATAGTTGTAAAAAATGAAAATAATGAACTAATACCTACTATGACAGTTACTGGTTGGCATATGTGCATAGATTATAGGAAATTGAATAAACCCACCCAAAAGGACCATTTTGCCCTACATTGCATTGACCAAATACTTAAAAGACTGGCAAAGTGATTCTTTCAAATCCGTATTAACCTTAGTGATCAAGAAACGACTACATTTACTTGTCCATATGGTACATTTGCTTTTAGGGGAATGCTATTTGGGCTGTGTAATACCCCAGCCACATTTCAACTATGTATGATTTCTATTTTTTTTGATTTTATGGAGGACATAATTGAAGTTTTTTTGGATGATTTTTCTATTTATGATACAAATTTTGACCATTGCTTTAATAATTTGTCTAAAGTCTTGCAAATGTGCGAGATGACCGCTGCTGCAAGCGCACGAGTAGTCGTAGCACCGATAAAAAGATCGCTCCTTAGGGACTAATATAATCTATTCAAATGTTGTCTCTCAAAATATGCTAAGTAAATTCCAATTCAAAAGGGTTTAATTTAACAACTTCAAATTCAGTAATTTTAAATCAATCAAGAAAAGATGTCTGCGAATTCATGTAGTTATGAAAGTTGATTGGATCGAAATGATAAGCATGTGCTTTTCTCTAATCAGTTAATATTGAGGAATTGCAATCTTTCCAAAACTTTAGTATATTCTTTCGAAATCATCCAAATTTGCATAAACCAAGGAAAGGTTGTTCTTTCAAACTAATTTGTCTTAATCCAAGTTGAATCTTCGATTACTCTCTAGTCCTACTAACATGCACATCTCTCTTTCGAGATGACGTTATGTCAAATTTTATCATGCAGTCTAACAATCAAATGTTACCTTTTAGTTTTTCACTCAATTGTTCCAAGTGTGCAAGCAAACTTTGGCCAAAAATCCAGTCACAATATGATAATGACTTAATAGAACGAAATCAAACCAATCATGAAATAAGCACAATTCTATAGATTAAAACATGATCCAACTACATTTTCATAAACTACTAAATTCCTAGACAAAATAAAACTATTCACACATGATAAAAGATTAAACAACTGACCAATGTTTTGGCGAAATTTGAGAGGAAGAGCTTGACTGAGATAGCCTTTCAACCAAGGGCTTCAAACCACCTCTAACTCAAACACACACTCTCAAGATTTCTCACTAAAACAATAATCAAACTAAGAATCTAAATTAAAAAGAACAAAATTTGAGAAAGATGATGAACTATGCTATCCCTACTGTTTCTCTATTGCTGCAAAATGACGCCTTTTATAGCAAAATTTGGATGTTTTCAGCCACACAGCCGAAGGAAAATCAAGAGGCAACAGTTTCACCTCTTACCACGGTGCGTGGTAGGCACCACGGTCCGACCGTGGTCTCGGTTGGAACTTATTTTCTTCTCTTTCCTTACTCCACGGGCATAGCAGCACATAGGTATTCATAGGGGAGGTCAAAATACATCCAATAAGGGTCAAATATTGGGTAAAAAGCCTAAAATCCTGCAAAACACATCAAACAACCACACTCAAGCATAAATTGAGAATAGGAGTATAGATTATAACATTAAGCAAATAATTCTCCAAAAAATGTGGCAAAAGCCCTTAAATGATGTATGCATTAAGCACTTATCAAACTCCCCCATGCTTAAACTGTTGTTTGTCCTCAAGTAATGCTAAAACCAAAGAGATGTAGAACCTCCTCATGGTACATATAAGTAACATTCTTAGGGCAAAGTTGATCCAAAGGTAGCCCAAAAAGATGTAAAAATCATTAGCAAACAGATTAGGGAATGAAAATTTTGAAAATCACTTGATAGACTACAATGTCAAACTTGAATCCGTCCCCTCCCAATCATTGAACATGGTCATTCAACATATGAAACTGATGAACCTAGCAAGGCTGGTAGAACCTCACTATGTTATGTGGCACTCATCACTCGTGTTTGAAAATATATACATAAAGTGATGTATCTACCGAGGGTCTAAGCTAGGACTCAATTCAAGAGTGCAGCCTACAATCCAAGGGAAGATACAATCAAGGTAAAAACAATGAAAAGGGGCACATAATATATTGGTTGTGAGGCAACAAACATGTGAGGGAGGAATGAAACCTAGAATCAAGTGATTCTAAGTGAGAAAGCAAAGAGAATTTGATGTGAATTGATGTATGTCTCAAGGGATGGAAGGAACCAAGTAGCAAGCTGCCAAGTACACGAAGCCAGCAAGTGATGTCAACATAAAAAGGGGACATTCAAGGAAGGCACGGTATGGCCGTGCCAACCTGCTGCCATGTTCGTCAAGCTTAGTGATGTTTCACGGTTTGAGATGAGCTTAGTGTTTGGGTTGCAAGCTAAACCAAAAGGGATACTTTTAGCCTTGGTCAAGCAAGGAAATGGATGTAAGAAAGGCTATGGATGTGTGGAATGGAAAAGAGAATCAAAGTTAAGAATTACTAACTCAAAATTAAGCTAGCAAACTCACTTTAACTCTCTTTGAACACTTGAGATAAAACACCAAATTGGATAGAACTAAACTTGGTGTTTGGATACAAAAACACCACCAAACTCAAGCTTATGGCCCTTAAACAATGATTAAGATACAGATAGCACCACTTAATCACGTTTAAGACTTCACTTGATCACCACCTTAACCGGCCTAGTTAAGGATAAGCAAGTTGAGTATTTGAGGTGTGCCTAAGCATGAAAGCAACAATGCTCTCAAAGGGTTTTGATTCAAATATGAGTTATTCTTTGACAAAGGTTCATGCCTCCCTTTTAAAGACATTCCTAGCAAGCATACAACCAAGCTAGCACCTCTCTAAACCTTTCCTTCCTGGAGAGCAAAGGTGCTAATTAAGCTAACCATCGGGTTATAGCTAACCGGTTACAAAGCATTGTTCTAGCTAGCTTAAATACAATCAAAGCATTAAGAAAAGCAATACAAATGATTTTTACAACATACTTAGCTTAAACTTAAGCTTAATCAACTAGAAACTTAGCCAAGGAGCACATGCACAGCCGTAAAGTGGAATGCACTTTTTGGATAGCCAATTAGAAGCAAGAGACCAAAGTTTACTGCTTGTTTCTTCATTGGTTGATCACTTGAAGGCAGCAACCTATCATGGAAGGGCTTAGGGACGTGTGCCAAGACTAGATAAGGGTGCCAATCAACCTTGCAAGTTGAGGATTTTGGCTGAAGCATCAAAAGAGCTGGACAGTGTTGAGCTGGTTTTTGGAGCAGTTTCTGGGTGTGATTAGAGGCCACGTTTCTCATGCACAATGTGGTCATACCCTGGCATGCCACATATTGTTGGAAATCCCTGGAAGTCTTCTAACTCCTCAAAGTGGAATTACTCAATTTGGAGCTCATTTGTCTAGTTAAAAGATCAAAATTGTCGGACTGGTCTGAACCTGGCTCAAGCTACGCAGTTTGGAAGATTGGTCTTGTTCTTCATCTTCCACTTGATGTAACTTGATTTTATCACTTGAACCACGTATCTAACATCCTGAGGACCTAAAATATGAAAAAATACAAGACTTAAAACGCAATATAGCTTAAGAAAAACGATACACAAAACCGAGTACATTCTGACCCTGCTGGGCAGTTTTGACACCTTGGGTTTAATTGGTAATTTGGATGGGCAAATGAAGTCCAAATGGGATGAAACTCGATTTGTTGGAAAGCTAACATCTTGACTTCAAATCCATTGAAAAAAATTAGAGTTAAAACCTTAGGATGCTTGGGTAATTTAGCACACAAAAGCGGGCTCGCTGCTGGAATGAACCCTTGCCCTGCAGTTTTAATGCTTAAACAAAACTTGGATGAATTACTCATCCTTTAATCAGCATAATAAGCTTACCTAATTGATTTTATTCCTTTTAAATCAAAGGGGATGGATGGATATCCATCATACTCCCCTTATTAAAAAGGATTTGTCCTCAAATCAATTTAGGCAATTACCTCCTCTTCTTCTTTCATGGGATGGCTGAAAAAGAATCAACCATGCAAATAAGTTGCTTTGATCTTGGAGGCTCTCTTCTCTTCATGTCCCTTGCTGATTTGAATGTTGGATTTAGGGGACTCTTTGAACATGTCATGAACCACTTCCTCACTTACTCTTAATTCAATATTAGGAGTTGTAAGTAATGGTTCTGAATTCACTTGACAGAACTTTTGTTTAAGTGCTTTGGGTGTGGGTAGAGTGGGGAAAAAGGTTGATGGGTCACCAAGAGATAGGAGACGAATACTTCGATTCTCCTTATCTTTTGGTGGGTGGTGAGTGTCTAGCGTGAGTATGTCTCCCTCATCGGCCTTTATCATGATTTCTTCAAGTTCATCTCCATCATGGTCTTCAACTTCCTCTTCTGATTGAACCTCTTCTATGGCCTTCCATTCAGCTAGGGTGATATATCTTCGGTTGGGACATTCGGATGCTAAGTGACCAAATCCTTGGCACTTAAAACATTTTGGAGCTCCTTTAGGAAGGGGTCTTTGTATAGGTAGTGCGAATAGGTTCTTTTGTGGAGTTTGGCTTTTTTGTGGAGTTGGGGAAGTAGATGTCGTGGGTTGGAGGGTGGAGGAAGAACTCCCCTTGTTTAAGGCTTGCTCTTGTGGTGAGGGTTTTGGATATTCATGCTTTGGGAGCTGTTTGTCCTTCCTTTGCTGCTCCACCTTGTGAGCTAACACACATACTTCATCAAAAGAAGAGTAAGCTTGCAATTCAACAATATTAGCATACCTAGGATCAAGACCTCCCAAGTACCTAACAATGGTTTGTTCTTCTGGCTCATGCAAGTCACACTTGATTACAAGCTTTTGAAACTCACGAGTGTATTGTTCTACACTCAAGTTACCTTGGTTCAAGTGGTGGAGTTAAGATTAGTAATCTTGAACATAGGTAGGAGGAAGAAACCTAGCCTTGAGCTTTGATTTCATCTTTTCCCAAGTTCTGATTTTGGACTTCCTTTCTCTTACACTTTTGGCACACAAGTTAGACCACCAAAGAGAAGCATATTTTCGAAGTCTTAAAGTAATTAGCTTTACCTTCTTGTCTTCTGGGATGTCCTTGTACTCAAAAATCCTTTCAACTGTGTGTAACCAATCCAAGAAATCTTCAGGATCTAGCTTGCCTTCAAATTCTGGAATTTCAATCTTGAAATCATTTGCACTAGCTTGAATCTGTGGGTCTTGTCTAGTCATTCTCAATGGTTCATCCTCACTAGATGAATCAAGAGTATGGCTAAACACTTGCTATTGTCTTTGCGGTTCTGATTGGATGGGCTCTTCACACATCTTTTGCTTTTGCTTGAGATAAATACCTAACTGTTTGCGTAGGTATTCATTTTGAGCTTTCAACTCCTAGTTTGAACTCTTCAACTCTTCATTAGAAGAAGTAATCTCATGATTATAATTCAAGATAGCATCAATTCTCTCTTCTAAGCTTGAACTAGTACTCATGTTTGAAGTAAGTGGCTAAACAAAGTAGGAACTGATTTGGTGATAAAAGGGAAACGGTTTTTTTTTTTTGGAGGAAGTGGGGGGGGGGGGAACGTACCAAGCCTAGGAGAAGCCAAGCTCTGATACCAAATATGATGTATCTATCGAGGGTCTAAGCCAGGACTCAATTCAAGAGTGAAGCTTACAATCCAAGGGAAGATACAATCAAGGGAAAAACAATGAAAAGGGGCACATAATATGTTGGTTGTGAGGCAACAAACATGTGAGGGAGGAATGGAACCTAGAATTAAGTGATTCTAAGTAAGAAAGCAAAGAGAATTTGATGTGAATTGATGTATGTCTCAAGGGATGGAAGGAACCAAGTAGCAAGCTACCAAGTACACGAAGCTAGCAAGTGAAATCAACACAAAAAGGGGACGTTCAAGGGAGGCATGGTCATGCCTATAGGCATGCTATGGCAGAGCCAACTTGCTGCCATGTTCGTCAAGCTTAGTGATGTTTCACAGTTTGAGAAGAGCTTAGTGTTTGGTTTGCAAGCTAAACCAAAAGGGATACTTTTAGCCTTGGTCAAGCATGGAAATGGATGTAAGAAAGGTTATGGATGTGTGGAATGGAAAGGAGAATCAAAGTTAAGAATTAATAACTAAAAATTAAGCTAGCAAACTCACTTTAACTCTCTTTGAGCACTTGAGATAAAACACCAAATTGGATAGAACTAAGCTTGGTGTTTGGATACAGAAACACCACCAAACTCAAGTTTAGGGCCCTTAAACAATTATTAAGATGCAGATATCACCACTTAATCACGTTTAAGACTTTACTTGATCACCACCTTAATCGGCCTAGTTAAGGATAAACAAGTTGAGTATTTGAGGTGTGCCTAGGCATGAAAGCAACAATGCTACCAAAGGGTTTTGATTCAAATCTGAGTTATTCTTTGACAAAGGGTCGTGCCTCCCTATTAAAGACATTCCTAGCAAGCATACAACCAAGCTAGACCCTCTCTAAACCTTTCCTTCCTAGAGAGGAAAGGTGTTAATTAAGCTAACCATCCGGTTATAGCTAACCGGTTACAAAGCATTGTTCTAGTTAGCTTAAGTACAATTAAAGCATTAATAAAAGAAATACAAATGATGTTTACAACATACATAGCTTAAACTTAAGCTCAATCAACTAGAAACTCAACCAAGGAGCACATGCAAAGCCGTAAAGTGGAATGCACTTTTCGGCTAGCCAATTAGAAGCAAGAGACCAAAGTTTGCTGCTTGTTTCTTCATTGGTTGATCACTTCAAGGCAGCAACCTATCATGGGAGGGCTTAGGGACGTGTGTCAAGACTAGAGAAGGATGCCAATCAACCTTGCAAGTTGAGAATTTCAGCTGAAGCATCAAAAGAGCTGGACAGTGCTGAGCTGGTTTTTAGAGCAATTTCTGGCTGTGATTAGATGCCACGTTTCTCATGCAAACTGTTGTCATACCCTGGCGTGCCATATATTTTTCGAAATCCCTTGAAGTATTCTAACTCCTTCAAGTGGAATTACTCAATTTGGAGCTCATTTTCCCAGTGAAAAGATCAAAATAGTTGGACTGGTCTGAACCAGGCTCAATCTGCACGGTTTGCAAGATTGGTCTGGTTCTTCATCTTGCACTTGATGTAACTTGATTTTATCACTTATACCACGTATCTAACATCTTGAGGACCCAAAATATGTAAAAATACAAGACTTTCAACAGAATATAGCTTAAGAAAAAAGATACACAAAATTGAGTACATTCTGACCCTGTTGGACAGTTTTGACACCTTGGGTTTAATTGCTAATTTGGATGGGAAAATGAAGTCCAAATGGGATGAAACTTGATTTGTTGGAAAGTTGACATCTTGAAATTCAAATCCATCGAAAAACATTGGACTTAAATCCTTAGGATGCTTTAGCAATTTAGCACACAAAAGCAAGTTAGCTGCTAGAATGAACCCTTGCCCTATAGTTTCAATGCTTAAACAAAACTTAGATGAATTGCTCATCCTCTAATCAGCATAATAAACTTACCTAATTGATTTCCTTCCTTTTAAATCAAAGGGGATGGAGGGATATCCATCATAAAGGTTCCCTCAGCACTCATTCTGTACACTCAAATCTACCATAAGTTTGGCAAGACTCTCAAATTCGCTATCACTAAAATGTAAACACACTAGACAATCATGAGGACCTTTATAAGGTTGTAATGGGGCTATAGGTAAAGGTAAGAGGGGAACAAATGTTTGGAAATGAGGAGCTGGAAGCCATAGACTAAGAGCTAAACTATTCTAATCTATCATACTACATCCCTCTTAAACCATTATAATTTATCAACAAAGTACATCCCCAATTGCAGAGAGAAAGAGTTAAAACTCACAAGAATTTATAATTCCAACAAGGCTAACACTTTCTTTCTTTTTTTTCATTTTTCTCTTTTATGTTGTTTTTTTTTCTTCTTTTTTTTCGAAATAAGTTAGCCAAGGGAAATTCATATCAAAATTTAATTCCAACTCTTTCTAAACTTTGTCCAATCAGACAAGAGATTTATCAAAATCTCACATCACTTCACCAAACAACCAAAACCCACTGAAAGAAAGCAATCCACCTTACTAGTGCCCTATCAAACTTGATGCAAAAGAATGAGATGCTCCTCTAATCTTGGCTTAAGGGTGAGATAATCATTTGGCCATAGGCTATAATAGGAGGTTCAAATCAAGAGAAATGATTTTAGGCACAAAGGGGCCAGCAAGGGAGATAATATACAACAAAGGCGACTATTTGGCCGTTGGGTTTAACAAATTAAAGAAAAATGCCTTAATTATATTGCCTAAATCCATATGCGAAATGTGATCTTTAGTGAGAATCAAAGCAAGTTCTAGAGAAACGATATCAAGGAAGAGTCACACATGAAAGAAATATGAGGCTAAATTGATAAATAGTCCCTAAAAGCTCAAAGCCTCACGGAACATCTACCAAGGTCATAACAAGCTCATCAGTAAACACATACTAAAATTCATGTAAACACTCATGGGGTAATCAACTCGCACTCAAAATATGGTCAAAACATGGGTCCCGTTTTCACAAACTAATTCACAAATATTTTATGCACAATTTGGGCAAATCAAATGATCAAACTAAACCAAAGAGGTCTACTTAGTCTACAAACATCATCATTGGAGGTTTTTTTTTACTTTATGCATTTTTTTGGTTTTTTTTTTTAAAAAAAATTAGTACATGCATGCTCTTAATAACAATGCGAATGAAAATGCAAAGGGACTAAGATGCAACCTACAATGAAAAGAAAACGAAATGCACTTACCAAAATACTGCTAAACAAAACTAAAACCTAAAACAAAAACTCCAAAAACTATCACGAACAATATATACAAAGTACACACACCAAACAAACTCAGGCATCAGACGCCAAATATAATGATTAACTCCCCATACTTGAATCACACATTGCCCTCAATGTGGGCACACAATAGAAAAAGGGAAGGAGAGTAGCACAAAGCAACCAGAAAGGAGGTGGTGGAGGAGGATGGGGTGGTTGGCCATAAGAGATATGCCAATCCCTCCAGGTCTCTAGACATGCCCTATAGTCGTGGAAATATTGAGTCTGCGTAGCAAGCATTCCACGAAGCTCATCGTGGTACTCTTGGATAAAGTCCCAAGGAGCAGCGATCTTAGAAGTAACAAATGCTCGAAGGGAAACTTGCTTATCTTGAATGGATTTAAGGGTGTCTTGCAGGTCGGGTTGGTGCTTGACATGAGGATCCAACCTCCTTGATACTCCTTTGTCTTTTGGTAGGTGTCGTTGTTGCAGTGAACCAAAAACCAAAACTAAAACCTAAATAAGAAAATTTAAAGAAGAAAAATGAAGAAATTAAGTAAAAAGAAGAAGCATAAGAGAGAGAAAAAGATGGGTATGGTGGATGTGTGAAGTGAGATGTGTTTGGAGAAGAAGATGAAGAAAGAGACGAAATTTGTGGGGAAAGAGAAAAGATTAAGAGAAAGGGACGATTTTGGGTGAAAATGGATGAAAAATCGGGACAAAATGAGTTAACAATGGAAGTTGTAGTCAAGGAGGTTTAGAGAGAGAAAATGGAGGTAAAGAGAGAGAGTGTCATGAAGAAGATGAAGTGTGTGAAAATGAGGGGGCACTGCGGTCAAAGACCCAGACTGTGGTTCATAGCAGGTCACCATAGACTGTGGCGTTCACTATGGTCCGACTGTGGTGTCTGCTGACTCCGTTTTTTTTTTTAATTTTTCTAGGTTGGCACCCCACAGCTGCAGTGCCGGGTACCTCGGTCGTGGTGCCAAAACATTTTATTCCATAGTTTTTGTTTTCTCTCTCTGTTTTTTTTCTTCTTTCAATCTAGAAAAATAGTGAAAGTCAAAGCTAAAGAAAAAGAATGGAAAAGAGCTTGGGTTGCCTCCCAAGAAGCGCTGTTTTAAAGTCAAGAGCTTAACCCTTCTTCTATGCGTGTTCTGGATCAATAAGTGTATGGACAATGGCCTTATCACGGACCATAAAGTCAAACTTTTTCAGTCGAAGGTACCATCGCAAAAGCTTGGGTTAAAGGTCCTTCGTCACCATAACACATTATCGGCGTATGAAACAAAGCGCACTCGTAGCCCATCAGACGGGCTACTATCGACTTGGTCAACCACCAAATCAAAATCTACAGCAAAGGCTTCTATAGGGGGGAAAAGAGAGAACAACCTGGGTAAACCTGCAATAGTCGCTCATTGAAGACTCATTAGAAACATCGGCCTCAACCTTGGGTATGTTAGGTGGCATAGGAGCAGCAAACTCCACCTTAACATACCTTTGGTTGGGGTCCTTATAAGAAATCCAGTTAAAGTTATGGGGATCTTCACAATTGAAGACATCCTCCATATCAATCTCAGGGAAAGGGGAAAATCATCCAATACAGAAGAATTAGGAGAAACCACTTTCTCCTTCATATGACAAAACACAACATAGTGTGCTTCTACCTCAAAAGTTATGCGTCCATTTCTTACATCAATATGGCAACCAGCTGTAGCCAAAATGGGTTGACTTAGGATAATTTGAGCATCATTGGTCTCGGGCATATCAACTATGATAAAGTTCTCCAACTCCAAAATATCTCCTATATTGACTCGCACATTATCCTATCTACCCACGGATTGTGTCTCAGAACCGTCAGCTAGCTGTAGTGGAAAGGGTGTGGCTTGTAATGGTCTAAGGTAAAGCTTATGAAACAAAGAATATGGCATTATAATGACTCTTGCACCTAGATCACATAAAGCGCCCTTAATCTCCGCCTTTCCCACAATACAGGGGATAGAAAAACTACCTGGGTCAGGGAACGTAGGTGGAAAAATTGTTGGGATCTTTATAGTGTCATTCTCTATCAATGTGGCAGTCTTGCCACCATCATTCTTCTCCTTACTTCCACCCATGATTTTTTCTCTACCCTCTTCCATTGGTATATCCTCAGGGTCAGTAAAGTCCTCTACTTCTTCCTTCAAGGTGACGCAATTGCATTGCTCACGAGGGTTAGGTTATAAGTTGTAAGCACGTCAACCTTTGAGGCCAATGGCTTAATGTACTCATCCTGTTTTTGTTGTGCCATAAGCATACTTTCCATCAATGCTTTTAAATTGGACTCTTGGGGCACCTGAGAAGGGAAATGACGTCTTTGAAAACCAAGAGGTGGTCTAGCATTCATTGATGGCATATTTGAAGGGTTTGGATTAGACTTAGATGAGAAGTTCATATGATTCTTCCAACCTGGATTATAGGTACTAGAGTAAGGGTCATTGGCCATTCTCAGGGTGAAGTTTTGAACATAGTTAACTTCACTAGAATCTTGGGAAAAAAGGACTCCCAACTTGACAATTCAAAGTCACATGCACAATAGATCCACAAATTTCATAAGGGGAAGGGGCACTAGAATTCACAGCATTAACATTCAGTCGGTCCAATTTTTGAGTCATAGCATCTACTTTAGCTGAAAGCAAAGTAAGCGCATCAACTTCAAGCTTACCCCCAACCCGTTTGGGTTGGCCTCATTCGGTGGACCATTGGAAATTGTTAAGTGCCATCTCCCCAATTAAGTTATAGGCTTCATCCTTAGTTTTGTTCATCAAGGTTCCTCCCACCACGACATCAATAGTAGACCTTACAGACTGGGTCACACCATTATAAAAAGCTTGGATAATCATCCAACGTTGAAGACCATTGTAGAGGCATAAGCGCAACGAAAACCACTCCCAAGCTTCGTAGAGTGTCTCTTCATCTTTTGTGTAAAGTAGGTGATTTGATTCCTTAAGCTGGTCGTTTTGCTCGCAGGGAAAAACTTGGTAAGGAAGGCTCTTGTTAACTCATTCCAATTGGTAATACATCCCGATGACAAAGAGTGTAACCAAGCCGTTACTTTATCTCTCAATGAGAAGGGAAATAAGCGCAATCGGATGACATCAGTAGAGACTCCATTAAGCTTCAACGTCTCGCACACCTCTAAAAGGACTGAGAGGTGTAGATTCGGGTCTTCCAAACGAGTTCCTCCAAACTGGGATTGTTGCACCTTGGAGATGACTGTCGGTTTTAGCTCAAAATTGTTGCCATCAACAGTACGACGAGCGATGCTTGAGGCGATCCCATGGACTCCAGGGGTAATGAAATCTCCAAGTGTCCTTCTTTGGTCACCTTCTCCTCCTGCCATGTCTGTAAGCACTATCACCAACGCTACCAGAGCAATCAAACAGGAAAACAAAAAGAAAATGTAAAAGGCAACAAAATACTTAGTCACTTTCGTAACACTAACTTAATAGTTAACAGATTGAGTCCCTGGCAACGGCGCCAAAAATTTTGGCCACTCTCGGGTTGAAGTTTGATAGATAAAAAGATCGCTCCTCAGGGACCAATGTAATCTGTCAAGTTTTGCCCATCAAAATATGCTAAGTAAAATTCTAATTCAAGAGGGTTTAATTTAACGACTACAAATTCACTAATTTGAAATTAATTAAGGAAAGATGCCTAGGAATTCTTGCAGTTATGAAAGTTGATTGGATCAACATGATAAGCATGTGCTTTTCTCTAATTGGTTAATCTCGAGGAATTGCAATCTCTTCAAAAATTTAGTATATTATTTCGAAATCAACCAAATTTGCCTAAACTAAGCAAAAGTCGTTTTTTCAAACTAATTTGTGTTAATCCAAGTTGAATATCTTCGATTACTCTATAGTCCTCATAATAAGCAAATCTCTCTTGCAAGATGACGTTATGTCAGGTTTTATCAAGCAGTCTAACAATGAAATGTCACATTTCAGTTTTTCACTCAATTGTTTCATGTAAGCAAAATTTTGGCCAAAAATCCACTCCCAATATGATAATCACTTGATAGAACGAAATTAAACCAATCATGAAATAAGCACAGTTCTATAGATTAAAACATGATATAACTACACTTTCATAAACTAGTAAATCCCTAGACAAAATAAAACTATTCACACATGATAAAAGATTAAATAACTAACCAATGTTTTGGCGCAACCTGAGAGGAAGAGCTTGACTGAGATAGCCTTTCAACCAAAGGCGTCAAACCGCCTCTAAATTAAGCACACACTCTCAAGATTTCTTACTAAAACAATAATCAAACTAAGAATCTAAACTAAAAAGAACAAAATTTGAGAAAGAAGATGAACTATGCTATCGTTGCTTTTTCTCTATTGCTACTAAACGACGCCCTTTACAGAAAAATTTGGATGTTTTCAGCCACACAACCGAAGGAAAACAAAGATGCAACAGTTTGACCTCCCACCACGGTCCGTGGCAGGCACCATGGTCTGGCGGTGGTCTCCACTGGAACCAATTTTTTGCTCTTTCCTTGCTCCACAGGCGTAGCAGCACATGAGCGTTCATGGGGGAGCTTAAAATACATCCATTAAACGTCAAATGCCGGTTAAAAGGCCTAAAATTCTGCATAACACACCAAACAACCATACCAAAGCGTAAATCAAAAATAAGAGTATAGACTATGACATTAAGCACATAATTCTCCTAGAAATGTGGCAAAATAGCTCTAAAATGATGTATGCATTAAGCACTTATCATAAGGATATGAATTTGGTCTTGAATTAGGAAAGTGCCATTTCATGGTACAGGAGTAGGTATTTTTAGGCCATGTTATTTCAAACAGGGGCATTAAAGTCGACAAGGCAAAGGTAGAGGTAATTAAGAATTAACACCACCTTCTTCTATAAAAAGTGTCAGGAGTGTTCGTGGACATTATATTTTCTATCGACAGTTCCTAAAAGATTTTGTAAAAATTCCAAAACCTCTCACGCATTTGCTTGTCAAAGATATGCCTCTTGAATTTAATGAAAAGTGGCCAAGTGGATTTCGCAGGTTAAAGGAAGCTTTGATTTCTGCCTCAGTTATAGAAGCCCCATATTGGGAATTTCCCTTTGAGGTAATGTGCGATACTAGTGACAATGCAGTAGGAGCAATTTTGGGACAAAGGAAAGACAAAAAGCCTTATGCCATCTATTACGCAAGTTGAACTTTTGATGATGCTCAAATGCATTATGCCATAACTGAGAAGGAATTTCTAGCTGTCGTGTTCACCTTAGAGAAATTCTGACCATATTTGATAAATTCTAAAGTGATCATTTTGCTGATCATGATACATTGAAATATCTCTTGAAAAAATCCAACTCTAAGCCCTGTCTCATTCGTTGGATGCTTCTTCTTCGAGAATTTGATTTGGAAATTCAGGACAAACTCGATTATGAAAATGTGGTTACTGACCCCTTATCTCTCTTAGATCCCGAGCCCATGCCAACGGAGGAGCTTCCCATAGACGCTTCTTTCCCACATGACCACCTCTTTGCAATATCTCATAAAGAGATGCCATGGTATGCTAATTTGGCAAATTTTAAAGTATATGGAATTATGCCAATAGGGTTATCTTATCAACAATAGAAGAGATTCATTTCTAATGCGAAATATTATGTGTGGGAGGAGCCTCTCCAAACTATCTAGAGATAGAGCACATAGAAAGTGTTTACCTGAAGATGCGTTTCCTAGTGTCCTCCACCATTGACATGCCTTAACTTATGGTGGAATTTTTAGACTGGACAAGACTGTAGCTAAGGTGCTTCAAGCTAGTTTATTAGCCCACTCTCTTTAAAGATGTCAGAACCTTCATTATGGGTTGCGACAAATGTCAATGGACGGGGAACATTTCCAAGAGACGTGAGATGCCTCAAAGTGGGATCCTTGAGGTAGAACTTTTTGATGTTTAGGGAATTGACTTTATGGGACCAATTCCTTCTTCCCACAATAATCTTTATATCCATGTGGCGATTGATTACATTTCGAAATGGGTAGAAGCTATTGCATCTTCTACTAATGATTCAAAGGTGGTAAATAATTTTCTTAAAAAGAACATATTTACAAGGTTTGGCACACTAATAGCTCTCTTTAGTGATAATGGGACTCATTTCTGTAACAAGCTATTTGTGTCCCTCCTAGAGAAGCATGGTGTTTTTCATAGAGTTGTTACACCTTATCATCCACAAACTAGTGGTTAAGTGGAGTTATCTAACTGAGAGTTGAAAAACATTTTGGAGGAAACGATCGATGGATCCCGAAAAGATTGGTCTAAAAAGCTTGGCGATTCACTTTGGGCTTATCGGCCTTCT
Organism: Selenicereus undatus; assembly: GCA_017589665.1. Classification (NCBI taxonomy): domain Eukaryota; kingdom Viridiplantae; phylum Streptophyta; class Magnoliopsida; order Caryophyllales; family Cactaceae; genus Selenicereus; species Selenicereus undatus. The sequence continues at coordinate 76,643,978 of JACYFF010010365.1, read as the reverse complement.
TACAAAACACCTCTGGCTACTACTCCGTAGCACCTAGTTTTCAAAAAATCTAGTCATTTCTTACAAAATCTAGTCATTTCTTGGTTGAGTTAGAACACAAGGCATATTGGGTAATTAGAACTCTAAATTTCAACCTTAAGGCGGTTGGTAAGGAGAGGCTTCTACAGTTAAACGCATTAGATGAGTTACGTTTGGAAGCTTATGAAAGCTCATGAATTTATAACGGAAGGACCAAGCACTGGCATGACAGGTATATAATGAAGAAACAATTTGAAGTATGTGACCTCGTCTTGTTGTTCAACTCCAAGTTAAGGTTATTTCCATGTAAACTAAGATCCCGGTGGTTGGACCCATTTAAAGTCCCAGAAGTCTTCCCTCATTGAGCAGTGGAAGTCAGGAGCGAGTCAATTAGAACTTTAAGGTAAATTGGTAATGGCTTAAACCTTACTGTGTGGGGGAATCTATTAACAATATTGTCGTTTATCACCTATCTGAACTCCACCCTCCTTCTTCTTATCCACCCCCTCCTCCTCCTTTTTAGAGTCTTATGCTTGCATTGAAGACAATGCCTTATCCAAGCATGGGGGAGTTATTTTAGTTGTATATATGTGTGCTGTGGATGTGTGATAGTTATTGTTTTTAGGTCTAGTTTGCATTTTTTTTAGTCTGATCAAAAAAAGAAAAAAAGAGCCTATGAATCCTCCGATGATGAGTCTTCATATTAAGTGGCTTTCTTTTGCCTATTTTGACCCTTCTCATTAGGCCCATTTGTGAATAAAATGTTTCTTTTAGAGTTTTCAAACTATGCTTCATGTTTTGACCTTCACATTAGACATGAGTTATTGCTTAATGATTCTTGGCATGAGTATTTGGCCTACAAAATTCTAAAAGCTAGATGAGCCTTGCCCTATGAGATTTTGAGCTTAAATAGACTAATTGATCAACTTAGTCTCATATTTCTTTTTATGTGCAACTCTTCTTAGATTTCAAGTCTCCAGAGCTTTTTTTGAATCTTGTTCAGGACCACATTAAGCATGCAAATTCAGGCAACATGATTGAGACATTCTTTGACTTTATGAGCTACATTGACTAGATAGACACTTTATGTGAATAATTTACCCCTTGCTACCCCTTTGAGCCTTTACTGTTTTTTTTTTAATGAGCACCTATATTATTATCGTTGGCGAAACACATTTGCCTTACTATTTTAGCTAAGACTACAGAGTTTTCAAAGTTGACTGGGAGTAGTTTATGGATAATAACCTTATTGTGGTTTGGTTGGATATGATAAGGGATTCATCCTTTATTTTTTTTTCCCTTCAAAGTCAATTGGGTTATATTTTAATTTGTGAGTTGGAAGCGAAGTGTTAAAAATGCATAGTTTCCTGTGCCATTACCCTCCACGTAAAGAAACAAAAAGACAAAAAAAGACAAAAAAAGAAAGAAAAGAAAACAAAGCACACCAAAGGTGTGTTGGACAAAACATGTGTATATGTTGAAACAAAAAGAAAGAGAAACAAAAGAAAACGAAGAAAAATGATGCAATAAGATGATTTGGCATTTGTTTTATATTTGGCACTTTTTCTTGTAACATCACTTGGGTATGTTGTTGATATTATAAGGAGTATGTTTTTAGTTGGGAGATGATGGTTTGTGCTCTTAGTCTTTGGCTTTTAACTCCACAAAACCCAAAATATTTGTTCCCTGCTTACCTTTTTCAGCCATTAAAAGTCCTCGTGATTGTCGTTTGTGTTTTGCATTATAGTAGTGGTGAATTAGAGTCTTATGAAGCTTATGGTTGATTTAGTTCTGCTTGATGTGATTTGACAGAATTGCATTTTATTTTTAAACCCATGAGCGATGAGTGTCTCATCCCTAAAGTGAGGTTGTCTTGATTCTTCTAGGGTCTACTTCTTGTAATATGCCAATATAATTGTTTAAGTTGATTTGAGTAATTGATTTCATATTTTGATGTGATGGTTCTTATCTTTTTCGAAGATATCCTTCTCCTGTCTATTTGTAAATGTTTTTATCACTCTTGGGCTAAACTTCTTAGGTTGATTTGATTATTAATGCTACTACTGATATCTTCCTGAGGAGGTTATTCCTATCTTTAGCCTCAATTTCATGATTGCTTGGGGATAGGCAATGGTTTAAGCATCGGGGAATTTGATAAGTGCTTAAAGTGCACACTATTTTGAGGTCATTTTGTGCTATTTTTAGGGAGAATTATGTGCTTTATATTATAATGTATACTCCATTTTTTGGTTTTACACTCAGGTATAGTTCTTTTTTGTGTTTAGTAAGTTTTTAGATTATTTTACCCCAAAGTTGGTCATAATTGAGTGTAATTTAGTTCCCGACGAACACCCCTAAGTCACCATGCCTGTAGAAGGAAGAAAGAACAGAAGATCATCGAGATAGAGCCCCCTACGGATTGTCTATGGTGAAGGCCATGGTCCATATTGAAGGCATAATTGCTACCCTGTTCGTTTTCCTTAATCGTGTGGCTGAGATTAATTGTGCTTCTCTATATAAGCCATTTTCACAGCAGAAAGCACAGAATACAGTAAAGAAGAAAACTATTCTCTCTAGTTTTTCATTCCTTTTCCATTTTTTTCTAGGTTTAGTTTAGATTTTTAGTAGTTTTGAGTGTGTGTGTTCAAGAAGTGTTTGCTATTTTGGAGCCCTTGCAAAGTTAGGAAACCCTTAAAGGATCTCCAATTACGCTAAGTTGCCTTCAGTGAAAACTCTGTTTAGTTTTGTTGATTTCAATATGTGTGACTATTTTTCTTAATCTGGGGATTGTTAGCCAAGTATTGATGTTGGAATCTTTCATCTTTATTTTGTTGTTCTTATTCTTGATTGGGATTGGTTAAATTCTATCTTCTGTGTGTAATTGTTGTGATTAGATTTTACCCAAATTCATTCACTAATTCTAAATAGTTAAGGACTGAAAGCTGGAACTTTCTATTTGATTGACGAGTTAGGACTTGATTTAGCAATACTTGAAAGAGATATGCTTGTTAAGAGGACTTTTAGCGATCAAAGATCTTTAAGTTACGCTAAATAAGGGCATTTAAAAGAATGACTTGTTAGTTTAGGCAATTCAGTTTGTTTCAAAAGAAGATTGAATTCTGTCTGCGATTGCACCCCTTTCAATTGCCCATAATAGTTCATGTACATGATATATTGCATTGATCCGGATCCTTACAAGGTGAAACAATTCCCTAGATATTTTTAATTAATTAAATTCTCCAATTGGGTTATAGTGTCATTCAAACTCTTAATTGAAATTGCTTGCTTAGTACATTTAAAGAATAAAACTCAATATATTATAATTAGTCCTTGTGGGAACGATATTTTTACTGCACTACAACACCCGTGTGCTTGTGGCCATAGTAGTGGCCCTCTATCAATCCTCTAATGATCAACCCCCATCTTCAAATGAGGGATGCTCTTAGGGACGATATGGTTTTTGATGATGCACCTTTTCTTTTAGCCCCTTTGAGAGGGAATGATGAGAGTGAGAAACTAGTGCTTGAGGCTAGTTGTGGTCTTGAGCATTACATGATTGTGGTTTCCAAGGATATTTTTGTTGAGGAGTATTCACTTGAGGAGACTCCTTTGGAGGAGCCTTGTATTGAGGAGTGTGTTGAGGTCACACCTTCTTATATTGAGCTTATTGATGCAACCCTCATTAAGTTCCCTCCTATAAACATTCTAACTTCTGGTGTCTTACCCCCTTATATTCCATCATCTCACTCTTTTATAGGTCACTCAATGTCCATTTCCCTTAGTCCTAGACTTGTATCATTTGTTCCCCTAATTTAGATCGAACTCATGAGCTTGATGTGGCCATAAGGCTTGAGGATTGTGCAGAGGATTTAGGCTTTGTGCCTAGTTTATGGATTCATGCTTCCTGTAAGACTTCTATGCCCCTATCCTCTACATGGAGTGATTTTTGGCATGTGTGTAACTCCTACGATTGGACCCAGAGCTTTGATAAGAATAAGAGAGCTCTCACTTCTATTCTGGTGACATGCTTTTTTTAGAATATCCTCCTTTTTACTAATGTTTTTAAACTTTTTTAGGGAGTGTTCAAGTTTATTTGATAAGTTGCTATGAGCTTTGATAGGTTGATCCAAGTCGCAACTTGGTAATTTGACGGAGTGGTTGATGCTCCTTGAGGCTCTTATACCGCATCTTAGTAAGGCATAGTTTAGGTGCACTCAACACCGACCTTGTATGATCATTCTAACTCTTCTCTCTTCTTCTTTTTCTTTTCTTTATTTTTTTCATACATCGTTATAGATATGTATGATTGTGACTGTGTAGGTGATCAATTATGAGGTGAACTTTCAGATTTGTTGAGTCGAGATAACTATGATCACACATGTTTGATTTGTGTATTTTGTTGTATGTGTGTTTGTTTGTGGAGTGTTTTGTTTAGTGGGTATTTGTTGGTGTTGTTTGGTTTTTTGCTTGTTAGTGGTGTCATTCGTTTGTATGTACTTGTGAATTTGTGCTTTGTTTGTGGTTGGATTGCTTATTTGTTTGCTTTTTAGCATCTTAGTTCCCACAATGAGGATATTGTGGAGTTTTGGTGTGAAGGGTGATATGTCCATTTGTATATGTTTTTTCAAATGTTTCAAAAAATTCAAAAAGAATATTCTTTTTTTAGGGGAGGTTTGTGTGCTTTCTTAAGCAATTGTGATCCCATGTTGCTAGGTCATTGAATTATATGTAAATGGACTTTGCATGATGCGATGCTTAGTTCAAGATGAAGATTGGATTTTTCATAATAACCCCATCTTATATGTGTGATTTATGCCTACCCTGTTCACTTTATTGTCAATTTTTTGGGTCTTATTGTTAAGTTGACAGGTGAACTTCTTGTTTGTTGAAGATGCATTTCATACTCTTGAAAACTGCAAAAAAAAAAAACAAAAATAGGAAAAAAAGCTAAACAGTGAATAAAAACCTAGGCACCAATAGCCAAAGCCACTATCTTTATTTCATATCTTTAATTGGCTTGAATATGTGCTACTTTACATAATTACGCATCTATTTTGGCCAATGAAATAAGCGCTTTGTATATTCAAATAAAATTCATTTTTAGGGAAGACCCAAACATTTATTAGTCAAGTTGGTTTAGGGTGTGTGCATCATCATTCTTGCGAAAAGAAAGGAAAAATGAAAAAAAATGGAGCAAAGAAGGCAATTAGGCAACCAAACGAGGATCGTACCAATGTTAGCAACTTGATTTTTAAGCATTGATACACATTCACACATGCACCAAGGTGTAAATATCATTGCATATTGTGCATGGGATGAAAAGTATATATCGGAATTCATCTTGTGAATAGATCGTGTTTCGATTATTCATTTTATTTGTATACAATTTGATGACTTGCTTACTAGGGTGATATAATTGCTTTGCTTGTGAAAAGATTTTTTGGGGTAATTTCACTTGAAAACCCACATGAGACCTCACTCGTCCACTTGGGAAACTGATAGGTTTAAAGGGCTTCTTGCACATATTAAATACAACCGCGATTCTTATGAATATGAGTTAGGATTTTCTCTTTCTTATGTTTCATTTCTTTTCACTTAGTTTAGTTTGTTTTGCTCGAGGATGAGTAAAGTTTTGGTTTGGGCATATTTGTTTAGGGGCGATGCTAGTGAATTTTACACCTCATTCTACCTAGATATAGCTCAAATAATTGGTAAAATAGGTTATTTATTTGTGTTTTGTCGGTTTTGTATGTAACAAAGAAAATGGTGCAAATGGTGGATAATTCATGCAAAGCATGCCAAAAGATAAGCACGTCCCCCGGAAAACCATGGAGGGTAACCCGGGATAACAATGAAGTAATGTCGGGTCAATAAGCACAAAAATTGTGGGAGAAATAAGGAAGAAGAACACTGCAGAAATTTGGCATGGGTTGCCACTGTCCACCAGCATGGCAGTGCCAGGCGGCACGGGGTGCCCATGGAAAATCTTATTTTTGATATATTTTACATGCAAAATTCCAAAAACTTGGCATAGGGTACCCGTGCCATGTGGCACGACCCTGCCACACGTTTTTCTACCTTGCTTCTATTGTTGGCTTCCAAAGGTTTGGCATAGTTTGCCCGTGACACTTGGCATGACCGTGCCATACCTGCTGCGTCAGGATCAATTTAAATCCCACTCCCCCCATTTGTTTAATTATCTTATATTTAGGTTCTCGGAATAGGGTTTAACTAGGGTTTAGGAGAGATTAGTGTACATTTTAGTTTCATTTTGTAGCCACATTTAAAGAGTAATGAAGTTCTGATGCAATTATCTTTCTTTCTCTCCCTTTAATCTTCATTTTTATTCAAGTTCTTACTTTGTTAAGTTTGATCTATAGTTTAATGCCCAAATTTTACATGCTTTTGTTTATTGATGGAGTCCAATTAGTGCCTCCCTTTCCCAATCATCCTTCCATTGTCTTATCTGTTCTTAATCTATCATTCTCTTTCTTAAAGAATGCAACTTTCAAACTCTTTCTCTCTTCTCCATCTTAGGGTTTGAAAACCCACTTTTACAAGTTGATGTTTTGGCTCTCAATTGGTTGGACTAGGAGTAGTTTAGTCAGATTAGTGAGAATAAGTGGAGAATCAGCCTCCAATCATCACCCACTTGTCCTAAAATTGGAGGCCAGCCTCTGTTGTTGGGTTTTTAATGTTTTGATGTACTTCCCCTTTCTCTCTTCTTTTAGTTAGTAAATTTCATGTTTTCTTACTTAATTAGGTGTTTTGCTAATTATTGTTAGTTAATATGATATATTTTTATTGATTTTGTTTGTTTATTTTGTTAATTATGCTTTGTTTTAGTTTGTTTTAATTAATCTTGTTTAGATTAGGATTAATAAGTAATTAGTTAATTAATCACGCTTTGTGACATTTATGGCTTTGGCTAGGCTAGAGTTATGGGAAGCCAACTGAAAGAGACGTTCTAGTTAATAAGAGTGAACCACAAGACGATAGGTTAATGTTACAGAGGGCGTCAGAAGAATCATATTGGGCTGATTATATTCCACTACAGTTTGATCAAAAATTAGAATATAGTTAGATGAGATATCACTTAATGTGTTCAGTCAATGAACTACTAAACAACTTCTAAGAAAATCAATTCAATCAAATGGTTGTGTTATTAAACTCCCTAACATTCATTACTACAGTTAATAATATTTACTTATATATGGAAGACAAACAATTAGAATATGGTAACCAAAATAATTCACTATCGGATCTTTAAATTTTTTTGAGTGGCATTTTTTTTTGTATTTTTTTTAGAAAAATTCTATCCATCATCCTACATTTATGTTGCAACTATAGTTGTATTATAGATAGAGTATATAGTAAGTCTTGTTTGTGACCGTCCCGTGATAGTGTATAATGTGAGATGTCTCACACACTTATTAACCACCACATAAATTGAAAAGAAAAATGTCTATCATGTAGGCGGTCTCACAATAAATTTTCATAAGATCGTCTCATACAAGAATTTTAGTAGAGTATAAAATACGTACTTTACTCATCTAAGTTCTACATTGTCAATGGAAAATGTACATTTTAAGAAAAATTATATACCAACCAATAGGTATTTATTGTGGTAGAAATGATGGGAATTTATTACTTAGCAGTGTATTTAATACCCATTTTCAAAGATAATTTGCGATAACATAACTTGATTCGGAAGAGAAAAATGAGATATATGATGCGAGTACCTTGTTTGATGTTTTAAATACAATTACAAAATAGATAGGAAGAGAAAACAAGAAAATGAAGGTTGTTAAGCACATATTGAAAAAAAAATTATTTTTGACATCTTTAAGAGAAATAGAGGTAAAGAGAGTAATAGAGATGAGAAAAGATTAATCTTTCCCATAAACAAGTGAATTTTCACTATATTTAGTTCTGATATTTATAATTACATATATCTTATAATAATTATACAAATCGTCGGATCATGACTCATTTGGTATTTCTCCTTCATTGCTTTCATATTCTCTATTTACATTCCTATGATGCTATAGTTCATGCGTCTTTTTACATAGGGCAACTGTTGATACTCCTATACAGAGCCTAAACATTAGTGTTATTGGGAAGGGAGAGTGTGTCATGTATATCGAGGTTCTATTTGCCCCAAAATTAGAATGCCCTGAACTTCTATTTCCTCTTGCTTTCATTGGGGTAAGTACGTTGCTTACGTATTCATTATGGGCTAAGCTGTGAAACTCCTAACTATTCTTCCTTGCTAGTATTATCGACAACAATATGGGACCTGAGTGTGCCATTTACATTTAGTGTGCCATTTACATTGAGTGAGGGGGTCATTTGCAATCTTTTTCACTTGCGGGCAACCTCCATAGATGAGGTGATTTATTCCCATTTAAAATCTAAGTTGATTTTGTACATATTACGCCCCTATGTTAATTATTCTTCTTTTATGAAAAGGGTTTTGAACATAATGTTAGTCCCTAGAGTCCTCGTACGACTCTTTCTAGAAGGCGTTCTTCTTGGAGAGCACAAGATATACCTGAATCTTCTCTTGCAACAGAGAGGGGCCCGCATGCGAACTCTACATTGGAGGTGGAGCCACTCCATGTTACAACCCCGAAGATCCTTATGTCATCTGCTTTTTAAGGGAACCATACTCACCCTGTATGTTGTATGGTGATCTATCTTATATAGTGGTGCTTGATAATCCTTGTAAGAATCCACCTCCCCGGGGTGCGACCCCCCACCCTTTTGCTAGGGTGTTTTATTTTGATTATTTTTTTTTCCTAGAAAAGAGAGCTAACTACTATCACCCCCTTTTTCCCAAAAAAAAAAAGAACCAGAAATAATTGATTGAGCCAAGAAGCTTGTTCCTAATAATAACCCAGGAACCAACCAGTTCCTTGACTAAAATTAGGTCCAGTTTTTTCTGGTTCTGATCCAAGACATTGATGACTGTCTGATCCATAAACTAGGTTTCCTACTTGGTCCAGGGACCAGCCAGTTCCTGGGTTAGATTAGGACCCTTTTTCGTAGTCTAGACAGTCTTACTATTTAAGATCAGTACCACTCTATCAAGTCTAGAAATCAAAAAAAAGTGTTAAAAAAAGAAAGAATTCAAATAATTATGAATATACAATTTAATAGAGTCACCAGTGAGCTCTGCAGAAAGCTTATGAACCAAGTCTCTTTCTAAAGTGAATCGTACCGATGGGGATAACCAAAGGGATGCCAAAGGGATGAATTGATTCAACTTCAAATGTTTTCGAAAAGCCCCCATAGAATCTCTAGTGTGAGGACTCATCTTGATTCTTTAGTCTCAAACCGAGAATCTAGATTCGGGGTTGAACGTACAATGATGCGATGGTGTGCAGCTCATTACCCCCCGTCATCGTTGCACCCCTCTACTATTCAATATGGAAAATCTAAAACTTTGGTTATGCTAACATACAATCACAAAAACATTAGTAGTATTTCATATAAAATAATGTGGAAAGGTACAATTTTTAATGCAACACAAAGATAGGTAAAATAAATAAAATCTTTATTGACTTGTAAGAACATAATAAGCATAAAAAGATTAAATAGGAAGAGAATGAGGAAATTTTTGCCCTTAGGTCAACCCACCTGAATACCTGGGGATCCCAACGGAGTGATCATGGTGCTTATCTTAGATGAGAGACTCGGGACTATAATTGAATAATAATAATCTTCTCATGATCTCTTAACTGATCTCTCAACAACTCTAATCTCATAAATTGGCTGGGTTCTCACTGATTGATTGATTGCACACTCCCTACTTTTTTTTCTCTTTTTTTCCTCTTTTTTCTCTCTTTTTTCTCTTTTTCTCCCTCTTACTTTCTCTTTGAGGCACCACATTTGTAGGTTATAATTATACGGACCCTGCCTAGAAAAAGAATACTGACTCGTAATCATATTAGGCTTAGTGACTTTTCTAATGTTATCAGGAATCCGCCTTTAACTAGACGCGTCTACAAAACTAGCACTAGTAACCGAGATGAGCTTGAACTCAAGAAGAAAAGGAGCAAAGAAAAACGGAAAAGTGGCTAGGTTCCAACCACAGTAAATCGACTGGCTTCTAGGCCCAACAAGCATTGCTGGCTTGAGCCACCTCTCCTCTAATTGGGCTCTCACTATTTGTTTTTTTTACCATTTTATCTTGATTAATCACCTCATTGATCCTCCGAGTTCACGACTTGGTTAATTTTATCATCATTGGGTAACTAAAATTTGAATGCCATTTTTAGGTCTCTATAGTTTTTAGCCCCTACTTTGATCGAGCCTAAGTAAGGTGAACGTCAAAGTAAGTGCTTAAAATTTTGCCATGATTTGGATGTCTTGAAGTTTCGCCACCTATCCATCCTTGTTGAAGTGGCTCAAACTTGACTAGTGTTGGATTTGAAGGTCTAATGCCATGCTTTCTTTCATTTTGAAGTAGATAACTTTATCGTTTCAAGGTATTAGCGAACCTTTGCTGCTGGTCTAGCGAGACTGATTGACTCTTCCCCCTTATTGCTGGAGTAGCAGACCTTTGCTACTGATCTAGCGATCTGTCGTCCAATTCTTTAATCATCGTCTGATTAATGCACTGATAATACTTCGATCATCGTTTGGTTTACGTCCTGATAATCCTTTAAAATCCTTTGATTATCATCTGATTTACGAACTGATAATCTTTTGATCATCATGTGATTTACGTATCGATAATTCTTCAGCTATCATGTGATTTACGCATTGATAATTATTTAATCATTGCCTGATTTATGCACTAATAATCCTTTAAAATCCTTTGGTTATCATCTAATTTACGAACTGATAATCTTTTGATCATCATGTGATTTACGCATCGATAATTCTTCAGCTATCATGTGATTTACGCATTGATAATTATTTAATCATTGCCTGATTTATGCACTAATAATCCTTTAAAATCCTTCGATTATAGTCTACTTTACAAATAGATAATCCTTTGATTATCGTGCGATTTACATATTGATAATCCTTTGGCTACCTCTTCTATCATTGTCCGATTTACGCACTAATAATTCTTTGATCATCGTGCGATTTACATAGAGAAAATCCTTTGGCTATTTCTTCACTCATCGTCCGGTTTACACATTGATGATCCTTTGATCATCGTGCGATATATGTGCTAATGATTTATCAGTTTGATGATCTCATCGCCACTGTTTTAATCTATGCTTATGGCCCCAATTAGCTTAGGGAGTCGACTGACAATCACAGGTGCCCACCACTTCTTCTTTTTCTTTGTTTCTATTTTGACTAGTCTGTGCATGTGTGTCTCCCTCTTTAGGGAATTGGTTGGCTTTCTTAGCTATGTCCTTCGTTCCTTTCTTTGCAACATTCTTGTCTAAAGTTTGCATGGATGGTGATGGGTGCGCCGACCACTAGTATAACTACTTTTGGTTTTTTTTTTTTCATTGCTTCTAGCTCCTTGGATGCTGTGAACATTGTATTGTTCCATTTGATAGAGATTTTGGTGGGTTCCCTAGGTATGGCCCTTTTACTTTTTTTTTTGCTTGCTTGCTCTTACTTTTTAATTCCTTGGATGCTTTTTGTTTAAGAAGGCACCTGTTGGTAGAACCCGACTGTTATGCACCTCCCTCGGTTGGCTTCTTTTTCTATAAATAGCTTCCTCTCCTTTGCATATTCATATCATCCTTTTCCTAGTTGCGACTTAAAAGAAAATCATAAGCATAAGAAGAGCTCATCCTCCTCGTAGGAAAGTAAGGCTTCTACAAGTTTCTTTCATCAAAAGAGAATGGAGGTCTATCGATGTCTAGGTTGGGCATAACCTTTTGCTAGATGTTAGGCGCCATGCATCTAGACATGTACCTATAAATGTAGTAGGAGTTTATTCTACATATTACTTGTTTTCTTACTACTTGCCTTTTAAATTTCCATTAGGCGTGGACATGAAATATGTTCTCTTCTTTCTTTTGCAAGATGATAGAATTAGGGGTGTTGGTGCCCCTAGAAATTTCATGCTGGAACCTGGTGCACAGAGGGCTCAAATTCAAGCTGTTGTAGAAAATGCGGGCATTGGCGATTCCCACTATGCAATACATGGGGTGGTAGACTTAACTGATCGCTTTAACACTGATGGGGTTGTTGAGTAATTTTGGGATACCACTAACATGTTTTGCCTCCCTTTTGATGAGATGACTATCACTCCTTTTGATTCCGCTTTGCTAACGGGTCTCGGTTTCATAGGAGAGCCGTTAGTCTATCAGGAGGATTTTCATGTTCATCGTGATCAAATCCTTCATCTCTTTTGGCCAATCATGGATCTATTCCTCCTCGAGATCACTTCCCCTACAATATCGTGGAGGACTTAATGAATGATGATGAGTAGTAGGCCCAACACTGCTTGGATAAACAATCCCAATTAATTCTTACTTTCCTTCTCGGTACGACTATCTTTGTTGACCTCGGCAATCGATGCCACTTCCACTACTTAGTCAACTTAGTTGACTTAGACAGGGTAAGGTATTTGAATTGGGGAGTTCCCACATATTCCACCTTAGTGTGTGGAATGTGCCAAGTAGTCACATAGGTTAAGCGCACTCATGGGGAGCAACATATAAGTACATTCCTTGGGAGTATATGGAGAGTTATTAGGTTGGATTCCTTCTCCTTCTCTTTTTTCAGCTATATTGGTCACATCTAACTTTCTCTGTTTTGTGGAGCTATAGTTTTATGAGTATTTCCTAGCTCATTCACTTTGATCTTGAGCGCTTGCAAATTTTTTTAGACATGGATTTGCGGACTAAGGAAAACGAAATTAGGAAGGTCGTTTGAGTCAGGAGATCTTTAGTGTTCCCGTGCAGGTATTAATGCTTTACGAATGGTAAATTCCTTTTTATTTTGTGAATTGATTTAGCGAAGGAGATTTCCTTCTACTAAATTTTCTCTGCTTTGTAGGTCAACTTTCACCCATAGAGAAACAGTGTTGTTTGTCCTGAAGTTGAAGTTGCTCAGGTTTATACTCAATGTTGCAGAAGGACCATTCGACTTTGTCTGGTATTTGGATGAGCAAGTTGCTCCCAATTTGGTAGTCAATGTCCCTAGTTCGTTCCTCTAGACCCTTCTCAGTCTATGTTCTATAGGAGGACACTTTCCCTTGAGGACACGGTAGAAATGAACGAGGGCATTTGTTTCATCGACTATGTAGACCATTAAGGGGACTATGGGGCTTATCTCGGACGTCTCATGACCCACTTGGTATGTGTGCTTTATGCTTTTTGCATTCATCTTATTATTGACATCTAAAATCCTTAATTTATGGGTAACGGCTGCTGCAGCTCCCATCTCGAGCCTAAATATCAAGGTGTCAAGAGAAGGAAGAGAGGCTACATATGTGGAGATTTCATTAGTCCCTGGATCATAATGCTCGAAACTCTTATTTCCTTCTATCTTTACTAGGGTAAGTATGCTCCTTACCATATTTTTAAGTTAGTCGACAACCCTTCTAACTCCTCTGGCTCTCTTTTTTAGTACAATTGATACCAATTGATGCTGATAGTAAGCCACATCCATTCCTTACAAAGGGCATTTGTCAACGTTTCCTCCATTCACTATGCCTAGGCTGATAAGGTGACATTTCACCTCGAAGTGAGGTTGTATTTCATCTTCCCTGGTTAATTCTTCTTCATCAATTCTTCATCTATGTCGTTAGGTCATGAAGAATATGTTCGACCATACAGATCCCGTGCTTCTCAATCTAGAAGGTGTTCTTCTGTAGAGCTCAAGATGTTCCTGAGCCTTCTCGTGCTAGAGGTGGGAGCCCTCATCCGGAGTTGCCGTTAAAGGGGGAGTCGCTTTAGACTTACAATCCTACGGATCCTTATGCCTTGTTTACTTCACTAGGGGAACCTTATGTGCCTTGCATTTCCTATGGTGATTCCTCTTCTGGGGTGATGCATGATGATCATCGTCACCACTCTTAGGCTCCTGGAGGTAATTTGTACTGATGTGGCTAACATGCTTTGTTTGATTCTGGATTTGCTTCGGGCTGTGCGGACTACCTCTTTGGTAGAAGTAATAATGGGTTCTTAGATAATCAGTAGGGGAGTTTGTTGGGTCTATGTATGATGCTTTTTGACCATGACCCTGAAATTTCATTTCACTTTTCATGCAATGCTAATGCAAGAAAATTTTATCCATGTTCGTACTGACTCTAATTCACATTAGCCCCACTCCCCCTAAAAGTAAAAATATGAAAAAAAGAAAGGAAACAATAAGTAATTAGAGGGCATTGTGGTCCAGAGTAACAATCCAAGATGTTGAATAATAACCATTTTACAAGCAACTCAAATTTACAAGCTAAGGCTGAAATAAATGAAGCAGAAAGAATAGGAAACTACAGTGGCCCAGTAAGGGCCCAGGGTGTCAGCCGATAACCTTAATTGGACATGCTGCTGAATTTGCTTAATCGTTTTGCCAAGCACAAGTTAGACTCAATATCCCCTCGCATAGTCGAGAAGCCAATCAGCACCAGCGCCTATTTAGAATTGGAAAAAGCTAATGCTACTATAAGTTAAGAGCTCCTACGCTCCAAATTTTCATAATCATAAATTCAGAGTAAGGTTTTCAGAAAAAATAGCAGCCTTAAAAGAGTTGAATTCTTGGCTCCTCTCCCTTGATTCTGCCGAAAAATATTACCTTAAGAGCTCCCATCTAGGTAGTCTTCTTAGCTTACATAAGCTAAAATCTCCTGGGACCTCTTTAGAGCTGTTGCAACCTTCTAGGATCCCAACTTCCATGTTTTCACTTCGAAAATCATAAACTTTGCTCATTAGTAGAGGAATTTAGTGTTATCCTTGGCTTTCCTCTTTATTGTCCTCTTGCATTATTGACCACCTTTAGTGACCTTTTTGCTCTCTATGATTATTCCCCGGGTTTAGATGATAGGAGTGTGACCACCATATTATTCGGGAATAAAGTAGACTTTGTCACCCTAATTTCTTATCTACAGAAGAACGGTTGGGCTACCAATAATGCTTTTGGGGGTAAGGCTAGTATCCTATGTCCTCTTTGTGCTTCCTTATGCTTAGGTTGAAGTTTAAATAGGGGTCCTATAACTTTACTGAGTGTTGTCGAGGGGATGTATAGTGGCCGAACTACTATGTCCTTCATTGTTGCTAAGACTATCTTATGTCTAGACCAACTCCATCATCATCCACATTAGTTTTTCTCAGGCAGCGCACACTACTGTAAGTAGCCTCTATGGCCTGCAAACTAGCTGATTTTTTAGTATCACTTTTTGCTTTTCTTCTCCTTTTTTCCCTTTTTTAGTGATACCCGCTGATATTTGTACCCTACTGATTTTTTTGTTGGCATACAGATATGGCTGCTGGAGCTTCTAAGGTCAATAAAGATCCATAGGAATGTGGATACATGTCTTGCCTTGTAATTTTACCAAACAAGGAGACTATACAAGGATCAGTCTAAGGCTAGATGGATCAGCTTCCAGGAGAAAGATCTTCCCTTCCACTAGGTGGTTCATTGGTGCCGCATACGGTTGCTTGTGTCTAATAAGAAGACATTTGCCTACGTTCAGCTTCTTAGCTTGTTTAAGGGACCCTATTACTTTCTGACTTGACTAACGAGGCAATGTTGTCATAGACAGTGCATCCCTATAATGAACTGCCATGTCTCTAAAGTTTGCAACAATGAAACTGTCCTATCAAGTGGTGGAAGAATTGTTGGCTTAACCTTCTCATTGTTACAGTGTCATCTATCCCACACCTTCCACATGTCTTTGATCAGTATCTAGAGTAGGTGGCCAAACGTGATGCAGAGGCGAGGAAGGCAATTTGTGCTAACCTAATCTTTATCAAGAGTATGAAAGAAAATGGCTCGTGTCAAATGGAAAGAAAATAGCAAAGGATCCTAGCCCCCGGAAGACATCCCCACCCTGGTTGTTAAGAAATTAAAGAAGGAATAGGAGTTTAAACCTTTGCCTATGTTTTGCTAATAAAGTTTAGTGCTTTTCCATAGTTGAATGCTATTAGGACTTTTTATTTCGAGTTGTACGCTCTCAGAATTTTGCATAGTAATAAAAGTGTTGATTTTTTTCTCTAATTACCATAAAACCCCTTAATTCATACCTTTTATGTCTGGACCCACTTTTCTGTGTACAAACAATTTTTTGGATTTGGTTAGGCTAGGCCAGGTAAGGCTTCCTACATATACAGAATCAGGCCTCCGTAGTTCATTACACTTCTTTGTTTTTTTTTCCAGGCCTTGGATGGGCCTTGTGAACTTATTTTGAGTTCAGCTAATCTCTGTTGTGGACTTTCAAGCATAGTAGTTCTTTAATTGATCGAGATGAGTATCTGGGCATATTCCTCTTTATTGATATCCATAAGTTTTACAGCTCCCTATGGTAGTCTAGTCATTATGATGTGTCACCCCAACTAGTTGGACCTAAATTTTTCTCTTGAGTCACGTATCAGTGAACTTGTTTCCTTCAACACCCAATCACCCTCTTATAAATCTCTTGGTTTAACTTTCTTATTAAAAGCTCTTGAGATTTTGGTTTGATAGTTCTGGATGTTATTTAATGCTCTTAACCTTTTCTCATCTACCATTACCAATACTTCATACTGAACTTTCACCTATTCTAACTCTTGAATTTGGCTTTCAGCGACCACCCAAAGTGAAGGTATTACTATTCCTATTGGCATCGCTGCTTCCATTCCATACATAAGGGATATGGTGTGTTACATGTAGAGGTCTGGACTGATGTCCTATACACTTCAAAGGGAAAATGGGAGTTTATCATGCCAATCTTTATAATTCTTAGCCATTTGTTCAATTATCCTCTTGATGTTTTTGTTGGCATCTTCAATTGCTCAATTTGTCTGAAGGAAGTATAGTGACGACTTATGATGTTGAATTCTATACTTTTCTAGAGTTGTTACTTCCTTTTCGAAGTGGCTCCCTTGATCAATTATCATATCGATGCCCCAGACAGGGAAAGCCCATGGAGAGGTTAGCGTCGAGACGAAGGAGGGAGGTTGACATTGTAAGTTAGCGTAAACCTGGCACTTATAACACCTACTTGGGTATGCATAGCAATCCCCCTCCATTGTGGACTAGTAATACCCCAACCTTTGAGCGTTTTTTGCTACCATTCTCCCATTCATGTGGGGTCCACGTTCCCTACCATGAACTTCCTTCATGATCTCACGAGCCTCATCCTGTGTTACATAGAGCAACTTTATGCCAATGTGTGTTTTCTTGTACAACCTCCCTTTATCCTCAAAGTATTGTGAGGCCAACAACCTTAACGCTCACTGGGCTTTTAGGGAAGATCCTTGAGGATATTCCTTCTTAGTTAGGTATTGGTAAATGTCATAGTACCCAGCAGTGAAGTCGACATTGTACACTTCGGTGGTGTAGAAATGTGTCAGTCTGCTCATCCTTTCCACTATTATCAACATTGAATGGTCACCCCTAGGGATGTTAATCACCGAGGCCAATTTTGCCAAGGCATCTGCAAATTGGCTGTCTTATGGTGGGACAAAAGTGTATGTAATATGGATGAAATGCTTGGAGAGATCTATAAAGTAAGCTTAGTAAGGTGCCAAGGGTTCACTTCTTACCTTCCAATGCCGGGATATTTGATTAATTATTAAATTGAAGTCTCTTTTTGCCCATAGCTTCTTCAGACCTATCTCTATGGCAACTTGTAACTCAATGATGCAAGCCTTATATTCCGCCATATTGTTCGTAACCTTGAACTCTAGTTTCACTGAAATAAGAATATGTGCTCCTTCTGGTGATAACAAGAGGATGCCTACCCTTAATCTTTTCTTATTTGAAGCCCTATAAAAGTACATCATCCATAGATCTTCTTCCACTTGGAGGATTTCTTCATCGGGCAAGTCAAAATGTTCTTCCCGTCGGTCTTCTATTAGTAAATCTTCCAATACATTATAAACAACCCTTCCCTTAATGGACTTTTAGGGTATGTAATGTAGCTCAAACTCTAACAATATTACAGTCCACCTAACCACCTTGCAGCTTATTACAGGTTGTTGCAGCAAATATCCTATGGCATCTATTTGAGCTACAATATATACCATATGGGTTAGCATGTAGTGCCTGAGCTTCTTGGTTGCCCACACTAATTCTGGGGTGGTTTTTTTCCAAGGCTATGTAGCAGATCTTATGTTCGAGGAAGTTTTTACTTATGTAATAAATGACCCTTGCTTCTCTCTTTATGTTCTGGGCTAGCATGATCCCCATGGCAATGCCTGGTTGCAAGGGTAGCAGAATTGGTGGATTAGATAGATTCTCTTTGATTTTATCAAACTGCCATTAAGTGTTTGTTCCTTTCTTCAATTTCTTAAAGACTGGCTCACATTCTATTATCAGCTTTGATATGAAGTGACTAATATATTGCAGACGTCCATAAATCATCGTCATTCCTCCTCTGTCTTAGGTAGCTACATTTCTTGTATTGCGTTAATTTTTGAAGGATCAACCTCAATTCCTTTAAGAATGATGAATTATCCAAGCAGATTGACCGAGGTGACTCCAAATACACATTTCTATGGATTTCATTGCATGTTATATTTCCTAAGTCTAGTGAAGAACTTCTGAGGAGCTTGAACGTGACCATCCATCTACTTGGATTTAATGATCATGTCATCCACATATACTTATGCCTTCTTATGCATTAGGTCGTGCAACAAGGCAGTAGCTATCCCTTGATAGGTGGCTCCAGTGTTTTTTAATCCAAACGTCACCATAGTGTAACAATAGGTTACCTACCAGGTGATGGAAGTAGTTTTTCCCATATCTTCTACCACCACCTTGACCCGATTGCAACACGCATATCCATTCATGAAAGAAAGGAGAGTGGCACCTGCCGTGCTATCAGCCAAAACATCTATGTGTGGCAGTGGGAAATCATCTTTTGGGCTTGCCTTGTTAAGGCCCCTGAAATCTACACACATTCTTACTCTCTCGTCTAGCTGTGGGTAGTGTGTAACCTTAATGAATCTTACATCTAATTACTTATGCACCTCTTCCTTTATTCTCAAGGCCCATTCCTGCTTCATCCTTCAAAGTTTCTAGTTTATCTATTTTGCATCTGGATAGAGAGGAATTTGGTGCTCTGCAATGTCCTGAACAGTGCCTAGCATGTCTTTGTACGACCATGTCTTTGTAGGACCATGCAAAGACATGCATAAATTCTTTTAAGAGTGTAATAACTTTTCTTACTCTCGGGGGTTAATGATTTTCCTATTTTGAGTTCTTGGGGTTCCTTAGGTGTCCCTAAACTGATTAGTGTTGTGTCCTCAACTATGGAAGTTCAATTTTCATGATCTTTAATTGCTTTAACTAATTCTTTTAGGGTTTCTTCTTCATTTTCATTATAATAGGCAAAGTAGTCAGAAGGAAAGGAATTAGATCAGTAGCAAATAGAAGACTTCGTTTGACTGGAATTTGAAACAGATACATCTGATCCAACACTTAAAGGCATAGAAGCTAAAGGCTAACTCTTAGACCTTATCTTTGACTCACTTAAACTACCCCCTATAACCACAGTAAACACTTTTCCTTCCTATTCGGTTGTCTAAGATAATTGCTTGTAGCCCTTGGGTTGAAGTTGGGCGATGAAGTTAGCAGGATCGAATCTACTATTAGACATGGCGACGGAGAGAACAACAACATGGTCTTTATTCTTCTTGTAGCCTTGACCGAACATCCCAAAGATCTTACTTTTAGCTAGATCCACCCAGTCTTTTGCGTACTGTTCTTTTTTCTCAACAATAAACACTTCTTGTTCTAGCAGGTGGCAATTGTTAAATATTTCCAGCCCCAGTACTAAGAGTCGCTTTTCTTTTATACTGCAATGTCCAAGAAAGTTATAGAAGGCGAAGTTATCTCCTCTAGGCAGGAACTATCTATTGAGAGTGAAAGGATAAGGCCCAACAGTGTAGTTCTTTGAGTACCCGCTCCTAGCAGCAATTTTTCAGGCCTATCCTTATTGTTTGGCCTTAAGTGTCTCTTTGGGCATTGGGTGGTATCCTAATCTGAACTCATAGTCTTCCGTCTGTGTCAAGGGGAAAGTAGTCCAATCCTCTACTCTCCGTCCTATAACTATTCCTAGAAAGTAGCCCACTTCTTTACGATGGCATTGACATTCAGATTAGAATAAGGACCAAAGTCAAAAGGACCTTTGTCTTTTTCTAATGCCGCCACTATTTCAAATTTGTGAAGTTCTTCGTCATCATGATCATGCTCTATTTCTAGTATTGAGCCCTTACTTGTGATCGTAGCACTCTGTCACCTTCAGTAGTCACTACTTTACCTTTTATTAACACTTCACTTTCTGATGTAAAATGGAGGGCGGCGCCTGATGGTCATGAAGCTATGGTCTTCCCAAAAGTAGTTTGAAGGTAGCTGTTATATGGAGCACTTGAAACTCTGTATTCCTCTTGATATGAATGATATTAGTAGGAAGGTGAATAATACCTAACACCAATCTCTTTGCATTGTCTTATGCCCTTAAGTGAGCTGATGGTGTCTAGAGCTATTCTTCTTTAACCCCTAACCTTTTGGCTATCCTCTAAGGATAGACATTCAACATTGCGCCATTGTCAACCAAAGTTAAAGGTACATGCTTTTGAAGGCTGTGTGCAGAGAGGTTGAGGACATTGTTGTGTGTCCTACATCCTGGCAAGAGATCTTTATTGCTAAAGGTTATAGTGCCTTTGTCAGTCATAATTGATGTTACTATCTCTTCCAATGTAGCTTCAGGAAATATCTCAATTTTATTCAGTGCCTCTATTAGGAGTTGTCCATGCTTCTGAGAGGCCACCATGAGATGGCGTGTACTTACATGTACTTTAATTTTCCTCAACTGCTTCATCATTAGATCATCTTCTTCGGGTAATGTTGCTTTCTCTTTCCTGGGGGCCTGTTGTGGGACCTCATTAGCCTGGTGTCTCCCAGATCTTGTAAGGTACTGGCCTGTCGCCTGGTCCTCCTCTACCTAGAAGTCCTCTTCTTCATCATCCTCCCAAATTCGTCAATGCTTGTTTTGATGAGCAGGTTATAAACGTCATCTTCATCACTTTCAAAAAGGCTAAAGACTTCCATGTTGGTTCAGGCGTGTTTACACTTGGTTTTGGGCTACTAATGTCTTGTATGAACATGGACGGGTCACATTCTTTCTCTTGATCGTCAACAATGAAAATCTTTTCATGATTCCCGAGTAGATTCCTATCATTGTTGGGCTTTTTAGTTGCTTTAGGCAATGAAGTTGTCCACATTTAAACATCTTCTCCAACCTATTTTTGAACGTCTAACAATCTTTAATATCGTGCCCTTGTGACCGATGGTATCTACAATACTTGCTCGGATCAAAGTATTAGACTCCTTGAGGCATTCAGTCTCTGGCTCAATTTCGGGAAGATTGATCTACTTTTAGGTAGGAGCCGTCCAGAGCTTAGGTGTAGGTAGTCCTTATAGGGGTATACTCGGGAATCCAGTTTACTGCATGCACCTCCTTAGACCTACTAGCCTTTTTATCCATGTTTTGGTGACTATTTCTCCAGTTATTTCATGTCTTAGCTGGTATCTCCTTAGACAGTTGTTTCTCTACTAGCTTGTCGACATTTCTTAATGATGTAAAACTCTTAAACATTGTGAATGGCATATGTTGATAGTATGAAGGCTAAAGGCTTCTGATGAGCAACCTTACATGATACATCTCATAGGGTGACCTACCATATGGGCAGCCTTTGCCCTTTATCTGTATAACTAGTCAGTAAACCCTTCCTTGTCTTCTTACTTAAGTAACTTTAGACTCCTGAGTGATTGGGAAATCGGTTGTAAAGATATTGGTTTAGGGACTCTTTAGACATATCATCCTAACCTGTGACCTTTTGTGGGGCAATAGTGTTATACCACCTCATGACTTCCTTGTTGAAAATCCAAGGGAATATGAGTGAAAGATATCCTTATTTATTCCGTTTACAGTCATAACGGTAATGAAAATTTTCACGTGGTAGTGTGGATTTTCAGTCCCATGAAACTTGATATCAAGCATGGTGAATTTTGGTAGTAGCTTCCCTCTAGGGATTGAAGTGAATCTCGTAAAATCATTAAAAAATTTATTAAACACTGAAGATTACTTAAGCAACTACTGTATGCAATTTATGCGGGGATCAACTTGGGGAGTGTTCTTCGCCGATTCTTTTCCCTTTTCACCCTCCAATTCTCCCTTTTCTTTGTCATTCTCCTCTTAGTGTAGAGGAGTTTGTTCTTTATTCTGCATTCAGTTTCCCTGTTGAGGTTC
Source organism: Selenicereus undatus (assembly GCA_017589665.1). Taxonomy (NCBI): domain Eukaryota; kingdom Viridiplantae; phylum Streptophyta; class Magnoliopsida; order Caryophyllales; family Cactaceae; genus Selenicereus; species Selenicereus undatus. Next base: position 76,621,579 of record JACYFF010010365.1, on the reverse strand, counting down.
TAAAATGTGACTACTAGTGACTCCACCATCTTATCACTCTCTTCATCTTGGCTTCTATTTTCTCAATCACCTTCATGAGTTGGGCAAGCTCATTATTCCCTACCATTGGAATACATATGTGATTCCCCCTTGACTTTTACCTTGATTCTGACCTAGCCAATGAAGTTTCTACTGGTTGTTCCTTATAGAAAAGCTTCCTGGTTGTTAGGCTTCGCTCGTACACCTTCTTGGCCCTCCCTATCCTGGTAAACAAGGGAGAGTGCTTGTGACTGGCCTATCTGAATACTTTCCTAGGAAAAAAGGACTCGAAATACGCTGACCTATGCACTATGTAAATCTAAGATTGAGAGCCTAGTATGTAGACCGTATCTTGACTCAAATTGACACAAAACGGGATGAACCTTTCTAAAGGTAATTGGTGACATCCGTACTATCTCTTTTCCTTTTTAATTCCAAGTCCAAAACTATCTTGATGTAATCTAAGTGTGAAGCCAACCGGCCTCTAACTCCGATACATTTCCTAATTCTAGACCGACAGTAATTTCAGACGCCTATTAGGATGCATACTCTTTTTTATTTTTTTCTTATGAATACCTAGTCATATTTGTAACTTGGTCTCGTTTGATGACTTTTACTCCCTGGACTAAGGCTTCAACCTAGTCGGGTTCGAGGCCAATAGTCCCTTAGGGCTCAATTAGCCTTGCAGCCGGCTTGGTTTATAACCCTAGCCACTAAGTTCAATGTCTCCTAACCTAGGCTCTCCTAAGACCTAAAGCACGAATGCATAAACCTTAGGGCTAAATAGTTCAGTTATACAACAACACATCCAAACATGCACAAGTTCCAATCCTAAACCAACGTTCTAATTTACAAGGGTTTTATATTAGGTTTACGATAGTCTTCTTATGACCCAAACGCTCCGTACGTCATCCATGGGGTGCATGGCAAGATTGAAACATTTTGATTGCTTCCCTAAGTTGTGTGGACCGCAAAGTGTGTCACGAGTGAGTAGATCAATTGCATACTCGGTTGAGTCTAGTGGACCCACTAAATAGCCACCTAATATCCAGAAGGGGTGTTAACGGGTTTACGTTACCTATCGATGTCGTTATCCCACGTAGGACAGCCCATTTCAAAGCAAGCATAATTAAAGTTATTTCCCATATTTAATTTCAAATCTTGCCCAGCAAAAGAAAATCGTCCCTAGTGGAGTCACCACTTTAGGGATCCACCTCCCTGATGGTGCGATCTCCCATGAAGGGTTCAACTGCCCTTTTGGTGGGGTTTTTTATTTTTATTTTTATTTTATTTATTTTGGAAAAAAGAGCTAACTATTATTCCCTTTTTTCGAAAAGAATGGTAGAAATAATGGATTGAGCTAGGAAGTTGATTCTTGAATTTTATCCAGGAATCGGCTAGTTCATGGACTAAACTCAGGTTCAATTTCTCCAGGTGCTAATTCAGGGTAGTGATGACTACCTTATCCAAGAACCATGTTTCTTTCCTAATCCTAGAATTAGATGGTTTGACTGTTAGATCAGGACCCTTGTTCTTAGTCCAGACAGGCTGGTCTCTAGACTAAAATTAGGTTCAGCTTTTCCTAGTCCTAATTCAAGGTAGTGATGACTACCTAACCTAAGAACCAGGTTTCTTACCTCATCCAGGAACTGGACGGTTCCATGGTTAGATTAGGTTGGATTTCTTGGTCTAGATAATCTTATTGTCTAGGATCAATACTACTTCGCTGAGTATAGAAATTAGAAAATACACAAAGAGTAGGAAAGATTACAAATAATTGTGATTATACAATTCAATAGAGCCGCCAGTGAGTTTTTTAGAAAACTTATAGACTAAGTCTCTTTCGAAGTGAATCGTACCGATAGGGACAACCAAAGGGACACCAAAGGGATGAATCGATTCAACTTCAAAAAGGTTTCTGAAAAACCATCAAACAATCTTTGGCGTGGGGACTGATCCTAACTCCTTAGTCTTGAACTGAGGATGCTGATTTGGGTGCGAAGGTACGACAAAGTGATGGTGTGCATCACATCACTGCCTATCATCATTGATGGCCTCTAATATTCACCATAGGAATTCTAAATCTTTAATTACGCCTAACATACAATCATGAAAACATCAGTACCATTTCATATAAAATCATACAGAAAGGTACAATATTTAGTGTAATGTAAAGATAGGTAAAATAAATAATTTATAGTGCGGGGGAGCTACCAAAAATATTACATCTTTACTGACTTATATGAACATAATAAGTACGAAAAGAGAAAACAGGAAGAGAAAGATGAACTTTTTGCCCTCAGATCTACCCACCTTATTACCAGGCAACCTAATGGAGTGATTACTGCACTAATATTTGATGAGAGACTCAAGATTGTAGTCAACCAATAATAATTTTCTCACGATCTCTCAAGTGATCTCCCAACAGCTATGATCTCACAAATTGGCTTGGTTCTCATTGATTGATTGATTGCTCATTCACTTCTTTGTTCTCTTTTCCCCCTTTTTTCTATTTTTTTCCTCTTCCTTTCTCTTTGAGGCCCCTCATTTATAGGTGATAACTATACGGACTCCGCCTAGGAAAAGAATATCAAGTCCTAATCATATTAGGCTCAATGACTTTTCTAATGTTTTCAGGAATCTACCTTCACCTAGAAACGCATGCGAAAGTGGCACTAATAACCAAGTTAGACTTGAACTGGGGAAAAAGGCATCAAAAAAAGGGGAAAGCCGGTTGGCTTTCTGCCATGGTAAACCGCCCGGCTCCTAGTCCCAATGGGCCTTGCTGACTTGAGTCATCTTCCTCGAATTGGACTCTCATTACTATTTTTTGGCCATTTTATTTTGATTAATCACCTCATTGGTCCTCCAGGTTTATGAAATTTCCTCATCATCGGGCACTTAATATTCGACCGCCATTTTTAGGTGTCTATATTCCTCCGCGCTATTCTTCAGCCCCTAGGGCCAATGGGCGGTCTGATGTAGGCAGGAGCTATGCTTTGATCAATTATAGTTATACCTAAAGCAGAAATGGGTTCCGAAACAATCAATACGGGTGACCTGTTACACTTATGTATGATACTTTGACTATAATGTTACGATGTAATGCAATTAAGATCTTTATGCAATGATAGTTTCATACAAATCTTACACAATCCTAAAGTGACTGTAATGCAAATTAGCCCTTATTTTTCCCAAAACAAAAGAGAACAAAAATGAACTAACATAATGAGTACTGAGACCTTTTTCTGCTTCTAAGTACAGATAAAGAGGGAGAAAATAACGGATCAAAAATTAGCTTAGAGGAACACCAGGGGACCCAGCTAGGTTCCCTACTTGGCTAGCATAGCCAGCTCTAATTTAGATAGGGGAGTTCATTACAGTAGGAATTGGAATCCTGGTGGGTTTTCCACTGGGTGGCATAACCAAGTCCAATTTGGAATGGGTATCATACCCAATCCAATTTGGATCCTGTAGCTGACTGCAGTGAAAATAAGAACCTGGGCGGTTCCTTATATACGAGTCGTCTAAGATTTTCTAGCATTTGAGTCAGTTGTTTCATGCATCTATAAATAGAGGTTGTCCATGCTTCAACTTCGATCAACAGTAACCAATCCTAAGAATTACGATGACTTTTGAGAAGGTCTTAACTTCTTGGGTCCTCTCCCTTGATGCCACATATAAGCATGAACTTAAGAGCCTCCACTTGAAGAGTCACCGTAGCCTTTGCTAAGTCAAAATATCATGGGAATTCTTAGAGGTACTTTTATTTTTGGGGACTCTGAGCTTCATGCTTTCCATTTTGGAGTCGTGAATTGTGCCCTTTAACTAAGGAATTTAGTGCTATGATAGGCTTTTCACTCTATTACTCTACTATTTGGCTATTTGCCCCAAAAGATCTATCGTCATAATATAGTCATGTCCTAAGTCTGAGTAAGGAACTATACTCATCGGGATGAGCCAGATTTTATGTCTTTGATTTCTTATTTTCAAAATGGAAACAAGCAAGCTCTTGAGGCTGTTTATAGGCATAGAGCTACTCCTCTTTGTCTTCTCGTGGCTCTCTTAATCGTATATGGCTCTACAATGAAGGAGTGCATGGTGACTAAACCCTTATGCCACTCATGGTCGATGAAACCAGACTATGCCTAGACCATCTCTGTCACCACCGGACCAATTCTTCTTAAGAAGCCCATTATAGTTGTGGGTAGACTTTCAAGCCTATTGGGCCTAGGAACCCGGTCGGGTTCCCCCTTGGATTAACAAATTTTCTTCTCTTTCTTGTTTTTTTGCTTTTTCCTATTCATGTGGTTACCATGTTTTTTTATTTGTAGGCCACAAAATCAAATCGGTTCCTTTTGGATTTGTCTCTGTGACCTTTCTTTGTGTTTATGTTACTGTTTATATGTAGATTTGGCAGTTAGAGCACTTAAGGCTAACTGAGACTCCTCGGAACGTGGATACATACCTAGCTTCACAATTCTACAAAAGCACGAGATTGTTCAAGGACCAATCTATGGTCATTTATATTAGCTTCTTCAGAAGGGATTCTCATGTTCGCCAGGTGATTTGTTGGTAAGGCGTATGATGATTTGTGACTAATAGGGGAACTACTGCATACATTCATGTCATTAGTTTGTCCATGGGAATGTACTTTTGCTCAGGTAGTTAATGAGGTAATTTAGACATGGGCAATGTATCCCTACATTGGATTGCAATGCCACCTTAGGTATATGAACGATCCTTCCTGTATTAAGCCTTAGGTAGACTATTGGCTACATCATCCCATGATTATGATGTCGCCTATCCCGTGATCTGTGTTTGCCTCATAGAACTATGCGGAGTGGATGAGTTAGCGGGACGCCAAGGCATGACATTCTCTATCCTAAGGAGAACAGTCCCAAACCCACTAAGAATAAGAAGACAAAAGTGACCAAGTGCAACTCATCTCCAAGTGGAAAAAGGAGAGCTAGAGATCCTAGCCCGAGAAGACATCACCCCAAGCCAAGCAGGACAATAAGTTAAAGAAGGATTAGGAATTTAGCTTTGTCCCTTATTTTAAAAATAAAGTTTTAATGCTTTTTTGTATTGGTATGCTGTTAGAGCTTTCAATTTCAAGTTGTATGGTTTTTAGAATTTTAAATGGCAATAAAATTATTACAGTTTTGCTTTTATTGCTATTGTTGCAAGTCCTTAGATTATTTGGCCTTTTGAATTACATGAACCAATCTAGTTTCCCAATGATAGAGTTAAAGGGCTTGACTTAGTTCACTTCGGGGAATCTCTACCAGAGTTTACCAGGATCCCGGCCCGGTTTACCTTAAGAAGCCCAACATAGTTCTCCCAGGGAAACCATTGGGATGTTCCTTTTGGACTTTAGCAGCCCACTTAGATGTTTTTTTTTTCTGATTATTATTATTATTTGGCCTTAACATGGGCATGGTGAACCCTTTATGCATCCAGCTATAAGGAAATCTACACATTTTCTTTTCTTTTTTCTTTTTGAAGCTTGTAATGGACTTTAGTGAATAGTGACTGACAAGGCATTGTACTTCTTAAACTGACCAAGATTTTTGTATTGAGCGTAGCCCACTCTATTCTTATCCATAAGTTTTGCTTCTACACCAGGCAAGATGGTTCTTAAGGTTAGAAGCCCTACAAATTGGGTCTAAAGTTTCCCTTTGGGTCTTATATTAGAGGCCTTATCTCTTTTAGGACTAGTTGTAGGTCTCTAGGCTTGACCTTAATTCAAGCTTGGTGCAATTGGAGATTTGATATTGCCCTTAATCTCCTTTCGTCTGACATCACTAACTCTTTGTATTGAGCATCTCTTCTCCACTCTGGCTCGGGGATTTGACTTTCTATAATTAAGATGAGTAAGCGTATTGCTATTTAAATTGGGAGTACTGCTTCCATGTTACACACTATGGAGTACAATGTTGCTCTTGTTGAAGTACAAATTGAAGTTTTACACCACAAAGCAAATGGTACTTATCCAGCAAATTCTTGTAATTTTTGGTGATTTTCTCAATTATCCCACGGATAATCTTATTACTTGCTTGTCTACTTCAATGGCTCCATTCGCTTGGGGTTGACAAAGGAATTATTTATGATGCCGAATTTTCTATTTTTTAAGTAGGACTACTATGCTTCTTTCAAACATTGCTCTCATAATCACTTATCCATTCATGTGGTACACCATAACTGCATATAATATTATTGATGAGGAACTTGGCCACATGCTTTGGAGTGATGTTAACATAAGAAGCCCCTTCAACCCATTTCATGAAGTAGTCGATTGTTACAAGCACATACTTATGGATGCCTGTCCCATTTGGCATCATCTTTCCAATGATAGTGACCCCTTAGACTAAAAAGGCCACAAGGAAGTGAGTGGTGAAAGAAAGTAAGGAGGTTGATGCTGCAAATTAGCGCACGTTTGACATGTATCACATCTTCTCACATATGCTTGACAGTCGGCTCTCATTGTCGACCAACAATACCTCATCATTTGGACCTTTTTGTCCAGCACTTTGCCATTCATATGCGGCTCATGCTCTTTACCATGGATTTTCTTTGTAATTTCTCAGCGTTTCCCCTTGTGTTATTTATAGAAGGTTTATGCCCATATCTGTGCTCTTATATGGCTTCCCTTTACCCTCAAAATACTTTGAAGCTAATATCCTTAATGCCCGTTGCACTTTTTGGGAGGCCCTGGTAGGTATTATTTCTTGGTTAAGTGCTAGTAAATCTCTTAAACCAAGCACTAAGGTCGATGGTGCAAGCCTTAATGGTATAATAGGGGGATGGTTGATTTCTGCTGTCGACTGACTATAACATTGAATGGATGCCACTACGAATTTTGATAAATGAAGCTAGCTTTGCTAAGGCATCGACGAATTGGTTATCTTCTAGAGGGAGGTATGCGTAAGTGATGTGGATCAAGTTATTGGTAAGATCCACCGTATGAGCTTGGCCTAGTGCCAAGGCTTCGCTTCTCACTTTTCATTTCTGTGAGATCTGATTGATTATCAAATTCGAGTCTCCATACACCCGTAAATTCTTTACCCCTACTCCCATAGTAGCTTGCAACTCGATAATACAAGCTTCGTATTCTGACGTTATTGGTAAGCTCGAATTCAAAATTAACTAAGGAAAAAGAAGTTTTCTCAAAGGGGGTGTAAAGGGTTTCATATTCAAGAAACATTTTCATCATGTAATTAAGGGCCCCTTCGTCCCCTTCCATCTTCTGGGCCAGCATAGTGCCCATTGTCGTGGTCATTATTGTGAGATAGAGAATTAGGGGAGTGCCAATTTATGGAGTTATCAACACCGGTGTGTTAGATAAGTACTCTTTGATCCTATCAAATGCCTCTTGACATTCCTCGTCGTATTCTGGTTTCACTCCCTTCTTCAATTTCTTCAAAATTGGCTCACGTATCATTGTCATCTTTGATGTGCAGCGGCTAACTTATTTTACGCATCAAAAGAATCCTCATATTTCCTTCTTAGTCTTTGGTGACGACATTTCATGCATTGCCTTGCTCTTCAAAAGGGTCGATCTCAATTTTACTAATGTTGACCACACATCCTAACAACTTCCCAAAAGTGGCTTCAAATGCGCACTTCTATGGGTTCAAGCGCATATTGTATCCTGTGAGTCCAGTAAAGAACTTCCAAAGAATCGGAACATGGCAATCCCAACCTTGAACTTTATGATAATGTCAGTCACATACACCTCTGCCTCCTTATGTTGTAAGTCATCCAACAATGGGGTAGTCGTCCTTTGTTAGGTAGCCCCAATATTCTTTGACCTAAATGGCATCACATTGTAGTAATAGGTTCCCAAAGGAGGAAGAAGGTAGCTTTTTCTGTATCATTCGCTACCATTTTGACCTGGTATCGGCATACCCATCAATAAAGTGTACGAGGGCATGTCCAGCAGTGTTATCAACCAAAATATCTAAATATGGTAAAACTCTTATCCTCACAATTTCTTAGTTTATGCCCGATAGGTCTTTGTATGACTGTGAAAACACATCTGTGAATTCCTGTAGGAGTAATGTAAAACTCTCTTGCTCTTCTAGAGTTAATGATTTCTTATTTAAGCTCTCTAGGCTATTAGGGAGTCCCTCAATTGATTAATATTGGGTCTTTTGTTATGGAAGTTCGGTTTTCATTATCTTCCACTATTTAATTAAGTCTCATAGGCTTATATCATCGTTTTCGTTACGAAAGGCAATGCATTGAAGGGAAGAGGAATGAAATGATTTGTAAGCGAAAGAATTTCCATTATTGAAAAAAGAAATGAGTATATGAAATAAAGAGTTTGAGGAAGTAGAAAATGAAGACTGACTCTTAGACTTTGTCCCATACTTTCCTAAACTACACCCTATGGGTATAGTGAAAACTTTTCCTTCCTCTTTGGATGTCCGAGTCACTTTCTTACAGCTTTTGGCACTTGCTTTGATGATAAAGCTTGCAAGATCAAAACCACCGTTGTACATGACATGGGATAGGACGGTATTTGCTTATTTCCTATAATCTTACTGGATTAGGATCTCAAAGATGATGCTTTCAGCCAGGTGGATCCAATCTTGAGTGGATTGATCTCTTCTTGCAATATTAAGTACTTCTTTTTGTTGTAGTTGATAATCACTAAATACCTCCAACCCAGGGACCTAAGTAAATTTTTCTTCTATATGGCGATGTTTAGGGAAGCCATAGAAAATAAAATTATCTCTATCATGAAAAAACTATCCATCAAGAGTGAGGGGGCAAGGGCTTATAGTGTAGTGCTTCTAGTTTCCTTTTCTGGCAACAACTCATTAAGATTTTGTTTCTTGCTTGGATTTAGCCATTTCTTTAGGAGTGGCTTAATACACTAACCAGAACTAGTAATCTTCCTTTTAAATTAAGGGAAAGTTAGTCCAGCTTATGCTCTTCATTCCATACCCATCCCCAAGAAGTGCCCCAAATTTTTTTAGAATAGCATTCACTTTTAAATTTGAATAAGGGTGGAAGTTGAAAGGAGCTCGATCATTCCCCATGATTGCCACCATTTTGAATCTATGGAGTTCCTTTTCGTTGCGATCATGTTCTATTTCCCACTCTGGTCCTTTACTAGTGATTGTAGCACCCAAGTTGTATCCTTCAACAGTGACCACCTTCCTTTTTATCAATATCTGCACTTCCTAGTGCATAGTAGATGGAACTACCTGATGATCTAGACGCCGTCGCCTACCGAAGACCAAGTTCAAGGTAGCAAGAATATTCATAACTTGGATTCCATATCTCATTCAATGGGACCCACATTAATGGGTGGGAAGATAGAGCCTAGCACCAACATTTTCAAATTATGATATGCATTAATATGGGCTGAAGGTGTTCAAAGTTCACTACAAAAAATAATGCATCCTCCGGCATTTGTATCACTACACTTAATTAAAGTGTGGGGAGAAAAATGATAAGATTTGGTAGTTTTTTCGATTCCACATTTAACAACTGCAGGTAATTTATGAACCTATTCTTATACTTGTAAGTGTGGGGAATTAAATAGAGCTTTTTTAATTACTTTTATTATATTAATGAGGTAATTTGTACAAAATATTTCAATATTTATATCTAAATGTATTAGCCAAAGGAAAAACCAAATAATTCTACCCAACTCCCAGCCACGTGCGCCTCACGTGCCTACCCCCTTCCCCTTTAATCCCTCGCATTCTCTTTCCTCTCTCGGCTCACCAGAAAAAAATCCCGACCCCCCCCTCATCCTCATCATCTCATCTTCATCCTCTCTCTCCCTTTGCGAGCTCATCTCTCTCTCTCTCTCTCTCTCTCTCTACGCAGCTCATCCACCACACTATGCAACCACCCACTATGTCCATCCACATCCACCATCACCAAGTGCCAACGTAACACGCTAGATGATAGCACCTTCACCATCCACGTCTAGGTGAGATTGAAGGCTGAGAACCGACCAAGCTCGGCTATAAATCAAAGGCAACAACGATTAGGTATTATTCTAGGTTTTAGTTTAAGTTTCTTAAGTTTAATTTTAGGTTTTTTGTTTCAATTCGAGTTATTAGGAATTTAAGGTTTTGCCTTTGTCTCATCCTCTCGATTTTAGATTTAATTTCAGGCTTTAATTCATGTAATCATGCTTGATTTCATAATTTGGAGTCAACATTTTTTATTTTCAGCTTGCAATCGTAGTGTTTTGCGTTCAAGTTTAATTGATTTTGATATATTTCACTTTCCTTGTTTTGGATCTGTTTGGAGCATCATTAATGGTGTTCCCACCATTGTTGGTGAACTTTGAAGCTCTGCTCTGGGTTGTCCAATAATAAATTCGAATTTCCCCTCTCTGGTTTTAGTCTGAGTTATTTCTAGTTTATGGTCAATAGCTCAGTCCTGTTTTTCGTTTTGCTGAAACTGTGATAATGGCGATTTTCCCATTTTTTTGATGGACTTTCAAGCATGTTTATGGATGGTTCTTTGCTAGAACATCTGAGATTTTCCATCCCCTGCTCCTGGGTTGAGTTGTGTGCTAGGATCTTGTAACCTTTCTAGCTATGAAGAATAGTGCAACATCAAGACTATGGAGGAGTTCTAATGGCTTCTATTGATGTTATTTGTGGTCATGCCTTTTCTCGGAACAAGAGCATGGGCTGGACCTATAGTTACTTTGGTGCTAGACATGCCTTTTTGGTATGCTATCTTTGCTAACTTCTTTGGCATAGTGCTAGCTGCACTTCTCGTGAACTTGCTAGTTAAGTTTAGTCAGAGTGGGCGTTGTTCTTTTTATTGTCTCAACTTTTACATGGAGGGTGCTTCGAAGTCTTAGAAGTCCTTAAGCTCAACAAACTAACTACTGTGAATTAGATAACTTCCATTATCTCTCTCACTCAGCTTCTATCAGTAAGAAAGCAATAACCTCTTCTGTCAATGGGTTGTGGGTAGATCAATTTCTACTCTTCTGCATCACCTTATTAGTTGTTTAGAAATCCAAAATGAAGGAATAATGGATGACTGGGGCCTCGTTTTTTATGGCCTCTATTCTTGTTATATCTTGAAATAACATTATGAAGATATGAACTAAGAATTGAAATGGACATGCTTCCCTGCATTGACATCTTATTGGTAGTGTGTTGTTTATTGGATGAGAAAGAATAGCTCATTTTGGCTTTCTAGAACAATAGGGACAGACAGATAGTGAATCATTGGATTCCGGAGACAGACAGGTACTAACATATGTGAGAATATATTCTACCATTCTTTCTTAACATTTTTTAAAATGACTGTGATAAATCTCCCATTGAAAATCAATGTTAGATTACTTCCTTTTCCTGGGGATCATTTTCTCCTCATAAATATTCGCCTTAGCTCATATACATCAGTAAGAGAGCATGTGTGCCAACCACATGCACACCTATGGGTGTTCTAAAGTAGACTTGTATTTGGGCAAGTGTGTTTAACCTGCTTTTGGCACTTTCAGGTGTTTCCAGGCACGAGTTAAGCAAACATTATATGCACCGAATGACATTGTGCATATAGAGCCAGATTAATGTTCTGCCAAATGACGTCTCAGTTGAATATCCCATTTATGCTTGTCTTCTTGGGAATATATTAGAAGCTGCTTCTGTTGCTTTATCGCAAGCTAGTCGCTCATTTGAGATGGTAATGATAAATCATAATTTCCTGTTAATTTCTTTTCTTTTTTGTACTCCCGAAACACATCCCATGTTAATCTTGTTCATTCTAGATGGATGCTTTCTAAAGTAACTTGTTTCTATGTGGATTGGTGATTGATAAATTTATTCTGGTAACATTGAGCTTGAACCTTTTCCTGTCATCTTGTGTCTCCTAGGCATTGTATATGTTTGTTTATTAAAATTGGTAAAAACAACACATTCATAATGTCATCCCATGAGGAAAGAAAGAAATGAGAAGCATGTTTGTCCTGTTGGAGATGAACACTTGCTTTGAGATCACTAAATCTATTTATTTACAACAGTATTAGTGGAGAGCAAATGACGAAAAAGCAGAGCAAAAGATGAAGCGTTCAAAGGATTGGAGTCGGATGAATTCCAATAGTCTTACATGTATCAATTTGGCTAAGTTTCTAACATCCTTGATAATTATTTTTGAACAGGTTGTACCATGTGTGAAGGCCTTACATGATAATTAGTTCCTTAAGTTGAAGCAAAGGGCATTTAGTTTATGCAACTATGCATGCATCATGATTCTTTGGTCTTTGCATATTGTTATGATTTGCTACTCTTTTGTTGATATCCTTGATTCATCAATAGTCTCTTTTATGGATGTCAATAATTCACATCATGCTCACATTGCATCCGTATGGATCATATAATTCAATCTCAATAAAATTGTTCCTTATCAAAAAGTTCTTGCAACTAGACAAGGATTAAGTTAATGAGCCATTCTTCTTGTTGCACATATGGGCCCTATGCATAAACGTGCCTCTAGAGTATGCTACGTAAGACTTGGATGCTAGGAATATGCTATGTGAGACTTCAAACACTCAGGTTCTTATGGGGTTACTCTCAGTTTGGGTGGGACGAAAGTTTGCAAAGGGCGTTCATTTGTCGAATCAACTCAGATTTGGGTGAAAATTGGTTTGGTTTGTTTTGGCAACATAAACAGCCTCTGGAGGCAATTTGGTAATGCGTATTGAAGTCCACCATGAATGCTATACATTTATATAGGCTTTTGGTGGAACTCTAGGATTACCAAAGGAAAACTTTTGAAAGACATTTGATGCTGCTGTTATAAATTCTGAAAATTAGTTTACATTCATGAACCTTAGCTTATTGTGGTTCTCTTTTTTTAATTGCAGGATGATGATCTAGCTGAAGTGGCGACATTTTTATTAGAGACGCATCCACCTCTGAGGTAATTCAATAGAGAAGTTAAAGAGAGTATGAGTATCACATTTCCTTCTATTTCATGTCGTTTACATTTTCCTGTCCTTTCATTTTGGAATTATGATGAGTTATAATTACTTTATGACTCTTTTCTATA
>JACYFF010010365.1:76590230-76608117 GCA_017589665.1 Selenicereus undatus | reverse complement strand
TTTCCTGCTTAAGATTTTTGAACTGAAGAATGATTTGGTGCGCAATTGTAGGTTTTAGTCTTCTTGAAGTGGTGAGCTTTCCTTTCATGGTGTTTATGCATTTTTGTACCATGCAAAATTGGAGGAGAAACGTAAAGCTTTAGAAGCAGAGAAGCAAGAGTATGAAGCGAGGGCTAAGGTATACCACTTGCTTGTTGTTAACCCACTATTACTCACTTGGGTTCTATCGTTGGTTGAACTCAGTTGCAGTTCTATCGTTAGTTGAACTCGGTTGTGGTCGTATTACTGGTTGAACTCGATTGTGGTTCTATTGTTAGTTGAACTAGTTAGGTCCTATTGTCAGTTGAACTCCATTATCGTTCTATTCTTGGTTCAACTTTGTTGTGGTTCTATTGTTGGTTGAAATCGGTTGGGGTTCTAGTGTTTGAATGAACTCACTTAGCTTGGGTTCTATTCTTGGTTGAACTTGGTTGCAATTCTATTGTTGCTTGAACTCGGTTGTGGTTGTGTTATTGGTTGAACTCAATTGTGATTCTATTTGTAATTTAACTCACCTAAGTCCTATATATCGTTAGTTGAACTCGATTGTCGTTCTATTTTTGGTTCAACTATGTTGTGGTTCTATAGTTGGTTGAACTCTGTTGGGCGTCTTTAAACTTGATTCTGCCAAGCCTACGTCTTAGTTAATCTATTTGGTTATCTATTCTAATAATTTATTTTTTTGCATGCTTCAATTGTCTAACAGGTTGCATTTCTATAACTAACATCTCTTATTGAAGAAAATGAAGATCGAGATTTTTTTATATATTCTTAGATGTTGGGCATGTTTTCAAAGTATAGTTTTAGATAGTATATAGAGCAATAAAATGTTCAATCAGCTACCTACAACAAAAAAATTACTAGGATGGATTCAAAACAATGCAAGAATATTTAGTTTTGATTACCTTAGTCTTTGTTGCTGTGTCTGCAATTAATTTTTGTTCAGGTAGTAATGCACGTGTAATTTATTTAACTGACACTTGATCTTTTTTAATTTGTTGGTTTGTTAATTTTATTCATTTATGTAGGGTGATGCGCGCTGGTAATTAGCATAAAACTTGTTAATTAAAAAAAGAAAAATTGTATATAATTGTTCTATTTTTAACTTAATAAGTTTTATATTAATTATCAATATTATATTTTAAAAAACTAAAACAACACTAGTAACACTTTTAACTGTTGGAAAAATTATGACTTCTTGCATCTTCTAGAGAGGGCATAGCGCAAAATGGACACACATAAATTGTGGGTAATGAGTTCTTACTCCGCATTTATAAGTGTGGGAAATATAGCTCTACCCACATTTCCATCAAGTGTGGAGAACACTTCCACACCCTTAACTTACCCTACATTTAGCCTAAGGGTGGGCAACTCCTAGTTCTACACTTACATGTGTGATTATTAGCAAAATTAAATGTGGAGGGAAGCTGCCTTTTTTGTAGTGGTTGGTCATTTTTAATTTCCATTCTTTTAGCACTTCTCCAGTGGCAAACATTCAAAATTGATGACAAGTGGTATGTATTTCTAAAGACATACCATAGTAAGATATGAGGCGTTGTTGCGCACTGGACCCCTTGGCAAGAGATCTTCATTGCTAAAGGTTATCGTGCCTTTACCAGATGTCTTCAAAGCTATAATTTCCTCAGTTGTAGCCTAAGGGGACAAATCGATCATATTCAGTTCATCTATTAGGAGTTGCTTATGCTTTTGAGAATCCACAATGTGTTGCCAAATAGTTACTTCAGCTTTAAATTTCTTTGACTGTCATCTCGTTTTCCTTGTCTTAGGCCCATTGTACGCCCTCTTCATCTTGGTGTCATCCTTTTTTCATAAGGTGTTAGGCCTTTGCTTGGTGTTCCTCCCTCCAACAGTCTTTTTCTTCATCTTCTCGCCTGAAATCATCACTGCATGCTTCGGTAACAAATAACTTCCCTGGATTTTTATATACGGCCTCCTCATCAGTTTCCCAAAAGTGATGAACTTTTAGGTATTATGCAAGTATGCTAACCATTGGCTTTGACCAATGATCGCTTTGTATAAGCACAGATAGGTCCCACTCCCTTTCGTGATCATCACTAACAACAAACATGTATTCTAGGTCACCAAGTCAATATTTTTTATTGTTGGGCTTTGAGCCACTTTAGGCAATGGGAGGTATCCTAACTTGAACATCCTCTCTACTCTATTCTTGAAAGTCTAGTAGTTCTAAGTATTATGTCCTTAAGCCCAACGATATCTGTAGTATTTCATTAGATTAAAAGATTTAGACTACCTAAAAGCTTCAGTGTCTAGCTTAACCTCATAGAGATCGATTTTTCCTTTAGTTAATAGTCATTTCATGGCTTGAGTGTAGGTGGTCCCTATTGGGAGTATTTAGTGTAACGATTTATCCGATGCACTTGCATAGAGCAGCTGGCCTTTTTATCTGTGTTTTAGTTGTTACCTTTCCAGTTAGTACCATTCTTTGTCAGTGCTGCTAAGCTCTTCCTCTACTAGCATACATACATTCCTTAGTATATTGAAATTTTCAAATGGCGTGACCCATAGGTGTTGCGTGTACACAAATTGAATATTCCTGATGAATAGTCTCACTTGGTCAACCTTTGAAGCTTATTCTAGCATGTAAGCAGTCTTCACCTTCCATCTACCAAGGTAGGGAGAAAACCCTACCTTCTCTCCTTGCTTGATCAGCTAGAGCTTTCTATGTGTGATTGGGAGGTCGGCATTATATGAATACTAATGTAACCATTCTCCGCAAGTATCATCCCAATTCATGACCCTTTGGGTGTCCACAACATTATACCACCTTGTCAGATCCTTATGAAAGGTCCTAGTAAGTATGGTGTGGAAGATATCCTTGTCAATCCCATTTAGAGTACAACAACAACAACACCTCCCAGTGTGGGTCCCGCTTTCGCGGGGACAATCCCATTTAGAGTCATTGCACTAATAAAGTTCATCACATGATGGTAAGAATTTTCAATTCCACGAAATTTAATGTCTGGCATAGTGAATTTCTAGGGTAATTTGCCTTTTCGGATTGAAGTGAATCCTACATAATTAGTAAATTAATTGTTAAACATTAAAAATTCCTTAGGCAGTTGTTCTATTTGATGTACGTGTTGACCAGATTGAGAAGTGGTCCAGTCCACTTCTTCTTCTCTCTTATTATTAAACTCTCCGTTTCCATCGTCCTTCCCCTATTCAGCATGAGGTAGTGCAATGCTCCGCCTTGGGATTCTTTGGTGAGGTTTTTGAGTGCAATGGTAATCATCTCCATCTAATTTTTGCTCTCCTCCATTATAATTTGCGTCCTTTCTATCATCTTCATCAATTGAGCAATCTCATTGTTCCCACCCATTATAATTGGCGAAGGATTGGATTTTGATTCGAATCTCAACTTGAACTTTGACCGGAGAGGTGGAGTCTCTTCATATTGATCTCGGGATAGCAGTCTCCTAGTTGATGTGCTCTGCTCATATATCTTCTTAACCTGCCTTATCTTGATTGATAATAGAAAGTGTTCGAGACTAGCTTATCTAAATACTTCACAAAAGAGAGTTAAACACTTGAAAGAAAACATTAAAACTCATGAACTAAAACCTGACACCGAGAAGTAAGAATGCCGAATTTATGCCATGAACGTTGACTCACAATCAGGGTTTTAAAACTCAGTTGTTCCATCCCGCAACGACCTGTTTGACACGGAATTGTACTTCAGCGAACCGAAAAATGCCGAGACATCGGAGTGACCTTCGTTTCACTGAAGAATGGCTGCAAGACCGTGGCATAACAGGACATGGATGAATTAATGGTGCGAAAGAATGATCAATCAACTGATTTTGCTAGCAAGTTAGAAACATGTACCTCGTTAACCGATTTGTAATCTTTTTAGCACCCAGATTGGGCGGAGGAGTGGCATTCAGGAACGTCACGGACTGGGAGTAGAGAGCGCCAAACTGGGAGAGGAGTAGATGAAGCAGTGGGGGAGGCGAAGGCATCCCCGGAGTGGGAATGGGGGCCTGGAGTAGCGGTGGGGGAGGTGAAGGAGTGGAAGGGTCGAAGGGCACTAGATAGGCGCAGTGGGACAGTGGGAGGCGAAGAAAGTAAATGGGGGTCTTAACTTTTAAGTGGAATTAATTGACGAGGGACTAGAGTCCACTGAAGAATCTAGAATTTTGGAGTATTGGCTATTTTAACAATTTTTTTTTGAATTCAGATTTTTTTGTTTTCGTCAAAAAGAGGGAGTGGACCGGTTTGTACAAAGATGAGCTTAAGTTGTTAATTTATATTTATCTTAATTATATTTTTGTTATTTATATTAGTTATGTTTATGTTATTTATATTAGTATGTTTTATGTTATTTATACTAATTAGGTTATTTTATGCTAACTATGTTATTTTTATGTTACTTATAATCATGCTATTTTTATATTAATTACCTTATAAAGAATTAACAAAATTCCAAACTCATAAATTTATAATAAATCATTATAATTCAAGTAAAAACCAAGTCTAATGCAAATTAACAAATAATATTTTTATGTCATTTATGTTTATATTAGTAAAAATAAAAACTAATTAATAAATGCTATTTTTATACTAATTATTGTACGAAATAAAGCATGATGCTACTATGTTTAATGTTTTGTCCACTCCTTAGCTAGTTTTAAATTAACTGCTTCAACGTTGTACCATTTGTCCTATTCTATAACCTTATTAACTATGCTAAAAATAATATTACTTAGTGAATTGTGCTACTAAAAATACAAATACGAATGTAAAAACAACTATGTGAATGATCTCACGCCGTGAAGGACGAAATCCATTACTTGATCAGTGTATTCCAACGCTCCTATATTATCGCGATTGTAACTGCAAACGTGACCGAATCTGCGTTTTAAATCCCTGCTCACAATAAACCCTCAAGCAAATTGACTAGTCTGGACCTGCCTATACGATACTGATCACATTCCTTGTCAGGCCTCTAGAGGTCACATCTTGACATCTACCCTTTTCTTCTTAATCTAGACGCAATCCAAGGGGAACTGACACGTAGGATAACAGTCGGGTTTATAATGACCTAAAACTGGATTTTTGCTTTCTCTGATATTGTGACTCAAGTCCACTAAAATACACATCAGGTTCTCTTAAAACATTCCTAAGTTCTACCCCTTTCCTAAACACATAATAGGATGCGAACTTTTTTTAACTAGTAGCCAAGCTCTTTCAAGACACACTGAGCCCTCGATTAAGATCTTCTATACCTTAAATTGAAGCTAGAACCTATTCAAGCCCAACTTCAAGAGCCCCTGGAGAGCAATTGGCCTCACAATGACTTCAGCTCCTAATCCTAGTCACTAAGCTTGACCTCTGCTAGCATGGGCTCCCCCAAGACCTAAAACATTAATGCATAGTTTTTGGGGTTAGGATAGTTGAGTTATAGAACAACACATTCAAGCACACATACAAGTTCCATCCTAAACCAGTGTTCTAAGTTACAAGTGGTATATGTAAGGTTTAAAACAGTCTTCTCATGAAGCAAATGCTTCGTACGTCAACCACAAGGTGCATTACAAGACTAAAACATTTCAATTGCTTCCTTACATAGCGTGGACTGGAAAGTATGTCACAAATGGGGAAACAGTCGCCGGCTGAGTTGGAAATCTAAATGGACCCAGTACTTAGCTAACCAATTGTTTTCCACAGGGTTTAATCCTAGACTTGTTGTTAATCCTATTAGGGCAATGCATTTAATAGAAGAATCTCCAATGCAAATGTAACTAAAATAATTTCCCGTATTGAATGTCAAATGCCGCCTTCTTTTAAAAAACTCCCCCGTGGTGTCATCAGTGTAATGACCATGACCGACGAACCTATCCTGAGCGATCCTTCACAAATGGTTAGACTCATTTGCTAGATGTTTTGTTTTGGATCTAAATTAGAATTTTATTTGTTTAATTTTTATTTTCAATAGAAGGGAAGGATTGCAAAAAAACTGCTAGTCCAACCCAGTACGTCGGACCTTGGATTTAATCCAAGCTCCCCACTAAGTTTTTGGGCTAAAGCCCAGTCTAGCTCTCTTGGCTAAATCTTGGCAGTAACCACTACCTGTCCCAAGAATATGGTCTACAAGTTTGACCCATGAGCCCTAGAACTGAGCCCGAATCCTAGTCTAGATAGCTTTACCATCATGATCACGGACCAATTTACCCTATTCAAGAAAAATAAAGTAAAAGGGAAAAGAGAATAAGAAAAGTACGAAGCATTAATTAATATAGCCACATGTGAGTTTTTGAGAAAACTTGGAAACCAAATTTTCTCTTCAATGTGAACCATATAATAATAGGGACAATCGAAAGGAACAACTAGTTCACTTCAAAAAGGTTTTCGAAAGACTCCTGAGTAATCCCTAGCGTGGGAACCATCCTAACTCCAATGGCTTGAACCAAGGATATAGTTCTATGGGCGATGGTACAGTGGCACGATGGAGTGCGTCACATAAACGGTCGTCATCATAGACAACCTCTACTAATCAACATAGGAAATTAGATCTTAATTGCAGTATCAAATAATCATGCAGCATATTAATATCGATCATGTCAAATAACACAAATCAAAGGTACAATGCTAGTCCAAAAGAGTTCAAAATAACGTAACTCACAAGGCAAGGACTAAGCTAATTAAAGATTACATCCTTGTTGAACTTAAAATAAAATAAAGTGAGGAGAAATAAAGTAGAGATATGGAAGGAAGGTTTACGTTACGCCCTCAGGATCACCCACCTAGTTACTTGTGAACCCAGCAAAATGACACCTTTCTTCAAGTCAACGAATTTTACTCTTCATATCTGCTTTCGATTTCTATCCCAACTTTTTGAAAGTGTTTCTCTCGCATTGTTGATGTCAGCATCTCTCTAACTTTTTGATCACCAAGTTTCCTTATTTGTTTGAACGCCTCTAACCTCAAGCAGTATCCCCCAAGGGGGTAGTCTGAATCATTCTAAAGAAAAGAAACTTAATCCTAGTCCTATTAATATTAATCTAAACGGGTGACTTCATCAAGTTAGAATTCTAATTAATTAAATGTAGTGAAATAAACCAGCTAGGATTCTAACTAATCATTCATACTCAAACAGACAAAAGCTTGAAGAGCGGGAAAATTGAGGAACCCAGCCAGGTTCCTCATTAAGTGACTCGGCCAAGTTTCTTGGTTGGATCAAACCTATCAGGCCAATCTTTATCCCATTCTCTTTTGTTTCCCTTTTTTATTTCAGACTCAATTTGTTAAAGATCACATAGCTAGGGCCCTGAACACACAAGTTCGGGTACAATTTTCATCATCAGGTAATTAAAACAAGGCACTATTTTGGGGCTTCTACACAAAGAAGTGGCGTACCTATGGTGCCTTACACAGCAAAAGATTGACAAAGAATTTAAAAAATAGGGCATTGCATGGGCTTCTCATGCCTAGTGACATGGCCATTCGTAGCCATCCATTAGAAAATTTCTAGGCAAAGAGTTAACACGAGTGAACTATGTCGTTCGACACTCTTGTGCCAACTAGGAATCTGTCCAAAAAACAAGACTAACAATGCATTTCCATTTTCATTACTCTTTTCTCTTTCTCTCTATTTGAATGCTATATTATACTCATACCTTTACTCCCTCACTCAATCACCATCAAATGCTCTTTCTTTTCACTTGTTCACTCGAGTCCTTCGCACCCATTATCGTTTCCATAAAATTTCACCTAAATTCATCCCCTCTCACACCATTCATCCAATTTCTCTCTATAAGACATCAAACTTATCAAACCTTTGGAAATAACTCGAGCCTTTTTGCTTATCCAATCCTCCTACAAAGAAGAAAAAGGGTAAATATGACGCTAAAACTTGATGTTTCCACTAGCCAATAGGGCTTTATAACTTTGAACTGATGAACAAAAGATAAAATATGAGATTTGTCTTGTTAGTTTATTTATTTGACCAAGTATGGGATGAGGCAGTGTGTTTGGTCAACGATGTGCCTTCCTTCCTTTGAAATTTGGGTGAAAGCATCGTCGTCTATGACAACACTATAGAGGGTCATACTTTGGTCTCCTGAGGTTCAATAAGCTTTTCTCCTCATGACTTGTGCTATTTCAAGGGGTGCATTAGATTGACATTTTCAACGTGGTGATTTTTCAAATTTTTTTGGTAGAATGGATTACAACTTAAATTTTAAGAGTTGTCAACACTTTTGAAGCAAATATACAACCTGTAATTCTGTAGTAAATTCCTTCTTTTAACCAAATTCGTAAACTAAACAGACAACTACAGGGTGCAAGATTTGATTCCCAAGAAGGCGAAGGCCCTTTTCTATAGGATTATTATTCCTAATATCCCAAATGGGCATTATTAAAAGGATTCATGGCTGAGAATTGACTTAGGGGCAAAGGTAGGATATGATCGGTTCAAAATCGCTATCAAACCTCTCACTTCAAATGCAGTGTCCACTATAAATGAATGCATTAAAAGTTTGAATTTTTCATATCCATATAAAAGACATTTTCAACATTTTAATCTTATTTCGTAAGAAAATTGGTGAAAGAAATATTTCGATACTACTAATTAGCATGCCATTTGCATAAAGGAATTGAGATGTGTAAGAATGATATAAATTTTGTGATCACTTTATGCACATAATTTCATGGTATGAATGAAAGATTGAATATTAAAAAAGTGGTCAAGGAGGGCCAAAGAAAGGCATGACTATGATTGCAAGAATTAAAGAAAGCTTAAAACGAATTACTATCTTCTGTTTGTGGTGATCAGCACCAATCTCAATTCAAGTAGATTGGCAAAGCAATGTGCATTTGATTCGTTTCTCCGAGGTCTGTCAGGGTAGGATAAAGGGTAGTCTAGGTCAAAACGGCTAAAGCAAGGTTTGAGTAGAATTTTGCTATGTGAATGTGTTTTGCAAAGAGAGAATATCTACAGGGAGAGGTTTCCTACATGTGGAGAGAAATGAGTGTAGTTTCCTTAGGTCAGAATAGATTTTTTAAGTAAAGAGTTTCCTCTGGGTAGGACATACCTTCAAATGAGAGCTGAGATTTTCGATTTACAATGCTAGCCAAGCAACCATAACCAGTAAGCTGTAAATCAAGGGACGAAGTCAGATCAATTTATTAATCCAATTTCCAAAAAAGGTGTAGAAATGCTTGATTAGCGCTAGTGAAGATGGAAATTTGCTAAAAAGCTCGATTGTAACATTTTCATAAATAAAACCACCTTTGATTTATGATGTACAGATGAAGGAAGGACCTAATGGCCTCTAGTAGGGGCCATCAGTAGCTGCTGGGTAGCCTAAACATTTCATTACCCTCCAGCAGCCGTAAATATTATGTCGCGGAAACCTTTTTTTATATGTATATAAGCAAATTATTCGTGATGCTTATAATTCGAGACAATGCTCCACCACACTGGTTGCTCAATCATTCATGTTTAATGTCTCTATTTCAAGCCCCCATGGAAGGAAATCGCATGCTTTTACCTTTTTTGAAATTGTTTTTGATTCTTTTTGTAACACCCGTCTTCTAACCTCAAAATTAAATAGAATTTTGTGCAATAATTCATTACTGTCTATAAGACCCATTTCAGTAATATCCATGGTATATGACTTATTGAATTGATTTTATTCCAATGGCAAATTACATTTTTTTTTGGTATTAGTACATGTTACAATATTAATCGACAAATACTACACGATACAAGGTGCATGCAATTTATCAGTATTAAAGGATATTTGAGAAATTATATGAAAACGCATTTCCATGTAAATTTATATGTATAGAATTAGAGGAATTATTCAAATTGTGTTCTGCATTAGCTTGTGATGTACCGTACATAAATTTGGCGATGCATAGATAAAGCACCTGAAGTCCTAACATGGAAAAAGTTGACCTAGGGAAATGTCGGAGGGTTTATGACCATGAATCAATCATGTCTATATCAGTAAACGTATAGCATTCAAATGCACGAGAACTTAGCCTCATTAGGATCTGGACATATAACATCTTACCAAGCAAAGGTCGAACATCGGCATTGGGGTTATCCTAACGTTGACATATGATCAAAAGAGCAAGAAGGCATGCATCCCGCATTCATATGCCTACCCATGGTAAAGAGACTTAGCTTTATTGCTTTAACCCATCCTATGTGTCATCATATGCCTAAGGATTAACTGTGGGCAGCATTCAGTGGTTGACACCAAGGTAAAGACCCTAGGTCACAATGACCCTATGTGTCTATGGTCATGACACTTAGCAATGAAAAACATAGCTATCTAAGTATTTGCCTCATTAATAAGTAAAAGATTAATGTTAACCAACAAGGGTTGACATTTTATGGATGAATATTCGCTCGATCTCATGTAACAATCCAAAACTGGGTTGATAATGGATAAACCTAGCCAATTGACCCAAGGATTAGAAGCATGGGCGGAGCCATGTTGGGGCAAGGGGGGCCAATTGACCCCCCAACTTTTTGGAAAAAAAAAATTAAATGTGGGATGTTTTTGTGAGTAAGAAAAATATATATATATTAATTAGTTCATAAGTACATATCATATGAGTGCATAGTAGGGTGGTAGTTGCCCCTTGCTTTGGGTGGGAGGTCCCTGGTTTGACTTTCATTCTGCCTTTTCTATTTTTTTTTTTTGGAAGTGCCCTTTAATTTTTCAATCTTGCCCCCCTTACTTAGAATCCTGGCTCCGCCACTGATTAGAAGGAAACTATGCATGGCTGGTTGCAGCTTGCATGAGGTCTTAATCATACAAGAAAAAGGAAAACAAGAAGAGCGAAATTGGGGGCACCTCATGATATTCTCAACCAATGCGTTTGACATCTTAAATCTTATAAGACTAAGCCTTGAACCTTAAACTCATTCCTACGGTTAAACGAAGAAAGGAGTTCAAAAATAATTTCTTGGAATCTATCAAGAGAAATGAAATGGCTATAAAAAGAAGAATCTTCACCCATGCCTCCCTCCTTACCGTCTTGGTTGAACATATATATTCGTTATTCATATTTTTGCTAACAACAAGTAATAGAGTGAACGTGTATGAGAAAGAACCAAAGGGTATTTTTGTTGGGATGACAAAAAGAACCCCAACAAGGATAAAAAGATGAGGCAAGTGCTGTAATGATGGGAGTGACCAAGTAGTTAAACCAAGATACAAACGTTTGTAAGGCGTAGTGACAGATCTAGGGTTTCAAATTAGGGGTGTCCACCTACGAACATTTAACAATCTATTATTTTTTTGGACTTATTTTAGGGGTATCCACCGATAATATTGATATAGGCTTCAAACAAATTTTTTTGAGTTAGGGGTGCCCCTCCCTCCCACATAGATCCGCCACTGGTGAGGCGGGAAGGAGTACATGCATGTGCTTGATTGAACCCAATTGGAAAGTTCTCAAGACCCTATTTCTCCCTTTGTGTATAAAATGTCGAGAAGGTACTAAGTCCTTCCCTCCTTATGTCTTTTTGTTTCTCTTTGAGCGCCTAAGCTAAAGCAAGGAAATAGCTTACATTAAAATTTATGGATGTGTTAAGGGACTAAGACAAAAAAAAAAAAAAGTTTTCTGACTTCTATAAATTCTACAATTCCCAAGAGCATGCAAAAAAATTGAATCAATCCATTAGTTACTTGATATGTCGGGCTCAAAAATGGATATTTTGTATACTTAGATTTCTATTGTAATCTAGAAGCAAAGGCATCGGTCTATTGAAGACATCTCAAAGGTTATTGGTTGAAAAATTCATAAAGAAAAGTATATAAGATTAAAAATACTAAATGCGTGCTTTTTGAGCACATATCTAGCACCAAGCCCAAAGTAAACAATCATGGTGTATCATTGCTTGTGACACCACATGCAAAGTAAAATAAATGTTTTAACGTTCTTTTCTAATATTTTTGGGGCCAAAGATCCAGAGAGCCCATGGATTATTAGTTGTTATATCGTCCACCCAGTTGTACAAATATAATTCTATAACCGGACCCACAAAGAAAACTGTCAGATTTGGGCTCATTGAAAATACCCTATAGCTCACTAAAATATGCTATTGTGTATCTTGTTTCGCTCACTAAAAATAATGTATAGCTCACCAAACTATTTTAGTGAGCTGAAACACAGTTTTAGTGAGCTAATACGTACTTTTAATGAATTAATACATACTTTTAGTGACTGGATAGATCAAACCAATGCATCTTATGTACCCTAGGTTTCACTTAGTAAAAGTACTATATAACTTATTAAAATGTGCTATTGTACTAAAAAAATATTATTGTTCATTTGAAACTCACTAAACTATATTCTAGTTGTCTACATTTTTTAGTGAGTTATGACATATATTTAGTGAGTTATGGCATATATTTAGTGAGTTCGACTATATTTAATTAATTCACTACATTTCTATTATACTTACGAAATATAATAAAAATACCCTTATGTCATAGTAAAAAATGATTGAGCTGTAACATAACTCAAGAATTTCACAATATTATTTGCTGGCTATCTATACTATTCTTTTTAGTGAGCTATGCCATTTATTTAGTGAGTCATGATAGATATTTGGTGAGCTGTAAAATGTAGTGCAAGGGAACAGATTTTTTACATTAAGCTATACTGATAGTGAGCTATTGTTTTCCCTATTAGGCACAAGATTAATTATAACGCTTACATTTGGTAAGCAGAGAACTGATTCATAATTGCTGAATACAAGCTCAATATAAGTGAGTTAAATGTATTTCTTTAGTGAGCCAACGACTATATTTAGTGATCACATAACTCTTATTGGTGAACTGTTATTTCTCATATGTACATAGCAACAATGAAAATATCATCTGGAAAAACAATCATAACATTTGTGGTGAGTTATATAATGCAACATTGGTAAGCACGTAGGTCAATCCTAGTGAGTCAAATGTTTCTTTTAGTGAGCAAAAACCTGCTCTGTAGCACAGGAAATATATTTTTTATAGTGAGCTAAATGTATAGTGCTAGTAAGCCAACGACTATATTTAGTGAGCACATAACTCATAATAGTGAGCTATTGTTTCTCATATGTCACAAACCAAAATTTACATGGAATGAATGCAATCCAGTTTGAAAATCTCAAAATTAACTCATCAAAACGCAAAATTAACGAACATAACTTTCAATCCCGAAAACAAAAATAGAGATCGAAAAAACGCTATCAAATTTGACGAACAATTTTGTTTGATGAAAATTCAACATCAATAGCAACGTTAAGATCAAACCGAGCCATTCAATAATCGCTGAATACTAAAGCAATCGAAGCAACGAAGAGTAATCGAGCAATGGGGAGAATGAAAACCGCGATTTCAAAAAATTGACGAGCATGAATTTTTTTTTAAATAGGTCAGGGCTGAGCAGTCGGAGGACTCAAAACTATTGTTGGTAGGCCTGGGTGGACAATTGAGTTGTCCAACCGATTCTACGTAATAATTTACGATGGATTATATGTATATGGACTAGTAATTGATTCCTTACAGTAATGATTGGATACCTATGACCTTATATAATTATAATATTTCAATAGGGCACCTCCCTTGTATTTTATATGTTATAAGTTTTTAGCTCAAGCATATGCATATGTATATCATATTGTTTGGTTTTACTTGGCTAAGCAAAATTTGGTAGTTTTAGTCTTATCAATAATAAGGAATTTTGCCCAAGTGTATTCTATATGGCAGCTCAAAAGCATGTTTGTTACTTAGATGTTACATGCACTTAGGTAACGTACAAGCTCATGCTGATTTGATTGTTATTTATGTTGTTTGTTTTTTTGCCTAATAGCTTTCGTAGAATCAAGAGGAAGGGAAAGGGAAATAATGCATTTGCTAATTAATTATATGCATGCAAGTTTCCATCGACACGACTCGGGTTGGCTCTCAAAAACAAATGTGCTAGGCATAGGTATGCACCTAAAGTATTTCAATTTGTTGTCTATGAGTATAATACGGAATTTCGGCACCACGTTGAACTATGGTTTAAATAGTGAAGCGGTTGTATTCACGGTGCCATGCTCGCTGATCTAAAAAAAAAATAATATTAAGCCTTACTTGTTTATTGGAGCAAATGACATTAACATGCCTTATCTTCCTTAAGTTGACTTCGTAACCGGTATAATTAAGTTATTAATTATGTGGGTTTTCAAATGATTTTAAAACTTTATAGGAATTTTTTTGCCAAAAGAAAATATTTTATTCACGGACTAATTATTGGGAATCCAATTATATTGTTGTTCTACCCTAGATGGGCTAGGTAATTGTCATCACCAGGCAACGATACAAAGGACATGCAAGCATGTCGTCTGTCTTAAATTACGTGAGCGTCAATTTGGTGCTTGTAGTAGCCCGTAATTTTGCCGAGGCTGCTAAGGTGAAGGGCATGTCATGCAGAATGGTTATAGATGCAATGGTGAATACCAAAGTGCTTTTGGAGTTTAAGCCTTGCTTTACAGAATAATAAATATAGTAAAGTAAATTAATAGTTAATTAAGCTAATTAATCACAGTTAATGCTTGAATATTCATCTACTTGTCATGCTCCTAATTATTCATTTATTATGCACATACCAAAAGGAACCACTTCAATGGCACCACAATTAAACTGCTTCACTCATATATTTTAGAATTAAAGGTGGAATTTTGAAAACTAAGTTAAGAGACAAAGAAGTAATTATCTATAATCCATCATTTTTAATCAACAAAGTTAGACATAGTCGAAAATTTGGTCTAGGTATTAGTATTCTATTTCAATATAAATATCCCTTTGGAAACCTAAAAAATGAAAATTCATTTCGTTTGCAAGATATAAATTTTTTTTAAAAAAAAGAACTAGGAGAAACATCAACTGAAACACCACTTGAAAAGGAAGAGAAAGAAAAAGATGATGGAAACATAATCAAGGGGAGTTACAAAATATATTTGATAAAGAACAAAATCTATAGGAATTACACAAAATCATGCGCACAATAGTAGGCAAACAAGAACTATTATCTGAAGTTGAAGGGATAAATAATGTCTAGTTAGAAAAAGAAATATATCATCCGATGAACTTGATTAAACAATATGATCTAGTTGTTTTTCCTTTAGAGGAAATTCAGGGAAAAATGGATGAACAATATGAAAAATTGGTAGCTGGAAGCCAAAATAATAACATTGGGAAGAATTCAACATCAACGAAATTGAATACTATCTAGTTAACATTGTTACTCTAAAACCTGAAGAGTTTGATGAATTGTCTAGAAGAAAAACCTATTTTATGAGACCTAGGTACGTTCCATTTAGATGTACAATCAATTTTTCCTTTGGGTTCATACCCAAGAAAACAACATCCTTTGAGGAAATTAGCCTTATCCCCATTTAGCCAAACAAGACACACCTTAAACATAAGTGGAGCTCCTAATAGAGAAGAAATATTTGAACATTGTAAGATGGCTTGAATAGTATTCTGAATTTTAATACCTTATGGTTTGTTGAAAATATCCCAAATTATATCGAACATTGTTTTTCTACCACTATACCTAACTAGCACGAATTATTAGATAAGAAAGTTAAAAATGTATTAAAAATGATGAAAATACCAACTGTTATGTTGAAGAAATTACGTAAGGAAAAAAAAACTGATTTACTAGAGCTAAATTTAATTACGAAGGAAAAGCAAGAGAGTGATAAAGAAAGATTAATAACATAGAACTGTAGGACATGAGAAATTAGGAAACTTATGTCGCTGAATTGAGTCAATATTATTATAAAATTAGGCGTAATGAAACTAATCTGTGTATGTTTTAGGGCATATTGTCTTCCATGATCAATGAAAAACACACTACTTGTCTTGAAAAACATAGACGTCATTGATACCCTTGGAATTGGAATTTCTTATTTAAGATAATAGGTAAATGATCAATATCTTGATCTCCAACTAAACAAGAAAATGAAAGACATTTTCCAACATATTGGAATACTTCTTATCAATGGGGAAATGAACTTGATTAGAGATGAAAAAGAAATTATTTTCAAAAAAAAAAGGAGCTATAACAAGCGAAGAGGAGGAAAACACAAAAGAAAATATTATGACCAGACGAGCCCCAAAAGTCACAAATTCCTTAAAAAAGCTAGTTATTGTCATGACATAAAAAATAGCTAGAAGTTTTGGCATGTAGAGAAGTAGGTCATTGCACAAACAAATGCAAAAACAGGAAGAATAACCAGCTTTATAAACCTTGAGATGTTTAGACTATTTTGAGCTTAGCGAAGACACTACAAAAAAGGTTGCTTCCCTCCACATTTAATTTTGCTAATAATCACACTTATAAGTGTAGAAATAGGAGTTGCCCACACTTAGGCTAAATGTGGGAAGTTAAGTGTGTGGAAGTGTTCTCCACACTTGATGGAAATGCGGGTAGAGCTATATTTCCCACACTTATAAATTCAAAGTAAGTACTAATTACCCACAATTTATATGTAGCCATTTTACGCAATGCCCACTTTGGAAGATGCAAGAAGTCAAATTTTCCCCACACTTAAAAGTATTACTAGTGTCGTTTTAGTTATTAAAAAAATAATGCTGGTAATTAATATAAAACTTATTAAGTTAAAAATAGCACAATTGTATAAAATTGTTCTTTCTTTAATTAACAAGTTTTATACTAATTACCAGTGCGCATCACCCTACATAAATGAATAAAATTGACAAACCAACAAAATAAAATAGATCAAATAGCAATTAAATAAATTACACGTGTATTACTGCCTGAAAAAAAAATAATTGTAGACACAGCAACAAAGACTAAGGTGATCAAAACTAAATATTCTCGCATTGTTTTGAATCCATCCTGCTAATTTTTTTTTGTTGTAGATAGCTGATTGAAAATTTTATGGCTCTATATATTATCTAAAACTATACCTTGAAAACATGCCTAACATCCAAGAATATATAAAAAAATCTCCATCTTTATTTTCTTCACTAAGAGATGTTAGCTGTAGAAATGCAACCTGTTAGACAATTGAAACACACCAAAAAATAAACTATTAGAATAGATAACCAAAGAGATTAACTAAGACACAGACTCGGCAGAATCAAGTTCAAAGACGCACAACAGAGTTCAACCAACTATAAAACCACAACAGAGTTGAACCAAGAATAGAACCACAATCGAGTTCAACTAACAATATATAGGACCTAGGTGAGTTAAACTACAAATAGAATCACAATCGAGTTCAACCAAAACCACAACCGAGTTCAAGCAACAATAGAATTGCAACCAAGTTCAACCAACAATAGAACCCAAGCTAAGTGAGTTCGTTCAAACAATAGAACCCCAACCGAGTTCAACCAACCATAGAACCACAACAGAGTTGAACTAAGAATAGAACGATAATGGAGTTCAACAGACAATAGGACCCAACTAGTTCAACTAACGATAGAACCACAATCAAGTTCAACCAATAATACGACCACAACCAAGTTCAATCAGCTATAGAACTACAACCGAGTTCAACCAACGATAGAACCCAAGTGAGTAACAGTAGGTTAACAACATGCAATTGGTATACCTTAGTCCTCACTTCCTACTCTCGATTCTTTGCTTCTAAAGATTTACGTTTCTCCTCCAATTTTGCATAGTACTAAAACGCAGAACATCATGAAAGGAAAGCTCACCACTCAAAGAAGACTAAAACCTACAATTGCTTACCAAATCATTCTTCAGTTCCCCAGAAACCTTAAATAGGATATATATATATATATATATATATATATATATATATATATATATA
>JACYFF010010365.1:76550670-76589830 GCA_017589665.1 Selenicereus undatus | reverse complement strand
CCAGTTAATACACAAAAGAAAACACCAGTTAGGCCTGTTTGGAGATCGTGTTTGGAGCAACATTACTTGGAGAAATTTTTTACACTTAGATTTGTTATCATCAAAACTTAATCAAAATAACTCAACAAATTCCCCCTTTTTGATGATGACAAACCAAGTGACCATATTGACAAAACAACACAAAAAAAATTGAATGCTGATAGTGATCGACGTAAGTCATTTTCACTCTCCTTCATTCTCATATTCAATCAATAGGTGTTTGTCAATTGGTTTCTCACTCTGCTTCCCCCTTTTGGCATCATAAAAAGCAAGAACAACATAAGGTAAAGCGTATAAAGCTTAAGAAACAACAAGCAAGAAAGACTGCCAGCAGATATTTCATTAATAATCAGTGCAGTACCATTGCAACAAACCACAAAAACAGAGAACAAGCTTGACAATCAGGTGGCAGAGGGTGGTTTCGTTTGCAAAGGAGGAATGCTAGGGACAAGATTGGAGAGGAGTGCAAGGAGTTCTTCATGACGTTTTGCTGATATGGCCTTTTTTGCTTCAAGAGCAGACTTCACAGCCGAAAGCTCTTCTTTGAGTCGTGCATTATCCTCAAGAACAGCTTCAACAGAAGGGCTTGGTGTCTCAGAAACAGGGGGTCGAGGTGGTCGAGGACCCTGTTTGTGAGTTGACCCTTGGCCAACCTCATAGCCACATCCCATAAGGGTGTCCACGCCAATCTCATCAACCAGTTGAGCTGGCACTCTCCTTGTAAGCTCAATACCAAGGTGTTCAAATACTTTGGTCAACAAGAACCCATACCCGAGATCATGGTTTCGGGTGGTGTTTGTAATTCGCCCAATGTGACGAATCATGATAGCAGGAAGATTTATGGGTTCCTCCCTATACAAGAGGTCGATCAGGTATTAATCAAAAAGGTCGGCTGAGTTTCTCCCCTGACCTCTTGGTATCACGTTCTTGATGATGAACAAGAAGAGGAGTTGGTGAAGAGAGGTCAGATCACCCTTTGTTATAGAGGAGGGTGTTCTCAGGCCTGGTTTCTGGCTTACCCGCCTAGATATCTCCAGGAGCCTGGCTGGGTCTAGGGCGGTTTTGTCTTCCCTCACATACATGTCAAACCCACGTGAGGGGACGCCCAGTATTTCACCAAGAGTAGCAGCATCGAAGGAAAAATGTCACTCATTGACAACACTTGTCACCACCCCATTGGTGACAGAGCAATTGGCATAGAATTCAGCCAACTCAGCCACAGAACACCCTTGGTGGGTGTTTGCAAACAGTTCAAGCCAGCCTTGGACTCGTAACTTATTCAAGAACACCCCTAGACCCTGTTCCTCAAAAAACTGTATGTTCACGACCTTCCCCCTTACAACATTACGCTTAAGGAATTGCGCGTGTTTCTCAGACAAGGGAGAGGGAGTGGTCAATTTTGTCTTTTTGATTTGAGGAGCAGGGGAAGCAGTTTTGGACAGAGGGGTTGTTTTCAGTTTCCACTTGAGGGGTGTTTTTTAGGCTGAGGATTTTGTGGAAGTGGTTGGTATTGACGGGTTTTGTTCATCAGAAGGTTCTGAGAACACGGGGGTCCCTTGTTTGAACGAGGGATCCTCAGAGTCAGACCCAGACAAACTTGAGGAGGAGGAAATCTCCTCAATGACCGGAGCAGATGATCTTGAGGTTCTAGGGACTGACTTGAGAGCAATTCTCGCAGATTTGCGAGAAGGCTTGGAAGAAGGAGGAGAATAGGGAGTTTTAGAGGGCTGAAACCTTGGTTGTGGCCTTGTTCTGGGCGTTCTGCTACGTCTGGCCATAATTTTTATCCTTTTTCTTTTCTCTCCGGTTTGAACAGCCGGAGGGGGGAGTTCGGACTCAGGGAGAGAATTTTTCTCCTGAATTTCCTTGGATGTCTCATCCGGATGCAGATCCTCTACCCACACAGCATTCAAAGGTTCGTCCCTAGTTTCTGGTGCTATTTCTGGAAACAGCCCAAAAGAACAGGGTTTGAATTCACCATAAAGTTCTACAAAAGGTTCCAAGATTTTGTCTTGAGCCCCTGATGGTACATCCTCCGACTCGACTTGAAGAGGGCAAGCAACTGACCCTACCAAAAATACCAATTCCCTTCCACAATTGAAGGGAATGTCATCCATCCCTATCCCCACTGTTGTGAGGGACAAGCTTTTCAGAAATTTGAAAGGCTTGTAAGGAATTGGGCGAGGGGGAGCAGGGATTGAGGACGCAAGAACCAGAGAGTTTGAGTTAGAGGGTTGGTTGGAAGCCATTGTTGCAGAGGAGAGAGATTAGGGTTTTAGAGTTGTTTGCGTGAGAGGACAGACAAGACTGCAGACAGAGCACTTAAGGAGAGAGGGAGAGAGAGAGAGCAGCCGAGATCTTTTAAAAGATTGCAACGGGTGAAAACATTAAAAGCAAAACACATTCCCTATGTATCGAACAACCAAGGGACATACCTGTTCGAGCTGCCTGTTTCTGAACATGCTTCTCTTATTACTCTACTCCATTTCTCAAGGTAGCAGTCTTCACACATGAACTTAGTAGCATATAGACTGCACAAATTCGTTAAGGGTAACAATTTCCAAGCAATGAGAGAGAGCAGGTATTATAGGGTGTTTTTGCCAGCTTGGTCCAACTCTGAGAACAGGTGTTCTCAGGGTGTTTTCACCAACCCCAGTTCCAGTCTGTTTCTCTCGAATTGGTCTCTACTCAGTGCCTTAGTGAATATATCAGCTATTTGATTTTCAGTGGAGCAAAAATTCATTAAAATAAAGCCTTTTTCCACATTATCTCTTAAAAAATGATGTCGAATGTCAATATGTTTTGTCCTTTTGTGTTGACATGGGTTTTTGGCAATATTAATAGCACTAGTATTGTCACAAAAAACAGGAATGCATCCAGTGTCAACACAAAAATCCTTAAGCTGTTGTCTTATCCACAACAGTTGAGCACAACATGAAGCTGCTGCAACATATTCAGCTTCTGCTGTGGACATGGCAACAGAATGTTGCTTCTTGGTAGCCCAAGATACCAAACAAGGTCCAAGAAAATGAGCCATACCTGAGGTACTCTTTCTATCAACTAGGAAACTTGCATAGTCAGCATCAGCATGTCCAACAAGATCAAGATTGCAACCTCTAGGATACCATAGAACTAAATCAGGTGTATGCTTTAAATATCTTAGTATCCGTTTAACAGCCTTAAGATGAGTCTCTTTAGTACTAGACTGAAAACGGGCACATAAACCAACACTAAAAACGATATCAGGTCTACTAGCGGTTAGGTATAGGAGTGACCCAATCATGCCCCTATAGAGTTTCTCCTCAACTGAGGGACTCCCATCATCCACAACCAACTTGGTTGAAGGAGAAATAGGAGTGTCTATGGGTTTGGCTAACTCCATCCCAAAACGCTTAAGTAGCTCCTTGATATACTTTTGTTGATGGATCATGGTGCCGTTTGGAGTTTGCTTGATTTGTAAGCCTAAGAAAAAATTAAGCTCACCCATCATGCTCATCTCAAACTCACTCCTCATCATATTTGAAAATTCATTGCATAAATCATGATGAGTCGCACCAAATATAATGTCATCTACATATATTTGGACAATCAATAGATGTTCCCCCTTAGATTTCAGAAACAAGGTATTGTCTACCTTGCCTCTTCTAAAATCATTTTCAAGTAAAAAGCTTGACAACCATTCATACCAAGCTCTTGGAGCTTGTTTTAAACCATAAAGTGCTTTGTTAAGTTTAAAAACATGATTTGGGAAATCACCATTTTCAAAACCAGGGGGTTGTTTGACATACACCTCTTCTTTAAGGTATCCGTTTAGAAATGCACTTTTCACGTCCATTTGATATAGCTTGATTTCCATATGAGCAGCAAAGGCTATTAAGATTCGAATAGCCTCAATTCTAGCAACTGGTGCAAAGGTTTCTTCGTAATCAATCCCTTCTTCTTGGTTGTACCCTTGAACCACCAGCCGTGCCTTGTTCCTGGTAACTGTACCTGACTCATCTAGCTTATTTCGGAACACCCACTTGGTTCCAATGATTGCTCTTTCTGCAGGTTTAGGTACAAGGTGCCACACTTTGTTCCTTTCAAATTGATGAAGTTCTTCTTGCATAGCCGTGATCCAATCTGAATCTGCAAGAGCTTCATTCACACTTTTTGGCTCAATGTTAGAAAGAAAAACATAGAAAGCACAAAAATTCTTAAGTTTAGATCTAGTTTGCACTCCAGTATTAATATCTGACAAGATTTGATCAAGAGGGTGCGAATTATGGTGCTTCCATGGTCTTGGATTAAGTGGATCCACAGACACATGCTCTACTCTAGTTGGAATATTTGAAGAATCAGGCTCACAAACACCTCCTGAGCCTGTTTCTGCACCTGTTTGTAAGTCTGTTCCTGAAGAACATGGTCCCAAACAGGGTTCAACGGTGTTTCCCCCTGTTTGGTTCTCACCTTGCCTGTCATTTTGAGGAACAACTTCTGTAGCTGTTTCCTTCAGGGTGTTCTCACGTTGTTTTTCTTGATTCAACAGCTCCTTTTGGACAAGACCTAATTCAAACTCTTCATCCTGTGCATTACTCTCATTCAAGGAGTTAGATTCATCAAAAAACACATGCACACTTTCTTCAACACACAAGGTTCTTTTGTTAAAGACTTTGTATGCCTTACTGTGAGAGGAATAACCAAGAAATATTGCCTCATTAGTCCTAGGATCAAACTTTCCTAAGGCATTCTTCCCGTTGTTCTGCACGAAACATCTACAACCAAATGTTCTTAGATGCATAATGTTGGGTTTTCTGCCTTTAATAAGTTCATAAGGAGTTTTGTTCAAAATGGGTCTAATCATGCATCTGTTTATAATGTAACATGATGTGTTCAAAGCTTCTGCCCAAAAGTTCTTAGGAAGACCACTAACAATAAGCATTGTTCTAGTCATGTCTTCTAAGGTACGATTTTTTCGTTCAACCACCCCATTCTGCTGGGGTGTTCTTGGGGCTGAGAAGTTTTGTTCAACACCATGTTCATTACAAAATTTTGTAAAGCTTGCATTTTCAAATTCAGTACCATGATCAGACCTCAAGCTAACCAATGAGTGTCCTACTCTCTTTTCAATCTTTTTGAGAAGGGCAATAAAATTCTCAAAAGTTTCATCCTTGGAGGCCAAGAACAGGGTCCAAGTAAATCGAGAGTAATCATCCACTATTACAAGCACATACCTTTTCCCTCCTCTACTAGCTATCCTCATGGGACCACATAGATCAATATGTAACAACTCAAGAGGTCGGGTAGTGCTTACACACTTTTTAGATTTTAAAGAAGATCTGACTTGTTTTCCTTTTGCACAAGCTTCACATACCTTGTCATCATTATACTTGATGGAAGGTAGTGCAGCAACCAAATCCTTGGAAACAAGTTTATTTAACAAGGACAGGCTTGCATGACCTAGTCTCTTGTGCCATAGCATTATATCATCATTTAATGCAGTTAAACAAGTCAGATTATTTTAGGGAAGAGTGAAAATACTAACTTTATAAACATTTTGACATCGCTTCCCCCTCAACACAACATCTCCTGTGTCATCATTCACAACCAAGCAACGTGTTTTTCAGAACAGTACTAGGTTGTTCTTGTCACACAGTTGGGACACACTTAACAAATTGTGTTTTAACCCATCAACTAAGTGCACATTATCAATTGAGTGGGAGAGAGTTTTACCAATATTACCTATACCGACAATTGTCCCAGATTTGCCGTTTCCAAATGCTACACTCCCACCATTCAAAGCTGTATGTGACAGAAAATTTGATTTTTCACCAGTCATGTGCCGTGAACACCCACTATCGACATACCACAACTGCCTGTTTTCAAGGGTGTTTGTGGGGTTGTTCGTAAGATTGTTTTCTCTCACTTCAGCCTGCAAAACAAATCACGGGTTAGTTTTGGGAACCCAGATCCACTTGGGTCCCATTCTTTTAGACATGTAAAGCTCATTTTTTCTAATCCAGATTTGTTTCACATACCTTTCATTCTTTTCATTGGCATGTTTTCTTAAGGGGCAAGTGTATCTATAATGACCCGTTTTACCACAATGAAAGCAAACGATGTTTTCAGGTAATCCCACATACTTCCTATGTATTGGGTAAACGGTCCGTCTAGGCTTATATCCAAGTCCCTTTTTGTTTCGACTGTGGTGAGTGTTTAACCAATCAAGGGCTTATGAGGACTTGTTCCAACGCTTGGTCGTGGCAAGTTCGGTTTCCAGTTTTTCTATATTAGCATGCAAGCTCTTGTTCTCTTTGAGAAAGTCTTCAACCATTCCTTCCACCTCAAAGAGTTTTTCTTCCACTCGAGTATAATCTCCTTCTTTTATAAAGAGATTTTCTTTGAGCATGTTAATATTTTCATGTAAACCAAGTTTTTCATTTTCAAGAATTTCATTTTCAAACTCTAGGTCACGAACTTCTCTTTTTAGATCAGCACAGGTGTCTATCACATTATATAGAAGTTCTTCTAAAGTAGCTTTGTTAAGACCATGTACCTTGTTCTTGAGATCTGAGAGGCTGATTGTTGATTCATCACTTGAATCTGAATCACTTTGTGCCATCAGTGCTACACCCTCTTCTTCAGCTTCAGATTCTCCTTCATCCTCAGAGGAATCTCCCCAAGCAGCCAGCATAGCTCTCGAGAAACGCTTGCCCAGATTGTTTACAAGGTGTTTTCGACCCTGTTTTCGAGGTTGTTCGGGCATCTGATCTTCTCAAAGCAGAGGACAATTTTTGATTAAGTGATCTGGTTTGCCGCACTTGAAACACCCTGTGAGCTGTTCTTTGGGGGTGTTTCTGGACTTACTGAAGTCTTTTATTTTGTTGCTTTCCTTGACCTTTTTGAAGAATTTCTTGAATTTTCTGGTCATTAGGGCCATGTCTTCATTTTCAAGGTCAGAGTCAGTGTTCTCATGTGCTTTCAAGGCAAGCCCACGATCCTTCTTCTGCTCCTCTTTTTGTTGTGAGTTCTTTCTGAGTTCATAGGTTTGAAGATTGTCAATCAACTCGTCGAGGGTGATCTTGAGCCTCTTGGATGGCTGTCACTTTGGCCTCCCACATACGAGGTAAAATTTTGAGGATTTTTCTCACCAACTCTTCAGTGGTGGAAGACTTTCCCAGAGATTTTAATTCGTTTGTGATGTGGGTAAACCGTGTGTACATATCCATCACAGTTTCATGATCACCCATATCAAACAACTCATATTGTCGCATAAGTAGCTCAATTCTAGATTGTTTAACTTGACTCGCACCTTGATGAGCAACTTGCAGGGCGTTCCAGATAGCTTGGACTGATTCACACTCAGAGATGCGAGCGTATTCATCTGGACCTAGGCCGAAATATAATAGCTTCCTGGCCTTAGCATTCTTTTCCATTTTCTTATAATCTTCAACATCAAACTCTTTGGGTTCCTTGGGAATCATCTTGCCATCTTCAAGCACCTTGGTGGGAACAAGGGGCCCGTTCTTGATGAGCATCCATAACTCATAATCTTCTGCCTGAATATAGTTCTCCATCCTATTCTTCCACCAACTATAATGTTGGCCATTGAAACAGGGTGGACGAGTAATGGATTGCCCTTCAAGAATTCCTTGTGGTGTACTCATCTTCAGAATCTCTCAAGGTGTTAGCCTTTTGAAAGAGAACCTGCTCTGATACCACTTGTTGAATTTATGAGTATACTTCCACAAGAGGGGGGGTGAATTGTGGTGTCTGATTTTCGCGTTATAAGTAACAAACACCCTGACAGAGGTTGTTCTCAGATGATGAACACCCTGTTGACTTGTTTGCAGGGGGTGTTTTCAGATATTGCAAATACGAAAATCACCAAGATAAATGCGGAAATAAAGCACACACAATTTTTACGTGGAAAACACCTCTAGCCCAACTGAGGTGTGAAAAACCACGACCTACCTCGTGTAGGCTTTTAACCACTTCACTATAACCGGGCTTAACTCGTTACAAATGTAACACACCTTGTTACAACTTGCAACCACGTAACCTTCTTCCCTAAGAACGGTTACACCACCTCCAAATCTCACCAGATTGGACACGTCCAAAGTCCACATGACTGAGGACCACTCACTCACTTTTCTGATCCAAGATCAGGGTTGAAAACACCTTACTGGGGGTGCTTCTCACTAAGCAGATGTAAGGTACACTGAAGATCCTATTATGCCAATGGTTTGAAAACTCAAATTAACACAGCTTGTCACGGTTTTTCTTTGCGAATTGAAGCTCAAGAAATCTTTTCTTACTTTTGAGTAAAAACCGGGTTTTCAGAATTTTTCTTTTTAGCACACTGTGTTTTCTCAATATGCATTCTGTCTTGGAATGGGAGAGAAGAGCTAAGCTTTTAACCAAGAAGATCAACGGTAAAAAAATCAAGGAAGTTGCTGAGAATATGCCAAGTATGGCATCAAAGGAGATTTCCAAGCAAAGGATTTTCCAAACGGCTAGTGGATAAGAAATTTCCAAAATAAAAGGGATTTGTTTCTAAAAGATAAAATCTTATCCTCTTCGTTTGAAATAGCCGTGGAGAATTTAAAATAAGGAACCAGAAATCTCAACTTTGAAATTTGAATAAATCACTTCCTAAAATATAGGTGATAAAGATCTTTTGGTTTTGGAAAATATTTAGCAAAACAATTTTGGCAAATCTCCCATAATATTTCGTATCTCAAAAATATCCTATCCTGGGATTTTAAGAAAGTATTTTAGAGCTTTTGGCCAGCCGAAATAAATTTTTCCAAAATAATCGGGCATAGCCGTTTCAGTTCAAAAACACCCTAGGCACCCTGTTTGCAGGGTTGTTCTCAACTGGTGTTCTGAAGCGCTTAGCGCAACTGCCGATTCAAGAGGTGTTTAAAATGATGTTTTCAATATTGGCATATTAACAAGAGTCTAAATAAATAAAACCTATATACCCAAGACTTCTTGTTTTGAACCAGTCATCTTGTCCAAGATTTGTAGAGCTGTTGTGAACACCAAGGCCACCTTGTTTGCTGGGGTTGTTCTTTGCATTGCTAGAGTTTCGGAACCACATGCTTTACATCGAGCTGATCTTGCTAGAGTCCAAGAACAACATGCTTTTACAATCGAGTTGTTCTTAGTATAGAACCACCAAGTAGAACCTGTTTTAAAGACTTGTTCTCACATGTAGCAAACCAGTTAATACACAAAAGAAAACACCAGTTAGGCCTGTTTGGAGATCGTGTTTGGAGCAACATTACTTGGAGAAATTTTTTACACTTGGATTTGTTATCATCAAAACTTAATCAAAATAACTCAACAAGGGCCATCCCATGCTCCTGTTCCGAGAAAAGGCACGGCCACAAATAACATCAATCCAAGCCATTAGAACTCCTCCACAGTCTTAATGTTGCACTATTCTTCATGGCTAGAAAGGTTATAAGATCCTAGCACACAGCTCAACCCAGGAGCAGGGGATGGAAAATCTCGGATGTTCCAGCAAAGAGCCACCCATAAACATGTTTTAAAGCCCATTAAAAAAATGGTAGAATTGTCATTATCACAGTTTCAGCAGGACGAAAAATAGAACTGAGCTATTGACCATAAACTAGAACTAACTCAGACTAAAACCAGGGGTGGGAAATTCGAATTTAGCATTGGACAACCCAGAACAGAGCCTCAAAGTTCACCAACAATGGGGGGAACACCATTAATGATGCTCCAAACAGATCCAAAATAGGGGAAGCGAAATATATCAAAATCAATTAAACTTGAACGCAAAACACTATGATTGCAAGCTAAACATCAAGAATGTAGACTCCAAATTACGAAATCAAGCCTGATTACATGAATTTAAAGCCTAAAATTGAATCTAAAATCGAAAGGAGGAAACGAAAATAGAAACCTTAAATTAATAATAACTCAAATTGAAACGAAAAACCTAAAATTAAACCTAAGAAACTTAAACTAAAACCTAGAATAATACATAATCGTCACTACCTCTGATTTATAACAGAACTTGGTCGGTTCTCTGACGTCAATCTCATCCAGACGTGGACGCTGAAGATGCTATCATCTGGTGTGTTGCGCTGGCACTTGGTGATGGTGGAGATGGATGGGCATAGTGGATGGTTGAGTGGTCTGGTGGATGAGCTGCGTAGAGAGAGAGAGAGAGAGAGAGAGAGAGAGATGAGTTCACAAAGGATTAGAGAGGATGAAGATGAGATGATGAGGATGAAAGAGGGGGTGATGCTGAAAATCAAGAATGTCGACTCCAAATTACAAAATCAAGCCTGATTACATGAATTCAAAGCCTGAAATTAACTCTAAAATCAAAAGGATGGAAAGAAAATAGAAACCCTAAATTCCTAATAACACGAATTGAAACGAAAAACCTAAAATTAAACTTAAGAAACTTAAACTAAAACCTAGAATAATACCAAATCATCGTTGCCTATGATTTATAGTCAATCTCACCAAATGTGGACGGTGAAGATGCTATCATTTGGCGTGTTGCACTCGCACTTGGTGATGGTGGAGATGGATGGACATAGTGGAGGGCTGCGTGGTGTGGTGGATGAGCTGCGTAGAGAGAGAGAGAGAGAGAGAGAGAGAGAGAGAGAGAGAGAAAGAGAGATGAGTTCACAAAGGCAGAGAGAGGATGAAGATGAGCTGATGAGGATGAGGGGAGGGTGAAGCTGAAAATCAAGAATGTCGACTCCAAATTATGACATCAAGCCTAATTACATGAATTTAAAGCCTAAAATTAGATATAAAATCGAAAGGATGAAACAAAAATAGAAACCCTCAATTGCTAATAACATGAATTGAAACGAAAAAGCTAAAATCGAACATAAGAAACTTAAACTAAAACCTAGAATGATACCTAATTGTCGTTGCCTCTGGTTTATAGCCGAACTTGGTCGGTTCTCAACCGTTAATCTCACCCAGACATGGACGATGAAGATGCTATCATCTAGCGTGTTGCGTTGGCACTTGGTGATGGTGGAGATGGATGGACACAGAGGACGGTTGCGTGGTGTGGTGGATGAGCTGCGTAGAGAGAGAGATGAGTTTGCAAAGGGAGAGAGAGGATGAAGATGAGATGATGAGGATAAAGGGGGGGGGGTCGGGATTTTGTCTAGTGAGCTGAGAGAGGAGAGAGACTGCAAGGGATTAAAGGGGAAGAGGGTAGGCACGTGAGGTGCACGTGGCTGGGAATTAGGCAGAGTTATTTGGTTTTTCCTTTGGCTAATATATTTAGATATAAATATTGAAATATTTTGTATAAATTCCCTCATTAATATAATAAAAAGTAACTAAAAAAGCTATCTTTAATTCCCCACACTTATAACTATAGGAATGGGTTCATAAATTACCCACACTTGTTAAATGTGGAATCGAGAAACCTACCAAATCTTATGATTTTTCTCCCCACACTTTAATTAAGTGTAGTGATACAAATGAGGGAGGATGCATTATTTTTTGTAGTGAGAAGAAACACTAGACATAGCCTCGAAAAACAACAAAGCGGTTATTAAAATAGTACTAGAAGATGAATATGGAGAATGTGAGTACGAAGAAAGCAGTCATACGATAGAATTAGCTCAATTAGTCTTGGTATCTTCAAGGAGACAAGTTTGCTGTATATAATGACATGAAGATGCCAAAGGAGATTGGATCCTTCCTATAATTTAGAAAGATGTGATCTATAAAAAATCCATCTTTCAACTAAAGAGTAAATACATATGCAAAATGACAAAAGGGGATTTAAAAATAAAAGACTATAAATATGATGTGGGAGAACTTAATCTCATTAATTAGGAAATCATCCTGAAGC
The DNA here is from genome assembly GCA_017589665.1 of Selenicereus undatus. Lineage (NCBI taxonomy): Eukaryota > Viridiplantae > Streptophyta > Magnoliopsida > Caryophyllales > Cactaceae > Selenicereus > Selenicereus undatus. The sequence continues at coordinate 76,577,940 of JACYFF010010365.1, read as the reverse complement.
ATAACAAATATAGACAATGTAGGTATATCCATGTTGGATTATGTTGTTATGGCAAAGATATTAATCCCTACATTTTTGCTCTGTGATATTAGACATATCAAATTTAATGATCAAGTTATCATAAGAATAAAGACCAATTTACGTAATGGTTCAACAAGATTCAATTGCCAACTTGGATATTTTGTGTGTCTAAACGACAAATTTACCAAAATTACATATTTCTTAAGATAAAAATAGTTGGGATGGATAGAAAAAGAGGAGGTTGTCCACTAAGGGTATTTTGGAAAATTCTCTACAAATTAGATGATAAGATAGATGCAAAGACTAAGGCAGCAATGATAGAGATTGACAGTCTTACAACAATGCAAAAGATTTGAAGGATAAAATCTAACAAGTAGGTGATAAAAATTGATAGGTCTGAGATATCTAACTTTGCCAATCCCATAAAAATCAATAAGAAAAATGTGACAATATTTGGAGAGAATAGGAACTAACTATTGAACCTCAATTATTAAAAGGATGAGCGCGAGATTAGAATTGGGAGAAGGTTCTTTAATAGCTAAAGATGAGCTTAAAGAAGATGATACAATTAGTCTAACCAATGAAATAAGTAGAATGAGTTTTGAACTCGCAAGACATAGCATGGACCGAAGTTTGGCCATGGGCATATGTTGTGAAGTCACCATTACTAATCCTAATAACATTTATATCGTAATAAATGTTTGTTTGGAGGGATATAATAGAGATAGGAATTGCACGCTTACATCGATAGTGGTTATTCTATCTGTTTTGGAAAAAAATCTTCACTTCCAAAATTCATATGGAAAAAGCAAAGAACCCTTTACATGTAAGAATAGCTAATAATAGCATAAAGAGCCACAATGAATGCACAGAAGGCTTAACCATAGAAATCAAAGGAGTCCAATGTGTTATGCGAGTTCTATGGGCTACTAGTCAACCTTCTCATGGTATTATTATTGGAAATAATTTTTAGATTTTATATTATCCATGCACACCAAACATAAACCAAATCATATTCACAATAAATGGTCGTTTGATTCCTATTGATAAATTAAATAAAGCCTATACTCATCCGAAGATTGAGTTTACTTGCAGCCGACGTTGTGAGAAGGTAATCCCTGCACAACATGAAGCAACACTAACTATCTCACTACTATAGTTATCTATTAAAGAATAGATCATTGACCAACAAGAGCAATTACGTAAAAAACTCCACTCTAATAATTCTCTTAAATTTTGGGACAAAGATAAGACATTTGCAGAGATTATTTTGTTAAATCCTAACACTATTATCCGAGTGTAGGCTTTATTGAATAAGCAAATCAAAGAATTTTGAATAAAGGATTAATCAAAAATAGTAGGAGTCCTTAAACTAGTCCCGCTTTCATGGTGAGAAACCATGCTAAAGAAAAAAAAAGGAAAAGGTAGAATGCTAATAAAAAAGCTTATGAAAGTATTGCATTTGCTATAGGTAGGAATACCTATAGAGGTAAGGTTGCCTACAGCTGGATCTCCCCAGACCCCGCGAAAGCGGGACCCACATTGGGAGTTTGTTGTTGTTGTTGTTTATGAAAGTATTGCATTTGATGGTTATTATATTCTTAACAAGACTTTTTTTTTGTTTCAATAGGATTTAAAGGGCCTATTAGTTCTCAAAAACGGATGGTAAAAGATAATATTAGCTGAGAAAAATAGATGAAGAAAGCCTTCCTTTAATTGGTTTTAGTGCCACTTAAGGACATTTTGAGTGGATAGTAATCTCATTCGGTCTTCAAAAAGCACCTAAAATATTCCAAAGGATAATGGATAATATTTTCAAAGATCTTAATCATTGTTGTCTAGTTCACGTGGGTGATCTCCTTGTTTTTTAGAAGACTATAGAATAGCAAAAAAACGACATCCTAGCTATCAGCTAAAGATGCATTGATCATAGTGATATTCTTGGTAAGAACACGTGCATTTATGCTGAGAAGTCAAGTTTTTAGGTTTATAAATAAGAGTTGGAAAAATCATCCTATAAAAGCATATTCTGGAAAAAAATAGAAAATTTCCATGAGAAGTTTGAAGATAGGAATCAATTAAAAGAGTTTCTTGGACGTGTTTCCTATGATTCAGGTTTCATTAAAGATTTAGCTAAATTGAGAGAAAACTTTGTAGCAAAAACTAAAGAAAGAATTAAATAAGATGTGGCACCTAGTGATTGAAATATTGTTCAAAACATAAATAAGATGTGCAAAAATATGTTCATAATTTGCTAAATGAAGGCGATGTCCAATTCTGGAGATAGATGCAGCAATGAGCACTGAAGTGCAGTACTCCAAATCAAAGAAAGGGGAAAACCCTACAAATGCTACAGTGGAAGTTTTAATAAAGCATAATGCAATCATCCCACGATGCAAAAAGAAATCCTTATAGCGATGAGGGCAATTGAACAATTCTGAATCTTTTTAGCCTTAACACCTTTTCTTTTATGAACTGATTGCAAAGGAATACTTCATTTCGTGAAAAAGGGCTTATCAAGTATGCAAGCACAAAGACCAATCATTGCATTGGCAATTATGGTTTAACCAGTTTTCTTTCTTTGTTGAACGTAGACACTGATCGAGGAATTCTCTAGTAGATAGTTTAACTCATTAATTCATAAATGGTGATATAAGAGCAAACTCTTGCTAAAAAAATGAGGAAATCTCAAATGAAATGCTATTATTACCAAAACAAGTTTCTGTTTCTAGTAGAATCCTTATAGACATTTTGAAATTCATGCAAAAAGTAGATCACATTTTCGTTTCCTATCTTCTACCTATGTAACAATACAAAAATCCAATCTTTTAGGGTTACAAGTGAATTACTTGAGGTGTCCCTATGATATTGAAGCAAAAATAAGTTCCTATGTTTAAGAAAATTGGTTCAATGATCATTACGTGGCCTGCATCGACTACCATCATAATTATTCATATCATATTTGGGAATCATGGAGTACTAAAATCTTCTTCCCTAATAGGTCTCTAGCTGGTTGTGTTAGATTCCCAGCGAATTCAATCCGCACAAATGACCATATCATGAAAGCTTGTGAATATGGGATACTAAGTTACCTCATCAAAATCTCATATCTGAAGTACCCATGCTTGTAAGTCTAACTAAGTTTTAAAAGTATATGTTTAAAAAGATCTATTAGATCCTCACATCTCCTGATGATCGGACAAAATTTCCATACAATAGAAGTCATGATGTCAAGGTCCATTCCGTAGTGATCGAGTACGAAAATAGAAAGGTCGAACAAGCCCATTATCTTATTTAATTAAGTGATCCATAAGGTCCCGATGATCAATGAGAAGACTAATTCCCAGAATGACTAGAAGTAGTTAGTGATCCTACTTTAGTAAGAGTCATGAGTCTTTACAGCATTTATCATCAAATGTGGGCATGGATTGAACAAGGAAAAATAATAATTCATTGTAAGAACACTACTTTCACCTTATCATGGTGATTTTAGCAAATTTATGAAGGTAAAATGAGCTAATTCAGAAGACAACTTTGATTATCTCTTTGATGTTGGAGCTTAGAAAATCATGTCAAAAACAGGGAAGAGATATCTACATAAATTATTGGGAAAATGGGATCCAAAGCACCTTGAACTTTATGATGGTTTTGATGCTTATCTAGATAATAATGTTCTTGAAGACATTATTGGAGATTAAAGCATGCAGAATTTCAATATGGATGGCTACTTTTCTTAGCATTAAGTGCTATGAAAAGTTATTGCACCATTACGTGGTACCTTGTCAAATGTCAAGTCAAGTAAAATAATATAGTCTTCTGTAGCCATGTGGAAGCATCTTATAACAACATGTGTACTATACCAATTAGAGCATCCTATGTATTCCATCTCCTCTATAAAAGGAGATGTTGAGTGTTGTGAAGGGACACTGTCATTTGAGCATACATGAGCAAAAGTGAAGTTGGGTATCTCCATTATTTTGTGAGCAAACATCTCTAATGATCTTTGATAAGTGCTTAAAGTATATATCATTTTAGGGTCACTTTGCTGCATTTTTAGGGAAAATTATATACTTTATGTGATAATTTATACTCCTTTTCCCATCTTATGCTTGGGTATGGTTCTTTTCTGTGTTTTGCAGGGCTTTAGACCTTTTTGGCCTTGCTTTGACTCTAATTGAGTGTATTTTGACTCCCCACAGATGCCCCTGAGTTGCCATGCCCGCGGAAAGAAAGAAGAACAAAAGAATGCCGAGGCAGTGGACACCATGGTCCATGTTGTCTCCATTTCCTACAAGGCCTTTTGTTTTCTCGCAAGCTCTTCAACTTCATAGCAGTTATTATTGCATTACTACGCGTGGTTGTTCGCCTTCTACAATTTTACTATAAAAGGGGGGCTCTCATCTTCACACACACCCCATCATCTCATCTTATACTCCTTTCCTCTTTTCAAGTAGATTAGTTTAGATTAGAGAGAGTGTGAGATAGAGTTGAAGTGAAGATCTCGTACAGATTCCATCCCGTGTTTACACGACTGTTCAAGCGCGATTTTTGACTGAGCAATTCTTCTCCCTTCTCTTCACTTTTCCTCTTTAGATTTATCATTTTAGAGTAGTTAGTTGTTTAAATCTTTTATCATGTGTGAGTAGTTTAATTTTTGTTTAGGGATTTAGTAGTTTATGGATGTGTTGTTGGTTCATGTTTTAATCTATTCAACTGTGCTTATTTTCATGATTGGTTTGTTTTCGTTTTGTCAAGTGTTCGATATGTTGTGAGTTGATTTTTGGCTAAAATTTACTTGCACACTTGAAACAATCGAGTGAGCATTCGAAAGATGACATTTGGTTGTTGGACTGCTTGAATAGACTTAACATAACTTCGTCTCGAAAGCGAGATTTATATGTTAGGAGGACTCGAATTACGTAATCAAAAATGTTAAACTTTGATTAAGTCAAATTAACTTGAAAGAACGACATTTGCTTAGTTTAGGAAAATTTAGTTGATTTCGAAACAATAGACTGAATTTCTATATATATTGCAATTCCTCGAAATTAACCAATTAGAGAAAGGCACATGTTTATCATTTTGATTCAATTCCCTTTCATAATTGCAAAATTTCCCAGGCGTTTTTCCTATATTTGATTTAGAAAAGTTTATTTGCAGTTGTTAATCAAAACTACTTGAATTAGAATTTCGCTTAGCATATCTTGAGGGATTATAGCCTAGTAGTTTCACGTAGTCTCTGTAGGATCGACCTTGATTTGCTACAACGCCATCATGCGCTTGCGGTCGTATCAAGTTTTTGACGCTGTTGTCGGGGTCTTGCGTCGAATATTGGGTTTTTCCTGATAGGTTTGACTAAGCATTTTGTTTTTCTTTGAAAAAAAAACTTAAATTTTTTTTTTTGAAAATTTAAAAAAATTGAAAAAAAAAACAATGGCAATTTTCCATTTTTCCCAATACGAGCATGCATTATTTTGGAGGTATTTTAAGCGATTAAGTGCATTTCTTGCTCAATGTGGTTATTGTTTGGGTAAATGGAAAATTTTGGACATTATTGATGAGCGTGTGAATAGTAAAACACGTACTGTTTTAGGGTATTGGGATTTTCAAAGTAAAACTGTTGAAGATGCTTGTTATTTACTTGAGTGGATTGCTTGGGATTCATTTGAATTTGAAAAGGCTAGTCGTGTTTCTAGATTTTCATTTCCTAATCCTTGTGTGTTTTATGCTAGATCGTATTATGCCCCTTTTTGGTGAGATTTGTGTAATGCTTCTAACCACGATATTAATTCGTGTCCTTGTTACGCATGCTATGCTCAACCTAACTTTGTATCACCCTTTCCTTTAGCTCAATGCACGGGGGTCGGGGAGGGTGATCCTTTCGGGTTTGATGATAGGTTTGATTTTGCAGATGCATGTTTTAAGTCAAAAGATATTTTAGATGAGGTGCATGATCAAGATGAGACTCCTTTGGAGGGGTCACGTGATGTGCTAGTGCATGAGGAGTCTCCAAGCCTTGGTTTTGATGATAGTGTTATTCCTGATCCCTTTTATCATACCTATGTTTCCCCTACGTGTTCACAGCCCTCCATTTCCCCCGAGTATGCTTTAGATGCGCCCACTAATAATCCTAAGATTTGTGATTCAAATGTTGATATGGGCTATGAGGATAAAATGTTTAATATGCTTGCTGGGAATGTTGATGATTATGCGTCCTTAGGTTACTTTAGAGGGTATCATCCCTCCATAGATCCTTATTGTGTATGCCTAGGAGACTTGCCTAGTAAAATCATGTGGACTACATTCTTTAATCCTTCCTATGATTTTTCTAAGGCTTTTCATAAGGTTAGCAGGATACTTATTTTCTTTGGAGTGATTTTGGTTAGTGCCTCTTACCTTTTATTTTCTGAATTGTGGTCCCAGGAGTTTGATAAACTCATGCGTGCTTTGACGACGTCTAATTTAATGAGTTGAGTCTTGAAGTTGAGCTGGTGTGGCTGATGCTCCTTGTGCCCCAGTTATTACGAGGCTGCATAGCTTAGGTGCACTTTGTACCTAACCTGTTGAGATCGTTATGTTTTGTTTCCTTTCCCTTCTTTTACTTTCTTTCCTTTGAATAATAATGCTTTATCCAAGCATGGGGGGGAAGGGTAGTTTCTATGTTTTCTATTTTTGTTATTAGTTTGCATACATGCTAGAGCATATAGTTTGAAGTTTCTTTTTGTTTGCATTGGTGTTTTGCATTCAGTTGGATTTAGGTTTGCATATAGGATTGCATGAAGAGATGGTGCGGATTGGTTTGAGATAACCTCCAATGATGCTTTTGTTTAGGCAAAATAGCTTTCATGATCTTAAATATCTTTTGATGTGTAATCCCTTTTGGTGCTAAAATTTGTGAAGGTTTTGTAAATATTTCTTGTTTTAATCCTTCTCTTGATTGAGGGCTATGTTACTCCCTAGAGTCTTTGGCACTAATGTTGGTACATGGATTCATTATGTGAGCTTAATGCAACTTTGGTAGATATCCTGTTAGATTTTGAGCCTTATTTGGACTAATCATTATATTTAGTCTCATGTTTCTTTAATGGGTGTGACTATTCCATATTGCATCTTTAGAACTTGCCTAGATTCTTGTTCAAAACTACCTTAGCATGTGCATACTTGATGACATGATAGAGACAATTCTTTCTTTTGTCATTTTCGAAATAGTTTACCCTTATGTTACATGTTTATTCCCTTTGCTAGCCTTGTTGAGTGTATATCCATTTTTGTTGTGATCTGCTCATATTATCCCTAGGCCAAACATCTATTCCTATATTTAAGCCAAATCTATGGAGCATCACTTTATCTTTGTAGTAGGTGGTTTTGGGGATAATGGAGTTTAAGGTGGCTTTCGTATGTTGGTTTGGTTAGGGATTGATATCATTGAGCATTTGTTTTGGTTCCCTCTTGTTTGGGTTGTATACATAAAAGTTCAGTTGTGAGTTAATAGTTAATGATCCTATGCCTTTCAGTAACGCAATTTTCCTTTCATTTCCTGAAAAAGAAAAAAAACAAAAAAAAACAGAAGAAGAAAAAGCACAAGAAGAAAAAAAATCATGTTCCAAAAAAAAGAAAAGAAAAGAAGAAAAAAAACCAAAAAAAAAAAAACTAAGTGATTGGCATTGGAGACATACTTAGCTTGAGTTCCTTCTTTGTCAACTCATTTCCTATATGATTCATTTGGGGTATGTTCATTATGTCGTTGGGTTTGGAGTGATGTTGAACTTCTTAGTTAATTGGTTGTTTATTGGTTGCTCCATAGTTAATTGGCTAAGTAGCTCCACATTACCCAAATGCATTTGTCCACTCCTTTCCCTTAACCCTTCTAGCCCACGCTACAACCCAAGTAAAGTCCTCTTAATTGTCTTGTATACATTGCATTTTAGTGTGGAGAATTTGAGAGCCTTGGCAAGCACATGGTAGATTGCATCCTTGGAATGAGTCTTGAGTGAACCTATGTTATATTTCAAACACATGAGTGGGAGTGCTCCACATTTCCCAAAAGTGAGGTTTTACCGGTCCATTTGGCTCTACTCAATCTCGTGTGCTTGCATCACATGCTTTGTGGTTCTTTGGGGGTGATCAAGTTTGATATTGAGCTTGTGGTCTTATACGTTTTTGAAATCGTCTTTACCTTCTGATTTTGAAATGTTTTGTGCATTACTTGGGGTTGCCGTTGATTGTTATTCTTGCTTGTGACATGCTATGGTTTACCTATTTTAAAGAGGTTGTTCTGTTGCATCTTCTCTCGTTGGTTTTCTCTAGTGTTTACTTCTGGACAAGCAACAGTTTAAGCATGGGGGAGTTTGATAAGTGCTTAAATTTTATATCATTTTAGGGTCATTTTGCTAAATTTTTAGGGAAACTTATATGCTTTATGTGATAATTTGTACTCGTTTTCCCACTTTACGCTCGGGTATAGTTCTTTTCTGTGCTTTGCAGAATTCTGCACCTTTTTACCCTTGCTTTGACCCTAATTGAGTGTATTTTGACTCCCCAAAGATGCCCCTAAGTTGTCATGCTTATGGAAAGAAAAAAGAACAGAAGAATGCTGAGGCAGTGGACACCACGGTCAGCTTGTGGTGGACGCCACAGTCCGTGGTGTCTACATTTCCTATGAGGCTTTTTGTTTTCTCGCAAGCTCTTCGATTTCCTAGCGGTTATTATTGCAATATTACGTGTGGCTGTTCATCTTCCAGAATTTTGCTATAAAAAGGGGGGGCTCTTATCCTCACACACACCACCTCATCTCATTGTATACTCCTTTCCTCTCTTCAAGTAGATTAGTTTAGGTTAGAGAGAGAGAGTAAGATAGAGTTGAAATGAAGATCTTGTAAGGATTTCAAGCGCGATTTTTGGCCGAACAATTCTTCTCTCTTCTCTTCTCTTTTCCTCTTTAGATTTATCACTTTAGAGTAGTTAGTTGTTTAAATCTTTTATCATGTATGAGCAGGTTAATTTTTGTCTAGGGATTTAGTAGTTTATGGGTTGTTAGATCATGTTTTAATCTATTCAATTGTGCTTACTTTCATGGTTGGTTTGATTTCGTTTTGTCAAGTGTTTGATATGTTGTGAGTTGATTTTTAACCAAAATTTATTTGCACACTTGAAACAACCGAGTGAACATTCAAAAGATGACATTTGGTTATTGGACTGCTTGAATAGACTTAGCATAACTTCGTCTCAAAAGAGAGATTTATAAGTTAGGAGGACTCGAATTAAGTAATCAAAAATATTAAATTTGGATTAAATCGAATTAGCTTGAAAGAGCGATATTTCCTTAGTTTATGCAAATTTAGTTTATTTCAAAGGAATACACTGAATTTCTGTATAGATTGTAATTCCTCGAAATTAACCAATTAGAGAATGGCACATGTTTATCATTTTGATTCAATTCCCTTTCATAACTGTGAAAATTCCTAGGCATTTTTCCCATATTTGATTTAGAAAAGTTTATTTGCAGTTGTGAATCAAAACCATTTGAATTGGAATTTTGCTTAGCTTATCTTGTGGCATTATAGCCCTGTAGTTTCATCTAGTCTTTGTGGGATCGACCTTGGTTTGCTACAACGCCACCATGTGCTTACGACCATATCAATCTTAGCAGTTTAAGTTCCTGTACAAATCGTTTCGTTCTAATATTTCCACTTTTAAACGTTCATTAAAAGAAGCTTTTCAGTAAGGAACGTTGTCCAATCGAATCTTGTGTCTTAAATGTTTTAATTTGTTGACTAAAGCTCCACTCTCCTTAAAATATAGAAACTTGATTAGTGACTACTGTCTGAGATAGGAAAGGAAAAAAATTTGTGTTGTGTCTGACTTAAGGAAGACGTTATTCAGATTATCAATCTTTGTAAATTCGAAGCTAGAGGAATGCCAAGGTCAAACCCCGACTAAGTTCTAATAGTGATCAAAACTCTCTAATTAAGCTCTGATAATTTTGCTAAGCATGGTGGTTCTCTAATTAATAAAATATAATATTGATGATATAAGTCGTAGATTATAATAATCAGCACCAGTAAAGTCATTTTAAAAAGTCTAAACATTAATATAAGCATAGTTTTCCAAAAACAAGCCCAAATTTTTTAGTATTTGCACTTTGAACCCCCATTCTAAGTCAAAAATAGAAATTTCATAATGTTTTGGATCAAATTTGAAAGAAAGAACCCTAAGAATCACTGTCTAGTAGAATATCGGCCCTGCAAATAGTTTACGTAAAATAGTAGGCACTTGAGAACCTTTAAAATTATTTATGCAAAAGAGTAGGCACCTTACAGTCGTAAATTGTTGCGTTTTATAATGTTATATTGTTATTTATTACATTCCTTTGGGTTATGAATTGAAATTGAAATTTGTATAAATTTCAAATGACTTTATCCTCATTAGATTAAGTTCATGTAAAACATAGTATCAAATTTTACTAATTTGAATCAATCCAAAGCTCATTGTCTATATTGGAAAGCAGACTAAACAATCTAAAGTATAAATATCGCATGTTCATAAAGGTACATGGTGAAAAAACCAAATAAGCTTGATATAGTACACTAACAAAATTAGAAAAATCCACACCAAAAAAATACACTTCTTGGCTATAAAAAAAAAGCAAGCCAAAAAAAGAGACAGTGCACATTCAATTATTTGTTTTTGTCCCAAAACAAAGGAGTTGTCTCTACTCTTATTAAGCCCCACGATTTGACTAGGTTTGAATGCTACTAATATAAGCCTTCAAGCAAGACTTCATGGTATTCCATGCTCTTTTTATTTCATAAAAGCAATGTTATATAAATATAATTTAATGGCATGTAGTGTAATTTATTTAAACTCTTAGACAAATGTGTCATTTTTGTAAAAAAATTCTTTTGAAATAGCTCATGGAAATAGCCTTTTTCCAAAAGAGCTATTTGGGACCAAACAGTTGTTTACTAAGCACCTATTTAACTGTCTGGCTTATTCAAAATAGCTTAAATACTCCTAAACGATTCTTTTTCCCCAAAATGTTACTTCTACCACATACCCACATAGTCTTGATTTTTCCTTTCATGCAAGTCTCTTCCATATTTACATTCCTTTACAACTTCCTGCACCTTTCTTTGCGTCCGCAATTAGCATATGCATGATTAATGAAAGCATCGCTAATGTGTATTGGAAACCACAAAACCAAGAAACCGCCCTTTTAACAAATGGTTACCCCTTGCTAACCCCCTTAGGCCTATATTTCTTCCCAATTACCCCTTTAGCCGAACACATTTCGTTACATCTAAGACAACAGTCAGTGGAATTTACTTCATTGAATTGTGATTGGCAATTTTGGGAGATTAATAGTGGTTTGGTGGATGTTTAACGCTTGATGTGGTGAGCTAGTACAAATAATATGAATGTAAAAATATCCTACCCTTGGTTTTGGAAGTTAGATGTTGGTATGACTTGAGGATATTTTACCCGGAGTCAGTTTGTCACTTTTTTTGTACCATGCCATTCACTAGCCACATGTTCTATTCCCTTCAGGGGGAAAAACTGAGAAGAACAAGAATATTATGAATAAGGGTGTTTATATGGTCGTGTTAGAATTTTTTTTAAAAATCATATTTTCTAACAACAACTTGTCTATGTTTGTGGGAGACTGGGGTTAGTGTGATTGCCTTTTGAGGTGTGATGTTATAGGTATTTGTGTGGGATTTGCTATTGGTCCTTAGTCTTTCAATAATTAGTTCAACAATTCAAAAAATGATTTGCCTACTCCTCAACCTTACCCCCAAGCCCATTACAACATATCAAAGTCCTATCTATTATCATCATGTGTTGTGCATAGAAGTACGAAAGAGTTGAGAGCCTTGGCAACCATATAGTACGATGTATAATTGGGATGAGATTTTGAATGAACCCTTGATATCATTATACGTATAACGGGAGAGCCCCATATTCCTAAAGTGAATTTCTATTTTTAGCATGCTCACCTTTGATGTGGTTAAAAATGGGTTGTGTCTACCATAAGTGAGGACCTAAACTCTTGATGTGTGCATTCTAGGCATGTGAAATATGTATCTTACTTATATAGGAGAGTTTGATGTTTAGGTGTACATTCGTTCCTTGCAATATTGCTTTGTAAAAATTTTTAAAACACCAAATATTTTTTATTTCCCTTTTTCTTTTCTTTGTATTTTTTGAGAATTTGTGCATATACCTTCTACAAACCTTCACGAGACTACACCAGTCCACTAAGGGAGCATAGGCGTTTAAATGGCTTGTTGTATTAGCTTAGGGACAAGCGAGATCCAAGTAACGGGGTATTTGTTTGGTTATCAACCAATACAATTTTGACACCTTAAATCCAAAGTTCCTAGCACCAAATAAGGGTAAATGTAAGACATTTAAGTTTGTTTCATGCATTTGTAGGCAGTAGAAAAAATGATGGAATGCTTGGGTTGGGTAAAGGTTAAATGAGAAAAATCTTGCGCAATTGGGCCTTAAAATCAAACAGAGAGAGTCAACATAAGAAAATGAACCTAAGGAATAGTAGCATAACCGTATTAGATGATCACAAGACTATGCCATTCCCAAAACAACAAGCCAAAGTCAATAAAAAGGGTATAATCAATTGGCATAACACCATAGTCATGGCGAGTATGGCAGCTGATAAGTGCTTAAAGTGTATATCATTTGAGGATCATTTTTGCTGCATTTTTAAGGAAAATTATGTGCTTTATGTTATAATTTATACTCTTTTTCCCATTTTATGCTTTGGTATGATTCTTTTATGTGTTTTATAGGTTTTTGGAGCATTTTACCCCATATTTGATCCTAAATGAGTGTATTTGGATTCCTCCAATGTTCGTGGAAGGAAAAAAGAACAGAAGAATGTGGAGTCAGAGCTGACCACGGTTTGTTCGTGGTGTTGGCCACGGTCCGTGGTGTCTTCATTTCCCACGAGGCTTTTGTTTTCTTACAACTTTTCGACTTTCTGGCAGTTCTAATTCAATTATTATGCATGGCTTTTCGACTTCTAAGAATTTTACTATAAAAAGGGTGTCTCTCATCCTCATTTCACTTCCTCTCTTCAAGTTTCCTTTTTTAGATTAGAATTAGATTAGATTAGAGAGAGAGACAGAGATAGAGTTAAAGTGAAGATTGTACAAGCATTCCATCCTGGGTTTACACGACGGTTCAAGCGCGATCTTAGCCGAGCATTTCTTTTCTCTTCCATTCTTGTATCTTTTCTAAATTTAGATTTATGTTTTGTAATTTTGATTGTCTTTGTTGTTTGATATTGGATTTATGCAAACACGTGTTAGTTTGCTGATCATGTGTTGATATCATTTGGTGCTTTTGGAATTGTTGAATTATTTTATCGAATTCTAGACATTTATTGTCTTATGAGAACCTTGATTAGTTTCTTGCATGTTGTGCTTATTTGGATGATGGAATGAAAGGTGAAATCTCAAGTACTGGAATTCCAGGATTTGACTTGATTGTGTGATGTCTTGAGAGAGAATTACCGATTGAGAAACCATTGATTTGATAATTGTGTGCCTAATAAACCTAGACTAATCGTGAATCCATGAGAATTGATGATTGATTTGATGTAGGTATTTTACTTCACCTTGAAAGAGGGTTGTGATGCTTCGATTATCGGTTTTAAAACAACCAATTGAGGAAGAAGTGCTTGATTGATACATGGACTAGGTGACTGCTTATTTTCCTTAATTCCATTTATTATTTATCCATTAGATTAGATAGTTATTTAGTTTAATTTCATTCTCAAATTTGGATTTGCTTAGCATATCTTGAGAGAATATAGCCTAATAGATCAACCTAGTCTCTGTAGGATAGACCTTAATTTGCTACAACGCCATCGTGCGCTTGCGGGCCTATCAAGTTTTTTGGTGCCGTCGCCAGGCACTAGCGGCGAATATTGGGTTTTTCTCAATATGTTTAACTAAGCATTTTGTTTTCCTTTGAAGCAAACCCCCCCCCAAAAAAAACGATTTAGTAAAATAAAAGAAATGATAGAAAAAATTACAATAATGGCAATTTTTTATTTTTCCCAATTTGAGCATGAATTATTTTGGAGGTATTTTAAGTGCTTAAATGTCTTTCTTGCTCAATGTGGTTATCCTATTGGCAAATGGAAAATTTTGGCCATTGTTGATGACGGTGTGAATAGCAAAACCCGAACTCTTTTAGAGTATTGGGATTTTCATGGTAAAATGGTTGATGAAGAATGGTATTTTCTTGCGTGGATTGCTTGGGATTCATTTGAATTTGAGAAGGCTAGTCGTGTTTCTAGATATTCATTTTCTGATCCTTGTGCATTTTATTCTTGATCTTATTATGCTCCTTTTTAGTGTGATTTGTGTAGCTCTTCTGACCATGCTACTAATTTGTGTCCTTATTATACATGCTAAGATCAATCTGACTTTGTTTTACCTTGAGACAATAATGATGCTATCCTGACCTTACCTGATTCATCCTCTCCTTTAGCTCAGTGCATGGGGCTCAAGGTAGGTAAACCTTTTGGGTTTATTGCTAAATTTAGTGTTGCTCATACATGTTTTGAGTCAGAAGATACTTTTGATAAGGTGCATAATCTAGTTAACACTCCTTTAGAGGGGTGTCGTTATGAGTGTGTGGATGAGGAATCTTTTAGCCTTTATTTTAATTATGCTTTCCCCACTCCCCTTAATCACACCCATGCTTCCTCTATATGTTCACAACCCTTTATTTCCGCTGAGTATTCTTTAGATGCACCTATTGATAATCCTAATATTTGTGATTCTAATATTGATATGGGCTATGAGAATAACATGTTTAATATGCTTGGTGGGAATCTTGATAATTTTCTTTCCCTAGGATACTTTTATGGTTATGATGCCACCCTTGACCCGTATTGCATATTCCTAGTGGATGCACCAAGAAAGATGATGTGGAACACTTTCTTTACTTTCTGTTTTGATTTTTCTATTAGTTCTGCTTTGTTGAAGAGAGCACTAACTTTCTTTGCTGTGATTATTTTCACGCTCTCTTATTGCCATGCTTGAAAACTCTATGTTGCGGAGTTTGACAAGCTTCTGCTTTCCTTGACAATATCTAATTTAAAGGGCTGAATTTTGACATAGTGATGGAGTGGCTGATGCTCCATGTGACCAGGTTATTATGAGGATGCATCTCTACACCTAACCTTGTGAGATCGTCATGTTTTGTTTCCTTTCCCTTCTTTTGCCCTTCTTTCCTTTGAATAATAATGCTTTATCCAAGCATGGGAGAAGGGTAGATTCTATGATTTCTATTTCAGTTAATAGTTTGCATTCATGTTAGAGCATATAGTCTTAGGTTTCTTTTTGTTTGCATGTTGCATTTCGTTGATCTTTAGGTTTGCATTTTAGATTTGCATATAGGATCGAATGTCGGGATGGTTTGAGATAAACTCCAATGATGATTCGTTAGGCAAAAGAGCTTTCATGAGTTTGAGTAGCTTTGGCGTGTAATCCCTTTTGGTGCATAACTTTTTGAAGGTTTTGCAAATATTTCTTATCTTGACCCTTGTCTTGATTGAGAGCTATGTTACCTCCTAGAGTCATTAGCACTAATGTTTGTATTGCACTCTTGCATGTTGTATCTCTAGTGCTTCCCTAGATTCCATGTTGTATATTTGGAATGAGTCTTGAGTGAACCTATGCTATATTTCAAACACATGAGAGGGAGTGGTTCACATTTCCCAAAAGTGAGGTTCTACCAGTCTAATTAGCTCTACAATTCCGTGTGCTTGCACGATGTAGTTTGTGGTTCTTTGGGGGGGGGGATTAAGTTTGATATCGAGCTTGTGGTCTTATACTTCTTTAAAAGCTTTCTCTTCCTCGTAATTCTGAAATGTTTTGCACACTATTTGGGGTTACCGTTGATTGGCATTCTTGCTTATGATATGCTATGGGTTGCCTCCTATAAGGAGGTTGTTATGTTTTTGAGTCATATGTGCATATCCCTTTGTTGGTTTTTATTTAGTGTTTGCTTGAGGACAAGCAACAATTTAAAGCATGGGGGAGTTTGACAAGTGCTTAAGGTGTATATCATTTTAGGGTCATTTTTTGCTGCATTTTGAGGGAAAGTTACGTGCTTTATGTTATAATTTATAGTCTTTTCCCATTTTATGCTTTGGTATGGTTCTTTTATGTGTTTTGCAGGTTTTTGGACCATTTACCCAGATTTGATCCTAAATGAGTGTATTTAACTCCCCACAGACACCCTTTAGTTGCTATGCCCGTGGAAGGAAGAAAGAACAAAAGAATGTGGAGCCAGAGGCAACCACGGTCTGTCCGTGGTGTTGGCCACGGTCCTTCGTGTCTTCATTTCCCGTGAGGCTTTTTATTTTCTTGCAACTTTTTGACATCCTGGCAGTTTTAATTCCATTATTATGCGTGGCTTTTCGGGTTCCAAAAATTTAACTATAGAAAGGGTGCCTCTCATCCCCATTTCCACACATCCTATCATTTCATTTCCTCTCTTCAACTTTCTTTTTTTAGATTAGAATTAGATTAGACTAGAGAGAGCGAGAGGGATAGAGTTGAAGTGAAGATTTTGCAAGGATTCTATCTTGGGTTTGCACAACGGTTCAAGCGCGATCTTAGCTGAGCATTTCTTTTCTCTTCTCTAAATTTAGATTTATGTTTTGTAATTTTGATTATCTTTGTTGTTTGATTTTGGATTTACGCAAACGTTTGTTAGTTTCTTGATCTTGTGTTGATATCATTTGGTGTTTTCGGAATTGTTGGATTATTTTGTCGAATTCTAGGAGTTTATTATCTTGTGAGAAACTTAATTACTTTCTTGCATGTTGTGGGTATTTGGATGAAGGACTGAAAGGTGAAATCTCAAATACCGGAATCCTAGGATCTGACTTGATGGTGTGATGTCTCGAGAGAGAATTACCGATTGAGAAACCATTGATTTGATAATCAGGTGCCTAATGAACCTAGATTAATTGAGAATCCATGAGAATTGATGATTGATTTGATTTAGGTATTTCACTTCACCTTGAAAAAGGGTTGTGATGCTTCGATTCTCGATTTTAAAACAACCAATTAAGGAAGAAGTGATTGATTGATACATGGATTAGGTCATTGCTTATTTTGCTTAATTCCAATTATTATTTATCCATTAGATTAGATAGTTGTTTAGTTTAGTTTGATTCTCAGATTTGGATTCGCTTAGCGTTTCTTGAGAGAATATACCCCAATAGATCAACCTAGCCTCTGTGGGATCGACCTTGATTTGCTACAACGCCACCATGCTCTTGCGGGCCTATCAAGTTTGTTGGCGCCATTACCAAGGATTAGCGTCGAATATTGGGTTTTGTTCAATAGTTTTAACTAAGCATTTTGTTTTGCTTTGAAGAAAATGAAACAAAAAAAAAACGATTTAGAAAAATAATAAAATTGAAAGGAAAAAAATTACAACAATAGCAATTTTCCATTTTTCCCAATTCGAGCACGAATTATTTGGGACGTATTTTAAGCGCTTAAATGTCGTTCTTGGTCAATGTGGTTATCGTACTAGTAAATGGGAAATTTTGGCCATTGTTGATGACAGTGTGAATAGCAAAACCCGAACTCTTTTAGAGTGTTGGGATTTTCATGGTAAAAATGTTGATGAAGCATGGTATTTGCTTATGTGGATTGCTTGGGATTCATTTGAATTTGAGAAGGGTAGTCGTGTTTCTAGATATTCATTTGCTCATCCTTGTGCATTTTATTCTAGATCTTATTATGCTCCTTTTTGGTGTGATTTGTGTAGCTCTTCTGGCCATGCTACTAATTCGTGTCCTTATTATGTATGCTATGATCAACCTGACTTTGTATTACCCTGGGACAATACTGAAGTTGTCCTAACCTTACCTAATTCATCCTTTCCTTCAACTCAGTGCAGGGTGCTCGAGGTAGGTGAACATTTTGGGTTCATTGCTAAGTTTTGTGTTGCTAATGCATGTTTTGAGTCAGAAGATACTTTCGATAAGGTGCATAATCAAGTTAACACTCATTAAGAGGGGTGTTGTTATGAGTAGGGGTGTGCAAAACCGATTAATTGGAGTTCCAGTTAACCGAAAATCTGTTAACCGGTTTTTCGGTTCGAAAAAATTCCGAACCGTAACCGAACCGAAAATTTCAGTTAGCCGTTTCTCAGTTAACCGAAAATTTCGGTTCGTCCAAAACCCAAACCGTAATAGACACGAAAATTTCAGTTAACTAGTTTTTCTGTTCAGTTAACCGATTTTTCGATTTGGTTACCGGTTAACCGTTTACAAATAATAAAAAACTTATACTTTCTTACCTAAATTTGTCATTCTTTTATGTTTAAATTCCTTTTAGAAAAATTAAACTTTGGTTACCATTTATAAATAATAAAAAAGTGCACTTTCTTACCGAAATTTTTTATTTTTTATGTATAATTTTTTTAAAAATAAAATTATTTTCGATTAGGTTAACCACCGGTTAATCGAATTTTCAAATAATCCAACCCATAACCGACCCAAAAACCGAAAAAAATTCTCGGTTTGATTAACCGAATCGACTTTTTTGAAAAATTTCTTCAGTTAATCGGTTTTTCGCTTCGGTTTTCTCGGTTTTTCGGTTTCGAATTTTTTTGCACACCCCTAGTTATGAGTGTGTGCATGAGGAGTCTTCTAGCCTTTGTTTTAATTATGCTTTCCTCAATCTCCTTGATCATACCCATGTTCCCCTACATGTTCACAACCCTTTATTTCCCCTAAGTATTCTTCAGATGTGCCCATTGATAATCCTAAGATTTTTGCTTCTAATGTTGATATGGGCTATGAGGATGACATGTTTAATATGCTTGGTGGGAATGTTGATAATTTTCTTTCCTTAGGATACTTTTGTGGGTATGATGCCTCCATTGACCCATATAGCATATTCTTAGTGGATGCACCAAGAAAAATCAAGTGGAAGACTCTCTTTACTTTCTCTTTTGATTTTTCTATTGGTTCTACTTTGTTGAAGACAACACTAACTTTCTTTGTTGTGATTATTTTCATGCTCTCTTATTTCCATGCTTGGAAACTCTATGCTACGGAGTTTGACAAGCTTCTGCATGCCTTAATGATGTCTGATTTAAAGGGGTGAATTTTGGCATTGTGACGGAGTGGCTGATGCTCCTTATGCCCCAATTATTACGAGGCCGCATAACTTAGGTGCACTCTGCAATTAATCTGGTGAGATCGTTATGTTTTGTTTCCTTTCTCTTATTTTACCTTTCTTGCCTTTGAATAATAATGCTTTATCTAAGCATAGGGAAAGGGTAGATTCTATGTTTTCTATTTTAATTATTAGTTTGCATTCTTGTTATAGCATATATATAGTTTTAGGTTTCTTTTTGTTTGCATGATTCATTTCGTTGATCTTCGAGTTTGCATTTTAGATTTGCATATAGGATTGCATGTCAGGATGGTTTGAGATAACCTCCAATGATGATTCGTTAGGCAAAAGAGTTTTCATGAGTTTGAGCAACTTTTGATGTGAAATCTTTTTTGGTGTAGAAATTTTTGAAGGTT
This sequence comes from Selenicereus undatus, assembly GCA_017589665.1. NCBI lineage: Eukaryota > Viridiplantae > Streptophyta > Magnoliopsida > Caryophyllales > Cactaceae > Selenicereus > Selenicereus undatus. The sequence goes on along the minus strand of JACYFF010010365.1, from coordinate 76,558,319 downwards.
TTGTAAATATTTCATATTGAGAACTGTGTTACCTCCTAGAGTCATTACCACTAATGTTCGTACATGGACTCATTTTATGAGCTTAATGCAACTTTGGTAGATGTCAAGTTAGATTTTTAACCTTATTTCGACTAATTCCTTATGTTTAGTATCATGCTTCTTTAATGTGTGTGACTCTTCCTTGTTGCATCTCTAGAACTTCCCTAGATTCTTGTTCAAAACCGCATTAGCATGTGCATATTTGATGGTATGATAGAGGCATTTTTCTTTCTTTGGCCATTTTCGCCACAAAGCCAAATAGCTTACCCTTGCATTACATGTTTATTCCCTTTGCTAACCCCTTTGAGCTTATATCTTTCTTTGTTTTGATCCCTTCATATTAGCCCTTGGCCAAACACATATTCTAACCTTTAAGCCAAGTCAACGGAGCATCACTTCATTTATCTAGTGGGTGGTTTTGGGGATAATTAAGATTAAGGTGGCTTTGGTATGTTGTTTTTTATTTAGGTATCGATGATATTGAGCATTTGCTTTTGTTCCCTCTTGCTTGTGTGTGTGTGTGTATATATTCGATTGTCATTTGATAGTTACTGATCCTATGCTTTTCAACAATTGCAATTTTCGTTTCATTTCCCGAAAAAGAAAAAAAAAAGGAACATAAAGGTAGAAGAATAAAAAAAAAGATAAAAATCATGTTGCAAAAACAAAGAAAAAAGCAAGAAAAAAAATGCAAAAACCAAAAAAAAAAAAAGACTCAGTGATTGGCAATGGATATGTAAAAAGCTTGTGGTTCTTCTTTGTCAACTAGTTTCCTACTTGATTCATTTGGGATATGTTCATTGTATTGTTGGGGTTTGGAGAGTTGATAAATTTCGTAGTTGCTTGTTGTTTTGTTGGTTGCTCCCTAGTCACTTGGCTAAGTATCTCTACATTGTCCCAAATTCATTTGTCCACCTCCTTTCGCTTAACCTTTCTAGTCCATGTTACAATCCAAATAAAGTCCTCTTGATTATCTTGTGCACATTGCATTGTAGTGGTAGAGAATTTGAGAGTCTTCTCAAGCATATGGTAGATTGCATCTTTGGAATGAGTCTTGAGTGAACCTATGCTATATTTCAACCACATGAGTGGGAGTGATTCACATTTCTCAAAAGTAAGGTTTGACCAGTCTAATTAGCTCTACAATTTCGTGTACTTGCATGATGTGGTTTGTGGTTCTTTTAGGGTGATCAAGTTCGATATCGAGCTTGTGGTCTTATACTTCTTCGAAAACCTTCTCCTCTTAATTCTGCAATGTTTTGCGCACTATTTGGGGTTGCTGTTGATTGGCATTCTTGCTTATGATATGCAATGGCTTGCCTACTTTAAGGAGGTTGTTATGTTTTTAGTCACATATGCATCTCGCCTTGTCGGGTTTTTTTTTAGTGTTTTCCTGAGGACAAGCAACAGTTTAAGCAAGGGGGAGTTCGATAAGTGCTTAAAGTGCATATCATTTTAGTGTCATTTTTTGCTGCATTGTTAGGGGAAATTATGTGGTTTATATTATAATTTATGCTCTTTTTCCCATTTTATGCTTTGGTATGGTTCTTTTACATGTTTTGCTGGTTTTGGGGCCATTTTATCCCAAATTTGATCATAAATGAGTGTATTTGGACTCCCCACGGACAACCTTTAGTTGCTATGCCCGTGGAAGGACAAAGAACATAAGAATCTAGAGCCAGAGGCAACCACAGTCTGTCCGTGGTGTTGGCCACAGTCCATGGTGTCTTCATTTCCTACAAGGCTTTTTGTTTTCTCGCAACTTTTCGACTTCCTAGCCATTTTAATTGTATTATTATGCATGGCTTTTTGGCTTTCGGGAATTTTACTATAAAAAGGGTGCCTCTCATCCTCATTTCCACACATCCCATCATTTCATTTCCTCTCTTCAAGTCTCTTTTTTTAGATTAGAATTAGATTAGATTAGAGAGAGAGAGAGAGAGAGAGAGAGAGTGGGAGGGAGAGAGAGAGAGTTGAAGTGAAGATTTTGCAAGGATTTCATCTCAAGTTTGCACGACGGTTCAAGCTCGAACTTGGCTGAGCGTTTCTTTTCTCTTCTCTTCTCTTCTCTTCTCTTCTCTTTCTAAATTTAGATTTATGTTTTGTAATTTTGATTATCTTTGCTGTTTGAGTTTGGATTTATGCAAACATTTGTTACTTTCTGGATCATGTGTTGATATCATTTGGTGCTTTTGGAATTGTTGGATTATTTTATCGAATTCTAGAAGTTTATTATCTTGTGAGAAACTTGATCACTTTCTTGCATGTTGTGGTCATTTTGATGAAGGACTGAAAGGTGAAATCTCAAATACTGGAATCCTAGGATTTGACTTGACGAAGTGATGTCTCGAGGGAGAATTATAGATTGAGAAACCATTGAATTGATGATTGGGTACCCAATGAACCTAGACCAACCGAGAATCCATGAGAACTGATGATTGATTTGATTTAGGTATTTCACTTCACCTTGAAAAAGAGCTGTGATACTTTGATTATCGATTTTAAAACAACCAATTAAGGAAGAAGTGCTTGATTTAGCGTCATTTAGGTGATTGTTTATTTTGCTTAATTCCAATTATTATTTATCTATTAGATTAGATAGTTGTTTAGTCTAATTTTATTCTCAAATTTGGATTCGCTTAGCATATTGTGAGAGAATGTAGCCCAATAGATCAACCAAGTCTCTGTGGGATCGACTATGATTTGCTACAACACCGCCGTGCGCTTGCGAGCCTGTCATGTTTTTTGGCACCGTTGTCGGGGACTAGCGTTGAGCATTGGGTTTTTCTCAATAGGTTTGACTAAGAATTTTGTTTTCCTTTGAAGAAAAAGAAACAAAAAAAAAATTTAGAAAAATAAAAAATTGAAAAAAACAATTACAACAATGGTAATTTTCCATTTTCCCCAATTAAAGCACGAATTAGTTTGGAGGTATTTTAAGCGCTTAAATGTCTTTCTTGCTCAATCTGGTTATCGTATTAGTAAATGAGAAGTTTTGGCCATTGTTGAGGAGGGTGTGAATAACGAAACCGGAACACTTTTAGAGTGTTGGGATTTTCATGGTAAAAATGTTGATGAAGCATGGTATTTGCTTGCATGGATTGATTGGGATTCATTTGAATTTGAGAAGGATAGTCGTGTTTCTACATATTCACTTTCTGATCCTTGTGCATTTTATTCTTGATCTTATTATGCTCCTTTTTGGTGTGATTTGTGTCACTCTTCTAACCATGCTACTAATCGTGTCATTATTATGCATGCTATGATCAACCTGACTTTGTGTTACCCTGGGACAATACTAATGTTGTCCTTACCTTACCTAATTCATCTTTCCTTTAGCTCAATGCACGGGGCTCGAGGTAGGTGAACCTTTTGGGTTTCTTGCTAAGTTTGGTGTTGCTAATGCATGGTTTGAGTCAGAAGACACCTTTAATAGGTGCATAATCTAGTTAACACTCGTTTAGAGGGGTGTCGTTATGAGTGTGTGCATGAGGAGTCTTCTAGCCTTTGTTTTAATTATGCTTTCCACAATCTCCTTGATCATACCCATGCTTCCCCTACATGTTCACAACCCTTTATTTCCCCTGAATATTCTTTAGATGTGCCCATTGATAATGCTAAGATTTGTGATTCTAATATTGATATGGGCTGTGAAGACAACATGTTTAATATTCTTGGTGGGAATGTTGATAATTTTCTTTCTTTAGGATAATTTTGTGGGTATGATGTCTCTATTGACCCGTATAACATATTCCTAGTGGATGCACCTGGAAAAATCAAGTGGAACATTTTTTTTACTTTCTGTTTTGGTTTTTCTATTGGTTCTGCTTTGTTGAAGAGAGCACTAACTTTTTTTGCTGTGATTATTTTCATGCTCTCTTATTACCATGCATGGAAACTCTATGCGGAGGAGTTTAACAAGCTTCTGCGTGGCTTGACGATGTTTGACTTAAAGGACCGAATTTCAACATTGTGACGGAGTGGCTAATGCTCCAAGTGCCCCGATTATTACGGGGCCACATAACTTGGGTGCACTCTGCACCTAACTCGGTGAGCTCGTTATATTTTGTTTCCTTTCCCTTCTTTTACCTTTCTTTCCTTTGAATAATGATGCTTTATCTAAGCATATGGGAAGGGTAGATTCTATGTTTTCTGTTTCAGTTATTAGGGCGTGTTCAGTAAAATTAGCTGTTTTAGTAATGGTTAGCTGTTTTACTAGCTGTTAGCGGTTTTACCAACGATTAGCTGTGACCCAATAGTGTTTAGTGGTCAGTGATTCAAGTAGCGATTTAAAATAAATACGTTTGGTAAATGTAGCTATTGAAGTAGTAGATTTATGTAAAATGACTAAAAAGGGTACCATAAATAAAGTTTTTTAGTGAATAAAAAGAAAAATTTTGTAATTTACGATGTAACCACCAGATAGACGTTGTTAAAAGCTACTTTTATTAGCTTTTGGAAAACACTACATAAACCTCTAGCCGCTACCTCATTACTAATTTACCGAACACTTTTAAGTAGTGTCTGTAACATTTTGACCACTACAAACCACTAACCTCTACTTCAACCTCTATTACCAAACACACCCTTAGGGCGTGTTTGATAAAATTAGTTGTTTTAGTAATTGTTAGCTATTTTAGTAGTTGTTAACGGTTTTACTAGCAATTAGCTGTGACCCACCAGTGTTTAGTGATCAGTGATTCAAGTAGCGATTTAAAATAAATACGTTTGGTAAATGTAGCTGTTGAAGTAGCAGATTTATGTAAAATGACTAAAAAGGGTACCATAAATAAAGTTTTTTAGTGAATAAAAAGAAAAATTTTGTAATTTACGATGTAACCACTAGATAGAGGTTGTTAAAAGCTACTTTCATTAGCTTTTGAAAAACACTACATAAACCCCTAGTCGCTACCTCATTACTAATTTGCCGAACATTTTTAAGTAGTGTCTATAACATTTTGACCACTACAAACTACTAACCTCTATTTCAACCTCTATTACCGAACACACCCTTAGTTTGCATCCTTGTTAGAGCATATAGTTTTAGGTTTCTTTTTGTTTGCATGTTACATTTCGTTTATTTTTAGGTTTGCATATAATGTCGCATGTCGGGATGGTTTGAGATTACCTCTCATGATGATTCGTTCGGCAAAAGAGCTTTCATGAGTTTGAGTAGCTTTTGATGTGTAAGCCCTTTTGGTACAAAATTTTTTGAAGGTTTTGTAAATATTTATTGTTTTGACCCTTGTCTTAATTGAGAACTATGTTACATCCTAGAGTCATTAGCATTAATGTTTGCACATGGACTCATTTTATGAGCTTAATGCGACTTTGGTAGATGTCCCGTGAGATTTTGAACCTTATTTGGACTAATTCCTTATGTTTAGTATCATGTTTCTTTCAAGTGTGCGATTGTTTCATGTTGCATCTCTAGAACTTCCCTAGATTCTTGTTCAGAACCGCATTAGCAACTGCATATTTGATGGTATGATAGAGGTATTTTTCTTTGTTTGGTCATTTTCTCCACATCGCTTAGCCTACCCTTGTGTTACATGTTTATTCCGTTTGCTAGCCCATTTGAACTTATACCTTTCTTTGTTATGATCCCTTCATATTAGCCCTTGGCTAAGCATATACTTTAACCTTTAAGCCAAGTCTATGGAGCATCACTTCATTTATCTAGTGGGTGGTTTTTGGGATAATTAAGATTAAGGCGGATTTAGTATGTTGTTTTTTTTTTCTTTTAGGGATCGATGATATTGAGCATTTGCTTTTGTTCCCCCTTGTTTGGGTTGTGGGTGTATATATATATATATATATATATATATATATATAACCTCTTCTTTTTCCCTGGGAGCTCCCAATAATGGCGAGGGGAGGAAAAAGGGGTAGACCAAGAGTGATTAGCCTAATGGTAGCAGTGAGAGGCAAGTGGAATCTGGAAGTAAGATTAATGAGACTACCAGCCCCAGAACAGCTACGCAGTACAGACAAAGGCAGATTGGCAATGGAACAGTGTGTACAAACCAGGGGACTGAACAAGAGCAGCAACAGAGCATGCAAAGGGAGGTAACGTCCCCCATTCCAAGCACTTATGCTTCTCTTGTTGATCCTGAGGAGGGTACAACTCTATCTTATATCCCCATGAATGATGTGAATGGTAGGCATTGTGCAAAAATCGATAATGAGGATGTCCAATCTGAAGTTGAATATTGGGAGAATGCTGTGTTATGTGGAGTAGTAGGCTCTAATCCACCATTTGAGGTGATTGAAGGTTTTGTGCATAGAATATGGAAATCCATGGACATTGATAAGATGGTTATGGTAAGGAAAGGGGTGTTCCTTGTGAGGTTCAACAACCTGCTCGACAAAACGACAGTGGTACAAAAGGGGTCTATTTCTTTGACAAAAAGCCATTCTTAGTCAAGGCTTGGAATGAGGGGCTAAGTTTGGACACAAGCTCCCTACACTCACTACCTATTTGGGTCTAGTTCCCAAATCTTGACATCAAGTATTGGGGCTTACAAAGCCTGAGCAAATTGGGAAGCATGCTTGGTATTCCAATTAAGACTGACAGGTACACCAAGGAGAAATCAGCCCTACAATATGCAAGACTACTAGTAGAGATGAAACTGAATGGTCCATTCCCAGTGCATATTGATTTCATTAATGATAAAGAGGAGGTTGTCAAGCAGGAAGTAAGATATGAATGGCAACCAATTAAGTGTAACCATTGCCAAATGTTGGGGCATGAGGAAGGGGTATGCAGGAAGAAAACTAAAGGCAGACAGATGAGACAGGAATGGAGGGAGGTAAACAGGGATCATATAAGTAACAGCTCAGTTGGAGGGGACCCTATACCCCAAAGGGAGGAGCTTGTGGAGGATGGCTTCGTTACTCCAAGACAGAGAAGTGGAAGGCAGAAGGATAGACCCACTGGCACAGTTGGTACCCCAGTACAAACCAGCCAGAATACATTTCATGTACTGATGGATGAGGAGGGGAATGAAGAGGGCAACCCTTAGATTCCTTCCAATGGCCAACATCATAGCTTGGAATGTGAGGGGTTTAAATAACCCTAATAAACAGGAAGATATACGATGCTTCCTGCAGGCTCATGATGTAGGTTTAGTGGGCATGGTGGAAACCAAGGTAAAGAATGACAACATGGTTGAGGTGACTAATAGAATGTTTGGAGGATGGGAATGGCACACCAATGTGGAATGTAATCCAAAAATCAGAATTTGGGTGGCATGGAGATATAAGGCATATTAGATTGAAGTGTGTGAAACCACAGAGCAATTGATACATTGTAGAGGTTTACAGGTGAGTTCTAGGAAGTCTTTCTGTATAACATTTGTGTATGGCCTGAATACTACTTCGTTGAGGCAGCCATTATGGAGGGACTTCAGAAGGCTTGCAGGACAAATGCAAATGGCATGGGGTGTGGTGGGGGATTTTAATGCCACACTTTACCCTGAAGAGAGAACTAGAGGGGAGAAAAGTCACTATGCAGAGATGTTTGCTTTTGCATCATGTTTAGAGGATTGTGAGTTGCAGGAGGTTAAAAGCACTGGTGCATTTTTCACATGGACAAATAAGAGCACATG
>JACYFF010010365.1:76496261-76545863 GCA_017589665.1 Selenicereus undatus | reverse complement strand
TTTGCCAGGGCAACTGCAAAAATTCCAGTACAATCTTTGCACAATCCGCATTCTGGGAACTTGTCAATATCTGTCAAGTCGTCCCATAACTTCTTCATCTTGCCATAGTAGGCTACTATGGTGTGACCCTTCTGTTTGCATTCAGACAACTCACGATTCAACTGTTAGATACGGGGTCCATTCACAATAGAGAAACGTGCCTTCAACTCGCTCCAAACCTCCGAAGCCAAATCTCCATGTGATATCATAGATTGCAATGAGGCTTCAATGGTGTTACGAATCCACGATATCAATAGAGAATGATTGGTCCATCAATCATCATAATCTTCTGAATCCGATGGCGGCATCGTAATTGATCCATCAACGAATCCGAACTTTTTCCGAGCACGCAAAGCAAGCCGCATAGATTTTGACCATTCATCGTAATTATCTCCCTTCAAGACAACCTGAGTGAGAAGCATACCCGGATTGTCGCTAGGAGAAAGATCATACGGGGAGATACGACGACGTCGTGGCATCGTAACGTCGTCATCCTCATAGCGATCATCCTTCTTGTTAGTGTTCTCCTTGGTGGCAGGCGTCTTGTCTGACATGATGGCAGAAGGTCACGACAGGGAGGAGAGCAGCGATGTCGTCGAACGGTAGTTGCAGCGGCGGCAGAGCTTACGACGGTGACGCAGCAGCGGCGCACACAACGTAGGATTTTTTTTAGGTTGATGGCTCTGATACCATGTTAAATTTATCATAAATTGGGCCTTAATTCACAGAGCAGTGCATACAAGTCATGAGAGGTTCCATCCCAAAACCAATTGGCAATGGGTGGAGTAACCCCCAAGCTTATAAGCATGCTCAAGGCCTCTCAATCTTTCAATGTGGGACTCTTACCCACTTTATATTCTTCTCCAACAGGAACCCTATCTATCCTAAATGTGGCTAAGCCTTGCAATTAAGCTAGCCCATTGAGCTCAGTGATGTTGGTTTTTAACGCAGAAGAAGAAATTGTCTCTTTGTCCCTCAGTGGGGATTAAGTCAATAGAATATTAGGAGATGACCAAGGAGCACATGGATGATTCTTTTTATCCCAGTTGAAACCGCCCTAGTGAAATGGGATTAAGAGGAGGATGTCCAACATCTCGCCCGCAATGGAGGACGCTACAAACGCGCCCACTTAATTCAAAAAGGGTAATAACCAAGTGCAATCACACCATAAGAATCATGCACATATTAATTCTTTTTTTATATATATTAATTGGCGTTTCAACAACGAAACATGCATATAAGCTCAAATGAGGCGCCATCCCAAAACCAATTGGCAATGGGTGGAGTAACTCACAAGCTTATAAACATGCTCAAACCCTTTCATTTTATCAATGTGGGTCAACACCCACTTTCATACTCCAACACGCCCCCTCACATGTGGGCTACTAATAAGGTCCAACACGTGCACACAACTTTAATCAAACGAGGACGGTGGAAAATCAAGATTGAGCGACCTGCTCTGATACCATGTTAAATTTTTGATATCAATTGGGCTTTTAACAAACGAGTTGTGTATACAAGCTCAAATGAGGTTCCATCCCAAAACCAATTGGTGATAGGAGGAGTAACTCACAAGCTTATATGCATGTTCAAACCCTTTTGTTAGAAGAAATAGGACTAACCTGGATGCGAAAATATACTGTCAGTAGTAGTCCACGTTAATAAGAATACCAATCCACGTCAATAAGAATACCAAGCGGCTACTATAGTCGCTTTAGAGATGTCACGTCCTAAAACCCGAGAACTCAATAGATGGTAGTTCAACCGTGAGAGAGAAATAGGAGAATATATGAGATATAATATTTAGCTCATCTCGTCTTGTTAGGCTAACCCCCTTAAACCCCTTTATATAGCTTAGTAGGGGGTAGCTACGGTTGCCGCCCCAGGCGATTTAAGTGGCCATTGGGCCTAAACCTATTAGGCCCGATTAACAGCTCCCACTCAACCACTTAGGCCGTAAAACACGTATTCTCCATATATCACAACTCCTCACGCTTCATACCAGGAATAGGACTTGCGACCAAAAATAACAAGTGGTGTTATATTAAGTTACCATCCAACTAACATAACACTTTCACGAAATACGATACCCCAAAACCATCCCAAGACATCACCAGTGGGACCTCTAATCCCTTATGCCTGATATATCATATGATTATGTTCTCAACATAATCGCCCGGACTGATATAGTGATGGTGGATCCGTTTTTCCTTAAACACTCATGAAATTTCATCTTAGCTTAACTGCTTTCTTAACTTGTTCTCGCTGAACCGTATACATCGTGGTTCTTGAGAATCACATTAAAGTAGCATCATCAAGTTTCAAATTCATATCATAGCTTTAAGTAAAAGGGTCATCGTTCATAGGGTCACACATTGATAAGAGATAGGGAAGTCAACTGTCACTCCATGTATGGGTCATCTTATAAGCACACACAGTATGAGATGTGTGTCATGGCATAGCTCCCACTCAGCGAGGTACGTCACTCTTTATTCTATGCAAATCGCCAGTCTAGATTTTCACCCAAAAATCTAACTTGAGCCACTGGATCAACATACTGAATGTTAATCTTGACACTCAAGATTCGGCTTTTAGGGCTTCGATATGAAAACTTATTTCATACTCTACTCCCTTGAGTCTCATCTTAGTCTCACTAAGGCGACTATATTCATTCTACTCATACACTTCCAGTATGAGTAATCAACATTGCACACCTAGTGCCAGTATGATTCAGTCTAATCCTGCCCGCTACTCAAGCGTCAGGGCGATTGCCTATGTGACTAGGCCAATCAGAAGCCTGTGACATTTCAATATGCCTAACCTGCAACAATAAGTTATGAGCATTTTGTCCATTTACAAAAGAAACATGTCTATCACGAAATATAACACGTCTAAATACTAAACCTTATGCATTCCAAGACTAAACCAATGAGGTTTGAACGTATCATTAGGAATGGGTTTAGCTAAGGGAACATAATCACTTTGGTAGTGTATGTATATATATATATATATATATATATATATATATATATATATATATATACCCAATGGCAATGCTTTTTTATCTCTGTGGTACAAGATACACAATCTACCTCTATAGCTAACATTGTTGTGTAGCTTTGCTGCTCCATGACATGGCTCTCCCAGTCAGGGTAAAGGCATGTCCTGAGGTTGACTTAGAGTCATCCGAGTCACCACCCCAATCAACATTTGAGCATCCTCTCAACTTGAGACCTTCTCCTTGATAGCAAAAGGCTGAGTTATCAATACCACGAAGGTAGCGCATGATTCTCCTAATGACTTGTCAACCAGGAAGTCTTAGGTTACTTTATAACGACTTATCAAACTAACCGCAAAGCAATGTCAGGGCATGTACATAACATGGCTTACATTAAGTTTACTATGATACTAAGGTTAGAACATTATCTCTATTTTGTCATCTGTTCATTATCTCTATTTTGTCATCTATTTTAGAACATTGAGCAAGACTCAAGGTTAGACCCTTCTCAACTGGAGTATCTACGGGTTAGGAATTATAAACCCAAAATTGTTCCAAGCCATTTTGATGCATGCTTCTTGGGAGGACTTTGGATTATTTCCACTCCCAGGACAAACCTGGTTTCACCCGTGTCCTTTGTTTCAAAGACATGGAATGACTACCTTTTAGTGGCTTTAATCAGCTCCAAGTTGTTCCTAGTAAACAGTATGTCATCAACGTGAGGAACATAATCCCCATGTTGATCTTTCGACATATACAATGGTCTTTTGAAACCACACATAAGCCAAAATGGCTTTATAGAATCTAGAGTACAAAGAACTGGAAGATTGCTTGAGACCACATATGGACCTATTAAGATGACACACATTGTCCTCTTGTCCCTTTGATACAAAATCAACGGGTTAGTCCATATAAATATCTTTCTTAAGGTCACTATTGAGAAAAGCAACCTTTACGTCCATTTCGAACAATTCAAAGTCCGAATGGGCAACCAGGGCTAAGAGTATCCGAGCCTGAACTTATCAATTGAACTATCAACCCGATATTTTATCTTGAAGACTTTCATCGGGGTGGAGTTTCAATGAGTTCTCAAACCCTGTCAGTGAGTCCATCTCATCCCTTATAGCATCCAATCACTCTTTGTAATTTAGTGAACCAACTGCCTCTTCATAAGAGGTAGATCCCTCAACTCCCAAGGGAGTGCATAGGAATATTTCCTCTTCGATTTTAAAAATATCGTCGATGAAATCTTCCACGCCCAGTCCTTGGGATCCTGGGACCTTGATTATTTGTCTGCCTAGGTAAGAAATCCCTCCCCCTTTCTCTAAGAGGTAAGGGATCAAGTGTTCCTCCCCTTTTCTCTAAGAGGTATGGAACCCTAAGTAGGGAGAGAAGATTACTCCCACTGTCCATTGGAGGTGGGATCCTGAACGTGAGGACTAACTATATGTTCAGGAATGACTCTTCTTAACATTTTGGAGATTGAGGACGAATCTCATTCTCCTTAACAGACAAACCTTCACCATTCCTACCAAATAAGGAAGGTGTACCATCCTCGGTGACTTAGTGAGAATTCAAATCCTCCCCTTCACCGAGAGGTGGTTGAAGGTCTTATTGTAACACATACAAATTGAGGTCCTTTTAAATTTCACCAAATGCTAAGAAACTCATCCTTAAGAAAATCGTCATCGCGGGAATTCGTTTCACGAAGAAAATATTCATGATCTCAATTGGTTCGAAGAGTTTTAATATTTCATCCCAACTGAGTCCTACTACCACCATAAAGTATACAAACACATCAAGTATCTAATAGCGGTGAGATAATCGGTACAAACACCTTTATCATGAATATATAGCTCCATGATATGCTTTCACATTCATGGACTGCACATGTCTGGAGTGAATAAATGCTAAGGAATTCGATGTCCTCAAAACCTTACAAGAAGATTTCCTATTGTTTTACTAGCTAGACATAACTCACATCATGCAACTTTAGCCTAGTGAGTTGGTCTTAAAATACCATCATTAGCTAGTTTGTTAACTTTATATTAACCCTCATGGTCAAAATGAGCATGTTTAAAACACATTCAAAAATGGGAGAAGGATGGAAGATATTCTATTTCGTCAAAAAAACATTGAAAGTACCTTTCAATGTGACATAGCCAAACAAATCACCATGCCATACGATATCTAAGACATCTAGATGAAAATTAAAGAAAACTTATCTTAGGGACAGAAGACACAAGGAAAATTTCACACCTTAGGTGCATCGAGAGCATCGCGAATAGACAATGTAGTTCCTTCAAAGAGCTTCAAATGATTTGTCCTTAATTCAAGGACATCTTTTCATTGTTGTTACCTAAAACAACAATTTTGTGAACCCACTTTGTAGTGGTGAAAGTTCAAAAACAGCTCCTTCCTGAACTATGTGTTTGGTTGCTCCCGTATCTGCAACCCACTAAGGATTATAGTTAGCAACAAATGCTTGGGAACATACACATTATCCAGGAGTAACTGTGGAAGAAGGTACCTTAATCGACTCAGGACAATCGCAAGCATAAGATTTGTTATTTCCACAGTCATAGCACTCACACGTGCTATATGCCTCTCTTTCTTTCCCTTATTCTTTTTCCTTTCGCAATACCAATTTAGGTCCAAAATTTAATGAGGAAATGGATCCAGATGAACCTGATGCTCAGCTAATCCCACGCATACTCAACAATGCGATGACTTTTAATTCCCTCACTAGATTGACATCATATACAATACGACAAAGTATAGCATATTGATCGATCCATCCTCGAGCCATTTTTGGTATACTTTTAAATTTTCCCGATACTGCTCACTAGTAGTATCATCTTTGCCATCCAATAAGATCTAGATTCTAACGATGGTACTAACACCTCACTCTCGCTTTAGAGGAAACTGAATCTTCTAACACTTTGTGTCACAGTCAGCGCTATCAAGTTCTTCATTGGTAAACGAATTACCAACCATATTTTAATTGCCAAATCTAAAAATATATATTTGTAAAATGAACATTAGGCATATTTTCAAATAATTAATTTATAAAAAAAACTCCATTATCCATGTCGCATGATCGAAAATTTCGCTAAGCCCATGATCATCTCATACAAGCATGAATTAGAAGTTTTAATAATTTAATTATCACATTTTTCCATAAAAATAAAATCTATGGAGAACATCATGGTTAAACTAATTAACTTTTTAGAAATATCACAAAGATACCCAACTCTATGCAAACCAAATTTACATGAAGTTATCTCATTATATATAACTACTAATATGTCATCTAGAACTTTATCAATGACATATCAAACATGAAATTCAGATTATTATAAAAAATGCATTTATATAATAAAATGAATCTATATTGCGAAACATATTCGAATAATGACATGTTACAAAAGAAGTTCATAAAAGGCCCAAATAGTATTATATAAAACACATTTATCTAATTATATATAACATGAAACTTATTCAATTGTTACTCGCAATTTATAAAACACATTTATAATATTACCAATTTAAATTTCATGAAACCAATTCATAAAATACCGCTAAATTAAATAATTAGCTAATAACATGAAACAAATCCACATTTATTAATTTGGGCAAGGAAAAAGTGTTAAAATTAGCAAATTCACTACAACTCACATAGTTCATATATATATAACACATTTATACAATACTACGAATTGGTGATTGACATGAAACATATCCATGTAATCAAATGCAACATATTTTATAACATGAAATATATCCGAATATTAATCGTAATTAATTATATATAGAACATATCCATATAACATTAAAGTTGGGATGAAACGAATTCATAGTAAAGCTCGCAAATTTTATAAAATGTATTTGCATAATATTGCAAATTTGAATTTCATGAAACAGATTCATAAAATAATCAAATATCCTATAAAATTAAACATTATGGTATGAAACTAATTCATGCGAAGCTCCATGAAACATTTTTCTTAAGCAGAACAATAACAGATCAATTAACCGAATTACAATTGCTCATTTTTTTGCATAAAATTATTAAATCATGAAACATATTCACGTGACGGGATATTATATAAAACATATTTATATAATGTAACCTATGAAACATATTCATTTACCAAGCAAGGGGATCCTTATATCACATAGATATTTATTGAGTTCAATTAAAACAAATTTACGTCATACGCACTAATTTTATATATGAAACAAATTCATATAACTTCAACTTAATGGATCGATAATAACTTACTCGGTCAATTAAAAAATGTCAAGTTGATGCATACACAAAATGAATTTATATATGAATTTAAACATATTAATGTTTTTAAAACGAAATCATGCATTCAGGATTAAAACTAATTTGAAACCTTAATTCAACAAATGAATTAACTGCATGAAACTTTATCAACTTGAACATCATCATAATTCAATCAAAAATCATGCTATGACTAATAATAATAATTAAACAGGAATGGCTGAAAAAATAATTCGGCCCAAAAGAGTCGAAAATAGTCTGACCCATATCATTGAAATGTGGCAAGAAGCAAACCGGCCAAAAAAAAAAAACGGTCCAAAAACAAAACTTGGGCCAAAACCGAAAACTATCCATAAAGTAATGACCCCCCTTTGATTGTTATACCAACCCACATGAATTTAAGCCCAAAAAAAACTTAAAGGAAATGACCGAGGGGGGAGGGGCTTTTATAAGTGAGTAAATTCACTAACCCCCGCCCCAAACCCTAATCTGAGTCCTTCTCTCTCTCGATGTCCCTCTGCCTGAATTCTCTCTCCACTCTCTTCGACCTCTCTGCCCATCTCTGTCTCTCTGGCTCTCCCAGTGCCGTGGCCATGGAAATAGAGCACCAAGTTCCTTCCTCGACACCACGAACACGACAGCCGCCACCCCCGTTATGGTTTTTTTTTTTAAAAAAAAACGACCAAGTGATGCAAAAGCCATTGTCGACCCCCATGAGCCTTGATCTACGCTAATCCGGCGAGAACCGAGGGTACCACGATGTAGATCGGCCTAATCTAAGCCTAAGGAAGACGCCCACGCGCCAGACACGCCACTAAGGTGATGGCGCGTGGTCTCACGCGCCTCCTAAACCGGTGTTTTTCGACTCCGTTTTCTCAAGGTTGCGTAGATCGGCGATGAGGAGGGGCTTTGGGAGGAAGAAGATCGTGAAACGACCTTCGTTGGCGGCGCGTGATGGTCACGTGCCAGCCCTCCACGGTGTTTTCTGATGGGTATGGTTCGAGTTCCGTTTTCTACCCCTTCTTTCGCTTTGTTTTTTCTTTGTTTTGATTTTCGTTTTGGGCGAGGTCGAGTTGCAAGCAGAGGTCATTTAGTGTTAGGATTTTGGATGTCGGTGATTAGAACGAATTTTCCTTTTGTTAACTAATTACACATAGTAATAAAATAAAAAGAAACTCATGCTGTTTTAATGGTATATTGACGATGATTAACTAGCTAAGCATGTTTTTCGCATATTAATATGGGCAGATTTGTTCATCAGTGATCATGGCCAAATGTTTAATCTTTAGCCAATTCATGATATTGGATTTACGGGAACATGGTTTAAAAAAAATATCAACTGGGGCATAATGGACTTCTGTTGTTATGACTAAAAATTCGATCTTTTAGTCAGCTTGAGACATTAGAATCACAGAAGCATGAATTTTTTCCAATATTCTAGATGCATAATTTTGAGCAATTTAAAATGAACATATCATCAGAAAAAAATTGGGTTCAGGGCATAGAAACAAAACATCCATGAATCTGATTTAAAACAAAAACTCAATTTTGTTCTTGATTCTAGGAAGCGGAAAAAGAAGCTATAAATTTGCATAATTACAAAAATTAGGCAATTAATCATACATGTTTTGTCTCAAAACAAGCATGCTTAGTATTCAGGTCTTTAAACGCATTAAACGGAACCAATCCGAACAGTTTTGGCTTTGATACCACCGTTGGAAGAAATAGGACTAACCTGGATGCGGAAATATACTGTCGGTAATAGTCCACGTTAATAGGAATACCAAGCAGCTACTAGAGTCGCTTTACAGATATCATAGCGTCTTGTTAGGCTAACCCCCTTAAACCCCTTTATATAGCTTAAGGGATAGCTAGGGTTGTCGCTCTAGGCGACTTAAGTGGTCGTTGGGCCTAAACCTATTAGACCCGATTAACACCTTTAATTGCATCAATGTGGGACAACATCCACTATCATATTCTTTGGATTTTATCAATGTGGGACAATACCCACTTTTATACTCCAACGCAGGACACCATCCTTTACATGTTAAAAAAGACTAAGACTGACATTGCCATACGAAGTCTCCTACATTGCTCTATTAACCATTAAAAGCCCCTCTTGAAGGCGCTCATGAAGAATGAGGTCTGAGTAAGCACTGCCCTTGAGGAATCGATCAATTTCTTTACTACCAAAATGTCACCTATGGCCATAAGTATTGACAATACAGACATCTCGCTAGAAGAGGTAAAACACAATAAGGTTGTCATCTTACCATAACTTGCAGAAACAAGTTCATTCCTACGACTTTAGTGGATAATAGTCACTAATTAACGTGTACTTACTAAGAACATCAATGAATTTGGAAATAACAGAAGCATACATTATCCCTTCAAACCAAGGCTTATGCGGCTACAACAATACTCATAGGAATGTGTTCGAGATTGTTACCCTCAACATAGTAGCCGAGGAACACAATGTAAGGAAGCTTCTCGGTCATAGATATTAAGGCTACCTTTAACATCTTCTTTAGTTGCCCAGGTTGCACCAAAAGGCTATGCCCTCAGTCTTTCATGAAAAAGTAAAAGTGATAGTTAAAGGGCCAGCGCCAATCATGAATGTCGATTTGATCATCACTACCATCAAAAGAAAGCTCCAGTCATACAGGTTGATGATGATGATAATAGAGATATTTGGGGCTTAGTATTTGAAAAATGCGTAGTCATTGACCTAAGAGATAAGGTTTCATTCGACTTCGATGCTAGTCAAAGAAGAAGGTGAATGTTATGGTGATGAATATAGATTGTTTGCTTGAACCTAGCTAGGGAAATGGTTAAGAATGCTCACTACTCATCCTAAGGTGAACCCTTTGTCCAACCTTTTCCAGCTGAGCTATGAGCCTACCCCTCGGGAGCTTCACCCAATGATTCAAGAAAGAGATACATAAAAAACATCTATAAAATAAAGGGTTTTATTCATATAACATGCCCTCTTACCATCAAACCCTTAGTGGGACTCCCATAAACGAAGAACAAGATGCACCTTACTATGGGCTTCTTGAACAAAAGTATATCCTACATCTCAAGGTAGTCCTTACGAGATTTGAGATCTTTTATGATTGAACTATACCAAAGGAAAAAATGCTCTATACTAAAATCACCCCGCCCATAATTGATTTGGCCTATAAGGCAAGCCGGGATCATATTGGGCTACTGTACGGGGCCAAGAAAATGAAGCATTAGGATCCTTGATGGCTGCTAGTGATGGCAGGACAACGGTTCAATCCTGCGGAGATGATCAATGATGCTGAGGAAAGAAGGCACCCTAAAATGATGTGGACTAACAACAACGGGAAGAAAGAGGTCAAGCTTACCACTGCAAAGACCGAGGCCCATATTATCGAGCGTAACATAGTCTTTAGTTTTGAGCCAAAACCCTCTTCTATGTATAGAGGAAGGTCTCCCCCTTTTCTTAATTTAGTTTGTGTTTATCTATTTTAGAATTTCAATAAAATCAGTCTTCTTATGTTTACACTAACAAAGAATATGTCCCCCAAAAACATTTAATGAATAATAAATAAAATCATAATGAAATAGCTATGCTTGAAGAAATAAAAATAATGAATGATAGAACTGAGGAAGAACTAAGTGAGCTCAAAATTAGGTTTATCCTTGACGCTTGAGCAAGAGGAGCAATTCACTCATCTCCTAAAAGAATTTATGAACATTTTCACATAGTCTTGCAAATCTATGCTCGCAATAAACCGAGCAATTATTGAGCTTACAATCTTACTATAGCCAGAAGAGAAGCCTTTTAAGCAGAAAATTTATCGAATGAAACTCAAATAGGCCTTGAAGATAAAAGACGAAGGCCGAAGCAACTTATATGCAAACTTCCTATGGGTATCTAATTATCCTGAATAGGTAGCTAACATTATTCCATTGAACACAAAAGAGGAAAATGGCTATGGGTTTGTGGACTTCTAAGACTTAGACAAGGGAAGCCCAAGTAATGACTAACCTTTACCTCATATTAACTTGCCAGTACATAACAAGATGGGACATTGCCTATTGTCATTCATGGATGGTTTTGTCGCATATAAGAAATTTAAAATGGTTGAAGAAGACTAAGAAAAGATAACTGTTATTATGTAATAGGTAACTTTTTGCTGCAATGTGATGTCTTTCAGCCTAATAAACACGAAAGGACTTATCATAAAATGCTTGAAACATCATTACATGACATGATGCATGAAGAAGTGGTGGTCTATCCAGAAAACATGATTGTCAAGCCAAAGAGCCGACAAGAACATGTGCCCGTTATTAGGAAATTCTTGAAAAGAATGTAAAAATACATTATATACATGAATGCATGTAATTTTAATTTTAGTATCACTTCGTGAAAGCCTTTAGGGTGCGTAGTAGGGTTAAGACGAAAAAGCAAATATAACATTTCATCGAGCCTATGCAATTCATCAAACATTTCATTTCAAAACTGACAATGACCTACCAACCAATCCTTAAGAAATTAAACGACACTTCACATGTAGAATGAAATGATCCCTATCGAAAGCCTTTCAACACAACGAAAGAACACCTAGCAAACCCACTGAAAGCGCCCCAGGAGCCATGGCCTCGTATGGAGGATCGGAGAAGGGGTTTGGGCTTATTGAGCCTCGACCGGCTTTCCCTTCTTTCTTCTACCCACTTCACATACATAATGGACTGTATCCTTATACTCTTTTTGCGCATTGCAATAGCTTCTTCACAGTGGTGTTCCACAATGAAGTATTATAGGATGTAGCGGTGCTTTTAAAGTTAGAGAATCACCAGCACATTTTTAGGGGATCTTTATTTATGGAAAAGCCAATTCCTTCTTTTAATCAAATCCTTAAAAGCCAAAGGGGACAACCAAAGGACATAGGATTTGACTTACAAAAGAAAGGGAAGAGTCTTTGCCATATGATTATGATTCCTGAGATTCCTAGATAGGGATTAAATAAATGACTGTATGGCTACTAACCATGGGAGTCGATTTGGCAGTAAAGGTAAGATCATACAGATGGTGGAAAGCCATAACTGGATGCCTTGCTCCAATAGTGGCCTCTACTAGAAATGAATACATTGAAATTTAAATTTTTGGACTCATGCAATAGAACCGTTTTCATAAATTAGTCTTATTTTGTGACCACTTATTTGTAATTCATCTTGAAAAGGATTGAAATCTAAAAGAAAACTGTAAATTTAAGAGATTACTTTATTATAAACAAATGTTTCCTTCATTCACAAGAATAAAGGTATAGAGCCCATAATCATGGGTGATCAAACAAGAACATGAGGGAGACAAAAATATTAAGGAAAGTAATGAACAATATTATTACGTTTAATTTATGGTCCTCAAGACCTATCTCAACCCGAGTAGAGCAGCAAAGTAGCAGCTCTAGACTTCTATTCCTCTTAGGTGCATTAGGGTATAATGGGGTAGTCATTTTCAAAATAAATATCCCTATGCAAATTGTTTTGAGTAAAGATTGTATTATAGTTTTATCGCTATCAAGTTTTGGAAAAAAGTTTTTGCATAAGGGAAGAGGTCGCACTTTGCTACAGTATTGCTAGACATGGAAAGCTAAGTTTCCTTTAGTTAGAATGTACGTTTGAGAAGAAAAGACAGTATGGTTTTGCATGGAGGTGAGTTTTATTAATGTGCGTGGTGCATGCCTCTATTTATAGATATTTTCAAATAGGATAGAATAAGTTGATTTGCATGCAATAAGGCCAAAACTAGCTTGATTCTAGCAATCACCATTATAGTCACATATGCTTTTAGGGGTGGGAAGGAATGCTGGACCAACAGTCGAGAACATAACCTAGCGTCAACTCTACTTGTTGCAATCTCACTCATCCATGCTCAAGGTATTGGGTTGAAGTCCCCATGTTAGCAAATTACGCAAACCACAAGCATTTTACTCTTTTTGTAATTATGTTTGAAGCTTGTGGGTTTCAAATAATGCTTTTAAAACTTTTTAGACATTTTTATACATGAAGAAAATATCTTATTTACTGACTGATTATTAGAAATCCAAGTAGTTGTATTGCTTTGCCCTTCGCTGATTAGGTTTTTGTCATGATTGACTAGTGCAGGAAAACATGAGTGCTATAGGATATTAAAGTGGTCCGAAAATATTGGCTAGCTAGATCTCTACCATAATCCTATGATATAACCCGAGTAGACAACATAGCTTGACATTAGTGACATTAGAAAAGGAGTCCTCCCCACGTACCCAAGAGAATGCACCCATATCCCAAGGAGCATACAGTCACTATTGCCAGCTAACAAAAAGAGTTTGAATTTGTTTCCCTCCCCCTAAGCTATGGTGCTAATCCCCAAGGATGAGGGCATCTTGAGGAAACCCTAATAGTCTTGAAAATTAAGGATGTCTTTGTGGCTTGCCCCCAAAGACTGGAATGATGCCATTGAGGAACTCCCTAATATGCACATTGTATCAACAAAAAAGAAGAGACATTGAAAAATATGCAGGAAAAGGCAAGGCAAGCCAATTCAACCTGAAGCACATATTTTCCCCGACGACAACTGTACTATTGCCTAATCTAACGAGTAGTGGCTTTTGGTCATACCACTACTTGGATCATCAATATACTTTCCTCCCAATTTAACATGTAAGGAAAGCAGAAATGGTGACCAAAGAAATAAGTGAAAAGAAAAAGCCAGTATAATAGAAAAAGGTCAAACCATTGCCAATCTAGACAAATGCTTTCAAACTCCGGGATCATAGCGAACCTAACCTCATTAATCCTTTTAAATTGCTGCACCTCAAAGGCACAAATGCATCTCACCTCGATGGTCATCCTAGGAAAACCTTAGCATACTACAAAAAGAAAGTCGTCACAGAAAAAGAATTACGAAAAGAGAGCAGCACAAATAAAAATAAGAAAATTGGTTGCTTACATTGGAAACTGTAAGAGGCATAGACGCTTTCAATGAACTCACTATAGTTTCCTCCCTCTAGTTGGCAAATACAATCCTCCAAACTAAGCACTCCGTAAGGAAGCATGTAAACATGGTCCGCAGATTTAGAGGCTTTGGCCTCCATATTTCCATTGAGTTGGGGATCACTTAGAAATTCATCTACTTGCCTAGATAACAAACATACCCAAAAGACCCCTCAATAAGGACTCCTCAGCAAGAGGGAGCCTAGCCATTAGGGGCACCAACCTAGCACCCTCCATATCAAGAGAAACCTAGGGGAAGTACTTTAAAAACCAAGGTTGCCAAAAAAAGCAAAGATCTAAATGATAGGTTGAAATAATTTAACACGTAAACAAAAAAATCAAGCAACGTTTACTCGAATCATATCCCGAAAACACCCTAAGTTCACCACAGGGATGTTCTCCCCATCCCATTGCCAAGCTTCCCATATATACTTAAAGAGGGTAGAAAAAGCACATTGCACTAGTCAAAGATATGTACCGCGGTAACATCCTTTAAGTTTGCCATCCAATGAGGATGGCGCTACTTATCCTTGTTGGTGAAGATGTTGTAGCCAACCAAATACTCCATGAATAGGCGAATCATCTGCTCATGAGTGAGGCCATCCAAAGATTCCTTCAAGGCCTCATTTCTGATAGAACATTGGATGGAGTTGCACCAGAGACCATATGTTGATAGAGGACTCGAGTAACTGCTCATGCTTTTGGCTCTCCAACTTGAAGTCTGGGTAGTACTTTAGTGGGTTCGCTTGCAAGGAAACCCCATTCAGCCTGCAGAAATCTATAGGGGTGATCACCCACTCATGGGAAAGTGCAACGTGTTGTTAGTGTCCCAAAGCATCTCCATGAGCCCTTGAGGAGACAACAATTAGTTACCTTCCAAGCTCCATAGACCTTGGTTAGACTGTTAAAGCTAGAACGTGTCACCATCGTATTGATAAAACTTGGAATCCTCTGACAAATGTGTTCGATCTCCTATAGATTCCTATATCCCTTAATAAGTTCCTAATTCTTCAAGCAAGATCATTAGTTAAACTTTGAAGAAAACTTAGGAATATGTAGAAAGAGAAAGAGTTAACCCATAAGTAAAAATAACTTACCACGCCTAATTGAGCAAAGATGGAAATGTGGTGATGCTTAGTTTCCAATTATAACAAGTTGAAAGGGTCAATCCAACTGCTCATGGTCTAGGACCTAACCCAATAATCATCGCCACGTAGTATATTGTCATCTCGATGACCGCAAGAAGGAGGTTGTAGCCAACCATAATGTACATGCAAAACTTTGAATTTAGTTTATTGGACGAAACAATGCAGTTCAAACCTATGACAATGCTTAAATAAACATATTAAAAAAATTGTAGCAACATTTCCCAAGGAGTTCAATAGAAGCAAGAACTAAAACCTACAAAAACAACTAAGGGCAAAGAACTAAACCTAAGTTTGATTGCTAACAATTCCCTACAATGTAGAACTAACCAAAAGACTCCAAATTTGCCCATCAAATCCTCAAAAATTCAGGTTCCCAACCAAACTAAGAAAACCTTCAAATCCTCATAATGGGAGTGAAATTCAATAATTCAACTCAAATTTCAAAAAATTAAGCAAATCATGCGAAAAATAAGCACGAATTACAATGTGTTTTTTTTAGAGCATAAGTCGAGACTTATGAGTGAAATGAGGAAGGAAGAAGAAACAACAACTTTTCAGGTTCTAACCTATTGGCACGTTGGACGACTTAGCGATTACCAGTAGGTGCCAAGCCATGCTGCTTAGGCTCGACAGACTATCAAATGATGTCGTTACCTCTGCAATCTATCCAGTGGCTGCTTGTCATGTCGTTGAATCTTAATTTTAAAAAGAGGTAAGACATGACTACATGGGCACGAGTAACTTTCGATGCATGCATTAAACATGTGCCCACAATCATTTAACAATAACAAGCACTCATTTGATTTTGTTCATTAAAGCTTTTCAAGTAAAAAACATTGTCTCAAATTGTTGAATTGATGGACCCATTGAGCCTAAAATTTTCAAACAGATAGAGCCTATTAGAACTCAACTTTTTAAATCGATGGAGACAGTTAAATCTCAAACTTTACAAGGCATGTAGGCCATTGAAACTCAAATTTTTAAACTTGTGACGATTGTTATAGCACAAATTTTTGAACTGCTGAAGACCATCATGCCTCAATTTTTTTTTTATCGGTGGAGGCTATTAAAACTCAAATTTTTTTTAAACCAGCGTAGACCATTAACGTTCAAATTTTTAATTGGTGGAGACTATCATGGAGTAAATTTTTAAACTAGTGAAGACTATTAAGCCTCAATTTCTTGAACTGGTGACACTATCAAAACACAAATTTTTAAACCACTATATACAGTTAAACCTCATGTGGCTCTAAATTTTTAAACCCATAGTGACCACCAAATGTCAACTTTTTTAACCGGTGGAGATCGTTATGCCTCAAATTTTTTTACATCGATGGAAACCTTGAAGCAACATATTTTTAAACTGGTAAAGAATGTCACAACTGAAATTTTTAACTGCCACAGACCATGCAAATTTAGTTTTTTAAAAATCTCTATTGAAACCTTTAAAACTTGAATTTTTATTCCAGTGGAGTTCATCAAGCCTAAAAGTTTTGTTAGTCTGCCACCATCAAGCCTTGAACTTTTAAACGGGTGGAGACTATTAAAAGTAACATTTTAAATATGTGGAGATCGTTAACACTCAAATTTTCTTAATTCTTAGATACAGTTGAAATGCAAACTTTTGAGACTGGTGTTAAACTATCAAGCTTCAAATGTTTAAACCGATGGAGACCATTAAATGACAAACTTTTCAAACTACTGTGAAATCGTCAAGCATCAAATTTTTAAATTGGTGGAAGTTGTTAAGACTCATATTTTTGAACCCTAACTAAACTTACATTTTTTAATAGATGGAGACAGTCAACCCTTAAGTTCTTAAAGGGTGGACATCATCTGGGATAAGATTTTTTTAACCAGTGGAGATCATCAAGCATACCTTTGCCTCCAACTTTGATCATGAACCTTTCAAATCTTCTTTTTTTTTTAACTTTTAGCATCTTTTTCATAAAGCATGACTGGTGCTTCCATGCTAAGGCTTTGTCCTTGAAATGTCTCTTGTATTCACTATTGCATCTATATACATTCTGCATGAAATTTACATATTTTGTCATTGTCCCTAATAGCTTTGGCTAAAGTAGGGGCTCCTACAAGAACCAAATTGGTGTCCACAACATTCTAGACTCACCTCACCATTGCCATACATCCTGCATGATATTCGCATATTTTTTTCTAGTGATGACAATTACCTTAAAAAGGGTTCAGCCGCACAATTACTTTGAATCCTAATAATGGTCCGCAAATAAATTGTTTCCTTGATGCATTAAAATTTCTAAAAAGTTTTAAAAGCATTTAAAATTCAAAAACTTCAAAGAACTCAATACCTTGAGCATGAGCAGGTACGACAGTAACCAGTGGGTTGGCGCCTTAGTCACGACATTGTGACCTTAAGAGAGGACCATTGGCATGATTTTTCCACCTGGTGGTTGCAGTTAGGTTCTGCCATTTGTCCGATTCCAAAAGTCACTAATGCAATCAATCTTATTCGACACTAATTTAGTTGGTTGCATACTAATCATCCCAATTCTACCGTGCGTTACAATATGTGGGAATAAAAATATTTCATCAATATTCTTGAATTATTTCTTGCCTTATAAGATCACCTTGTAAGCTCTATCAATAGAGGCATGCACAAGACCCTAACCGCCTAGCAAAAGTGTACTTGTTCCACTTCTCATATATATACCTACACCTAGAGAAAACTCTATTCTACTCTTTAAAGGACACCATACAAACTTGTCCCAAAACTTGGTAGCAACAAAACTCTGTCAAATTTTTCGCTCAAAATTTTTACAAGTTTGAAAAAGGACCAGCCCCATCCTGCCCTAATGCACTTATGATGTAAGGGCATAGAATTTTTACATCACCATTATACTCGAAGCAAGGTAGTCCAGACGGGCATGAGCTAAAGAGCATAATCTTATTTCTCGCTTTCTTTAATTTTGTCTTCTTGATAATGTTTTTGTTCGATCCTCTATGATTATGCGATTTATTCTTCTATTCTTGTTCATAAAATAAAAATATGCTCATAGTAAGGTGACCACGTAAATATATTGTTTTCTTGTAAATTTTCATGCTTGTTATGAGGAATTGCTAAGAACTTTTCACTAAAAATGCCATTCTTATTAGATGTGTCACTAAATAAAACTAATCCATGAAAAATACATGCTACATGGAATCGAAAAATGTAAATTTGTTCAAATTAATTTCTAATGGAGGTTGCTACTGAAGCTTGTAACCTAATGATCGCTTTTCAAAGCTCATTAGATCATGTCTTCATCCGGAATACATTCTTACAGTTTGTTGCCATTGAGACTTTTATTTAAAACCCATTTGGGAACCTCAGGAAGTATAACCCTATAGAAAAGATCCACCTCCTTCTTAAAAGTCAAGTTCTATGTCCCTTGGTTATCCCTTTGGTTTAAAGATTAGGTTAAAAGAAGATATTGTGTATTTTCCATAGAATTCTAGGCTTGTACATGTTCATTAACAATGTGCTAATATAAGAAAAGATCACCATTACATTATACCAGCTTTCAGCACAAAATACTATTGTGAGAAAGCCTAAGCGATGCTTCTTCCCCTTGTTGAAAGAGGGCGGGCTATGGGTGGAAGATAGAAAAGAAAAGTCGGTTGAGCCTCATGGAGCCCTAGCGCCATTTTCATTCCTTCTCTCTCATTTCCCTTCCCTAATGGGCCATTGGTCTTTGGCACTTTCAAATTCCTTTCACCTTTTTTTTGTGCTTCGTTTTTGTTGGGTCAAGGAACATGTCCGTGCTCCATTAAGCATGGGACAGTGTCCTATTTATGTACATATTTTGTTGTTGGAATATCTTTGTTTGATTGACATTATAAAAACTGTACACACATACTATAACGCCCCTACCTGTAGAGCTAGAAGTGTTAGTGAATTCATAAATTTTGGAACAATATAGACAAAGCTCTGCCTAAAACCAGACCATAGCTTAAGCTTATAGCCTTACAGTCGGTACCAGTAATGATACTAGGAATATCCAAAGAAGCTCAATGGCTCTACACCGGAGATCACTACTCTAAAATCCACGTGCTAGGAGTGTACAACCTAAAAAAAATAAAATAAAAGAAGGAACTAAATGGTACAACTCAATGAATCATAAATCCGGAGTACTGAAGTTCACATCCTGAAACCATGCAATTGTAAAAACTAGAAAATAGGTATCTAGTTAGATGGTTGGCTCACATTGTCATTCAAGCAATAATTAGATGAAAAGCAGTACATAAACTCAGAAGTTGGACCTACATGTGCTCATATGAGCTCACAATATAGCATAATACATAATTCTGACCCATGCATTAAGCTATACACATTTGAAGTTCATGAACATCCACTAACAAGAACACCGGAGAGAAAAGAAGTCATCTCATAGAGTCTGATAATGTCCACATGCTTTACAAGAGCATGGGGAGAAAGGAAAATAGAGATAGTATAAGCTACCATACACTTAGTGGATAATCTGCAATCTCGTGAACTAAAACAGTTACATATAATACAATAAGTAGCAATCACACTGAATTCTGACTTAGTATAGCATATTAAGCATTCACAATGAAATAACAACTAGCTAACCTTCACTACAGTCCAAAAGTGGAGAGGAGGCAACCCGTGCGGCTATTAACTGAACATTTAACATCAAAGGGGTTCATTTGGGGGATTGCATCAGCTCTTTTAGCATGAAAGTGAAAATAACGAGAGTAAATATCGAAAATTCTTGCTTAAACCAACTTACACTCTTATAAGAATCATTCAACATAATGAAAGCCATTTTTTATTTAGTAAAATTCCCTTTATAGAGTACTCCTCTTTTCAAAACTTTTGCACTACATAATTCAAAGTGAGTAGTTTGCAGTTCATAATAAGTAAGAAATCTTTTTCTAGGCATCAGATTCATATGTTAGTGCTCTGTTCAAATAAGTCTCATAACTCACGATTCATCACCAGGTTCTCTCATGGTCACTAAACTTTTACCCTCGTTAGGGTCTACTAGGATTCCAACTTCTAGGTCTACTCCTTACAAATTATGGCTCCTGCACAGCAGGTATCCTCCTTAAACTTTGTCCGTACACTTAGCACTATCCTCCTAGCCAAAACACCAGATGCATCTCATTTGCAACCATGAATAAACAACTCGGTTTGATCTAAAACATTTCAAGTGCAACTTTTCTATCAAAAGTGTAAAAATAGGTCCTGCCATGTCAAACGACTCTCAGCGCGATTATAAGAAGTAGCAATAGCAACTAAAAAATAAAAGAGCTTATTGAAAGGCTTTTGAAACTTTAGTTTACGAGTCTAGTGCTACTCAAACTTTTGAAATTTGACCCATAACATTTGAAGGGTGATTTCTCTTTCAATCGTGCATAAACAACTCGGATGATTCAAACTAACTTCATAACTACAGTTTCAGTTACAGACAGAATTAATAACACTATTTCATAAAACAGACTCAAAGGCATATACAATCAAATGTGTTAGCAAACCGACTCTTTAAAATGTTTCTCAGGAAGACTTTCAAACCTTTTGAACCATAACTCATTGAAACACCATCAAGGCAATAGTTTTGTCAATAATAAATATCAAACTTGATCCACATCTTACATATAGAAGGACTTACAGGTTCTTTCATCCCAAGTTAGGCTATGTCTAATTTCAGTTCAAATATGCCTTAGGTTGGGGTTTGATGTTCTAGGTTCCATTGTCAAGCTAAACAAAAAATTTCACACACAAAATTCCACATCACAGTACAAGACAAAGAACAACAATCATCAACGACTCTCAATTTTGAATTCCCTAGCTCCTTCGTTTAGCACTGCCCCAAAATGAACCTCAAACATCAATAAAATCTTAATTCATCTCACCATCTCCAACAATTTCCAATCATACATAGTTAGGCTGAAAATAATTCAGAATTAATAATTATTTCAGGAAGGGAGTTGCCCAAAGGACCCGATTATGGGCTGATTGGACTTATTCGAAGCAAGGTCTCAGCCCCCCTTGCTGCTCACTGATATGTCGTGCTTCCCCTGTTGTAGGCTACTACAGTATTCAGCCACACCCTTCTCTGTTGCAGCCCTTGTTGTTGTTCTAAATTGGTCTAGTACCTCTTCTTCGTTTCCCTATCTCGTAGTGGGTGTGGTGGTAGGAGGTAGACTGAGAAAGTCAATTGTAGTTGAGGTGTTTAAATAAAAAAGTTGGGTCTATTGTGTTGTCATGATTTTTAGCCTAAAGTGACACTAGCTGCTTTCTTCTTTTCTTCGGGTCAAATTTCCCTTTTTTCGACCTAGTCACTAATTTATTGCTTTTGGGCCTAAACAAAAAGCCCACTAGATTCTACTATTCGGTGGCCCAATCAAATCCGCTAATCTTGCACTAACCTAATTCTCGTCTATTCACTAACTTCACATAATCGTATAATAAACCAAGAAAACTTCACAAACTCATTCACATAAAATCACGCACTTAATCAACACACAAATATTAGCCTAATTCAGCTAATATAATAAAACTATAGCTAATACAAAAGTTAATCAAATTAGTTAGACTCAAAAATAAAAATCCTTGACTATTACACATACCTGGCCTTATAATTTTACCAAAGGAAATGTTATTTAGAGACCAATCTATGCTAAATTGGCTACGCTTATTCGAGAAAGGTCCCCCTATTTGTTGGTAATCTGCTGGGGCCCATCGGATGACTTGTAAATCACATAGCTAATAGTGCATATATGTGCGTCACTAGCCTATCCAGGGGAACCAACTTCTTTCCGGTATAGTTGATGACAAGCTACCCCAATGATGTATATATTCCCCAGAGGAGTTGGAAAAATAATCCCCTCTTATGCGAAGATAGCCAAATGTGAAACTCTCACCCTTGTCGGCACAAAGATCATTCAACTTTTTTTCCCATAAAATTGAGTCTCCATAAGTTAAGCTTGTGAATGATAAGAAACTCCTCTTGAGATGAGTTGTGATGAGTATACTAAAATTTTCAATGCGCTCATAACTATTGGAAAGATCTTTCATCCTGTTGGAGTATCTCCTAAGTCCTTCAACAATTCAGACATTTTAAGAAGGGTGGTACTCTTAGCATATTGGGTTTTCTCAAACTAAATGGGTACAACACGTTTTCAAGATTTGTATACTTGAATTTCAACCCCGAGGATTTGAGGGCAAATCATCTTCAAGGAGGAAGGTTTGAAGTGGACCAAGTTTCAAGTTTGGGCCTACCTTCTCAATCAAGGGTCTTGAACCAAGTTGATCCAATATTAACCCCAGGTCAATATTTACTTAGGGTCCTTAATAAGGTCCAAGTATGGTTAAGAAAGGTGGTTGGACCATTAGTAGCCCAAAATAAGGAGTTAACCACTTAATCCTCCTAAAACAACCTCATTAGCTCATTTTTAATTTATGGGAAGAATACTTTTCTTCATTTCTAGCTCCAATTTAAGTAGGAAAATGAGCTCCAATTTCTATAAATTATACATGCATGGAAATTCCCGATTGTCTATTTTCTAAGAAGTCTTAAATTGCACTCAAACTCCAAGTATGGAGAAAGTTGTGACCTAAATACCGAGCAAGGGTCGATCCACAATTGAGAAATGCACGATTCTGAATATGGGCTTGATTGAGGAGGTTAAGGCTGCAATTTTGGAGATTAATTAGCATAGAATGATTCCTTACACACAAGGGAAGAGTCGACAAGTGGAGGAACCACAGTTGGAGATGTAGAGCCTACTCATGGCTTTCTAGAAGATGGAGGATGAATCCTGGAAAATACAACTCACAATGATTGTAAAAATGTTAGGCATCTTGATTTATTTTCCTAGGATATTTTGTAAGCCTCCTATTGGATCACTTGCATCACTAATGTACAACTAATGGCCCCTCCCATTGGGTATTTATCGACCTAATTACATCCATGAAAAATCAAATTTGATGAATGATATGAGAGCTTGAAGCTTGGTTTTTCTTTAAAATCTCAAAATCTTTATCTCTCTATAGAGGGTAGTGATTTGAGTTCTTTCCTTTAATCTAATCCTTGGTGCGAAAACTTTAGAGGGTTAGAGGTGGGTTGATTTAACCTAGGTGGTCGTTAACCTTTATTCTAGATATATCCTCTTTGATTCATCTCCATTGGAGGCTTTCTTCCATTTGGGGAGTTGCCATCTCTCTCTCTTTGTTTACCCTTTGGAAGATTGATATTGTTCAAGATCCTTTGGCCTCACTTCCAAGGATTTCACCCCTTTATTTGGTCAAATGGAATCCACCATGCATCACTTGGGATTAGAGGAAGTCCACTCTGTATCACCCTCTTATTAAGTCTTGGGCAGTGTATTGGCTTTAATGTCCCATCATTACTTTGCTCCCTATCTCGCATTCTACCTATGTCTTGTAGTACTATCCTATCTAGATGATTGAACCCAATAGTAATCCAAGGAAGCCTATTTGAGAAAGGGATGATGTTGCATGACTAGTAGAATTTCCAAGGGCTAGGAGGGTGGAGGTGAACAAAGATGAGCATGAAACATCTCGAGGTTTAGGGAAGAGATCTAAAGGCCTTGCTGCACCTAAAAGGAAACCCCATATACCTACATGGATGAGAAACTGACGAAGGGTTAGTAGTTTTACCTCACCTCTTATTAGAGTGTTTGAAATAAAGTTTTATGACTTACATTTAACTCTTAGTAGCATACTTTAGAATATTTAATCATAAGTTGTATGCATAGTATTTTCAAGACTTTAATAGTAATAAGGGTGTTATAATTTTTTCAATTATCCCTACTCCCGTTACCATCCCATTGCTAGACCCATTTAGTAATCTGCAGCTTCAGTCTCAAAAGAAAAAAAAAACACCTAACATAATTGGGCCTAAGAGCTCACCCATGTACCTACTCCCCCGAACAAGGGGTGTGTTCCTTCCCTCTAGGACACCCCTGATTAAAGTAAACTATCTGTAACTTCCGGCCCAATTATTTTTATTTTATTTTATTTTTATTACACCTATGTGGACTCAAAACTATATCATACTGACAAGATTTTACGGTGAGACCCTAAGGTGTTCCTGTGTATCCACACAGCAAAATTAGGCCTCCATAGTTCATTAATAGTGGTATTTATTTTATTGGGCCTAGAATTCCTTATGAACCTTTTGTGAGTCTAGGTGTAGGAAAATTAAACTACTAATGCCAATTTGGACATGCTAGCTAATTTCAAAGAAGCCCACATTCCTGCCCTTGATCCCGAGTTTGTTGTAGAATCAAGGATGAAGTTTGGATGTCTTTTTTGGGTCATCCCCACCCACTGGCATGCATTCCAGTGAAGGGTCCAAGTTCCACAAAAAGTGGAATTTTGCCATTGGAGCACATGGGGAATATTGGTATGCATGTGGGCAAGCACGGGAGTTCATTCCTTCCCTCATTCCACTTTTTTTTTTAATTTGTTTTTCCCTTTTGTTGCTAAAAATATCATTTAGAAAGTTATAAGAAAAAAGATTGTGTGTTATAAAGTGGGTCCATCAAAAAATTTATTCGGTAATTTAGGTTGGAATTTCATTAGTTGGAGACGTGATAGAATATAAGTTCCGGATTAGTGGAACTTTTGCTGATGTGGCAAGCTCGAGGTCTAGTTTAGAACTCAGGCTAGGAATGCTCTTAAGAGGCATGGACATACCTTTTTTTTTTGATACCTGCAACCATTATGCTTTCTTCGGAAAAACTTTGTTGTGTTTACAAAGGTTAATAATTTGGGCACACTCCTTTCCCTTAATATCCATTAATTTTAGCACTCCAACCAGCATCTAGTCTTGATGAGATATAAGCCTTGACAATTAGATCTAAACTTACCTTTTGGGTCAAAAATTAGGCCTCTAATTTCTTTTAGAACCATGTCACGTTGTTGTAGGCCCAGATATTTGATTTTTTTTGTTAAACACCCTCGAGAATCGATTTTGATAGAACATGACAATATGTAAAGATTATAGTCTCTCCTCATCCAACACAACAAATTTCTTATACTGGGCTTTAGTCCATTCTAAATATTGGATCTCACTTTTCACTATCAGGTTGAGTGCGGGAAGCGCTTTTGTAGTAATAATTACTACTTCCATTTGATACATAAGAGAAAAGGGTGTTGCTCTTGTTGAAGTATGCATTGAAGGTTCTATATCATGGAATGTTAGGTCATCAAGGAAGTCGTTGTAGTTTACAACCATTTTCTTAAATATCTGCCACATATTGTTGTTAATTACTTTAACTGCTCAATTTGTTTGAGGTCAATAGGCTGAATACTTACAATACTGGATTTTGTACTTTTTAAAGCATATTTGCCACCTCTTTTTTAGAAATGGCTACCTTGATCGTTTATCAATTCATGTGGCACACTATCCTTGCAAATGATGGCATTAATTATAAACTTCGCCACGTGTTGAGGTGTTCTTTGCATATGAGGATGCTTCCACCTCTTTATATATTAGTCTATTGCTACCAAGACATACACCTCGACCTCTAGTACCGTCTTGTGTCACTTTTTTGATGGATATCAGCTACCCACACTGACAAGGGTCATACAAAAGTAAGTGTTGAGAGGATACGAGGTTGCTGCTACATCTTTATATATATCTAGTGCTTGTGCCATTTCTTTTACAAGCACATAACAATCAACCTTTACTGTAGACTAGTAATAACTCATCTTATAGAACAGGTTAAATAGTATTCGACCATTAATCTTAGTCCTGCATTTCCTATTGTCAACGGCATCTATAATTTCCTATGTTTATTCATGGGTTACACAGAGTAGGTTAATGCCCATATTTGCCACCTTATATAGTTTCCCCGTGTCTTTAGGGTACTGCGGAACTAGCAACCTTAATACACATTGGGCTATATGGGTGGAACCTTGATGATGCCCCTTGTTGGTTAAAAATTGGTAGATGTCATAATATCAACTGTCGGAGATAATACTACATGTATCTACTACACAACAACATGCCAGTTGATTCCTCTTTTCTATTGATAAGGACATTCAATTAATGCTACATTGGATATTGATCATCAAAGCCAATTTTGCCTATGTATCCCAGTTAGTTATCTTCACATAAGAGATAGTTGTAGAGGTTGTTAGGTAAGTTCTTGGTGAGCTCTATTAGATGATCTTAACATGATACAAAAGCTTCACCTCTCACTTTCCACTTTTAAGGGACGTAGTTGATGATCATGTTAGAATCTTCGTAGGCTTGACACTTTTCATCCACATTTGTACTGCAACCTACAGTACAATAATGCATACCATGTACTCTATCATTTTGATGATAATCTCAAAATCATGTTTGACAGCAATAGAAGTATGTGCTCCTTTTAAGGCAACCAAGAGAATGCCTACTCCAAATCCTTTTTGGTTATAAGCCCAGTTAAAGTACATTGTCTAGATGTATTCCTCTACTTGGTGGATTTCTTCCTCTGGGAAGTAAAAATTTGCTTCTTTTTGTTCCTTTATTGGCAAATTTTCTAGGAAGTATTACGCAACTCTTCCCTTCGTGGTCTGTTAAGGAACATTTTTTAAGGTAGATTCTGATAGCATCAATGTGCGTTTAAAGCTCTTACTGTCAATTACCGACTTCTCTAATAGGTGTTTAATTATGTCCAATGGACAAGATTTGTAGTTGGGGAGGGGGGGAACTAACACTAGTGAACTCTTTTATAAGGAAGAATAGAGGGTTTCATATTCTAGAAACCTTTTGCTTGGATAATCGATAACTCTATAATCCCCTTCTACCTTTTAGGCTATTAAGTCAGCAATTGTTGTCGCCACTGTCTTGATATATAATATTAAGGGAATCCCTGGGTGAGGCAACCTATGACTAGTGGATTGGCAGTTAACTCTTTATTTCATTGAAAGCTTCTTAGAACTTCTCATACTATTCCTATTTGACTAATTTTTTCCATTTCTTACAAATCAGTTCATGTACCAAGGCTAGCCTTGACATGAAGAGACTAATGTACTTATGAAGACCCAAAAATTTCTATATTTCTTTTTCCATTTCGAACGTAGGCTTCTCTTATATTTTAAACATTTTTAAGGGATCGACTTCAATTGTCTACTCAAAGTTACTACACATCCTAACAACTTCCTTGATGTAGCTCCAAGTACGTGTTTTTAGGGGTCTTAAGCACATAATGAGCTTTCTAAGTCCAACAAAGAACTTCTGAAGAATTGGGATATGTCAACCTCTACATTTTGACTTTATGATCGTATCTTCTACTAATACCTATTCCTTTTTGTGCATTAAGTCATATAGTAGAGTCATAGCCATGATTTGATAAGTTATCCCAGAGTTTTTTAATGCAAATGGAATCACTATGTAGCAATATGATCTCTAAGGAAGGATGAAAGTAGTTTTTCTGTTGTCTTTTAGTGCCATTTTCACCTAATTATGGCCAATATAACCATCCATAAAACAAAGAATGGCATGGGAAGAATTGTTATCAACAATAATGTCTATATGCTAGAAAAGGAAGTCACCACTAGGGCTAGCCTTTTTAACATCCTTGAAATCTACACATGCTTAACTTTCCATCTTTCTTAGGAAGTATACAAGGGTGGCTACCCCTGGTGCTTGTATGCAACTCAATTGAACCCTGCATCCAATTGTTTTTAAGTTTCCCCTTCTACCTAAAGGTGTATTTTGGTTTCACTAAACAAAGCTTTTGATTAACCAGTTTGGCATTCGGATAGAGAGCAATCTTTTGGTCAGCCATATCTCAATCTATATTGATGAGTGATGGAATCCTCAAGCTCCCAAGATCAAAAATAACAAGGAAAATAATCACACCAAAGGGTGCTTCTTTTGGATTCAATCCCAATTAATTAATAGATTGTGTGGTTTATGCCTAAGATAAGGTACTAATGATGGATAATTACTTTCCACCAAAGTCCTCTCTTAATGGATTGTAGCCACCAAACAATAATTATAAAGGAAAGATTCTACTCACCACTATTAATTAAAGAGAGGAGGATGTAGAGATTTTAGTGGGAGAAAATAGTCATTTGCCTCTCCATTCATAATTCAGCTCACGTCGGGGTTACAATGGAGGTAATAGTGTCTATAAAAACCCAAAATAGAGAGGATTAGCTATCACATTAGTGAGGCAAGCGGGCCAATAGAGTGTTAAGTCGCCCACATTAAAAGTTACTCACATGCATGCCTCTTAGTGAGTCGAACTTATAGGCATTGTCCCCAATCCTTTCATGTACCTTGAAAGGGCCTTCTCCTAGAGCCATGAGTTTATCTTGGCTTCTAGAAGGGCATCTCTCCTTCCTTAGGTGCAACCAAACCAAATATCTCACGTTGAAAACCATAGGCTTTCGATACTTGTTTGCTCTAGCTTTGTAAAAGGCGTTGACCTTCTCCATTTGAGCTCGATTTTGCTCATGGAGCTTCTCCATTTTCTTAGTTCTCTCTTGGGCATGAAAGATGACCCTATTCTCAAAGGGAAAAGGAAGAAGATCTATTAGAGTAAGAGGAACAACTTCATCACAAGCTTTAAAGAAAGAGTGGGATGTGGCATAATTAGGAGCCCCGGTTATAAGCAAACTCGGTATGAGAAAGCCTTAAATCCCATTCTTTGAGGTTCTTGGTCACCAATTCTCTAAGGAAGGTAGATAAAGTCCAATTGGTAACCTCCATTTGTCCATCGGTTTGAGGGTGAGAAGTAGTGCTAAATAAGAGCTTGATTCTGAACAATCTTTCTAAACATCTCCAAAATAGGAAAGGAATTTAGTGTCTCTATCAGAGACAATACTCCTTGGCACACCATGTAGCTTGATGACCTCCTTAAAGTATAAATGATCAATGTAAGAAGCATCATCACTCTTGTGAGATAGAATAAAATGGGCCATCTTGGAGAATTGGTCAACCACAACCCTGATTGAGTCAAGCCCTCTTTGGGTTTTTGGTAACACAAAACGAAATCCATACTAATGTCTCCCCAAGGGCCATTTGGTGTTGGAAGAGGTGTTGGAAGAGGAGTGTACAACCCTTCATGGAGGGTGTTCTTGGCTTTATGACATGTAATACATTTGGAAACAACTATACAGACATCACTTGCCATTTGAGGCCAATAAAAGTGCCCCTTTAAGATCTTTAGGTTTTTGTTGATGCCGAAATGTCCTCTTAATGCACCACAATGGTCCTCTCGAACAAGTAACTCCCTTAGAGAGGCCCCTAAGAACACACAGGTTGTTGTGCTTGAAGAGGAACCCATCTTGCAAGGAATAGGAGTCATGACCTATGGGGTTTGTAACAATCTCTTAAAAATCTTCATCTTCCTTGTATCGCTGTTGGATGGTGTAAAAATCCTAAAATTTTGGCCTCTAGAGTAGACAGAAGAGTGTATCTTCTTGAGAATGTATCAACCACCACATTTTCCTTGCCATCTTTGTACTAGCAAATAAAGGAAAGTGATTGGAGAAATTCCACCCACATAGCATGCCTTAAATTGAGCTTGGCTTACCAATTGATGAAAGACAACACCTTTTGATCCAAATGTATCACAAAGGGCTTTGGCATGAGATAGTTACTCTAACAGGTAAGAGCCCGAAAAGATAGCATAAAACTCTTTGTAACAAGTGAAGTAGTTGAGTTTGGAGCCATTCAACTTCTCACTAAAGTAAGCCAAAGGTTGTTTGGCTTTGGTGAGGACTGCCCTAATGCCAACGCCGCTAGCATCACATTTAATTTCAAATAGTAGATTGAAGTTGGGAAGAGCCAACATAGGAGCCGAACATAACCTTTCCTTGATTGTTTGAAAGGCCCTTTAAGTGGCCCTTGTCCTTTCAAAGCTTCCCTTCTTTATGCATTCAGTTAAGGGAGTCATAATAGAGCTAAAATCTTTGATGAACTGGTGGTAAAAAGCGGCCAACCCATAGAAGGTTTGAACTTCTGTGATGGAGGTGGGAGTAGGCCAAATCTTGATAGCCTCAACCTTAGATTCATCAACTTGAATTCCTTCATCGGACACAACATAACCAAGAAAGATAACTTTAGGAGCGAATAGTTTACACTTCTCAAGCTTGGCATATAACTTTTGTTAACTCAACACTTGGAACACTTGAGAGAGATGCTCCACATGAGATGCCTTATCATGACTGTACACTAAGATATCATCAAAATACACCACAACAAACTTTCGAAGGAATAATCATATGATCTCATTCACACGCCACCCATACAAACCATATTGGTCTTAAAAGCGATCTTCCATTCATCTCCTTTCTTGATCCTATTTTGGTGATAACCACTTCTAAGGTAATTTTTGGAAAAGACCTTAAAACTATGTAACTCATCAAGCATGTCATCTAATTGAGGAATAGGAAATTGGTACTTGATGGTGATGTTATTTATGACCCTAGAGTCAACACACATACACCAAGTCCCATCTTTTTTAGCTACATATAAAGTAGGAACTGAGCAAGAACTCAAGCTCTATCTAATGCACAAACGGTCTAACAACTCTTGGAGTTGTCTTTATAGTTCTTTGGACTCACTAGGATTGCATCAATAAGCCGGCTTGTAAGGAGCACCCAATAGGAGATCAAGTTGGTGCTCAATTCCTCTCATAGGAGGGGGTCTCAGGGGTAACTCATTAGGAAATACATCCATGAACTCTCTCAAGAGTGATTAGGCTAGGGGATGCATGGGTTTTACTCCCTCACATATGTTTAATTCGACCATACGTAAGGTAAATAAAAGTTTGCTCTTACTAATTGCGCTCTACACCCGTGCTTCAGTCATAAAGGGGCTTTTCTCACTTATCTTCCCTAGTTTAGATTTGAGAGGTTTAGGTGGAGGTCGTGGTGTCAAAGTAAGATTACGACCCTTGTATTTGAATGCATATGCATTGGCATGCCTATCATAAATCACGTGATTATCAAACAACCAAAGGCCTACCAAGTAACAAGTGACATGCTTCCATAGAAAGGATATCACATAGTACCTCAGCACAATATGGACCAACCAAAAACTCTTATAAATGGTTACCTTGCTTCCTTACTCAAGCCATTGGAGAGAATAAGGGGTGGAATCCACCTTGGAGTGTAATTGAAGCTTGTTAATGTGTGTTGTGGAAGCTACATTGGTGTAACTTTCTCCATCGATAATGAGCTTACAAACCTTGCCTCCAATAATGCATTGATTATAGAAGATTTGTTCCCTTTGGCTTGGCTCACAGGGAGCCTCTTCGGCATGGAGTGCTCTTTGAATTACCAAGACTTCACCCACGTCTAGAGTGATCAAAGTTTGATCCTCATCCTTGGCTTCATCTGTGCTAGTTGCTTCCTCAATAGCTTGAATTTCTTCCACATCTCTAGTGATGAGAGTTCTCGGGTTGGGACAATGTGCTTGGAAGTGTCCATAACCATGATATTTTAAATACTTTTGGCCCTCCAATCTCTTTGATGGTTCACTAGCAATGCCTTTACCCTTGTTAAGGGCTTTGATGGGTATAGGGGCAGAGTTAACTTTGTTAGGCAGAAGTAACCCTTGGGGGTACTTTGACAGCTAATAGAGGAGCTGGTTTGAAATGGTTTTCAACCCTTAAGTTATCAACTTCAACAGCAAGGTGACACACAACATCAACTGAAAAGTAAGCTTATAGATCCACTCTGTTAGCAGTGCTAGGAGATAACCCCTTGATGAACCTAATAATCTTGAGTTCAGGCTCATCATTCAAGCCAACCCTTATTTGGAGTTGTTTAAACTCCCTAATGTACTCTTATACCTTCAAATTCTCTTGGTTGAGAGAGATGATCTTGAGGTAGAGTTCTTATTTGTAAGAAGGGGGTAAAAATCTCTTGTCCATATACTTTTTGAGCTTGAACCAAGTTTTGATTTTGGATTTGACTTCTCTAGCCTTACTCTTCTTCAAGTGCTCGTACCCTAGTGAAGCATACCCATTCAATTTACGAATGGCCAACCCAAAGGACTTTTCATCATTATATTCTTTGAGTTCAAAGGCCTTTTGAAGGGCTTGAACTTAATCAAGATAGCTCTCCGGGTTAAGATTGCCATCAAATTTCAAAGCCTCAACTTTGAGAACTCTAAGGTTATCCCTCGGATGCCTTCTTCTTCTAGGTCCGCCTTCCTCATCATCAAATTCTTCATGAGAGGAAGAGTATGCGAAGTCAATAGGCTAATATCATTGCCTCGTCAGTAAGGGTTCCATCGTGCGAATCCTTTTACGTGTTCAAACTCTTCAGTGAGCTTCCTTAATTGCTCTTAAAGCTCTACAACGACCATACCTGTCCCATGGACTTTTTCATGAGGAATGCTCTTGGTGTAAGAAGCATCTCTTCGACACCCATGGTAGTAATTTGCAAGGCAAAAAGAGGAGAAAAGGATGAAAATAGGGAAAACACGGACATGCTAGAAGAGGCATGGACAAGAAAATAGTGAAAATAGGGGGGCATAGTTGTGCTTTGTGGCAAATCTCTGGAAGAAGAATGGGAGTGTAGGAAAAGTGGCATGGTCATGCCAAGCAGCACGGGATACCCTTGTCAAATCTCTGCCTGAGTATTTTTTTTACAAGCTTTTTGTGAAGGTTTTTTGTAGAGTTTTAGGGATGTGTTTAGGTTAGTAATTGTGTTTGGGCTGTAATTAGGGCTCTTTGTGGATTCATGAGGGCTAATGAACGTAGGTAAATAAAGGAAACTTTTGAAGAGCCAAAGTATGAATTTTTTTGGGATGAAAATGAAAAGGTAGTGAGGTGTTTGAATCAATGAAAGTTTTGATTCAATAACCACCCAAAAGAAGCTCTAGCTTGAATATCAAATTGATGAGGTATGGAATCCTCAAGCTCATAGGATCAAAAATAACAAGGAAAATAATCACAATAAAGAATGCTTCTTTGGGATTCAATCTCAATCAATCAATAGATTATGGGGTTTAAGCCCAAGGCAAGATGTAAGATGCTAATGATAGATAATTACTTCCCACCAAATTCCTATCCTAAACGCCCATAGCCACTGAAGAAGAACTCTAAAGGAAAGACTCTACTTACCATTCTTAGTTAAAGTGATAAAGATGTAGAGATTTTAATGAGAGAAACTGGTCATTTGCCTTACCATTCATAATTCAACTCAAGCTGAGTTTACATGAAGGTAATGGCCTTTATAACTACCCAAATTGGGGGGTATTAGATGTTACAATAGTGGGGCAAGTGTGCCAATAGGGGGATTACAAATTAGCTTAGGAAAATAGACCAAATTACTAAGATAATTATAACCAAGTTGAGTTATATTTTTTATAATTCGTCCTCCATCTTATAGGGAGCTTTTAGAATGCTCTACTCCACCAATGGAGGTCCTGTCATTTGTAAAATCTTCTTGTTACAATCACCCTACGCTAATTAATCTCAAAGGTAACAGTTGGACCCTCCTAATTAAGGCCAAATTCTATATTGCTCCAAAACTGAAATTTTCTGCACATTCTACATATTTGGGTGATTTCTCTCAATATTTGAATCCAACACCCAATTTTAGCTCGTTGGGATAAAATGGACATCTCAGGGAATCAAAAGAACATGGGCTCACTTTGTTTGAGCTCATTTCGATAGGATTTTAATTTGACCCAAGCTTAGCAAATTTCCTGACAAAAACCTACAGTATATGAGTTGGGTTTTTATCGCTTCAGGGAATCAAGATGCATCCTAGCTCATAATATTATTGCATCATCCTAAATTATTAGATGGTGAGAAGCTAAGCCGAAGTTGAGTGAAATGCTGGAACGATGACCATCTTGACCAAAGAAAGTCGGCTTGGACTTTGGTGTGGATAAGGGTGTAGCCAAGATTGGGATTGGGTTTGGTATGCATCATATACCTTTCATGCCTTTCCAAGGCCAAGCAAAGACATCCACAAAGTCCCTTTATAGTGAAGTAAAGTCCCGTTATTCTTTAGGAGTAAGAGGTTTCTATGTTTCAAGCTATTAGGGCTGTTCAATTAAGATTTTGTGCTGAATTGTAGGGCTTTAATTTTGATGATCTTCGACTAATTTAATTAAATCATTAGTAGTTGTTTCTTAATTTTGAGAATTATTAGAGGTAACGCATTCCAAGAAAGGAAAATGAGATTAGCCATAAGCAAAAAAGTTCATCTTATAAATCCATAAACGTGTACATCTAATTCAGACTGTAAGGAAGTAGAAATAGAAGATTGATTCGCAGACTACATCTTAGAACCTATGATGCACCTTCTTATGTTGCATCCTAATGCTATGATGAATATCTTTCCTTCCTTTTTAGCTATCTAGTTCACTTGCCTGCCACTTTCCACACGAATTTCAATAATTAACTTTTTCGGGGTTCAAAGTCTTTGTCAGAATGATAAGGGGCAGAACAATAGTCAGGTCCCCTTCTTTGCAATATTTTTAGCTAAACAGTATTCTAAGTACGTTTCTATAGCTGAATGCCTTTGGTTTGTCATAAACCCATGTTTTTTTGCTAACGTTAGTGCCTATTGCCTAAGTAGCTAGCAGTCATTAAATGTCTTCAACCAAGACTGCAGATTCCCCTCGCTTTCATATAGTAGAGACGTAGAGTCCAGGAAAATTGTAGACAAAAAATTATCTCCTTCATGCAGAAATTCACCATTGATGGCGAGTGGCTAAGGCCTTATAGTGTAGGGATTCTGGTACCATTTTTTATAGTAGCATTTCAAGTCTATTCTTCTTCTTTGGCCCTACCCAACCTGAACCTTTAGCTCGCTTTCTATGTTAGGGATAGAGTAGTCTACTCTTGTGCTCGTCTTCCCATCGTCTGACCCGGGAATTACCTGTAAAATGCTCTCATATCAAGAATTCTAAAGTTGTAAGAACACAACTATAGTTGTAGCAGTTGGCATCATTCCACATGCAAAAGGTGAATTTAGGGTAGTTAACGTAACTTATATAAAACAAA
This sequence comes from Selenicereus undatus, assembly GCA_017589665.1. Lineage (NCBI taxonomy): Eukaryota > Viridiplantae > Streptophyta > Magnoliopsida > Caryophyllales > Cactaceae > Selenicereus > Selenicereus undatus. The sequence continues at coordinate 76,510,399 of JACYFF010010365.1, read as the reverse complement.
GAAAACCTATATAAAACTAGAACATGCAGATAAACAACAAACGTAGGATTATTCCCACACTAATCATGGCTTATTAAACTAATTAAATACTAATTCTATTGTAAGCATGCTTAAAAAAGACTAATTATCACAGGAGCATGATTTACACATTCAACAACAAAACGTGACACACTTAACTTAAAAAAGGAATAAGACTAATCCAGAGAGAAAAAGACAGAAAGGTTTAAAGCTCAAAAATCCAACAATGGAGATTAGACCTCCATCATTCCATCATGGAAGGAAAAATTGGGGTGATTCTTTCCTTATTGAGGCTAATATATACTAATTATTCCTAAACGAATCGATTACCAAATAAAAAACTGAAACTTTGGCAACAGGTTTTGAAGCTCATGCATTATAAAAAGGGAAAGGTATAGAGATTTGTAATTTTATAAAATAAATTAAGAGATTAAGGTAAGAAAATGACAGAAAGAATACTAGAGTAGCAAAACACAAATAAAACTATCATTCAAACCAAAGCAAGGGATTTTTAAGCATTCAAACTCAAGAACAATAAAGCAAGCATGACAAAGAGAGAATTTGATGCATTAAACTAGAAATTTAATGGATCAAGACCATAATAAAAGAAAAATGACAAACACTAAACTTGGATTTACTCAAGGTTATATAATTGTGACTAATTAAACAAAGAGACTACACCATGAAATGCTAAACCCTAAGTTACATCCTAGTTGAAACCAACATAGTTACAAATTGGGGGGGGGGGGGCGCGGGGAGGGTTTATATACACTCTGAACATTAAGTTTGCCACAATTGTGGCATCTGGCACCAATTGACAATGCCAACATGCTGGACAAATAAAACACTATAGAAATGAGGTGTCTCTTGACCCATGCCACTTAGCACAGGTAGCCCTTGCCAATAAGAACAACCATGCCCAAAACTGGTACGAATAGTAGCACCAGCTTAGCAATAGTTGTATTAATCTTCTATCCAGATCTTCTTGAGCTTGAATCTTAGGCCTCTTCTTTTTAATATTTGTATTTAATTAGGCCTTTAATGCTCTGAGATTGCATACTTTGACTTATTTCCTACAAAATATACAAAAAATATAAATGAAATCCTTAAGTCAACATTAATAAAAGCTACAGTCTATGTGACACATGGGTTAAAATGTCACATTCTGATGTCGAAAAAAATTTATTCATACCAAGACATTGCTTATCGTCAAGCACAACTTTACAAAACTACTAAACTCTCTATTATGGGAATCAAGGTTGCATTTAGTATTTGCAACAAACCCTTAAGCACCTTGGCTCTGTTGATTGATGATAATGATCTTGGGAGGGTTTATAGAAGATATACCCACAAAATCTCAAACATGATAAAGAAAAATTGAAGAAAACTAAAATGCCCTTTTTAATTTTTTGAAAATTTGTCAAAGCACCATCAATCAGGTAAGAAATGTACACCTTTAATCAACCAAGTTGCACAAGCAGCCAAGACACTAAATACACTTGTCCAAGATGTACATATCAAGAATCTCAATCCCTCCTAATCATAACAAGTTTTAGCTGTGATTACTTAATTGAAAACAAGCTAATGGAAGATGCACTTTGGGGATGTAGAACTTTCTCATGATGTGCTCCAATGAAGACAAAAGTTCATTGATAGTTGCACTTCAATTATGAATCCCACTACAGGCTTCCCAAATCTATCAATTCTCCACCACTTGCATGCAAATGCGTGATGGCAATCTAGACATCGTTGGTAGGTAATGGCGCTTGAGATAAAACGTTGAGGAGTACAAAAATAATTTGGGGAATTGCGGAGCTAGGTTGCTAGAAACTGACGGCCACCACCAAAACCAACAAGAACAAATACATAAAAACGTCACATCTCCTTAGACGATTACACTTGAAACTACCTAAAGTGCACTCAGGAGTTGGTTTGGAACATTCCAAGTAAAGTCACCATGTCAAGACCTTTATTCCTAACTTGTTTCTTTCTTTATTCATTTTTTTCTCTTTCTATCTTTCTATCTTTTTTCTACTCTTCAAAAGGTAGTGGAAACAATGACTGGTGATTGATATCGGCCAGTACAAAAGCAAACACACTCTAACTCATGTTTCCTAAAGTTATACGTACATTTAATCACAAAATCAAAGGGAAATACTATCATACTTACATCACTACCAACCGCTCACCAAAATAAGCATCAAACGACCATGAATTACCATTAGTACCTATAAACTACCCCTCACAATTCAATGAAGTAAAGTCCCCTTGGTCACGGTTTGGTTATAGGGAAATGTTTTTGGGCAAAGGCTAATTAGAGTTTAAGTGAATGAAATTGATTAAAGGCTCAAAAGGGTCTATTAAGAGTAAATGTTCATTGAAGCCATTATTTGGCTTTGTAGCTTCCACAATACGCAAGAAATGCCTATGTCATTTCATCAATTATGCAAATACTAAATGTGGCCTCAAACAGAGCCAAGTACATACCTACTTATTAAGGGTTTTTCACTAGAAGAATTTTAACACCACAATTACATATAATCTAAAACTAAGGAAAGCAACAAAAAACCAAAACATGCAAATAAAAAGCTAATCTGGCACTAAGCCTGTGCTAATTATGATTATTAAACTAATCAACTACTATTCCTATTTTAGGCATGCCAAATCAAAACTAATTATGACAAGAGCATCATTAACACAATCAACCAGAAACACATCTAAACTACAAAATAGAAAGAAAACTTAATAAAACTAACTTAAGAAATTAGTAAGGCTTATCTAGAGAGAGAAGACGAAGAAAGAAAACTACCTCAAAAGCTCAAAAATCCAACAATGGAGATCAAACCTCCATTCTTAGGGCAAGGGATGTGAAATTAGTGGTGATTCCCCATTTATTGATGTTATTCTATGCTAACTACCCCAAAATGAACCCATTACTAAATCTAAAACTCAAACTTTCATAATGGGTTTTAGAACCCTAAAATGGTAGAAAGAGAAAACTGGAGAGATTCGAAAGTTTAGAGAATAAATTGAGAGAATTAGAGAAGAAGGGAGAAAGAACGTAGACTAGAGTACCAAAGCACAAATAAAAGCACCATTCAAACCAAAACAAGGAATTTTTAAGCATACAAGTCAAGAATAAAAACAAAGCAAGCATGAAGTAGAAAAACTTTCATGCATAAAACAAAATATTGTGATGAAACATGACTAGCATTAAAACAAAACAATAAAGAATTAGTTTGGATTAACTCAAAGTTAAATGATTGTGGCTAATGCAAGAGGAAGACTACATTTGTCTAAACAAAAACCTATGCTAAATCCTATTGAATATCTATCACAGTAATAATGGGGGAGAAGAAGGTTCATGTAGGGCCTAAACAACGAGTCCGGCATGGTCATGCATGTGCCATGGGTTAACTGTGCCAACTTATTGGAAGAACAAAGCAGTGCAGAAATAGTGTGTCGCATGACCAAGCATCTTGGTACAACCACACCAAAACTTGCATTGGTACTGCCAGTTTGGCACTTGTTGAATTCATGTTCTTCCTGACTTACGCCTGAATCTTAAGCATCTCTTCTTCTTTTTTTCATGTTTTGAGTCCAGTAAGTTTGAAAAAAAAAAAATTGAGATTGCTTGCTTTAGGTTATTTTGAACCAAAGAAAAACCACAAATTAACATAACCATTCCTAAAAGTGATAGGCTACGTGAAATAAGAAGTAAAATGTCACATTTTGAACTCAAATATACCCTTATTTCTTGAGGATGGCATTCACATTAAGAATTGAACAACTATTAAAGTCTAAAGATGCTTCATCTTCTCCTGTGCTACTATTGTGTAAAGATTATAGGGCTCTTTGTCATCATGGTTATGTTATATTTCTTGGTCCATTGTTCGAAATGGTGGCACATTAATTCCTCCTCGTAATAATGACTACCAGTACTTTTATCATCATCTTCACCTTTTGGTCGAGGGTTGATGGTATTCCCCTATCTTCATGGACCCAAGAGTGTTCTTGAAAGTCTAATAATATAATTTTAAGTTTCATGATCTTGGGCTCGATGATATTTATAGTACTTAGTTAGCTCAAAAAGTTTGAACTTCCTAGTAGTCGTAATTTGTTGCTTGACTTCAGATAAGTCAATCTTTCTATTAGCCAGCAATTGTTCCAATGCATGAGTGTAGGAAATTCTTATAGGGATTTAACAAGTGTATTAGTTTAGATTGTGCACCTCCTTGTTTGTGGAATCATTGTTTCTTTTGTTCTTATTCTAAAGTTATTCTTGCAGTCACTAGTTGCCTTCGTGGGTGTTTTTCAAATAATCTCTTGCTCCACAAAGATGCTGACATTCCTTAATGCCATAAAGTTTTCAAATGGTGTGAACCATAGGTGCTGCCTATATGTGAGCTGAAGGTTTCTAACAAATAGCCTCGCTTTATCAACCTATGAGGGTCAACCACTATATCAATAACCTTTGACTTCCATCAACCAAGGAAGTCTAAAAAATAGTCTCTTTCGTCCTATTTGAACAACACCAAATCAATAAATACAATTCTTAAGTCACCATTAAAAACTTGTTAAACTGATCGTCCCATTTTTCTAAGCTTTATGGTCAACAACAATACACCACCTCATATATCCTTGTAAAATGTCCAAGGAAAAATGAATTAGAAAATGTCCTTGTCAATTCGTTAAAGAGCCATGGCAATGGCAAAATTCCTCACATGATGATGATAGTTTTTGGTCCCATGAAACTTGATATCTAGCATAGTTAGCTTTAGGAGTCATTTGCCTCTGAGATTGAAGTAAATTCCCTATGATGAGTGAAATAATTATGAAAAACTTATTACTCTTTGAGTAATAACTCTATGATATCTAATTTTGGATCAACAGGTGGGGAATCTTTTCTCATTCTTCCCCTTTGTTCAATGTGAAGTTTATAATCATTTTTCTTAAGGGGATCCTTGGAAGGTTTGAAGCACAATAGCCATTAGATTAATCTTCCTTTTATTTATATCTATCCAAGTCTATGTCTTCTTTAACTTCTTTAGAACTTAGGTCATCAAAATGTTCTCCGCGATTTGTATGCATGATGGATTTGACTTCAACTTTGATATTCTTCCTTAAAGAGACGCTTCTCTAGGCTTTTCATAAGATAGGAGCCACCTCGTTTGCATACTTGGATTATATACTCTCATAGTCTTTCTTATCCTGATCAATGCTAAAAAGTGCTCAGAAGTAGCTCATGTTAAAAGAAAAAAAAATTGTTTATCTCATGGTTGAGGAGGAAAAGACACAAAATAGACCTTTCGAACCTGGAAGATTGACTAACATCGAATACTGAGAGACTATAGAATTGACACTACGCTATGCCTTGAATGTGGACTAGATACTTGATGAGAATAAACTAACGAATTAAACTCCTACCCAATATAAAGCATAACCTACCTGCACCCCTTCTATTAAGATGACATCTAGGCTTGTACACACCAAAAATGTGGCTGCCTTCTGCCCAAGTTGGACTATCCTAAATTATGCAAGCATGTAAACTACCCTAAAAAGACAGTATAATTTAGACTTGCTCCCTACGCAAGGCTCAGATTTTCTAGTGATGAACTTGGGCCTATCTAGGTTTAGGTTATGTGTCCCATTCAACCCAGTTGGCCAAAAAGCCATTTGGTTTTCCAATGATGCTACTAGCATTCATCTTAACCTTAGCTCTCCTAGGACCTAAAGGACTAATTCAAAAGTCGTAGGGATATAAAGGGTTGTGTTGTATGTAAGAAGATTAGGATCATATTCTAAATCAAACACTCAAATGAGTTCCAAACTATGCTAATGTTCTAAGTTGCAAACAAGTAGGTAAGGTTAAGAGTAGCCGTCTTGCGATCCAAATGTTTTGTCATCCATAGGGTCATGGCATGACAAGAATGTCATGTTGCTTTCTAACAAATCATGTTGATTAATGAAATTTTGCCATGAGTATGCAAAACAATTGTACACTCTGTTAGAAGTCTAATGGACCTAGTAAATGACAAACTATATTCCCAAGAAGATAATAATGGGGCTAAATGCATCTATAATGTAAGATGTCTAATACAAGTGTAGTGAAGTTGATTTCTCGGCTTGATTTTCAAATCTCACTGCCGTAAATATGATGTCCCTAAGGAAGTCACCATTGTAAACACCATGACCCTAAACCCATTTGAGATCCCCACAAATGACTAGACTTACTGGTTTCTGTCACATAAGTCTATTGTGATGTATCAATTTTTATTTTTGCAGGTAATAATTCCAAGCCAAGCAGCCAATTCGACCAGGGGCTTCTCCTAGTTCCTAGACCAAACTGCAGCCACTATTTAGTCTAGGAGCCTATGCTTCGATCCAAGTAACCCATCTAACCCGTCTAAGCTACATGGGCTAGAGCATGGTCTAGCTACTTAGCCTAAATAGTGATGAGTTGTTTGGATCAAGGAGCTCAGTCCACATCCAAGGACCAAACCTTATTTTTCGTAAATTTAGAAAATCAAGCATGGATGACTTTTGGAGATTACCAAAGGAATTTCTGTGATTTGTGGTGTTTTGAAAAAGAAAGTGAATTGCATGAGTTTTTGAGTTGAATCTAATAAGAATTCAAGGTGCAATTTGGGAGGTGTTGTGACTAGGGTTACCGGGCTATGAATGTTGAAATTGATATGATGGATTACGAAGTGCTTTATGAATGCTATTATTTTAATGAATAAATTGTTCAGCTACACTAGTAGATTATGTTTAATAACATTGTCAATTTGTTAAACTATCATGGAATTTTTGTGGGAAGTACAATTTGTGCAAGTTTGCAAGTCCTCTACATTGTCTCCAATGATGACAATTACCTAATCCATCAAGGGTAACGCAACATCATACTTAAATTCCTACCAACTAGTATGAAAATTAATTTTTTCCTTATGATAAATAATTGTTAAAAAGTGTCAGTCCTCAAATACTAGGTCAATCTACTAGATTATATTCTCTCAAGCAAGGGTGAGTAACTCAAAGTTGAGAATTCAGATTAAAGTACATTAGCGCAAATTTAAATGGATAAATAATCGAAGAATTTAGCCAATTTAAGTAATTCACAATTCAAGAATTAATCAAGCAACTCTTCTTTGATAGGAAATTCCAAAACAAATAATGAATTGTTAAACCCCTCTTTCAAAGTGGAATGAAATTCTCAAATCTAATTAACTACTATTTTCAATGGTTATTGAGTAATCTAACATCATTAAGAAATACAAGTATCAAATTTTAAAAAGTCTATTGGACAATGAGTCTTTCGCAAGATCTCAGATATCTAAGTTGAATCTTAGTTTTCCAAAATCTAGCTTCATCTTTACATCCTTAATCAAATCTAATAGAAGCAAGAAGTCGATCAAATTTTCTACTAGGCAATTCAATTTCTATGATTGAATATAATTAACACGACATACCATAATTGTCTATACATCAAAATAAGAATTGATTCAATCATATGAATTAAACACAATTCTATTATCCAACAATTCAATATTTAAAAAACTAAACAATTAAATATACAACATAAACTCTAAGGGAGAAGAGAAAAGACGAGGGAAGAATTTGCTCGGCTCGATCCTACTTCCTCGTGAATATCCCAGTCTTTCTACCTCTCCCTCATTGTAATGGAACCTCAACCAACTCTACTATGATGGATGATAGATGGATAAGCTTTCATTCCATCTAAAGTAGAAAAGACAATGCAAATTACAAAAATTGGTCAAAAAGTTAATAACAGTGCGAAACCAAGCCTGCCCAAGCCTATGGGCTCCACTAGGGTCAAATCATGGCAGCTCCCAACCACCACCATGGTTAAATTCTGTTGGGCATGGCAAAGAAATGAGAAATCATACAAGTGGTGTAAGTGCACATGCACACGGGTTGTGTTTCTGGACATGGTAAGGTTTATTGCGTACTTTTTGGGCCTCCAAAACTTCCAAACATCAACTTCGTGTTCTTAGGCTCATTTGATCTAATCTACAAAAACCAAAAAAAAAAAAAACAAATAAAATAAAATAAAAGCGTGAAAGGGGGCATAAAATCACTATGAGTACATAAATATCCCCTAAAATGCTAAAATATATGACCCCATCATTCAAATCAAAATGGGCGTTTTTCAATCACATTAAGCGGGGGAAGTTTAGATTCTCTTCTTAGGAAGTGTGAGAGCATTCATACCAGTGACTACAAGAGAGGCAGAGCTAGGCCCGATAAAGACTAGGGTGACGTTTTTAAATGCAATTTAACTAGGTAGGACTTACGGAGCACATGGCCCTACATAGAGTTTTTTTGGAGGCCTAGGATTAAACTTCCTACTCTCATTTATTAGAAAGGATTGTATTTCATAAACAGTTCAATATAGGTTTTGTCATTGAAAACTTGTTTTTGAGTTATTGAGTCTGGGTGTGCTACATGCCGTAAAGCCATGAGCATTTTCTAGCAAGCGTTATACACCCTTCTTCCAATATCAAGTGCACATTGGAAATATTTGTGTACGAACTTAATTTAGGTTTGCAAAGGACCCAAAAAAACGTGTGATTCTATTATAGGTATGGTTGGTCAATTCTCTAAGATGTTTCCATTTATTCTACGCCAAAAACATGATAATGCCTATCATATTGCTCATGTTTACATCAAGAAAGTCATCAAGCTTCGTCGGGTGCTAAGAAGTATTTCTATAATCGAGTCACCAAATTCCTACCACAATTTTGGAGGTGCTTACATACATTAGTCAAAACTAAACTCTTGTTTAGCACTACTTCCACTATCAAACTGATGGGTAAATAAAGGTTACCAACTAAACTTGATCTACCTTGTCTAAAGGTTTTGTGAGCAAGAACCTCAAGAGTTGTATCTAACACTCTCAAATGCCGAGTTTGCCTAAAGTCAAGCTCCTACTTATGCTACATTCCACTATCCTTGTGAACCTTGTTGTGGAGTCCATCCTCTTCCCATTGAGCATGGGTTTAGCTTTGTGCCCTAAGAGAAAGCTAAAGAAATACAAACTCTCTATGAACAAACTAGTATAAACCCGTGCTATACACGGTGCATGATGAAACAGATATTTAAAAAATATGTATCATTGAAAAAATTAAAAAATTTATCGATAAGTAGTTAATGAAAAAAATAAAAAGTTGTGAACTTCATAAATAGCAATTGAGATAAATAAAGTCAAACAAAAAATTAATTGAATCATGTAGGATAATTTAAAGATATAGAATTAGTGGTTTATATTTAGGGATGAGAGCTTTACCCAAACCCGAAAAATCTGAAACGAAACCTTTTTATTTATGGTGGGTTCGGGTACAAAAAATAGAAATAGGTATGAGGCGGGTGTGCCAAAAACGGGTATAGGTATTGGTACGGATCAGGTACAGGAATACCATACCCAACCCCGCCCCATATCCAAACCCGATTTTTTTCAAAAAAAAATCATGGGGCTGAAGCGAGTAGGCTGTAGTGAAAAAAAAAAAGGCTCAAATTTGTACCTAAATACATATTGTGGTCTCAAATTCAGCTGATAGTTACTCTACTCTTATGTACCTACAAATTTGATATTTTGTAGGGACACAATGCATTTCAATTATGAGTATTATTTTTTAAACTTAATAAACCCGACGTGTATTATTTTAATTTTGAATATGTAGGCAGAAATTTAATAAGGAGGAAATCCATATAAAAAAATATTTTTCATTTAGTTTTGAACATTTAAAAAGTAAACTTAATGAATCCGATAGTTGTCAGTTTTTACAATGTATATGTACCAAAATAAAACCTGAATAACTCGAAAAACCCGATGGATATGGGTAGGGTATGAATTTTTAAAATTCGATGGGTACGGGTGTGGGTATGGGGATGGTTTTAGAAAATCAGTATGGGTGCGGGTACGGCTCCACTCGGCCCGAACCCGCCCCATGCCCATCTCTATCTATATTTAATAGATGGCTACCCCGTAGATAATAGGATTATTATATATTCTTTATGATTTTTAAAAAAAAAAGTAATAATAAAAACACGATTTATTTGGGGAATGTACCTTTTTTTAATAGATATAATCAAAGGCTTTGATTTAATAGGTGATTAACTTTTACGGTTGAGATTACACCAAATAAATCACTCATGTTGTAGCATTTTAGGTTTTTTCCAAAAATTATAGTTTTTATTAAATGTTTGAGATTTGTTTAAGATAATGGGATTATCATATAGTCTTTTTCACATATAAGTGACATTATCAAGAAGTTTTTAAGAAATAAAAATTATAAATGGGTATTTTACTTGAATAATGTAGTTTTTTTAACTTTAAAATCTACGGTTTAGATTTAATGAATAAATATAAATGCCTATTTTTTTCCCTAGATAATTTTTTTGATTGAATTTTTATCCATGGATAATTGGATCGTCATTTATCTTTTATAATGTATATCCAAAATCATGGGGGATTTTTCTTAAAAAAAATAAATGGATATATTAGCTTTAAAATCAACAACTTAGATCTATTGCATAAATAATTTTTATCGTTAAGATTATACTAAATCATGCAAATCACACTTGTTACAGCATTCTAGGGTTTTCCAAATATTACACTTTTTTTAACTACTCGATTTTTTTTTTAGATAATAGGATTATCATATATCCTTTATCACATAACCGAAATTATGATGGATGGTTCTAACAATAAAAATTATAAATCTAATGCATAAATAAGTTTTATGGTTAAGATTATACTAACTCCACAAGTCACACTCATTGCAACATTCTAGGGTATTCCAAAGATTATCATATTTGCTAACTGTTGAGCATTTTTTTAGATATTAGAATTATCATATATCCTTTATCGCATATAATCAAAATTATGAAGGATTTTTTAAAAAATAAACATTATAAATTAGTATTTTGCTTGGATAAGGTATTTTTTAACTTTAAAATCTATGATTTAGATTTAATGAATAAATATAACTACCTATTTTTACCCTAGATAATTTCTTTTGATAGATTTTTTTGCCTTGATAATTGCATTATCATCTAGCTTTTATTATGTATATTTTTAAATCATGGACGAGTTTTTTAATGAAAATAAAAGGACATCTCAGCTTTGAAATCGACAACGTAGATCTAATGCATAAATAAATGTTTTATGGTTGAGATTATAGTAAATCTCGCAAATTGCACTCGTTGTAGCATTCTAGGATTTTCAAAATATTATCACATTTTTTAATTGCTTGGAATTTTTTTGAGATAATAGAATTATCATATATCCTTTATCACATATAACTGAAATTATGAGGGATTTTTTTAAAAATAAAACTATAAATTGGTATTTTAATTGAATCAGGTTTTTTTTTAACGTTAAAATCTATGGTTTAGATTTAATGAATAAATATAACTACCTGGTGCTTTTTCCGAGATTTTTTTAATAGAATATTTTCTTCATAATTGGATTATCATCTATCTTTGATCATGTATATTCGAAATCATAAGAATTTTTTTAAATAAAAACAAAGAGATATCTTACCTTTAAAATCAACAATTTAGAACTAATGCATTAATAATTTTTATGGTTAGGATTACACTAAATCCCACAAATCACTTTCGTTGTAGCATTCTGGAGTTTTCTAAAGATTACCATGTTATTGTATCTACTTGATATATTTTTAGATATAGGATTATAATATATTCTTTATCACATAACCGAAATTATGAAGGATTTTTTTAAAAAATAAAAATTATAAATGGGTATTTTACTTGGATAAAGTAGTTGTTTTTAACTTTAAATTCGCAATTTAGATTTACTGAATAAATATAACTACCTAGTTTTTTTCCTAGATAATTTTTGTTGATAGAATTTTTTTCCCTAGATAATTAAATTTTCATCTATCTTTTATTATGTATATCCGAAATCATGGGGAATTTTTTTAAATAAAAATAAATAGATATCTTAATTTTAAAATCGACAGCTTAGATTTAATGCATAAATATTTTTATCGTTGAGATTTGACTTATAATATTATAAATTATATAGATATAGATATAGATATAGATTATATTATAGATATTATGGATATAGATAGATTATAGATAGATAGATTTTTTAAATTAATTTGATTTTTTATAATCCAACGGTAATTATTAAAAATAATCTCAATCTAATGATTTAAAAACTCTAATTTTTGAGAATTTAGATAAACAATAAGACTCATAAGATTGCTATTATATAGAGAGATAGATTATAGATATTATGGATATAGTTAGATTATAGATAGATAGATTTTTTAAAATTAATTTGATTTTTGTATAAATCCAACGGTAATTATAAAAAATAATCTCAATCTAACGATTGAAAAACTCTAATTTTTGAGAATTTAGATAAATAGTAGGACCCACAAGATTGCTATTATGTATTATATAGATTAGAGCTCTAATAGAAAAGGTTAATGCCTCTTACAAGATTAGAGCAAACAAGCATAGTAAGCCTTGCTTTTCAATATGGGTGACTTTGTATGGTTGCACCTATGGAAGGAGATGGTCCCATTAATACGTCAAAATATGCTAATGGCTTATGTAGAGGGTCCGTTCTAGGTGATTGGGCGAATTGGAGATAATTCCTAGAAGTAGGAATTACTAGTTGACTTGAATATGACTGCTAAGTTTAATGGAGGTGATCTTGCCCATTATACAGATGATGACCTTGAGGATTTGACTGCAAATCCTTTCAATAGGTGGAGGTTGATGTGTACCAGACTCTATGCCAAGTCTTCGCTCCTCCCTCACCTTCAACAAAGTCTAATCCTTGCTCCTCCCTCACCGTCCACAAAGTCTAATCCTAGTCCCCACATCAAGAATGCTCCATTCCAAAACTACCACTAGATTTTGCATGCCTTTCTGTCCGACAAACAAAGGCCAATGTGGGCATTCAATGCTTCAGCCAAAGCTTAAAGAGCGTATGCTAGAAATATCGAATAAATTATAAATCTTCTTCATATTTTCTTTCCCTAATCTACGACACCTCAACTCCTACTGTGTAGGTTGTTACCGATAATTTTTGCTAAATTTGGGTAAGATCTTATTCTTACATAGTGGAGTCTAATTGGTGCTAATCGTAGTCTATTTACATTATTAAGTTGTATGTTTTAGTTTCACGTGAATAAAAATTGACATTGGATTCAATTTGAGATAGAAATGGTTAAGATTATACAAAATGTATACAAAATTCAATTTTGGAGCGATCTAGGCATTGGCGCAATTTGGGAGAAATGTAGCTGTGAACCCTAGGATTTCCATACATGGAATGAGTCCACACCCATCATTGAAGAAGCTTCAAGTGACGGGACTCCCATAGATTGAGCACAACTCTTTAGAACCTTCCTAAAAGAGGGGAGAGAAATCCTGAATACTATAGCTCATGGAATTTGTCATTATGTTTGGATTTAAGAGTTATCTCTTAAGATATCAAGCACTTATTAATCCACTACCCCCACTAATATATGAGCTTATTATATTCCCTTCATTTTGGTCATTTAAAGACCTTTTTTTTTATTGTATTCTCAAATTCAAGTTGAAGAAGAATTCAAGGCCAAATACTAATTTCTCTTTAAAATCTCTTAGGCACTGTTTGGTGAGGAAAACTGGAATGGAATGAAATCAGGACTTGAATCCTGGGGGGTTGGGTATGGAACTTGAATTCTGAACCTAGTTGTTTGGTGAATACTGGAATGGAATCAGATTCCAGTCCTTGCTGTTTGGTGAGCAGTTTTGGAATGGAATCAACTCTGTTTTTATTTTAGAAATATGATATGAAGTATGAATGATTGTTTTAACTTATATTATTTTGTTTTGTTAAAAATTAAGTTCTAAGAAGTTACTTCTGAATCATTTATGGTTTGAATCTTTATATTTATTTATACACCACTTTTTTTTAATAGGAAATTTATACATGTTAAGCCTGTCGAGAGCTACAAATTTAACCACTACTTCGGTTATTAAATAATTTTTATAGCGTAGGGAAGTAGGGATCGATCCACGAGGAAAGATTGCGATAAATGGCTAGTTTGATCCTAAATAATTTTACT